>CM073495.1:14857500-16057500 GCA_037074585.1 Biancaea sappan | reverse complement strand
TATGTAAAAACTCACATAACAATTTAAAGCTCAAGGGTCCCAAAAGAGACCCCATGTCCATTCTTTAAAAAAAAAAAATCCTCATCTGGTTCCAAGAAAAGAGCACAATCACAGTTTAAGGTTCCAAAATTCCAACATTGTGATTACAAACTAGAATCAGATTTAACTAAGTCTTCAAGACATTCAAATTTAAATAAAAAGAAAATGATCATACCATTTATCGGGCATCAACCAAATTTAAACCAAGCTTGCACAAGATTCAAGTCTTAGTGAGAAGACTTAAAACAAAACTGTTAACCGTATAATAGTAAAGAATGATACAAACCAAACTACGTAAAGAATACATCATGATCAAAATTCATACCAAATACCGCATCCCAACACTTGAACAAAATGAACAACCAAATGACTAAAACAAGGTAATACACATTCTATTGTTACTCTAGCCAATAAACTTAACATTCACATATTCTCTTAGTAAGCCCATCCATAATATGGAATAGATAAGATAATATACATACCAGAATGCCATAAATTCATCATTTTAATTTATGGAGAGGGAAGTTCATAATTCCCTATAATTTATCACAAGTTATTATGGAACGGATGTTAATATCCTTACCTTATTGTGGTACCAATTCTTCTAGAATCCACTAAAGCATGAAGATGACAATCCAAGGTATTACCATTTCTTTGTAGATGACAATTTCATTCCTCGTAAAGTTTGGAAGGAAATATAGTAATTGTGATAGAAGAAAATAAAAGTCATCTTCACTCACCTTAGTGTAGCCAAATTACCTTAGAATTCACCCCAAGGTTGAACAAATGTTGGAGAGGAACCCCCTAGAGACAATGGATCACACATAAGCAAAAAAGGAGAAAATTTTGAAAGAAAAGAAGGTTCTCCGCCCTTGTAACTCCTGTATTTTCTCCCATGGGTACACCGCCATGAAACTAAACAAGCAATATTCATTATCATACCACAATTTCATTTATAACATACTCATATTTTCAACACAACATAATCAATACAACATCAATCATATTTATTTCCAACTAGCATCATCACCAACACATAAATTTCCATAGGTGTCTTTCATCGTATAAAAATTTCTAGAATGTGAATACTTAAAAAAAATTAAACAACATACCACTTCAACGTGGCCTCCATGATACATGATAAAAATTGAAGAATAAATGGGAAGATGTCATCACACTCACCTTTAATGTGGCACTAACTACCTTTATTCTTGCAAGTTGTTAATGGAAAAAGTGCTAAAAGATGATTCCCTTGGCTTCCTAAAATGCATTAAAAATGGAGATAAAAGAGTAATTTAAAAACTGAATTTTTTGCAAGTTAAAACTAAAATTTTTATAGGAAATTTGTTGCTGTAACAACTCAGGGACCATTTTGCAAATTCTGCAGAATTTACACCCAACCAGTAGCCAGCAAAAAGGCAGGACTATTCTGCAAAATTCTGCAGAATTCACGCCTAAACAGTAAAACAGGGCAACAACGTGAATTCTGCAGAATTTCTACTTTTTATTGCTCTGTTTTCGTCTCCCTGCACTATCCGTGAGCTTCCAGCAGTTTCCAACCCATTTTTATCAATTATATGAGTCTCCTAAAACCATATTTACCATCTAAAACATTTACAGACAAGATTAAAGACAAGTCCAACAAAAAAAATTCAAAATCGTCACTTTCTTTTCTTCACAGTTTTTCAGCACTATCTTTCACTAAATCATCTTCCAAAATTCAATAATTAACAAGTGAAAGGATATTAAAGCTACTTTCGTCCTCCCTAGGTCATAATTTATACATCTCCTAACTAGGGTTCACGAGAAGAGAAGAAGAAGAAAAAAAAAAGAAAACCATTTGGCCACTTACTTGAATCTCTACCAAAGAGAAGAGAGACCAACTTGAAAGAGTCCCACCAGCAGCAAAAATAGAGTTCAGGCGTGAAGACAAGTGGAAAAACGGAGAAGAAGGAATGGAGGAGATAAGAGAAAGTGTGTATGTTGAAAAATGTCTCAGGAGAAAAGAGAAATGTTTATATATATTAGGTTAAGAAATTAAAGAATTTCAAGTGGGTCCCACATTCAAAGTCACACTTCTCATTCTTTAATTTTAATTGATACTAAATATACTTTCACATAATATATGATCTCAAATAAAAAATAAAATACCAGTCACATAATCAAATTTTTTTTAAACAAATTTTAAACAAATAAGTCCCTTGTGTCTCTCGTGTGTTCATTGTGAAGACCTAATATTTGAGTTTTTGGCTGTGGCTTCCTCAAGAGGCTGGAAACCCTACCCAATCTCCGTGTGCCACATATTCAAAGAATGGGACGGAAGAAAAAAAGAGGAAAAATTTTAGAAAAAAATTGATAGGAAAAGAGGAAAAAAATGGGAAGGAAGAAAAGAAGGAGGAAAAATTTTAGAAATTTTGATATAATTTTAAAAGATAGAAAAATTAAAGAAAAAAAGTTAGTAAAAAGAATAAAAAATTATAAGAATTAAAATTTATTTTTAGAGAAAAATTATTTTTTATTTTATGTAAAAATAGGAATTTAATAAAACGTAATTAAATAAATAATTAAAAAATATTTTATTTATTTTATTTTAAAGAACTACTAAAAATTTGAAAATTTTATTCATTTTTTAATTATTTTATTTAAAAAATTAAAAATTATTTATTCATTTTATTTAAAAAATAATTATATAAATTATTTTAATGAATATAAAAGTATTGTGAGAGAAAATTAATGAATAATTAGTTTGATTCTTGAATAAATTATGAGAGTCACTCCCTCTTAGAACAACAATTCATTGGAGTCCTTACACCTTTTATTTTTATTTTTCAAAAATTAAAATTGCTAAGCCTTTTCAATAAAAATTCAGATAAATCCTTATGAATGAAATAAGGAGGCTTTATCTCTTAAGGGAAGAGAATGAGAAAAAAAAATATATAGTATATATAAAAATGATAATTTTATATAAATATTAAATTAATAAAATAAAATCTAAAAATTCATTTTAAAATGAAACTTAATTTTTAGGAGGTATAATTTTTTTTTTTACAGTTTGTAAAAACTCCCCTAAACTTATTTTATTAACATTTATTTTTTAAGTGATTTGACAATTGGGGGAAAATGTGAAAAAGAATGAGAAGGAAGAGATGTTTGCAACGAAATTTTTCATCGTAAAATTAAAAATTCTTTGCGATAGAATTTTCCATTGCAAAATTAAAAATTATTTGCGACGGATTTTAGTACAGGTAAAATATTTGCGACGGAAAATTTCGTCGCAAAACTAAAAATACTTTACGACGGAATTTTGCGACAGAAAATTTCGTCACTAATATTTGTGACGGAAATTTAATCAGCGACGGAAATTAACCGTCGCAAAATCCGTCGCAGATTCCTTATATTGCAATTTCAAATTAGCGACAGAATTTGCGACGGATTTGCAACGAAATTTTTTCGTCGCTAATTAAGGTTTTTCTAGTAATGACTATCAAAATGGCCACAAAAGAGTTATATTATTACGAACAGTGCCCAAAATAACAATTTACTATCAATATGGTCCTCAAAAGTTTTATTGTTACCAAATGTGCTCAAAACAACAATTTTTTAATATGGTCCCCAAAAGTGTTATATTATTACAAAAAGTTCTCAAAACAACAATTTACTATGAAGATGGTCCCCAAAAGAGTTATATTATTAACAAAAGTACCAAAAACAACAATTTACTATCAATATGGTCCCCAAAAGGTATATTATTACCAAAAGTGGCCAAAAAATTATTTGCTAAATTTTTATAATTGTGCATTCAAATGTGTATCGGCCATACAACAAAATAATTTGCAGATCAACTGGAAGCTACCAATTTCATAGTTTCAACTCCATGACAATTATTATAACAAATGTTACCACTTAAAGAAGTCAGTAAATCATGTGTAGGAGAGAGAGGACAAGGGAGGTAGAATTTGGTGAGACTACAAAAACTTTACATTAATGTCAGCAGCAAGTTGATACATAAAATGTTTTAGGGCACTTTTGGTAACTATATAACTTCTTGGGGACCATATTGATAGTAAATTGTTGTTTTGGACACTTTTGGTAGTAATATAACTCTTTTGGGGAGTATTTTGATAGTAAATTGTTGTTTTGGGAAACTTTTGGTAATAATATAACACTTATGGGGACCATATTGACAAATTGTTGTTTTGGGCACTTTTGGTAATTACATAATTTCTTGGGAACCATATTGATAGTAAATTGTTATTTTGGGCACTTTTGGTAATAATATAACTCTTTTGGGGACCATATTGATAGTAAATTATTGTGTTGGACACTTTTGGTAATAATATAACTCTTTTGAGGACCATTTTGATAGCAAATTGTTGTTTTAGGGGAATTTTGGTAATAGTATAACACTTTTGGGGGCCATATTGAAAATTGTTATGATTTAATTGCGAGATAGGTCTTGGTGGGTATGGATATAGATATGGGTAAACCAAAAAATAATTTTGGAAGTTGATGTGGCATTTTATGGCATCTTAGCAGCTTATGTGGCCTCTTTTTGCTAACTTGGCATTGACCATTAGATTGATTAACGAATTTTTAATAGAATGGGTAAATTGCATATATTGAAAAGTTTATAGGAGTTCATTATCAAATTTTAAAATTTACATGAATTTTCTAAACATTAGATAAAGTTTATAGGGATAAAGTACATTTTTTCCTAAATTATATTAACTATGATCACATAAAAAAAAAGTAGATGATAATTCAAAGTTTTACCAAAAGTTCAAGAGGTGAGGACCAAAAAAAAAAAAGGGGATACAATTATATGGTAAGATTCTGCTTTGAAAAATATTAATTTCAATTATTTCTTTATTTTTTCCCCTCATTACAAGGCTTACGAAGTTGTGTCCACTTCAAGACTCACACATCATTCATAATTATATCGTTCTAAGCACTGAGTCCATGAAAAAATGAGGAAAATTATTAAATTTATGACCTTTTAGATGTTATTTATGTTTTTTAAACAATTTTTTAAAATGAACTTTAAAAGAAATAAAGAAAAAAAAACTAGAAACACACTGGAAAATATTGCTTATGATTGAGCATGTATAGTAATTGGTAATGGTTAGTCTCATTTATCCAAAAGAGACAAAGAGTGGAATTGGCTTCCATTTTTAATATGAAATAGTAAGAACTTGTTTAGTTTGGACATTTTTTCTATTTTTATTGAAAATAAAAAATGAGCTTAAAAGTGTATTTAGTTGAGTTTAATAAAAATATTTTTTTAAAATAGGCTAAAATTTGATAATATAAAAAAAATATTTTCAAAGAAATATTTTACAAATTAAACAGACTCTAAAATTGTTCAATTGCCTTAGTTTTCACTGCAACGTAATTCATTTCATGGTGCATGGTGGATTAAAGGGGTGTAATTTTTGCATTGCATCAGATTTTATAAAGCAACAGAGTTTGGCAAAAGGTGATTTGAATAATTTCCTTTTTGTAAGTATTGACATTGGTCTAAGTAATCAAATTGTCACTATTCTTCATTATTCTGCTTGTAGTCTTTCGAGTTTGTATTTTGTTGGAATTTTTTCTTTGCCTTTTCATCAAGGAACCATGGTAGTCCTTAAGTATTGACATTGGTCTAAGCTTTTTTGGAACCAAGTTACCCACTGACCACTGTAAAATTTTAATAGAATATATATAAGGTGTGAAAAATTATGTCGATTCAATTTTAACAAGTGTGTCTATTATATTTTTAAAATTATATCTATTTTATTTCTAATAATCATGCATGTTCAATCTCCAACAAATTTGTCTATTTAATTCATATCTCTTTGAATTTTAAAATGTTTTTAGTCAACCCAATTGGTCAAATTCTAATCGAGAGCCAAATTATAATTTCCTTAAACCTATATATTCCCCACATGCTTGAGACACCTCATGCCCCCATCATTGTCCTTCATCTTTATCACATAGAATTCCCCAAATTTTGAATTACCCCCCCTTCTTTTCATGAAAAGGCACCACATAACAATTTTATTTCAATTTAGTCCCTAGATGGGCTTATTATTCCTTTAACTCCCCTTATGCCACACATAATCCTTCAGTTGTTGCCACTCATCGGATTTCACATGATACAACATCCCTCCATGCCATTTCTCTTCCATCAAAATGAAACAATTTCCTCCGTATTTTCACATACACACTACTATTTCAACCACAGTAATATCTGAGAGCCTCAGGTGTTACAAAAGTCTCTTGAACCTTTCAATACAAAAGGAATCTTGATCAAGTCAAAGCCTTATTAACGTCTAGAAGAAGATTTCTAAAAATACAAATTAGTATCTCATGACTTAAGGGTTCAAGATTGAAGCTAAAAATATATGACTCAAATGAATGATTGAAACCAACGGTCAAATAATCAAAGCTAATATGAAAAGTATCAAAATCAGTCAATTATAATCTTGAAGATATTGATTAACAATTGATTCCTTACAACGGCTAGCACTTCCATGCTTATAAAGACTTTGAATCTGAAGCTGCACATATTGAGTACGAAGAAAAAAAAACTTTCACTCTTTGTATCCATGATCATCTTTAGTCTGTGAAGAAAAATTATGAATTTTGTATCCTTGATTATCTAACTTTTGAAAGTCATTAGTTACAGTGTATTGAATCCATTACCCACTTATCTTAAGGATTAAACCTTCTTTCTCTCTTCTTATCTTGTTTGTGGGCAAACTATGAAAACCCTCCAATTGTTGGTGATCTAAGAAAACTTTTGCAGTTGTAGGTGACCTGTGTAACTCTCTAGTTGGTGGTAACCTAGCAAAGTTATCTTGTTACATAGTGGAAATCTTTTGCTCTGTAAGAGGATTGGATGTAGGCCGTTGAGCTGAACCAAGATATATCATTGTATCTTCCTTTCTCTCTCTATCTCATTTTAATTTCTGTGCATATATATCACTTTAAGTTTCAATTGACTGTATCATGTAATAGTTAGTTGTACATGCAATTTGAGCATAATTTCATAAATTAGGTAAAATTTTAATAAAAACTATTCACCCCTCTAAGTGATTTCTCCATTGAAGAGCTATCAAATTAGAAGAAGTGAGTTCGGTGGTAATAGTTTCCAAAAGGTTTTGGTTTCATTATTGCTTAGGATTGGTAGTGTCTGCAGGAAAAGCACTAAGCAGGCATGATTGTGACTTTACTATTAACCATGTGAAACATAATATTATTAAACATTCATTCTTTTTGTTCTAACAAATATAAATGCTTCGGATGATTTTATTCACAAATTAAATACGCATGCTATCATTAATTTTAGGATAAATTGTACTATTTTTCTTTTGTGAAGTTTGACTAAGTTAATATATTTCTTGTTTCAAATATTATATTTGACTAGGTCCTTCAACATTTTATAATACATATTGTAAAACCATCGTCTTTTGATTTATTTTCTATCAAATAGGATAATTTTCTGCATTTCACGAAAATGCAATTTTTGTTTTGTCAATTTGAGAATATAAAAGCAGTTAAATGGATCTTAAGCTTAAACAAGAAGTTATAGTTTTAATCTTAATATGACAGTAAGAGCTATTAAATACTCATTGAAAAAATTACAAATTATATGTAGAAATTTTGATTTGAATGACAAAAAATAAACTAATTAAAAGAAATTTACTGTAATGTTTGAAACGATCAAATTAAGAGTAAAAAAGTTAAAAACTGCTTTGTGTTCACTAAAATTCTAAACACATTCAATGGCAATTACATGTCACATAAGCCCCCAAAAAAAATGATTGAATTGGCCAAATAGAGCTTAGCATTGAGTTTAAAGTGCTTCTATTTTGATGTGATTTGAAGTGACAATGCATTATTAAATATTATATATTTTTAATAAAATCTTTAAAAAATCTAAATCCAGTTTCAATAATTGAAAAAAAATAGCAACAAAAAGCATGTCGCTTGTTGGCACTCAAGAGCGAATAAAGCTTGTCACATATTATTGAATGTTCTTATTAGAGCTTCCTCCCTCAACAATAGCATTTCTAGCCATATTCCTCCGATACATAACATTATTCTCCATCTCAATCCGTCCTTCACTCTCCATAATCTCCTTTATGCATTGCTTCACTTCTTGCCTTGTAACTCAGCCTTTGTTTTCATCAACACGAGTTGTTGTTCCAATTCTCCAAATATCTGTAATAAATTTACGTTTGTGTTTTGATGTGCAAATTATGGGACTCCCACTATTGGAACTCCTAAGCACAAAGCTTCCAATGTTGAGTTCCAACCACAGTATATCACAAAGCAACCCACAGCCTCATGTGATAGGACTTGTAGTTGGGGACATTATGTGACCACTATGCCCTTTCCTGATGATGTCATATCCTCCACAAATCCTTTTGGAAGTTTTACCTCTTTAGATGCCCTTACAACTCACAAGAAATAGCATCCACTTTCTATTAAACCCCAAGCCATTTCTTCTATTTGGTCCTCACTAAGAGTTACTAGGCTCCCAAATAAGACATATATGACTGATTGTCTTGGTCTCTCATCGAGCCACTCCATGCACGCATTGTTGTTTGGCTTGAAGATGTTGATTCCATAGTCTTTATCATCTTGGATTCGCTTGTCCAATAACATGGGTGCCATCGATGGTCCAATTGTCTTCAAAGGCCAAATCTTCTTCATCCATTCCACAACCTAAAAGAAATTGTCACTGTCAACTTGATTGATAATGAAGAAGAAAATCTAAAAATCTTTGAAATTAATGTGTGGTGTGAAAAGGAAGAAAAGCTATCCCATTATTATTTTAGCCACACAAATAATATTTTGAGATTTTATTTGGCTAGGGTGTAGGGAGGGGAAATGAAATCACCTCTTGCTCTAATTCATAAAATGTGTTGGCTAGAACCCAATCTACTTTTTCAATGTTGGAAAATTGATCCAAAATAAACTCTGTCGTGTATTTATCTAGAAACATATGAAAATCTAACAGTGCTGTGGCAACCCTGGTAGCGAAATAATTCCCTTCTCCTCTAAAGGCAATTTTAGCAATTTCTGATGAGCATGAAATTGAAGGAGTGCTAAAATTTTTTGAAACACTTTCAGCAACGGTTTGAATTGTTGATAAAAGTTTTAGCAACAGTTCAAACTGTGTCTAACATGATTAAAATTGTGGCTAACTAGGATAAGCACCTTACTTGTCCCAGCATTAAATCTGCATCCTTGGCAGTATACACCCAACATTATTTTGTGAACAGAGGTACTATATTTCTTAAATTATGTTTTTACTGTATATTTTGATTAAGTTCAATAATTTACATTTACATTTAAATCTAAAAAATTGAGAAATTAATAAGATATAAATTATAATATTTAAAAATTAATATAAGTTAAAAACAAAAAAATAAATTTTTTTAATTTCATTTATTTTATG
Source organism: Biancaea sappan (assembly GCA_037074585.1). NCBI lineage: Eukaryota > Viridiplantae > Streptophyta > Magnoliopsida > Fabales > Fabaceae > Biancaea > Biancaea sappan. The sequence goes on along the minus strand of CM073495.1, from coordinate 16,048,010 downwards.
TAAGAAATTTTTTTTATATATATAAAGGTATAATATTAAAAAATAACTTATGCATTAGTATCACGTGGGCTAACTTGGTATGATATGACTACTGATGTGGATTCACATGTTGACTTGAATGTCTTATTCAGAGCCACATGTACATAGACTAACGGTTCTTGATGACATGGACCATTTTCAATGAGTTTTGAAACTACAAGGACCAAATTCTAAGTTTTGAAAGTGTAGGGACCAAAACCCTAAACCTAAACCCTAAATTCAAAAAAGGGTGAAACTATAGGGATCAAAAGTTTATTTTTTAACCTTTTGATTTTTTTTTGAGTAACCCTATTTTTTTGTCTTTGAAAGTGTATTTCAATGACAATTTAATCTCTGAAAGATAGTCACTTACCACTTTAGCCGTTAAAGTTTGAAACCATTACACAAAATGGTTCTTCATCCATCCCCTTCGTCAAGGGATTGAACAGAGGGATTTTATATTCACTTTGTTAAAAAATTTCAAAATTCAAGGACTGATATCAAGCATTTTTATATTCACTTTAGTCCCTATCTTAGTTTTGTCAATTTATAGATTTTCATATCAAATAATTTAATTTTCGTCTTCATCTTGCATAACTTTTGATATCTTATATTACTATTCTATCTTCTTGTATATTAAAAAATGGTATCTTATGTTCAAAATTAAATCATCCAGCATCACTTGAGGAAAAGAAATTAAAATAGTGCTGGCTCCTCTGAAGTCATTCTTCGCTTATTGTTAAGTACAAATGAACAATGCTAAAGAACAGAAGGAAGAAGGATATCCATAAGTGAATAATTTGATAGCAGAATATATGAAGTTTTTACTTGTATATAAGACAGAAAAGAAACTGGTTACGATTGCAATACAGAAAGAAAAGAAACCATGAAAGTAGAAGAGAAGAATGATACATAGAAGAGAATAATTAGACAAAAGAATATATTTTATTTTTACATGTATATTTAGGACAAAACTCAACTGTGATACTAGAAGAGAAGACAAGAAGAGAGAAAAGAAAGATGAATGGAAGACCTTAAACAGAAAAATAAGAATTTGAAAAGTAAAAGAAGAAAGAAATGGTTGAAAGATAATTGCGCAGGGAATGAATATTTTAGAAGTCCCGTGAAAAAAATTTGCTCTATCATCTCTTGAAAAAGAAACTTGAAATGTACCCAATATTATACTAGAATTCGCAGGAAAAAACTTTGGAAAAAATTCTTTGATAGTGAGACTCGTACATATAATTATTATTTCTTCCTATTTTTTTAATGTCCAATGATGAAATATGAAATAAATAAAATTGTTATAAGTTTGTGTTGATTAGAAAAGTGAAATATTCTATTATTTGTATGTTTGTAATTCACTTTTATATGTTTAATTATTTCGAAACGAGTTTTTATAAATTTTTGTATCATTTGTATGTTTATAAATAAACATAAATGAACAATTTATTGAGAAGCATAATTGTAAATTGTATTAAAATACTTCAATATATTTTTGAGGGTTTGAGACTTCTTCTATGAAGCCTTTCGCTCTCTTCCTGTCTTTCGTATGTCTTCCGTCTTCCATCTTCCATTAGTGGGAACTTGGAAGAGTAAATATATATATATATATATATATATATATATACATATTTTTATTATATATTTAATATTTTAAAATATTTTAAATATTACCAGTTCACTAGTACTGGGAAAAAAGACCAAAGATCGCGGACTAGACCGAAACCGCCCATAAATGGATGGTTCTAGACTGACCAATTTAAGTTCATTTAAAAACGGTAAACATTAACGGGCTTTCTCCCTTTTTTTAAAAAATTATTTTTTTAAAAAATACATTCTTTAATATAAATAATTCTTCTTTATCACATTTCTATATTTTATAACTTTATATTTAATAAATATAGTAAATTTGGATACAAAATTTTTGTAATTTTTTAAAAATAAATATAAAATTTATAAATTTGAATATAATATAGCTAAATTGGAAAGAAAATACAAAAAATTAAAGTTATTGGTTATTTCAAAATATTAAAGATGTAATGTTTTACATTGATAAATACTATTTTAATAAAAAATTATCAATTTTTTTACTAAAAAAATTTAAAATTATATTATTTTAACATTTAAAAAATTTAAAAAAAAAGTGTGGCTCGTGAGCTGGCCCGTTTAGGCCCGCGGGCCTATGTGGGTGGGCTTCATCTTTTCAAAAAGACTCTAGGCCTGTGACGGTCTGGGCTGGCCTATTTAACAGTACTAAGTTCAACAACAGTTAGACTATTAACTATTGAACCAATGCTTCTATCAATTCAATTACAGTTGGACTATTACCTTTTGAGCTGGTGTTTCTACAAATTCAATGATCGGCTCGTTTTCAAAATCTTGCTCTTTTCTTATAACATGGTAAAAGTACTAATCATACCCCTAAATTTTGACCAATGTTTCAATAATAACATAGAACTTTATTTCGTGTCAATTATTTATTTTTAATTAGTTTTGATTTTGTCATTGGGTCTAATACCATCAAAATATTTTATGGTAGACGCTAACGTGGTATCTCATCTTGCACACGTCAATACCTATTAATTTACACTGACTTTACCACATAAGATTAGAATTGATAAATAAACTAATGATTATTTTAGTCATTATCGTATGTAACATGAGATGTTAAGTTAGTGGCCATTAAATTTTTGAACAAATTAGATTCAAAGGTTTAAATCGAACTAATTGAAAGCATATAGTTTATAATTGCTACATCATAAATTGTTTATAACTGAGACACTGGTCAAAATCAAGTGCTTAAATAGTATTTTTAAAGTCAACAACTAAAATATTCTTCAAAGTAAATTTCAAAAGCACTTTTAAAAACTTTAATTAAATTTTATTCCTTTAAAAATAAGAGACATCATGTGATTTGAATCTTCCAAACAAATTGATCAAGCACCAGTTACATTCATAGTGATTCCTCCAGTGAAGATCAAAACCATACCAAAAGCTAAACGGTTTAATTAGCATAACCTAACTACAATACTTCATAAGCATCAAGTCTCATCCTTCTATAAATGCAAACCCTTTTACTTTACACTCCCCAACATAGCAAGTAAGAAAGCTTTAAAATTTCAAAAACAAAGAGATCCAAAGATGAAGCATTTTGGATCAAAGGCAGACTATTGTTGGTTTTGGTGATAGTGAGAGTTTTGGTGGCTCAAGGCGAAGCCACTCCTCATGCACAACAACAAACAACAAGTACGACATGAATAATTCAACGACATAACCCGAACAAGGATAACGACAAGATAACCAAGAAGAAGAACAAATCCTAACTCATAAGTCCTAAGATATAAACTCCAATCCTTAATTCCTATGTCCTTAGCCGAAAGTTTTAAGGCCTAAGTGGATCGCATATGGCCTAATTAAAAAATAATTTTGATTCATTTTAATTAATTATCTTATATTAATTTATATGAAAAATATATTATATTAATTAATTAATTTATAATTATATATTAATTACTTTATATTATTTAAAATTTTTATAAGAATTAAAGAATTTTAAATATAAAAAATATCATAACCTATTTAAATTAAAAGTTCAAAACAATATGGATTTCATTTGATAAAAAAATATTATAATTGCAAAATGTGCTGCACATAATCATAGTTAAAATTCATAGCTTAACTATGAATAAAATAAACATAGTGATTGCCAAATTGCTAAACCCTATGTCGACATGGCTAAGGCCTATTACAAAATTCCTAAACCTTAAATTCTAACTCCTAATTCTTATAAATGTCCTAAGGCCTGAGACAAACGGATCACAATGATTGTTAAGCTACATGTTTTAACTATTATTATGTCCACCACATTTTGCAATTGTAAATCATATCAAATGAGTACTATATGTTCAAATAAGTTGTAATATTTTAATATTTTGTTAATTCTGAAGAAAATTCTGAAATAATATGAAATAACTAATTAACATAATATAACTAGTTATTTACGGTGTTTTTTGGTCTGACCAGATCCTACGATAAACTGGCCATATGCCAATTTGTTTACAAAGGTCGTTAGTTGAAAACTAAATCCGACAACAAATACTTGATTCTATCGAAAGTAACTATGTTTTCAATGTTATGCGATAATCTCGTTTAAATGAGTAAATGTGTAGAGTGCTAATACTTTGACAAGTTTTGTATGAAAGATCATGAGGTCTAAAAACAAGCTTTTTGTAGAAGTAAAACGAAAATGGTGAAATTGCAGAAAAGTAAGTTGCAAAATGTAAAGTACATAGGAAAGATAACTACAAAAAGTAAACGGCAAAAAGTAAATGACAGAATGTAAAGTGCAGAAATGTAAAGAGCAGAAAATTAAAGTACAGAATGTAAATGAAAGCGATTAAACGAAAGTATTTAAATAAAAGCAATTAAATTGCTGGAAGATAAATGAAAGCGAGCAAAGAACTGGAAAGATAAAGAAATTTGAATTAAATTTGACCGAAATGTAAAGTGAAAAGCATACTTTGACGTTGATCCTTTAATATGCTCGATTGAGATGTTAAGATTTTTAGTCAAGAGTTGTCAATCCTTTTTCACAATGATTAAACAAGTATTTATAGGCAAATTACCAAAGTAACTATCTCTCTAATTTTCGCCACTTACATGACGGTTTATAGTTGTATTGCATCAACATAACTACCTAAATCCATGTACATAGTAGTTTACAAGGTCCGACAAAACTACCATAGCTATCCGATGGTAGTTGTCTTTGGCAATTTCAACGCAACAAATTCCTTCATCTTCGACGTTTGAAAAACAAACTAACCTTTATCTTTCGACATAGATAACTTGCTCATCGACTATGTATGAACTTACTTGTCAAATGACAAGCTCTTGACTACTTTGACAAAACATATACAAGTGGTTACAAAGATGTCTATCTACCTTTTCTGTTGACTTCATCTTTGTCAAATCATTGATCTTTGTCGAGTGTGCCAGATTATTACACTGACACTTAGATAATCGGCACAAATTTGTTATAACACTGAGGACGATTATTTGTCGACCAAGCAAACTTGTTTAACAAATATAAATATATTATTTTTAAAATAATCGTCTAACACTAATAAAAATAAAATAAAACAATTTTAATTATTTATAATTTTTTAATAATAACATACATGGACAGTATATATGATCCACATTGGACTACAAACAGAGACATACAAAGGGAAGCAGATCCGCTCCTATTCATAAAAGAACCGGAGCCTCTAGTTAGGACTAAAATAAAAAATTTGGGGCAAAATGTAATTTTAAAAAAATATGGGGTTCAAATTTGTAATTTTAACAATAAAAGATTGTAATTTTTCAGATCACCCACTGTCCATATTTTTTACTATGATGGCTTTCTTTTTTTTCATTTTCTCATTTACATAGGGACTAGAATGAAAAGAATATAACAGGTATCATAAATACATACTTTTTGGGTCAAAAATTAAACCAAAAACAAATTTGGGGTCAAAATGTAATTTTAAAAACTATGGGGACTAAATCTATAATTTTAACAAGTCAAAAATTATAATTTTTCATTAACATTGGTAAAATGCATCACTTGCCTTGGAACCCAATAGAATTTTGGATCCATTAATTTGCAGTGTCATCAATAACGTCATAAACCCTTCCTTAATTATGATGAAGAGCTGCAAATTCATCCAAATAATTATTTATTAGTACCGTACTGAATGATATTGACAATGTAACAACGATATTCAGAACCTCTGATAAGATTTGCAAGAGATATAATTAAATGTGTTTCTTCTTTAGAACTAAGAGATTCTTATCTTTATTCTAAGCACAGCAGCAAGTTTACAAATCGGAATGATTGAGTGAACAGGGATATAGGAACGCTATATACTGTACCTCTGGTCAGTTGAGTCATCAAGGATGCCATTTCTTTCACGAAATCAGAAAACACTCAAACCAGAAAAGGAAGGAATTTAGGATCACACTGAAAGAGGAAGGATTTGGAACCTCAATTGAAGGATTTTAGCACTCACCTCATCCTCCTCCTTTTCAGTTCAGGGTCGTACAAGCCTGCATCCTACGTGGTTCTTTTGTTGTGCTCTGATCAACAGGCAGGTAAAGAAGACTTTTAACAACAATAACAACCAAACCCAATTCCAAAACATAATCTGGAATTAGAACCAAAACTCAGAAATTTAAATTGCAAGATTCTCAAAAGAAATACAGAGAATTTATAATGAAGTTTGAAGAAGATATGCAGAGAAGCAATTCAGGGGTACAGGTGGTGTTGGAGTACGGATTGAGATATAAACAGAGCACTAAGTGTCGAACCAGAAAACGGAGAAGAACAGAGAAGAATAAAATAATAATAATATCGATGACGATGATGCTTACGGTTGGAGGAGAACCATGGAACCAGAAAACAGAGCTCCATTACAAATATCAATAGAAAACAGAGCAAGGCTCCCTAGAGAGCATGGAACTGAAGATATAAATGCTACGAAATTGTGCCATTAGGGATTGGAATTTCGTTCAAATATTGTGCCGTTGGTCGCCGAGTCAGTCAATTTGAATTTGGTTCCAACGTAATGTATGGTAATAACTGAATCATATTCTGAGATGGAAAACGGCAATTTTTTAGAGGGAGAGTACTAGGCATGAGAACATATTAAGGTGGCCAAGCCCATGGATTTTATGAAAGTTGTATAATTTAATTTTATAAACTAAACAATAAAAAATTGTATCTTTTAAGAATCAATTTGTATATTTAATTCAATTTTGTTAAAGTTTATAATTTTAGTATATAGGTTTTCCAACAACATTTAAACGTAAGGTATCACGTGTATATGTCATAATACTTACATTGAAAAATATGAAGAGAATAATCAAATTCCGACGTGGAAATGTAATAAGCCACTAAACGGACAATATACGATTAAAGGAAGCATAGGCTACTTATCTAAACTTTCATCACTGGCTCTCTAGGGGGATAATTACTTTGAAATTGTAAAATATTATTTATGGGAGTTATTATAAATCTCATTGCAATTTTTTTTTTTTTCAATTTGAGAATATAAAGGCAGTCAAATTTATCTGAAGCCTAAACAAGAAGTTATAGTTTTATTCTTAATATGACAGTAAGAGATATTAAATAATTTTAGGTTGAATTATAATTTTAGTGCTTATAGTGTTATCAAAATTATAAATTGGTCCTTATACTTTATTTCTATATAAAATGATCTTTATAATTTTTCTATCCATGTAAGTTAGTTCTTGTCGTTAGTATGGTTAGCTTTGTTATTAAAATAGTCTTATATGACAGCTAATGTGTACATTTGTTAACATGTTAATATATCTAATCATTTATTTTTGTCTAACCTAGTCTCTATGTCAACAAAATTTTTATTTTGCCCTTAATTCCAAATTTCCTTGACCTAGTGTCTACATAAGGCATGAAGGGCAAAATGAGAATTATGTTAACATAGTGGCTGAGTTGTACAAAAATCAATGATTAATCATGTTGACATGTTCACAAATATATACATCATCTACTATGTAGGATTATTTTAACTATAAAATTAATCATATTGATGGTAGAAACTAATTTATATGGATGAAGAAATTATAGGGACTATTTTACATGAAAATAAAGTATAAGGACCAATTTATAATTTTGGTAAAACTATAAGGATTAAAATTATAATTTAACCATAATTTTATTATTGAAAAGATTACAAATTATATGCAAAAATTTTGATTTGAATGACAAAAAAAACTAATTAAAGGAAAATTGCTATAATATTCGAAGCGATCAAATAAGATTAAAAAAAGTTAAAAACTTCTTTGTCTTCACTAAAAATATAAATACATTTAGTGGCAACTACCCGTCACATAAATCCCCCTCCCCCCCCCCCCCAAAAAAAACTGATTGATTGACCAAATAGAGATTAGCATTGATTTTTAAAGTACTACTACTTTGATGTGATTCAAAATGGCAATACATTATTACATATCATATTTTTAATAAAGTCTTTAAAAAATATAAATCCACTTTCTTTAATTGAAATAGAATAGCAACAAAAAAACATGTCTCTTTATGTTGAGACTTTAGAGCGAACTGAATTTGTCACAAATTTTTTAATGTTCTTATCAGAACTTTCTCTCTCATCTATAACATTTTTAGTCATATTCCTCCAATACATAATATTATTCTCCATCTCAATCCCTCTTTCACGATCCAACATCTCATTTACGCGTTGCTTCACTTTTTGCCTTATAACTCTCCCTTTGTTTTCATCAATACAATTGTTATTCCAATTCTCCAACTATCTATAATAAACTTTGCATTTGTGTTCTGATCTGCCCATTATAGGACTCCCACTATTGAAACTCCTAAGCACAAAGCTTCCAATGTAGAGTTCAACCACAGCATGTTGCTTCTGTGATAAGACTTGTAGTTGGAGAAATCAAGTGACCATTATGCCCTTTCTTGATCATGCCGTATCCTCCATAAATCTTTTTGGAAGTTTCACCTCTTCAAATGCCCTTACATCCCACAAGAAATAGCATCCACTTTCTATTAACCCCAAGCCATTTTCTCCATTTGGTCCTCACTAAGTGTTGCTAGGCTCCTAAATGAGATGTACACTACTGATCATCTTGGTCTCCCATCAAGCCACTCCATACACACTTTGTTGTTTGGCTTGAAGATGTTGATTCTATAGTCTTTATCATCTTGAATTTGTTTGTCTAAAAACATGGATGCCACTGTTGGTCCTATTGTTTTCAAAGGCCGAATCTTCTTCATCCATTCCCCAACCTAAAATGAATTTTCACTGTCAGCTTTGTTAATAATGAAGAAGAAATTTTGAATAAGTTTGAAAAATAGTGTGTGGTGTGAAAGGCAAGAAAAGGTATCCCATTGTATTACTTCCTAGCCACACAAACAGTTTGAGATTTTTTTTAGTTCGAGGTGTAGGGAGAGGCACCATTGTAAAAATTGACCAAAGTTTGAAGGTCGGTCCATGTCCATCAATATTTGGACAGATTTAGACATAAATTTTTTGACCCGTTTAAAAATAGGCCAAAATGGGCCAGCCAATTTAGCTTGCGGGCTAGCCCATTTTAAAATTTTGTTAATATAATTATATTATTTAATATATAAATAACATTACTTTATCACATTTTTATATTTTATAACATTATATTTAATAATTATAATAAATTTAGATATAAAATTTTTTGTAATTTTTAAAAATAAACATAAAATTTTTAATTTTAAATATAATATAATTAATTTAAAAAATATGAAAAATTAAATTATTTTATATTACATAGATACATATTCTGAATGTTTAGATACCTGAGTTTGTTACCAGTCGACAATTATAACCTTAGGCCATTGGGATTTGGAAATTTAAAATAAGATGATGATGATGATAATAATAATTGTCACACCCGAAATGTGACCGGTCAGTATTTTTTAGAAAAAAGAAATGGTATAAAATTAACTTTTGAAATTAAAAACCAATTTTATTCGGAGCCGCCACCAAAATTTTATTTATTAGAAAAAACTTTTAAAAAACCTTAAAATTTGACGGTCTGCATTTAAAGAGAAACTAAGTTTAGAAGTTGGACCAAGCGTACAATTATTTAACAATCACTTCAAAATTACCTTTATAAATTACAAAAGAAAGAGATAACAGAATGTAATACCCGTTAATTTCAGAATATAATTCGCTTAAGAGTATTTTAGAATTCTACAACGTTACTTTAGTTATTTATTTTGGTCATTTTTAATTTTCATATTTAATTGTTCTCTTTGAATATTATTTATGAAAATTGAGTTAAATGACTGGACTAAATATTTGCACAATGAGGGATATATTATAAGAATGGTGAAATTCATGGAAAAGTGGTTTCAGAATGGTCAATTAATCCATTTATTGTAAATTGACTAGATGGGTTTGGATGTTGGGTTATGGATACCCATGGGTTATTGAATAACCCATTAGAAATATTTAATATAAAGTTTCAATAGTACCCCTCATTTTCACTCAGCCGAAGGAAGCAGAAAAGCATTTCTCTCTCAGTTCTTCATTTTCTTCTCAAATCCTTTCCTTGATCTTCAGAATTTCGATTATCTGTTCGGTTCAAAAGCTTTGTAAGGATCACAGGTAAGCTTTAATCTCGTTATTTTCCTTAAATCTAAGTTTATATGGAAGATTAGAGGAGGTTTTGTTCTTGAAGATTTTGATGATAATTCGTGAATCTCAGTTGTTTTAGAAGTTATATTTGAGTTATAATCGGTTAAAAGAGTTGAAATTCTGGTTTTGAAACAAGAAAGGAAAGGATGAATTTGTTAGAAATTTCTGCAAAAACTTCTGCAAAAAAAACGGGTTACTGTAGCGACCAGAAATTTCGAAACAAAATCTGGAAAATTTTCTTCGGGTACTGTAGCAGTACTGTAGTGTCGGCAGTCAACGGTACTGTAGCAGTCAACGTTACTGTAGCAAACCGTACTGTAGCAACCCGTTACTGTAGCAGTCAGAAAATTTTACGTATTTTCGTGATTTTGTTTCCTTTCTTATGATTCCTTGTAATATATTTTACTAGGAAATTTTCCTACACAAATTCTAGTGTGGAACAAGGTAAACTTGGACAAACATCAAGGTGAGTGAATAACCTTGCTCAGCTAATTTGATATTACTAGTCAAAGTACAATATAAGTCTCATTTACAACATTATTTGGATAATAAGCAATTAATTTTTCATATGGGAGTATATGATGATCAGTAGAAATAAGAGTATGAAGAAATTATTTATTTCATGACAATTGTACTATGTGATGAATTCTCACTATTTTATTAATGAGTAAAGATCTACGGGATCTAATACACGAGTGTGAAAGGGTTAAAGTCCCATACTACTCGGTGTATATCTAAGAAATCTTATACACGAGTTTGAAAGGGTTAAAGTCCCATACTACTCAGTGCATATCTATGAAACCTATACACGAGTTGAAAGGGTTAAAGTCTCATACTACTCGGCGTATACCTATGAAATCTTATTCACGAGTTTGAAAGGGTTAGAGTCCCATACTACTCGGTGTATATCTATGAAATCTTATTCATGAGTTTGAAAGGGTTAGAGTCCCATACTACTCGATGTATAAGACAATTAATTATATGAGTAAATGTGGTATTTGTACTTTTGATATTTTATATAGTACAGTTATTTACTTACTGAGTTTTTAAATAAACTCACACTCCCTATGATTATTTTTTTCAGATACAGAAAATAAAGAACAAGAGTATCCGTTTGAAGATTAGAAGCCCCTTGGGATTATTCTCTATTTCTGTCTGGTGGGATACCAGTACTTATTAATGTGGACCCTAGAAACGCTCTGTACTTTCTATAGGTCTCCTAGGCTTGCGATGAGATAGAAATATCAGACTATGTATGTCTATATTTGCTTATCAGATGAATATAATTCTGTAGTGTGGAATGAATGATTAAGGTTGAATGTAAAACCTTACACAATATATGTATATAACGTATGTTTGAGAATTATATCAAATGAGTAGTATCTTTTCACATGCTCAATTTTTGGGATGTGACACAGAATATATAATAAAAAAAGAAAAAAGAAAGAACAAATAAATATATACAAATACGGACTTGGCTAGGCTGTGCCTAGGGCCTACGTACCCAGCTGTTAAGATCAAAGTCCACGTAGCTCGTAATTTTGAAAACCTTTTTTTTGAAGAAATATTTGAGTTTTTGGAATTTATTTAAAAAATAATAATACTTTTTAGAGATTTCTCCTCACAAGCATTGTTATATAATTATATCATGAGTCCTGAATCTAAAAATTCTTCCCCACTTGCATTGTTATACAATCGCATAGTGAGTACTTTACTTAATTTTCAAATGATTTAAAACTCAACAAATTTTTAAGATAAATACTTCTCCACTTGCATTATTATACAATCGCGTAATTAGAATCAAACGGATATCTATAGGTAGAGACAATGCTACTCCAAGGAAGTCAGTCATTTTCTAAATGTTTAAGACTAAATTTATTTTTATCATCAAGATTTTTTTAATTCTATTTTTTCATTTTTTAAGAACATGAGACTGAATTAAATATTCACTCAAATACACACGCATATGTACATATATATACATATATATATATATATATATATCTATATTTGAGAACGCCACTACACATATACCTATATATTATATACATATATGATATATCACACACACACACACACACACACACACACACACACACACACACACACACACACATATATATATATATATATATATATATATCAGTTCAAATGCTCTCAGTAGCCGGCGAACAATATTTATATATCAATTCATATGCACCCAATAGCCCACAAACAACATATGTATATATCAAACAAACATTAATAAAAGGTAAATCAAGGTCCTCGTCATCTCCATCCTCTCGTCAATCTCCCTCAGTATCCCTATCCATCTCTCTGAAAGGTGGGTCTCTCCATAAGTGGGGCTCTAAAGGCCAAATTACAATTTAACTAAAGTTGCAACTAAATTTTGTAATTTACTCCAAAGTCAATTTTTTATCAAAAGTTAGACACCTCCTTTGAAATTGAAGGGGCTGTGCAGAAGAAAATTTGGAAGAAAGTTAGGTGCAGACAACGTGCAGGCAAATTTAGAGAGGGTTGGTGGGGAATGACTCTATAAATAGAGTCATTCACCTCATTCAAAAACCATCCCTCAAAATCATCCTTCAAGCATCCAGAGAAGCCTCACCTTTGAGAGAAAAGAATGAGAAGAAAAATAGAGAGAGTGCTTCAGAAAATTTTTGAGAGGAAAAATAGTGAGTCCAATTTGTGAGGATTATTGTTCACAAATTGAATAAATACTGTTGTAGTATTTTCTGTAAGTGAGAGGTCCACCTAAGGGTGAAGTTTATATTCCCATTATTACTATAATGGAAGATTTAAGCGGCCTACGGGTCCCGTAGTTTTTACCTAATTTGGGTTTTCCACGCTAAAATTTTTTGGTGTTATTTTTTGTCTATTGTGTTTTGGGAATTATCTTGGGTCTGTGGAAATATTTTGATTCTGCGCATACCGCCGTTTTTTCCCAACAAGTAGTATCAGAGCTTCTGGTTGGAGTACCATTGAAGAATACCGTACGAGTATTATTCACAAATATTGTACAAAGACGTACAAGCACTATTTACATATACATGTACTATTCATACATACTAATATTTTTATACGTATTGATACTATTCATACATACTAGACTGTTCATATGTACGTAAATACTATTCATACATACGGAGGTACTATTTATACATACGGAGGTACTATTTATGCATACAGAGGTACTATTCACTGCTAGAAAAGTTTTGGGATCAGTTAAAACTTTGACTACTGATCTCAATGGAGACAAGAAACATCAAAATGATCAGCCTAAATGGCACAAATTATCACATGTGGAGAAGCAAGATGAAAGATCTCCTATTTGTGATGAAAATGCATCTACCAGTGTTTACATCAGATAAACCTGAAGGCAAGACGGATGAGGAATGGGGGTTTGAGCATGAGCAGATGTACGGTTTCATCCGACAATATGTCGAAGACAACGTGTATAACCACATCTGCAATGAGACTCATGCCCGAACGCTATGGAATAAGCTTGAACAGCTTTATGCGTCAAAAACTGGTAACAATAAATTATTTTATTTGACTAAATTGACGCAGTTGAAATACAGAGAAGGGACTTCTGTAGCAGATCATCTAAATGAGATGCAAGGGGTCATAGATCAACTGTCCAGAATGGGCATAAATCTGGATGATGAAATATTTGCTCTACTGGTATTGGACTCTCTACCAGAGTCATGGGAGACTCTGAAGATTTCCATCACTAACACTGCACCTGATGGTGTAGTTAATATGGAATCTGTTAAAAGTAGTATCTTAAATGAAGAAATGAGAAGAAGATCTCAAAGCTCATCTTCTTCATCACAACCAGATATTCTGGTTTCAGACTTCAGGGGGAGAAACCAGTCTAGGGATCAAAAACCTAGAGGAAGGAGCAGAGGCAAATCCAACAGATATGCCAATGTTGAATGCCATTACTATAAAAAGAAGGGTCATATCAAAATACACTGTCGCAAGTTCAAAAAGGATCAAGAAAAGAACAAAGGCAGAGGACAGAAGAAAAACAACAGTAGTGATGATGAGCAAGCAGATGTTGCTGAGGAGTTCAACATTGTCTATGATGATGATGTAGTCAATCTTACAACCTATGAGACAAGCTGGGTGATTGACAGTGGTGCCACCATTCATGCTACATCTCGGAAGGAATTTTTCTCATCTTACACACCGGGCAATTTTGGTGTTGTAAGAATGGGAAATAATAGTCTTTCAATAATTGCAGGTAAGGGAGATGTTTGTTTAAAGACGGAGAATGATACGCAATTAGTCCTGAAGGATGTGAGGCATATTCCAGATATGTGCCTGAATCTGATTTCAACAAGCAAGCTAGATGATGAAGGTTTCTGCAATACCTTCTTTAATGGCCAATGGAAGCTCACCAAAAGATCGTTGGTGGTGGCCAGAGGGAACAAAGACTCTAAACTGTACATAATGCAAGCAAAGCTCTCCAAGGATGTTGTAAACATAACGGAGAATGATAGTACAGTTGAGCTATGGCACAAACATCTCGGTCACATGAGCGAGAAGAGCATGATCCATTTAACTAGGAAGAATGCTTTACCTGGTTTGGATCAAGTTCACTTAAAGAAGTGTGATGATTGTCTGGCAGGAAAGCAAAATAGAGCTACGTTTAAAAGCCACCCTCCTTCTAGAATAGCAAATGTACTGGATTTGGTACACTCAGATTTATGTGGACCAATGTTAAAGTCACTTGGTGGTGCTCAGTACTTTGTGACTTTCATTGATGACCATTCAAGGAAGATATGGGCATACACTTTAAAGACAAAGGATCAAGTGCTGAGTGTCTTTAAAGAGTTTCATGCCTCAGTTGAAAGAGAAACTGGGAAGAAGCTAAAATGCATTCGGACAGACAATGGTGGAGAATACATTGGGCCTTTTGATGCCTACTGTAAAGAGCATGGTATTCGGCATCAGACAACGCCTCCAAAAACACCGCAGTTGAATGGCCTGGCTGAGAGGATGAACAGAACTTTGATGGAGAGAGTCAGATGTTTACTCTCTCATGCAAAGTTACCAAAGAAATTTTGGAGTGAGGCTTTACTAGCAGCAGTACATGTGCTGAATCGCTCACCTTGTGTCCCTTTAAAGCTAGATGTTCCAGAAAAAGTATGGTCAGGAAAAGATATTTCCTACAACCATCTGCGAGTGTTTGGGTGCAAAGCCTTTGTCCATATTCCAAAGGATGAAAGGTCCAAACTTGAGGCTAAGACACGACAATGTGTGTTCATTGGATATGGTCAAGATCAGTTTGGCTACAGATTTTATGATCCAGTAGAGAAGAAACTAGTCAGGAGTCGTGATGCTGTGTTCATTGAAGATCAGACCATTGAAGATATTTCTAAAGCCAATGGTGATTCAACTGGTTCGAAAGTTATTCCTCCAACACTGGTGCCAAGACAAGTTGGAGATGAAATACAGAATGATCAGCCTGAAATAGGTGATCCAGATGCTCCCGTTGAGATTCCATCAGAAGATTCTGATGATGATGATGGTGTTCATGATCAACCACCAGTTCCAATGGGTTCTCCAGAATTGATAAGATCTACTAGAGTTCGACAACCCTCTACTAGATACCCTGCAAATCAATATGTGTTATTAACTGACGGGGGAGAACCAGAAAGCTTCGAAGAAGCAATGGATGATGAACACAAGAAGAAGTGGATTGAGGCCATGCAAGATGAGATGAAATCATTGCATGAGAATAAGACTTTTGATCTGGTGAAGCTGCCAAAAGGCAAGAGGGCTTTGAAGAATAAATGGGTGTTCAGAATTAAGCATGAAGAGAATAGTTTCCATCCAAGATTCAAAGCCAAATTGGTTGTCAAGGGATTCAGCCAAAGAAAAGGGATTGACTTTGATGAGATATTTTCACCAGTGGTGAAAATGACATCCATTCGAACAGTGCTAGGGTTAGTAGCAAGTCTTGACCTTAAGGTTGAGCAAATGGATGTCAAAACTGCATTCCTTCATGGTGATTTGGAGGAAGAAATATACATGGAGCAGCCAGAGGGTTTCAAGCAAAAAGAAAAAGAGGACTATGTTTGCAAGTTGAAGAAAAGCTTGTACGGCTTGAAGCAAGCACCAAGACAGTGGTATAAGAAGTTTGAGTCTGTTATGGGGGAGCATGGTTACAAGAAGACTACTTCAGATCACTGTGTGTTCGTGCAGAAATTCTCTGATGATGATTTCATTATTTTATTGCTCTATGTAGATGACATGTTGATTGTTGGCCAAAATATTTCTAGAATTGATGACTTGAAGAAGCAGTTGTGCAAGTCTTTTGCTATGAAAGACTTAGGGCCAGCAAAACACATTATTGGCATGAAGATAACCAGAGACAGAAGCGCCAAGAAATTATGGTTGTCACAAGAGAAGTATATTGAGAAAGTACTTCAAAGGTTCAACATGGACAAAGCTAAAGCGGTTAGTTGTCCTCTTGCTAATCACTTTAAGCTAAGTTCTAAGCAGTACCCTTCCACAGATGAAGAAAAGGAAGAGATGGACAAGGTTCCATATGCTTCAGCAGTTGGAAGTTTAATGTATGCCATGGTGTGCACACGGCCGGATATTGCTCATGCAGTTGGAGTAGTGAGTAGATTCCTTTCAAAACCTGGAAAGGAACATTGGGCTGCAGTAAAGTGGATATTCAGGTATCTACGGGGTACTTCCAAAATATGCTTATGTTTTGGAGATACCAAACCTGTGTTAGTTGGATACACAGATGCAGATATGGCCGGCGACATAGATTCGAGAAAATCTACTTCGGGCTACCTGATCACTTTTGCAAGGGGAGCTGTGGCATGGCAGTCAAAATTACAGAAGTGTGTTGCACTGTCCACCACTGAAGCAGAATTCATCGCAGCAACTGAAGCCAGTAAGGAGTTGCTATGGATGAAAAGGTTCTTAAATGAACTTACTTTCCACCAAGAAAAGTATGAACTATTTTGTGACAATCAAAATGCAATTCACCTTAGAAAGAATTCCTCCTTTCACTCAAGATCGAAGCACATTGATATGATATATCACTAGATAAGAGGTGCATTGGAGAAGAAGCTACTACAGCTTGAAAAGATCCATACATATGAAAATGAATCTGATATGTTAACTAAGACTCTTCCAAGAAGCAAGTTTGAATATTGTCGATTAGCTGCAAGATTGGTGGAACCCCCCACTTAGGTCGGGAGGGGGAGAATTGAAAGGTGGGTCCCTCCATAAGTGGGGCCAATATTAAATATTAAGATCATAATGAAATTGCCTTTATTTTTATTTTTATTTTTATTTTTATTTTTATTTTATCTTATGGATAAAATTATGTGTTCACAATAATAATAATAATAATTGGTAATATAAGGCCAATATTAAATATTTATTTGGATGGATAATAATAATAATTGGTAATATGAGACCAATATTAAATATTTATTTGGATGGAAGACAAACGTTTGGGTTTCGTGGAGGGCAGCGTAAGGACGGCTCCCTACCACGAAGTGACAAGACATTATGATTTTTTTTTAAGTAACCCAACTTCTTGATATTGTATTTCTAAAAAGATTTATAAATTTTGAAACCATTACATAATATGATTCCTTTGTTCATCTCTTTTGTCAAGGAATTGAATTGAAGGATCATTTTGTTAAAAAAAATTCAAAATTTAAGAAATAAAATAGTTAGTCATGTTAGTATGTTAAAATGTCACATACCTCTAAGGCATTGTTATACTAACAAATAATAGTAGACATTAATAGATAATATTAACTGTGACGACTAGGTCAACTTTTGAAACATTTTATATAATAATTAGTGTTGTGACCCGTGCGATATACGGATTAACATAAATGTTATACTTTTTGTTTATCAAATAAATAAAAATAATTTAAAAATATATAAAAGAATACATGTACAAAAAAAAGACATTAAAGCCATATTACAACACATATAAGATGATTCATTGGATACAGATGATTTGAAGATTGAGTGTGAATAACGTCAAATGAAAATAAGAACAAAAAATAAGGTATTACATAAATTAATTTCGATAAATATATTAATTAATGATGAAAATGAGTTGAAATAAAAGTTACTTATCTAATATGTTCGTTAAGATCAAAATCCTCGTCTTCCTTTGATTGTTTCTTCTATTTCTATAAATATATATTTGGATTAGCAACAATGATAACAACTATAGGTTTATTGAAATTTAAAACATAACTTACAGACACACAAAATCTCAAAACAACAAAAAGAAGATAATCAAGGGAGAAAATATACATCACATCCCAACTTTAAAATTTAATACTTTAAATTCCAAACTAGCGTTCAATCAATCCGCACACATGTAATCTCGATATTGCTTGAAGTTTTTCTTCATAGGGAGAGCTCTACCCTTTGCTCACAGTAAGCCTCAAAGAGATTTTCATTAATCCTGTTAGATAAGAAAATCAAGAAAAAAAATTAATTTAAAAATAGTCAAATTATATTATTCAAACACAAGTAATTACCTCAATGACATCATTTTTTTTAGGCTTTGATCTTTTACATGATCTGCTTTTCTCAAGAAAACGTAATGACAGAAACAACAAAGCGAAATTGGAATTAGAAAACCAGAACAATGTAGAAATGAAATACTATAGACAAAAATAAAAAATCAGAAGACCAAAAACAGAAACATGGATGAACTAGAACCAGAAACACGAAAAACAACAACGGAAAACGAATACAGAAATGAAGAAAGTAAAAAAAAAACGCAGAAACAAAAAATCAAAAATCACAATCGAACGAACAGTAATTATACATATAAACAGTACGTAAATTATATATATCAGAAAAAATAAATAAAAAAGAAAACTAAGGTATGATATCAAATGATGTGAAAGAAACATCACTTTAAAGCTTTGATGATAAATCGCCATTGTTGTCCTTCATCCATATAAGGGAAGAAGAAGCAAAACCAAAGAGAAAAAAAAAAGGAAATTCTGTGAGAGAAAGAGATATGCAAATATGAATGAGATCTTAGAAAGAAATATATAAATACTTACATTGATTTTGAATTTTAAAATTTTAATTTTGAAAAATAAAAAATCCTCCAAATAGGCCAATAGTAATAGTCACTTTTAAAAACTTCTACATGAAGATAGGAGATTGGCCATTGATGATTGTGTAATAAAGAAATCTAGCATGCTTATATAAAAAAAAGAAAAATGAGTGATAATTTATTATTTTAGTTTGAGCTGATGGAGATAATTTTAAATTATATTATAATTATTTAAGAAGAGAAATAAATAATATGAGCACTTGTAAGTTAGTTTTTACATAGCAATTAATTATTTGACTATTTGTATATAATAAATACTAATTTACCAAATAACAATATATTATATTTCAATTGAAATATTTACCTAATTTATCAATTATATAGCAATTACATAGCAATTATATAGCAATTTACTCTAATTTTTTTAAATTCATTTAATGTGATTATATAATAATTATATCAATTATAAATCAATTATATAGTAATATATCCTAATTTTTTCAAATTCATTTAATGTGATGTGATTAATTTATCAAATTTATTCATTTAAATTTATTTGATTATAATAATTTAATAATCTACCGACAATTAATACCCTAGAGTGGAATTGTTTTAGTCTATTATATAGATATATAAATATCTACATTGATTTTGAATTTTAAAATTTTAATTTTGAAAAACGAAAAAGTCTCCAAATAGGCTAATAATGATGATTACTTTTTAAAAACCTCTACATGAAGATAGGAGATTGACCATTGATGATGATGCAATAAAGAAATCTAGCGTGCTTGTATAAAAAAAATGAGTGATAATTTATTATTATAGTTTAAGGTGATGGAGGTAATTTTAAATTATATTATAATTATTTAAGAAGAGAAATAAATAATATGAATAATTGTAAGTTAGTTTTTATATAGCAATTAATTATTTGATTATTTGTATATAATAAATGCTAATTTACCACATAACAACATATTATATTTCAATTGAAATATTTACCTAATTTATCAATTATATAGCAATTACATAGCAATTATATAGCAATTTACCCTAATTTTTTTAATTCATTTAATGTGATTATATAACAATTATATAAATTATAAACCAATTATATAGCAATATACTCTAATTTTTTTAAATTCATTTAATGTGATGTGATT
Organism: Biancaea sappan; assembly: GCA_037074585.1. Lineage (NCBI taxonomy): Eukaryota > Viridiplantae > Streptophyta > Magnoliopsida > Fabales > Fabaceae > Biancaea > Biancaea sappan. Next base: position 16,027,524 of record CM073495.1, on the reverse strand, counting down.
AATTTACCAAATTTATTCATTTAAATTTATTTGATTATAATAATTTAATAATTTACTGACAATTAATGCCCTAGAGTAAAATTGTTTTAATATATTATATAGATTTTAAAATTGAAAGACTAAAATGATCAATATCACCTTTTAGGGACCAAACTGTTATATTACTAAAAAAAATGGGTTTACTCTTTTTTTTTTCTTTTGTCCGTAGAACTGAAGTTGGATTTTATGAGAATATGATGGTGGAAAATCTGGGATTGATAATAATTGATACAAATGACCACATGAATTCTGAGATGGGAAACGGCAATTTTTTAGAGGGAGAGTGTTTGGCACAAGAACATATTAAGTTGGTCAAGGCCATGAATTTTATCAAAGTATTAACATTATCTTCTATCACAATTTTTAAAGAATCCTTAAAAAATAAGAATTTATTAATTACATCTTTGAAGTGTGTCAGCGTGACTACTATATATACAAATCATTTTTATATAAAAACTAATTTTTACAGTAAAAATAGTAGAGAGTTATGAAACTTATTGTGAGAATATAAAAAAATGAAGTAACTTGTGAGATTTATTGTTAGTTTTTATATCATTAAAATAAAAAATTACTTAAAGTAAAATGTGGTGATGTAATATTTTAAGACTCACAATAAATAACTTTTTAAAATTACTCCATTAGAGATACTCTAATAATTTAGTACTTACAAAAGTAAGTAATTATATAATTTAATAAACTAAACAATAAAAATAATAGGGTCTTTTAAAAAACAATTTGTATATTTACTTCAATTTTGTTGAAGTTGATAATATAGGTTTTCCACCATCATTTAAACGTTAGGTATCACGTGTATATGTCAGAATACTTACATTGAAAAATATGTCAAATTCTGACGTGGAAATGTAATATGCCACTTGACGGACAATATACGATATAAGGAAACACTACCAAATTGTACTGATTTTCCGTTTAAAATAGAACACTCCAGGAAAAATAATTAGGTTTAAAATGGTCACTATAATTCCCTTATTCTTATAAGTTAGTACTTATTATTAATATGATTAATTTTATTATTAAAATAATTTTACATAACAGCTTGTGTACATTTGTGAACATGTTAGTATATCCAGTCATTAAATTTAGCACAACTCAACTGTCATGTCAATAAAATTTAATTAGGTTAAATTATACTTTTAGTCCCCATAATTTTACCAAAATTGTAAATTGATTCATATACTTTATTTTTATGTAAAATAATCCCTAAATTTTCTTATCTATGTAAGTTAGTCTCTAACGTTAATATGATTAACTTTACTATTAAAATAGTTTTACATGATAGTTGACATGTACATTTATGAACATATTAATATGTTCAATTATTAAATTTGGCACAATTCAACTGTCATGTTAACAAAATTTAATGTTGATGTTAAGTTAGTGAAATTGATAATTAAGAGTAAAATAAAAATTTCATTGACATGATGGCTAAGTTGTTCAAAATTCAATGATTGAATATGTTGATATGTTTAGAAATGTATACATCAGTTGTAATGTAAGATTATTTTAATAACAAAATTAACTATACTGACGATAAAAACTAACTTACATAGATGAAGAAACTATAAGAATCATTTTATAAGAAAATAAAGTACAAAGATTAATTTATAATTTTAGTAAAATTATAGTGACTAAAATTATAATTTAACCAAATAATTTTAACGAAACACAAAGAAACAAATAAAATCTCCATTAAGACACAGTTACTACGTTTTAAATTATATTAACTATGAGCACATAAAAGAAGGTAGGTGGTGATTCAGAGTTTTACCAATAGTTCAAGAAGAGAGGAGGGAAAAAAAAGGATACAATTATATGGTGAGATTCTGCTTTTGAAATAATAATTTCAATTATTTCTTTTTTATTCTCTCGTGAAAAGGCTTAAGAGCATTTACAATGGTAATTTTTAAAGGGTTCTTAAATTTAAGAATTGGTTTTTATTTTAGTTCGTCACATTAGCTGTCACGCATAAGAACGGTTCTTAGATAAGAACCAATTCTTATACAAAAAGTAATATAAAATAATTAACTTATAATAAATATTAGTGGAATTAGTAGAGAATAATAAATATTGAAGTAGTGGAGAATTAATTGTGGGACCCATTTGTAGGTTATTAAGAGGTTCATTACCAGAGTAGAAAATTGTTTCAAGTGATGGGAATTTACTTAAACTGATGTGTCATAGTAGAATCTACAATAAAAACCAAATTGAAGTTCACCATTGTAGATATTCTAAGATGATATATCTACTTCAAAACTCACACATCATTCATAAATTGTATCGTTCTAAGCACCGAGTCCATGAAAAAGATGAGGAAAATTAAAAAATTTTAAAAAATATATATATTTTACTCTTATAAATTTTATTTATTATGCATATAATTTCATAAATTATAAAACTCAATATAAAATCTTCCTAAATTATCTATTTTGGGCGATTAACCCTTTCAATTCAAAAATTTATGGTGATTAAGATTTCAAAACCTCCACATTTGCACAAATTTACACATCTCATGTCGAAGATACGTCAGCATTGTGTCTTGCTTTCCTTCCCCTCCCTCTTTTGCTCTCTCTCCTTCTCGCTCTTGTTTCCTCATCTCTTCTCTTTCATGCTTCTCTCCCTTTTGATCGGTCAGCCTCTCTTTGTCGAACTCTCGGTTTCTAATCTCTCACTGTCCGCCTGCTCTGTTTTATGGCTAGATAACACTAAGTCTTCCTAAACCTGACCCGCTAAAACTGTAATCCCAAATATTAATAGCAGCAGAATTCTCACTTAGAGAAAAGGGAAGAAAACACAAGAAATCTATATATGTTCTGTTCATGCATATTTCTCCCATCATTCTTCAATTAACTGTTTCCAAATCGTTACAAAATCTTCACTATAATCATGCCCATCTCAGATTTTATATCAGATTAAAATTTATCCATTATCAGATTGTTATCCCCTCGGCTCAGTACTCTGTTTTTTCTTTCCAAACTGGTCTGACCATATTTTTAACATTAAGCATTCCAATTACCAGTACAGAAAATATTCAAACAGAAATCTTAATCCATCCAGTACAAACCAGTCACAGTTTCAATAGCCTAAGATTTTCAATTCCAAAAGAATTCCAAATTATATATTTTCTTTCAACCTTATTTGTTGCAGGCACCAAATCGAAACTCATTCTATACGAGAAGAAGGAAGAGACGTGAAAAAGAAAAGGGCTCCGTTCTCATGCCTCTTTCCGAGCTAAAATTCCTCAGGCCGAGGCTTCTAGAAGTCCAGAGCACCGTCTAAAATCTGAACCCAGTAATGATACACTTTAAGTTGGTGTAATTCATTAAGATTACTGCAGAAATAACAAAGTAAATATGTTGATAAAACCCACAGTAATATGGCACGTTCCACACATGCTCTGTTTTGTCCAAAGTTCTCGGCCATATCTCTTATGGCGGAGAAACACAACCCATATTAGGTTTTTACATCTTAGTATCTGGCCCAAACTGCGATTTTTAACCCTTAAAATCATTTTCTTAGACTTGCATGTCCAAGATTATTTCCATTTCCACTTCACAGTAGTTTCCAGCCATGAATTTCCGAAAAAGAAAATGTCAGTATGAGCCTTTACACCTCGGTCTCATTTCACACTGTGACTCAGCTTGGCGACCTACTCTGTTTTCTGAGCATAAAACAGAGCAGGCGGACAGTGAAAAAATAGAGAAACGGGTGGCAGTGAAATGGAGGCAGTGGGAGAGTAGAAACCGAGAGCTCGACCAAGAGAGGCTGACTGATCAGAAGGGAGAGAAGGAATGAGAAAGCGGAGAGCGAGACGGAGAGAGAGGGAAAGGAAAGCAAGACACAGTGCTTATGTGTCTTCAATGGCATTGCTTTTGTGTAAAAGTAGTGTTGATGAGACGGTCTTGTAATGTCAATTAGTATTAATTATTAATTAAATTAATAATTTTTGAATGGAATGATTTAACTACAAAAATTTAAAAAGATTTTGTATTAAGTTTTTTAATTTATGGACATTATGTGCACAATAAATAAAGTTTATCAGTATTAAAGATAAAATATATTTTTTAAAAATTTATTGTGAGGTGGGGCCCACTATACAAATATAAAGTCAAAAAGTGGTGGGATTCACGTAAAAAAAATTTGTGCCGATCAGTTTTTAGCAACGATTTTTATCGTTGCTAAAAGGTGAAATTTTAAACAAAAGATCCGGATCTGAAAAATTTGCAATGGGTTGGGCACCGAAAGACGAAAACGCGTGACAAGGGCGGAATGCTGCATTAAATAATGCAAACCGGAAAATATGTTGTATTGAAAAACTTAACATAAACATCTCATATAATAATTTAATTGAAAAACTTAAAAAAAAAGTAACTAAAGCCATTTCTTTAATTAAAATAAATTAGCTACAAAATGTATGAACCTTTATGATGAGACTTGAGAGTGAACCAAGCCAATCACAAATTCTTGAATATTTTTATCTGACCTTCCTCCTTCATCTATAGCGTTTTTGGCCATATTTCTCCAATACATGGCGTTATTCATTAACTCATTCCCTCTTTCGCTCTCTAGTATTTGCTTTACACATTGCTTTATTTCTTGCCTTGTAACTATTCCTTTGATTTCATCAACACGAGCTGTTATTCCCATTTTCCAAACATCCATAATATACTTGGCATTTGTATTTTGATCTGTCCATTGTGGTACTCCCACCATTGGAACTCCTAAGCACAAAGCTTCCAATGTGGAATTTAAACCACAATGTGTCACAAAACAACCTACTGCCTCATGTGATAGGACTTGTAGTTGGGAACACCATGTGACCACTAAGCCCTTCTCTGATGACTTCATATGTTCCAAAAAGTTTTTTGGAAGTTTGGCCTCTTCAGTTTCCCTTATCACCCACAAAAAATAGCACTCACTTTCTATCAAACCTCTGCCCATTTCCTCCATTTGGTCCTCACTAGGAGATGCTAGACTTCCAAATGACATATAGATGACAGATTGCTTTGGCCTCTCATTAAGCCATTTCATGTATGCTTCGTTGTTTGGTTTGAACATACTAATCCCATAATCTACATCATCTTGGACTCGTTTGTCCAAGAGCATTGATGGCACCGTTGGTCCTATTGTCTTCAAAGGCCAGATCTTCTCCATCCATTCCACAACCTGAAAGATATTTTCAATGTTAGTTTTTTTTAAACAATCAAGAAAAAAACTGTTTCATAAAAGGGGGGGAGGGGAGAATGAAATTACCCCTTGTTCTAATTCATAAAATGTGTTGGAAAGAACCCAATCTGCTTTTCCAATGTTGGTAAACTGATCCAAAAGAAATTTCAAGGTGAACGGATAGGATCCGTATTTATGCAAAAACGATGGCAAATCCGACGACTCAAGTTGTGGCATCCCTGGTAGCGAAATAATTTCCTTCTCCTCCAGAGGCATTATCAACAGTTTCTGATGGGCATGAAAGTATATGCTATAAACAGCACAAGTCTGTGTGAAGAAGCACGCACCAAACAAGCCATGGTTCTTTGCAACCTCAAGAGCCCAATGCAAGTGCGCATCGTACACAACACAATTCACAGGGAAGCCTGTGCTCGCGAGCCTGTGAAGAAGCTTAGATAGTTCGCTTGGTCCCACACGCCAAAACTCATTAATGTACGCCTCAAAACTCTCTGCTGCTTCGAGCCCTCCTTCATCAAACCCATCTGAGATGGTCTCAAGTGTGATGTTATTAGAAGTGAAGTTTCTCACAAGAAGCGTTTTAAAGAAGAAGGAGGTGGAAACAAAAGTGACTTTCACTCCTTTATGTGCCAAACGTTTTGAGAATTGAAGCACAGGAGTGATGTGTCCTTGTGCTGGAAAGCCTAACACCACACAGTGAGCTACGTAGCCCTTTTTCTCCTTCTCCATTAATTAGTGATGGGCGTCCTAGCTTATATGTCTATATTGATTCATGTTCATATATGTTTATCTTGAATATATATAGACAGATATGTTAATATCTTCGAGTGGCGAATTTGGACCACACATTCTGGTCGGCCAGCAACATAGCCTTGTGCCGCAAGTCTCCGTTCAATTTGATGATTTTGACTTTATAATAATCAAGATACATATTCTCAATGCATGGTTAGGCGCAAATAACTAGTATTTTAATCACCAAGATAAAGAATAAAGAATAAAGAATTAAATATCAAAACGCAAAAATGTCTTCTATCAAACGATAGAGAATAAATAATTAAATATCATATAAATAAATACAATAAAAATATCAAATTGAACTGTGACCAAGCAAACCATATGTATATATAAACATGGGCGGCAGGGTTAGGTGCAAATATAATATAAATAAACATTGCTAGATTGTAATTGGACGTTTGACTAAGAATAAATTGATTCCAGTAGTGTCAAACCGGGTATTTAGTCTATTTAAATCATTAATTTTCATAATCAACAATTTAAATTTTAAAGTGTTATTTTTTTAAAAAAATAAAAATAAAATCTTAAAATCTTAATAGTCTAAATGGATCAATCACCCTATTTCTAAACCAAAATTTATTTCCCACTACCACTAAAAGACAAGAAAGCCGTTGTATTGATGAATATCGCACATGCAATATATTCCATGAAATTATGATTTCTTTAGCTAAAATATACTCTCGATCCCTCTATTCTCATTTTAAAATTAAAGATTTACTTCTTGTAGTTTAAAAACTTATAAAAAATGGTCTCAACTCTCAAGAACCATGTGCGCACATGTGGCTCTAAATAGGATATCCTAATCAGCATGTGAACCTATGTCAGTAGCTATGTTGCACCCAATTGGCGCCGCATCATACCAAAGCATTAGTTATTTTTAATATTATACTTTTTTATATATAAAAGATTATTTTCTTAAATAAAATAAATGAGATTAAAAAAATTATTTATTTTATGTGTTTCTAATTATTTTTTAAGAATATTTTTATATAAAAATTAATTTTTATAACAAAAGTAGTGGAGAGTTGCGAGATTCATTGTATAATATAAAAATGTGAGGTAACTTGTGGTATTCAATTGTGAATTCTTTATAATTGTACTATTCAAGTAAATAGTTGCTTAAAGTAAAAAGTGATAATGTAATACTATAAAACTTATAATAAATAACTCATTAAAATTACACTATTAAAAATGCTCTCAGTGGACAAAGAGAGAAAACAAACTGACTAGTAAATAAGCTGATGACCCTACCCTACAAAAGAAGCCAAGGCAGAAGCATTAGTAGTAGTAGTTTTACCTTAATTAGTAGTAGCATTAGTTGAGCATTAGTAGTAGTAGTTTTACCTTAATTAGTAATAGCATTAGTTGACGATGTTCCTAACAAAGAAGCCAAGGCAAAAGCATCTAATCTGAAATTTAGTTAACTTGGTACCATTTGGCTAACTTGTTCTTATATATATGCAACTGTGCGTGGGAAGTACATGTACCCCAGGAAAGATTTGCCAAGGAAGAAGCAGAAAAGAAGGTTGTTAAATTGTTTTTCAACATCTACAAATTTTAACAAAAGATGTCTCATTATTTAAGTTCGTTATATATTTTTCTAGACAAGATCAAGGCATAGACTGAACTACTTAAGTGTAAATAATTATTTCTATCTTTCAATGATACATATATGCCGCCTATAGCCTAATTTGCTCTGTCTTCAGACTCTTCTCTCTAATCTCTCTGCTCTCTGAACTCTGAAAATAAAAACTACTATGTGGCCTCTTCTCTCTAACCTCTCAGCTCTCACAATCCACATGCTTACTGTTAGGTTACTTGAAGGCAATAAATCAAGGAGAAAGATTGAGAAGAACACACAAAGAAATTACGTGGTTCGGTCAATGCGACCTACGTCCACGGACAGAGAGAATATCTGTATTATTTTCTGACAGAGGCTATACAGAGAGAAATTACATCAACCACTCTTCTAATGAATTCCCTCACACTCATATATATAGAGACAAATGGGTCGTGGGTCGTGGGTCGGGTTACAAACCGGGTCACCCACAAAATTCAAGTCAAACCCAACAATTTCCCTCCTTGACTTGAATTCTCTCAAATCACCAGAACTAAGTACAAATTCATCTCTGTCATTCAAGCCCTGTAGGGCTTCATGGAATGCAAACATTCACCAAGTCCAAGCTATGCTTGAACTTCTCTGAAGGTAGAGCCTTTGTCAACATATTTGCTGGATTATCTGCTGTGGCTATCTTCTCGATGGATAATTTCTTGTCTTCTATCACATCTCGAATAAAATTCAATCTGATATCAATATGCTTCGACCTTTCATGGTAGACTGGATTCTTGGCTAAACTTAATGCACTCTGACTATCACAATAAATGATAGGTCTCTGAATATTTAACCCCAGACTATCAATCAAACCATGTAACCACATACCTTCCTTAACTCCTTCTGCCAATGACATGTATTCTGCTTCAGTGGTAGACAAGGCAACTGTAGATTGAAGTGTTGCCTTCCAACTGACAGCACATCCATTCAGAGTCAAGACATAGCATGTTAAGGATCTCCTCCTCAAAAGATCTCCAGCATAATCTGAATCTGTATAGCCAACCAAGCCACTATCAGATTTATCAACACCATAAACCAAGCAAATATTACTCGTACCTTTCAGATACCGCATAATCCATTTAACTGCACTCCAGTGAGCTCTCCCAGGATTACTCATAAACCTACTTACCACACTGACTGCATGAGCCAGATCAGGCCTAGTACACACCATTGCATACATCAAGCTTCCAATAGCATTACAGTAGGGCACTGAACTCATGTACCCTTTTTCCTCAGCTGTAATAGGTATTGTACTAGCATCAAGTTTAAAATGTGCCGCCAACGGAGTACTAACCGGCTTAGAATTATTCATTTGGAAAGACTGCAACAATTTTTCTATGTATTTCTGTTGAGATACATACAGTAAACCTGCACTTCTATCTCTCCAAATCTCCATGCCCAGTATCTTCTTGGCTGCACCCAAATCCTTCATCTCAAACTCACTGCTCAACAAGGCTTTCAAACTATCAATTTCAACCTTGTTCTTTGCAGCAATTAACATATCATCAACATATAGCAACAAATAAATATAAGAATCATCTGCAAGTTTCTTAGAATAGACACAGTTATCAAACTGATTACGCAGAAAACCATGGGAAGTCATGAATGCATCAAATTTCTTGTACCACTGTCTAGGAGACTGCTTCAAACCATACAAGGACTTTTTCAGCAAACATACATGATCTTTCTTCCCAGAATCAAGAAATCCTTCTGGCTGTGACATATAAATCTGCTCCTCTAAATTTCCATGTAAGAAAGCAGTTTTCACATCCAGTTGTTCCAACTCCAAGTCAAAAACACTTACCATGGACAAAAGGACACGAATGGTTTTATGCTTCACAACCGGGGAGAAAACTTCATGATAATCAATTCCCTCCTTTTGTGAAAAACCCTTTGCCACAAGTCGTGCTTTGAACCTTGCTGGTTCAACTCCAGGAATACCTTCTTTCTTCTTGAAGACCCATTTGCCTCCTACCGGTTTCACTCCCTTTGGTAACTGTACAAGATCCCATGTTTCGTTCTTCTCAAGAGATTGCATCTCTTCATTCATTGCAACCAGCCATTCTGATGCTTCTCTACTCTCAACTGCTTCTTTATATGATCTCGGGTCATCAGAATCAATACTTTCACCTACTGCCAAGGCATAAGCAATTGAATTAACATCAACTATATCAACACAATCTGCATACCTCATAGGTTTTCTTATTTCCCTTCTTTCCCTCCTTGTTGCTATAGGTTGTAATTCTTCTTCTTCCCTGGGCTGCTGTACAGGGTCTGTTATAACCCTTTTTGAAGTTTGAACTTCAATTTCCACCTTCTGGTTGGCACCTTGATCATTATTACCTGCATGACTACCAAGCTCCTCTTTCTGACCAAACATAGCAGACTCATCAAAAGTTACATCTCTGCTAATAATAAATTTTGGAGTTCTATCCTTTTCAGTACACCACAGTCTGTACCCTTTAACTCCATGTGCATACCCTAGAAATATGCATTTCATTGCCCTAGGCTCTAGTTTACCATCATTCACATGAGCATAAGCAGGACAACCAAATATACGCAGGCCAGAATAATCAGAAGGTTTACCGGACCATACCTCTTGAGGAGTCTTAAAGTCAATTGCAGTAGATGGCGATCTATTCACCAGATAACAAGCAGTGTTAACTGCTTCAGCCCAGAATTGTTTTGGCAAGCCAGCGTTTAATCGCATGCATCTCGCACGCTGCAACAGTGTTTGATTCATACGTTATGCAACTCCATTTTGCTGTGGTGTATGACGTACAGTGCGATGCCTCACTACACCTTCTTTCCTGCAAAACTCATCAAATGGAGCGTTACAGAACTCCAACCCATTATCAGTTCTGAGTGTTTTGACCTGTTTTCCAATCCGTTTCTCAACCATGGTCTTCCACTCCTTGAACTTTCCAAACACTTCATCTTTGGATTTCAGAAAATATACCCAAACCCTTCTAGAGTAGTCATCAATGAAAGTAACAAAGTACTTGCATTTGCCCTGAGATTCAACTGGAGAAGGACCCCATAAGTCTAAGTGAACATATTGCAGAACATCCGTAGAAGTATGCTTCCCAGAACTGAACTTAACTCTGCGTTGTTTACCCATAACACAAACTTCACAGAATTTCAGTTTCCCAGTTTCTGCTCCTTCTAACAATCCTTGTTTACTTAGAATTGATAGCCCTTTCTCACTCATGTGTCCCAATCGGCAATGCCACAACTCTGTACAATCATCATCATTCCCTAAAGATTTAGATACAGCCACTGTCCCCATCACAGAATTACCAATCAGAAAGTAAATGCCATGATGCAATTTACCCTTCATTATAACCAGAGCACCTTTGGAAATTCTCAACTGTCCATTCTCTCCAGAGTACTTGTACCCTTGTTTGTCTAGAGTACCAAGAGAAATCAAGTTCTTCCGTAGACCAGGAACATACCAAGCATCAAGCGTCCTGACTATTCCATCATACATCTGAATCTGCACAGAACCACTGCCCTTAACACTGAGCTGCTCATCATCACCCAACCTCACAACACCATTCCACTCCTTGAAAGAAGTAAACAGTTCACGTGAGAAAGTCATATGATAAGATGCACCTGTGTCCAAGACCCAAGTATTTGCAGAACCAGAGGCGCTGACTGTGAGAACATCAATGTCTTCTTCTCCGTCAGAACTATCTTGCACCACCGAAGCACTACCACTGGTATTCGGTTCCTTCTCGTCATTTCCCTTCTTCCTCTGTGGACAATTCTTCCTGATGTGCCCCTTCTGTTTACAGTGATAACATCGAGGTCCTCCTTTGTTCCTCGACTTAGACCGTGACTTGCTTCTTTTTCCATCATCCCTTTTAGTGTCTCTACCTCTGCCAACATACAAACCTGCTTCTGCACCATCCTCATAAGAACTAGAGACTCTTCTCTTCAGCTCTTTAGACTGCAAAGCATCTTTGACATCATTAACAGAGATACTATCTCTACCATACAACATAGTGTCAACAAAGTTCTCATATGAATTTGGTAGAGAACACAAAAGAATGATAGCCTGATCTTCATCATCTATCTTAACCCCAACACCCTGTAAATCCAGGATAATCCGATTAAAATTATCAAGATGATCTTTTACCTGCATATTTTCTGTCATCCGCAGGGTATACAAACGCTGCTTCTGATATAACCGGTTTGTGAGAGACTTTTTCTGGTATTTATCATCCAATTTCTTCCACAAACCTGCAGCAGTTGATTCATCAACTACTTCTCTCAACACCTCATCTGTCAGACTCAATAGTAATGCACTATGAGCCTTTGCCAAAATTTCCTTCTTCTCCTCTTCTTTCAACGTGTTAGGTAGACTACTTTCTTCTTCTAATGCCACTGCACATCCCTGCTGAACCAGAAGTGCCCTCATTTTTACCTTCCACAAAGTGAAATCATTCGATCCATTAAACTTCTCAATATCGAATTTATGAGTCGACATCTTCTCAAATAACAGCAGATAAATTACTAGCAAATTTCGCAATCAGAAATTGAATTTCACAAAACTGTTCAGAACCTTGCAAACTGACCAGAACTTCACTAACAGAAATTCAACACAGCAGTCCAACAAAATTCACAGCAGTAAACCAGAAATTCAATCCAGCACAATCCAGTAAATTCACACAGAAATTCAGAATTCTTTTCTGAATTAAACATAAACTTACCGGAACTGTGTCGAGGAAACAATAACGATCGCAACAGAAAACTTGGTCCAAACAACAACAATGACCAAACAGCAGCTTTGACCAAACAGCAATTTTTGACCAAACAACAGCTTTAACCAAACAGCAGCTTTGACCAAACAACAGCTTTGACCAAACAGCAACTTTGACCAAACAGCAACTTTGACCAAATAGTACCGTTGACCGTTGACCGTGCTACATTGCCTCGCCGTAGAAGATGATGAACAGTACTTCCGATGAAGATTCCGGCAATGAACAGTACTTCCGATGAAGATTCCGGCGATGAACAGTACTCGCAACCTTAAAAACTCACCGAAATAACTGAAAAACGATCTCCAATGCACTAGAAATGCAATAAACGGTCTCTTTTTCCCAAAAAACAAGCGAATCAAGCTAGATCTGAGATTTAAAACTAGATCTGAAAATTTTCTTACCACCAAAAATTGGTCTCCGACGTTCTTTAACGCACCAAAGATGCAGAGAATGGTCTCCTATGCTCCAAATCAACCAAATCGGGGCAAGATCTGAAATTTTGGAGCCGGATCTGAAAATTTTCGGACGTGCTACAGTAACCGACGAACCAAAAATGAACCAAAGCTATGATACCACTTGTTAGGTTACTTGAAGGCAATAAATCAAGGAGAAAGATTGAGAAGAACACACAAAGAAATTACGTGGTTCGGTCAATGCGACCTACGTCCACGGACAGAGAGAATATCTGTATTATTTTCTGACAGAGGCTATACAGAGAGAAATTACATCAACCACTCTTCTAATGAATTCCCTCACACTCATATATATAGAGACAAATGGGTCGTGGGTCGTGGGTCGGGTTACAAACCGGGTCACCCACAAAATTCAAGTCAAACCCAACACTTACCATGGATGTGACAACGATTAACTTTAAATTTAAATTTACAAGTAGAACGAGACATAATTAGAAGCTTTGAACTATTAAGCATGACGAGGAACAAATTGCTTTCTTTGAGAAGCTCGGAACTTCTATCATCTTCTTCCCCCCGCCCCCGCCCCCTCTCACGTTGAAAAGAAAAGCATAAAATTTTCATGCAAAAGAATCTCGTAAAAGATATTATGTTCCTAGTACTAGAGACTATTCCTATAAATTATCAGACATTTAAAATAAGACTTGCTGAAATTCAATCAAGGTGATACCAATTGCTTCCCTTTTTTGCTGCCCTCAATGTGTTTGTGTTAAGCTCTGAGTGACACAATTAAAGTTCACAAGTCATTTTTGCTTTGAGACATGACCAACTGAATACGATAGATCGACCAGATTAATCAATAAAAAAAAGAACGAAACATAAAAATTCAGAAGCTGAATTACATGCTAATGGATTCTCTTATAGGACAAGCGTATTCTGCAATTCAACAGTTAAAACGAAACTTGATGCCCAATCCCATAAATCCAGATTTGAATTCAAATGAAAGAAAAAATAATAATAATAACACATAAAGTTACGAATCATCGGCATACCAGCAGAAGAACCCTCCTCTGCAACTCCAGTCTCGGTCCCTTCCAATTGAGCAGGAGCTTTGATCGAAGAAGAAGGAGAAGCATGGTAGAATTTGAGAAGCGGTGGTGCTGAGATTCACGGCCATGGGGAGGATCATGGGATGGGGACTAAGTCGAAAGAGAAGGAGCGACAGGTGGACGGAGGATTTTTTAGCTGAGAAGCACGACGGAGGTGCTACAACGGTAAGGATCGGTTCCCAGCGGCAGAGAGAAGCACCGAAGCAGAGATCGCAAGCCGGTGACGGAGTCGAATTTCGCGACGTCAAGAGGTGCTTCTCAGATTGGATTTCTATTCAAGAATTGAATTCTGGTTAATTTGGTTAAAACTAATTCCAGCTTGATTAAATGTTTGCTTCATTCCGGTATTAATGGTTGTCTAGATCTTGGTTTACACTAGTTTTTTTCTTGAAGCCTTTGATTAGTATTGAATCTTGTTTAATAGAATGCGGATCAGCTTGGTTCTTGCTTGATTAGATACCCTGCCTTGAAAATCAATGATACTGGCATTGGTACCCTTGTCTAGTGCATGTCACTGTGTGTTGTTATGTGAGTCACATGAGGCTGATGTCTTGGTTTTTCCTTCTTTTAAAGTTTACAACGAAATTTACTTTTGTTTTGCTGAAAAAGGTTTCTGTTTTGAACTTCCGCTCTGTTTAGTGGAATAACCTTCGTATGCCTATTAATTGAATTTCAATCTCTTGTATATATATCATTAAGAAAACCTCGGCGCTGGCCTTTGCTCTCTTCGACCGGAATAAGGGAATCTTTTCTTTTTCTTGTCATGTTTTCTAAGAAAGAAAATTTAATTACTACCAAACGGTTTTTTCATTCTCTTTCTTATTGCTTCCTGCCTCTGTGGCCTTCACCATCCAATTCCCAGTTTCTGTGAGGGACATTGATGAGTTCTTTATTTTGGTTAAATTAGGTTGCTTTCTTAGGACTTTTTCCTCTCCTTGATCCCGTTTTTGTTATCTTTTGCTTGCTTTGTTCTTTGTTTTTGGCTTTCCTTGCTTTTTCTTGTTTTAATCTCTTTCCTTACCTTTTAATGCTTTTTGTTGTGTTTCCTTGTAGGCTTTCTTTTCTGGTCTGATGCTAGCTGATTTGCTGATAAGATTCTGAAGCAAATTGCTGATATAGGCAAGTTTGGAGGCTGGCGCCCAGGTGCCATATGCTCTACTCTCGGCCTGAAATATGAATGGCTGGCGCCCAGGCGCCACACAGGGCGCCAGCAACCCAACTCTCTGCCTAAATTAATGAAGGTGGCGCCCAGGCGCCACACAGTGTCTTCTCCCTCCATTTTCTGCATGGCGCCCAGGCGCCACGCAGGGCGCTTGGGCGCCGGGGTCCTGGCATGCGCCTATAAAGAGGATTTCTGAAGCATTTTGGGTATCTTTTGGTTGGAGGAGAAAGAGCTCTGCTAGGGCAAAATCGGGGAAGAAGGGAAACCTACTCTCCATTGAGTTTGATGCTTATTTCTTTTTCTCTTTCCTCTTGTATCATGTTTATTTATGTATTTGTGATGTTTTCCTTTTCTTCCACCATGTGTAACTAAGTTTCTAGGGTTAGGGGATTGATGTAATTGACTCCTATGAAGTTTTGTTATTGAATGCTTTAATATATTTGCAATTTCGATTTTTAGAGTAGACTTTACCGTTTTTTATCACTCTTGGATGCTTAGCTACCATCTTCAATGAATCTAGGGTTTATATTAGTGCTAGACATAGCTTGATATGGACTTGCCTTTGTAATTTCTACCGTAATTCGGTTAGTCTAGACATAGATAACCTTAATTGCGTGGTTTTTATGAGTTCTTACGCTTAAACGCCGAATCAATTAATTTGACTAAGACATTAGCTAATTAATTAAGTGAGGTAGATTTGTTTCACCAAGACATTGGGTTCAAATATCTTTGTGAACTTAATCAACAAAAAGAGGAATTTGCAAATGTATTGAAGTATTTTCTAATGACTCAAAGATTAGTTTGTTTATGAATTAATCGGATTAGGAGTTAAGTAAAATCAATCCCCTATTCCCGCTTTGTTCTTGTATAGATTTCGTTGTACTAGCCAACTTAGTTTCTTAATTTAATTTGCTGTCTTTAACTATAGACTCAACTACTCTACCTTTTCAATTGTCCAAATATAATTTGAGCTAGTGAAATTGGTACTTGTTAAAGTCAATCCCTGAGGACGATAACTCTTTCTCTCTCACTTTACTACTTGTGCGACCCGATACACTTGTCGGAAAATACGCATCAGACATACATACCAAAAAAAAAAAAGAAAAAGAAAAAGAAAAAGAAACATTAAGTGAGTTTAGTTTGATTCATGTATGCCTATTTTGAATTGCATATTAAAGACTTTGTTGATTATTTTTGCTTCTGTATTAAATGTTGCTGCTGTCCCCATGATGGAAGTATGCCTCATTTGTCACTTGGTGGTGTAACGAGCTTCATGGGAGTAAAGGGGAAAATCAATTCGCAGATGTGGCGAGCTTCGCATCCTGGAATATTTCAATCTTTGTATTTCAGAATTTTTAGCTTCGGGCCTTAGGGGCCGTTTGGTATTCAATAATTGAATGGAAAAATGATTCATCTTTCCTTATTTTCATGGTTGGTACTCATTAATTCATAGAGAAAGGGATTTCTATGGAAAGAATTTCGATGGAATCAGATTCCACAAAAAATGTGAAGAAATCTGATTTCAATCCGTGAAATGAGAGAGAAAAGGACCAAATCACCCTCATCACTGATCCATTATTGATCCTTCTTCTTCATTGGCATCCTTTATGTAGCTCGTGTCGAAACACTCCCTTGAGGAATCAAATTCTTTGCTCATGCAGTGATGGCGAAGCACTCCCTTGAAGTGTTAGTGCTGGTGCGACTCACCGGTGAAAGATTGGTTTTGGTCCTTAGAGATTCTTATTCTACCACCATGAGGAAGGAAGACGGAGGATAGCGAGAGAGATAGAGAAGGAAGAACATTAGAGAGAGAGAGAGAGAGAGAGAGAGAGAACTTCTAATGAGTTTCGATTTTTTAAAAATATATTTTATTACAAGGGGTAATTTATTGAAACTATAATAAAATATTTCCTTTCTTCTATTTTAAACACAATATCACACAAAATAAAGTAAATCATTTTTTATTTATTATTATGTCATACCAAATATAATTTTAGCATTCCTATTCCATTTTTTTCCCATTTCCATTCCATCAAAAGCCTTCAAAATATACCAATCATAACCTCATTTCCTTATACCGCCACTTATGTACCCCTTCTGTGTTCTTGATGTAATACAGACATTGGACATTCAAAGTGGGTTCTTTATCACTTGCACACACAGGCACTTTAATCTAGTATTGTTCTTTCCTTCTTTATCTTTGGTTTACGGGGTGTTCATTGTATATGTTAGAAATAGGAGGGTAGTTTTAAGTATTAGTTATAGAAACATTAGATTCATAAACTTTGTATATAAGACAAATAGGAATTAAATAAAAGTATAGATTAGTTGTTTACCTTTCCCTTTCTTATGTAGTTTTTTTAGATGTAAATAGGTAGTTTAGTTATATTAGTTTTAATAACTTGTTGGTATTCAGAAATAAGAATAATTGGTAAAACAAATATAACATCGTAATATGTAGGAAGTATCTTTTTTTTTTTCTTTTTATCTGTCATTTTTATAATTTGAAGACCTTTTCTTTGTTTTTTATAATAAGTGATTTTCAAAAATAATGATGATGACTTTTTAAAGTAACCAGAACATGTGTCTCAAAACTTTCTTTTTTCTTAAACAGTCCTTTCAACAAATTCCCAGAATGATGTGTGTATATGTATCTCTTCCAAAGTTTTTTCCAATAATTCCTTTATAATCAAAATTTCTTTTCAAAATCATGAAAAAAAAATGCATTGTTCTCCTCTCAAGCTTTATTTCGCAAAGTAGAATTACTTTTCACATTGTTCTCTTCTTTTTCATTTCAAAATGAACTCTTCTTTTTTTTTTTTTCAAAATTTTACTTCAAATAATCTTTCAAAATAAATCAAAGAAATTCTATTTGTAGGAATTTCTTTCCTTAAAAAAAATCTTTTCAAAAAATAAGAAAAATCTAAAAACTCTTTCCAAACAAAAATTATCTCAAAATAAGTGGAGTTAAATTCCATCTCACTAATATTTCATTTTTTTTTTCAAAATTAATTTTAAAACATGTTTCCAAAATATATTTTTAGAAAAGAATAAAATCATTTTTAAAATGTATAAAACATATATTTTATCTTCATCCTTTTACCAACCTTTTCCAATAGTCTTCAAAATTTAAAAAATGTCCTTTTAAAGAATAATATATTTTTTTTCAAAGGGTGGTGCTGTGAGGTGCTTGACCTCTTTAGATGTCAGCATCTTTACCCTTTATTTTTTTGAGATGTTTGCCTCTTTTTTTTCATTCTACTTATTATTTTAATTTTTAAAATTCTCACTTTTGGCAGTGTAGATCAAATAGGCGTCTTCAACAACAGCTCAAATCATTTTTTTATTCTATTTGTTATTTTAATATTATTTTTCATTTTATTTATTATTTTAATATTAAAAAAATTCATTTTTGGACAATATATTTTGCTTCTTATCCTCATGATTCACATTTTGCTACTTATCATAAATAATTTTATACAATATATTTTAATTCTTATTATAAATAATTTTAAATTAGTGTTTGTTGAGTACTGGCCTTTGGATCAACAAGATCCAACGGCCACAAATATTTTTTTATTAATTGAAAATATTTTTTTATTCATTTAGGTCATTGATAAAAAATTTTCTTTTATCCATTGCTTGATATAAACTCGTATTCTACTTCTTTAGGTCCTTAGATTAAGAATATATTTTGTTCTTTGTCAAAATATCTCTTATAAACTTTTTAATTTGTTCCATTTAGTCCCTATTCTTCACTTTCATTTTTTTCTCATGATTTTGGTCCTCCAAATCATTTCATAATTTCATTTGTTGGGTATTGGCCATTGGATTAGCAAAAAATGAAATTATGAACTGATTTGGAGGACTAAAACTGTGAGAAAAAAGAAGAAAGTGAAGAACAAGGATTAGAGTGAACAAATTAAAAAGTTTATAGGAGATGATTTTGACAAAAAACAAAATATATTCTTAATTCAGGGACCTAGACGAAGTAGAATATGAGTTTATATCAAGCAACGAATAAAAGAAAATTTTTGATTAAAGACCTAAGTGATAAACAAAAATATTTTTAGTTAATAAAAAAAGATTTGTGGTCGTTGGGTCTTGTTGATCCAACAGCCAGTACCTGACAAATACTAATTTATAATAAGAATTAAAATATACTGTGTAAAGTTATTTATGATAAGAAGCAAAATGTGAATCTGAAGGATAATAAGCAAAATATATTGTCCAAAAATGATTTTTTTAATATTAAAATAATAAATTAAATGAAAAAATAATAATAAAATAAAAAATAGAATAAAAAAAATTGATCTGAGCAGTTGTTGGAGACACCTATTTGATCTACACTGCCAAAAGTGAGAATTTTAAAAATTAAAATAATAGGTAGAATGAAAAAAAAGAGGCACACATCTCAAAAAAAAAAAAAAATAAAGGGTGAGGACCCTTTTTCAAAAGTTGTTTTCAAAATCTATTTATATCTTCAAATTCGTTTTTCAAAATTGATCAATGTTGACTTTGATCTCTTTCAATGGGATACGTAGGATTTGATGTCAAATCTTCCAAATTCAAAACTCTGTTTTTTTTTTGGTCATAAATTGTCAAAACTTAAAAGTCACTTTAAGAGATTAAATCGCCTAGGGTAACTACTTAGACAGAAGAACTAAGGTACCTAACACATTCTCTAGAGCCTAAATAGACTCTCAAACCCTTAGGTTTCTTTTAAATTTCTAAAACACCCTAACCCCTATCTTTTCTTTCAAAATTGTCTCCAGCCCCATCCGTTTTCATTCAAATTTCAAAAAACCCTCCAACCCCTCTCATTTCTTTCAAAAAGTCCCCAACCCCTTCAATTTTCTTTCAAAAATGCCCTAACCCCTTTTATTTATTTCAAAAACACCCTGACCCTTTTTTCTAAATAAAAAAATGCCATCAACCCTTCTTCTTTATAGGAACACTCCCAACCCCCTTTTTTTTTCTTAAAAAAAAAGAATCCCTCATCCCTCTTCTTTCTTTCAATATTTGTGTGCAGATGATAATAAAAAAGTAGTAATTTATTATAATCTAAATTGATAATTTAATTTTAAAATTAGGGACAAATAATATAATATAGGAGAAAGTTAAAAATATTTAAATAGATTAATAAATAATAAAAAGGTTAACTTGATTTGATAAGAAAAGAATATATATAATTTTAAAAATTGTTCTTTAAAATAACTAAAATCTTACTTATATTATAAAATGGTTTTGCAATATCTCAAATTTAATTACCTTAGAAAATAAGGCTAAATAAATAAATGAGCAAGTAAATAAGGATAAAATAGTTATTAAGAAATTTTTGAGAGACACATAGAATTTTATCATTAGTCAAGGACCTAATTGAATAGAATAAAAATATTTGAGGTTTTTTATTATTTTAATTGAAGGAAACACAATATGCCACGTAGAAGACAAATGGACTGCAAGATGAAAGATAAGGATGAAGATTATAAAAAAAAGGAAAAATAAAAGAGAAAGTAATGTGTGTGAATTGTGTGTACAAGTGGATGGATGAGAGAAAAAGAGGAAGAGATGATGACAAGTTAGGTATGTACATGTGAGGAGAAAAGAAAAAAAAAGAGGAAGATAATGACACTTTGGAGTTGTATATATGAGTGTGTTATGTGAGTGCACGGTGGAAGGAGAAAGAAAGAGAAAACAAGAGAAAGAGAGAAAGAGAAAAGAGAGGCAGAGATGAAAATAGAAAAGAAAGAAGAAGAAGAAGAGAGAAGGAGTATGGGAAAGATAAGAGAAAGAAGAGAAATGAAGTTGGAATTCATATAAGGTAGTTAGTCTTCCATAAAAGTATGTTTATTTATGATTTATGATATTCATGTGAATAATATAATTTTTATTATAAATCTTGTTCTACAATAGTGAACAAGTGAGATTTAATTATTATTAGTGTGATATTATGGTTTTATAGTTGAAATAATCTCCTCATGTATTTACATATTTTTAATAAAGTGACTAGCTACTGAGATATTTTATATCTCACCTTTAGAAAATTGATCATTTCAAGAAAAAAAGGGCAAAAGGGAAAACTTTGATGATATTAATGATGCTATTGAAGTGTAGAAATATATTTTATGGTAGCTTATGATATAAAGATGTAAAGAGAATAGCCAAAAATTATGTAAATATTTTTTTTGGGTATATATTCAAGCTTAGATATAATTAATAAGAATCTTATCAGTTTTTTTGTGAGGTTATTATTCACATAAATAGTAAAATTCGTGAATAATGAAATTTATAATTATTTGAGAGGAATTTATTCAAAAATTATTTAATAAATTGATTTAGAGAAAAAGTATTATTTTTTTAAAGGATAAAAAAATATGGGATGTTACAAATAATTTCTTATACGAAGAACAAGCTTTAACTTTGTTCTAATTCTTTTCTTCTTGATCTTTCTTGTGCTTCCTCTCTTTTTCTCCCTTCTATTTGTTTTTCATCTTTCTCTCTCTTCTTTACTCTTATGCCCACATACACTCACCACTCACACACACACACACACACACACACACACACACACACATATATATATATTAATCTATCAATATCATTATTTTTTCTTCTTTTTCACTCATGCATCCACTTGTACACACATTTCACAAACATCATTTTCTCTTTTTTCTCATTTTCTCTTTTTATTTTTGTCCCGTACTCTCTCTTTCTTTCTTTTCTTTTCTAGTTTCATCTTCTTTTTATTATTTGGCTCATGTCCTCCGCCCACTTGCCATTTGCTAACCCCCCCCCCACACACACACATATATATATATATATATATATATTTCTTTAGGTAGAATTTGTAAAACATCCTCATATCTTCTTCATCCCATTCAAGTAGGTCCCTAGCCTAATTAATAGAATTCTATTTATATTTCTCAAAAATCAGGTCCCTAGCTCATTTAATTACCTTTGAAAAATGAGGCTAAATAAATAAACGAGCAAGTAAATAAGGATAAAATAATAATAATGAAATTTTTGATAAATATAAATAGAATTTTATTCATTAGGCTAGGGACCTAATTGAATGGAATGAAAAGATATGAGGACGTTTTACAAATTCTGTCAAAAGAATATATATATATATATATATATATATATATATATATATATATGGTTAGTAAATGGCAAGTGGACGGAGGACATGAGCCAAATAATAGGAAGAAGATGAAACTAGAAAAGAAAAGAAAGAAAGAGAGAGGGCAGAACAAAAATAGAAAGAGAAAGTGAGAAAAGAGAGAAAATGATGTGTGTGAAGTGTGTATACAAGTGGACGGATGAGTGAAAAAGAAGTAAAAATAATGATATTGATAAATTAATATATATATATATATATATTTATGTGTGTGTGTGTGTGTGTGTGTGTGTGAGTGGTGTGTATATATGGGCATAAGAGTAAAGAAGAGAGAGAAAGACGAAAACAAATAGAAGGGAGAAAGAGAGAGAAAGCGTAAGAAAGATCAGGAAGAAGGGAATTAGAACTAAAGTTAAAGCTTGTTCTTCATAATAAGGAAAATGGCAAAAGGGAAGGCTTTGATGATATTAATAATGCAATTGAAGTGTAGAAATATATTTTATGGTAGCTTATGATATGAAGATGTAAAGAGAATAATAAAAATTTATGTAAAATATTTTTTGTATATATTCAAGATTAGACATAATTAATGAGAATCTTGTCAGTTTTCTGTGAGGTTACTATTCACATAAATAGTAAAATTTGTGAATAGTGAAATCCATAATTATTTGAAAGGAATTTATTGGGAAATTATTTAGTAAACCGATTTAGAGAAGAAGAATTATTTTTTTAAAGGATATAAAAATATGGAATGTTACAAAATTGTCACATACCAAATCGGATATGAGTAAAACATATAAACTAACTCCATGGTATTCCTAAATTCTCTGAATAACCTTAATATGCACAACAATGGAATCTATAGATTTTCCATACATAGGTTTATGCGTTTATAAACAAAAAAGATTCAACATCTTTTCTTTTGTCGGAAATTCCATAAAAACGGAATTAAAATTTAACCAATCATAAAATGTTGTGTTTCATCATACAAGCCTAGGTGACCTATAGACATTACAAAGCTTTTCCTAGGATTTTACAAAATAATTTCAAAAGCCCACCAACAGTATTGGAATGTAATTCCAATGGACCTATAGTCCTCAGACGGATTGTTTTCTTCTTGAACCTTTGTATCTGAAAAAGGTAATCAAAGAGAGTGAGTTTATCAAACTTAGTGAGTAAGTAACTATGCATGAAAATATCATAAGCACAAACACCACAATACTAATTCAGTCAATCAACTCAATACATTCAATATATTGATAAGTATAAACACTAGTGTGTTCAATCAGTTCTGAAAACAATTTTCCTTATGAGCTTATGTTCTCACAACCATATTGAGTCGGAAATCATTGGTACTCAATAGATTTATGCTCTTTCATTTTTGAAAACCCTATGAGCTTACGTTCTCATAACCATATTAGGGCGAAATCATTAGTAAGCTCAACATAGTAATGTTGACTATTGCTATAGTGCCTGCCGATTCTAACACCATTGCTACCGTACCTGTTGCTACAGTAATTCAAAATTTTCTAGATTTTCCAGGTGCTACAGTACCCATGATCTTTTTTCATATTTTTAGGTCAAATCTTCACCATTTAACTTGATTTCTTCAATGAGTTTTCATCCTTGATGTTCAAGGAGTATTTTGACACTAAAGCCCCAATTTTAACCAATAATCCAACTTCCAATTATCAAATTTCAACAAGAACACAAACTTTTTTCAAATATTTGAATTCTATTCTATGAATTTCTCCTAGTTTTCTTCAAATTTCTTGTTCCATAGTTATTATCCAACATGTAGAAATGTTTTAAACCAACATCCACACTTTAATTCTTCCATTAAAACCCTAAATCAACTCAAAATTCTCTAAATCTGAAAATGAAAATTGTAGAGAAGAATTGAGCTTACCACCATCCTTTGCAACTCAAATGAATTGGAAAACAATTGGGAAAAGAAGTCCTAACTGGGAGGAAACATATATGGTATGAAGAAGTTGAGAGAAGATAGACTTATCCATCTAGCCTCCAATATGGTTCTTCCATGAAGAATGAAAGTGAAGAGAGAGAAGATGTAATCTTATATGGGTGATGGGTCTTGGGTGACCCATGGGTACCTATACCCAATTATCCAAAACCCACTTGATCCAAATAGAAACATTTCCATAATTAATTCTCAAATTAATTAAATTAAGTCCCTCTCTCATAAATTTCACCATCCAAAAAAAATATACCACACAATATTAAAATACTCAGTCTAGTCATTTCACCCAAATTTCATAAATAAAATTCAAAAGAATTAATTAAGTATGGAAAAATTAAATTGACTAAATTGAAAGTATTAAACTAATGCTATAAGGTACTGTAATACTCCAAAACACATAACTCCAAATTTAGCGGCTATTACATTCTTCCTTCTTAATAGAATTCGGTCCTCCAAATTCAAAACTCATCTCAAAACTGAAATGAATGTGGATATTTCTTCTATATCTCATTCTCTATTTCTCTTTCTTCCCAAATTTCATCACTCTTTTCGTTGGTGAGATTCCTAAGAACACCATGTATCCCATTGTAAACTCTAGGTCACAATACCAATTATCCTTTTAGAACTTTTGCTTGTTCTGAGCGGCAAGCAATTTCTCCCTAATTAGTTTGATCTTCTCAACGACTTCCTACACCATAATGGGTCTCATCTCCCTTGCTTTACCAAGATAAAACCAATCAATCAGAGACTAACTCTATCTCCACGTAATGCCTCAAATAAGAGTCGTCTCAAAAGTGGTACGTAGTCTTCCTAGTTCACACTGAAAACCAACATACATGCTCTCAACATGTCTTCCAAAGTCTGAATAGTTCTTTCAGACTGGCCATCTATTTATGGGTGGAACACTGTGCTTAGGTCCACACTAGTATCCAAAGCTTTCGGAAAAGTTCTTCGGAAACAAGAAGTAAATTGAGGTCCTCGATCTAATATGATAGACATTGGTACACCATGGAGTTTTACTATTTCTTTTACATATAATATGGCAAGTTGTCACATTAAAAGCGGTATGTACAGGAAGGAAATATACTAATTTGGTAAGTCGATCTACAATGATCCATATTGAGTCATTCCCTTTTGTTGACTGAGGCAAGCCCACTACAAAATCTATAGTGACCCGCTCCCATTTCCACTCAAAAATCTCAAGTTTTTGCATTAAACCAGTTTTTCTTTGATGTTCATATTTGACCTGCTGACCTGTTAAGCATTGAGTCACAAAATCAGTCATGTCTTGTTTCATACCTTTCCACTAGTAGACTTATTTCAAGTCCTGTTACACGTTGATGATACTGGGTATATGACATACGACAAACCATGAGCTTCTATTAAAATCTCGCGTTTCAAGGATTTGACATTTGGAACACAGAGTCTCTCATTAAACCATAACACACCTTTATTGACTGAGAGACCTTGTATTAAACCTTTCTTTGCCTTATCTCTAATTTAATCATTTCAGCATCATCCTCTAGTGCCTTTTTTTTTACCCTTTCAACAAGGGAGGAATCTACTAGCAAGTGGGCCAAGAATGTGCTTGATTCAGAAATTTCAAAGAATATACCATTAGCCTTAAGTTCCAGTAGTTCCTGAATTAAGAACATTTTTATTATGGTAATATGAGTAAGACTCCCCATAGATTTCTGACTAAGGTTGTCTACCATTGCATTTGCCTTTCCTAAATGATAGAGAATAATATAATCATAATCTTTTAAAAGTTCCATCCATATTCATTTCTCAAGTTGAGATCTTTCTATTCAAAGATATGCTTGAGACTTTTGTCATCTGTGAAAATTTCACATGTTTCTCCATATGAATAGTGTCTCCAAATCTTTAAAGCAAACACTATGGTTGCCATCTCAAAATCATGCGTGGGATAATTGAGTTCACATTTTTTAAGCTGCCGAGAGCTATAAGTAATGACTCTATCGTGTTGCATTAACACGCAATCCAATCCTACTTTTGAAGCATCACAAAACATTGAATAACCCCCCTGGTCCTGATGGTAGCTCAAAAACAGGTGTCGTAGTTAAACACTTCTTCAAGTCAGAAAAATTTTATTCACAAGCATTATCCCAGACACATTTCACATTCTTCCAAGTTAACTTAGTTAGTGGAAGGGCCAATTTAAAAGTAGTGATAATACCCTGCTAGGCCAAGAAAACTTTGAATCTCAGACATTGTCGTTGGTCTAGGCCATTGTTTTACTACTTCAATTTTACTTGGATCTACATGGATATCTTCCTGAGAAATTACATGCTTCAAGAATGTTACATAACTTATCTAAAATTCACATTTTCAGAATTAAGCATACAACTGTTGTTCCTGTAAAGTTTGTAGTACCATTCTCAAATGTTCTATGTGCTCTTCCTAGCTCTTAGAGTACACAAGAATATCATCAATGAAAATGATAACAAATTTATCAAGAAATGGTTTGAACACCCTATACATCAAATTTGTAAACGTTGCTGGTGCATTAGTTTATCCAAAAGAGATCACAAGAAACTTATAATGTCTATACTGCGTTCGGAAAGCAGCCTTGGGTATATCATCATTTTTTTTATCTTTAATTGGTAATAACTAGATCTTAAATCAATCTTTGAGAAGTATTGTGCCCCTTGAAGCTGATCAAATAAGTCATTTCTCCTTCGTAAAGGATATTTATTCTTCACTGTAACCCTATTCAACTGCCGGAAGTCTATACACAATCTTAAGGAACTATCTTTCTTTTTCACAAAAAGAACAGGGGCACCCTATAGTAAAAAAAAAATTCGGGCAAATAAACCCCTTAATTAACAAATCTTCTAGTTTCCCCTTAAGTTATTTTAAATTAGCAGGTGCCATGTGGTAAGGAGGAATAGAAATTGGTGAAGTACCTAGAATCAGGTCGATGCCAAACTCAATATCTTTATCTGGTGGTAAACCAAGTAAATCTTCTAGAAACACATTTGGAAATTCATTAACCATAGGTAGGTATTCCAACTTCTTCACATCTTTCTTTGTGTCCCTAACAAAAGCTAGAAATCCATATTAACCTTTTCATAGCATACGTCGGGCACTCGACATTGAAATTATATTACAAGGTACCTCGCTACAGTCTCCCTAAAACACAGGGTTATGATTCCTCAGCATACTGAAAGAAATGATCTTGCCATGATAATTTACAGTAGCATGACATGAGGACAACGAATCTATACCCACGATCACATCAAAGTCTGACATATAAAGAAGCATAAGATCTACTTCTGTTTCCTTATCCCCAACTATTACCTTACAAGACTGGTACCCTGATCTAACTGACAGGGTCTTTCCCATTGACATTGAAACAAAGAAGGGTTCTTTTAACATAACAGGACAAGATTCAAACTTCTTGGCAAAAAAAGGTGACACATATGAGTGTGTAGCACCAGGATATAAAAAAAAAGTATAAGCAGTAAAAGTACTAACAATTAAAGTACTTATAACAACAACATTAGATGCCTAGGCATTCTGATGGGTCAAAGCTAAACTCTGGTAGTACCCCTGCTAGCAACCTACTGCCCATGGCTTTCTTGGTCTTAACCCTGGCTTTATCCCATATTACCTCCCCTTGCTGTGGTCAATGCAAGGGTAGCTGGAATAGCTACTAGCTGAGTGTGAGGTGATAGAACATATTCCTGATCAAATTCTATAATGAGATAAAGGCGTTTTCTCTTGATGTATCCCTCCTATCCACAATGATAACAACTTGAGATGTACTTCTTTATATAGCACTCTCATGTATGAAATTTCCCATATTCAGGACATTGTGGCTTCCTTCCTCTACCCCTACTAGATGAATTAAAGCCATCCCTAAACTCTGAACGGGGCCTAGCCATGTTAGATGTAGAAGGTGATGGCCTAGAAGATGCGGCAGAAGTATACTGTGATGTAGTGAGAGGCTTTGAAACCCCACATCACCTCCCTGGTCAAAAGATTTCTTATGTCTAGCCTTTTTATTCTTTTTAAACTTTTTATTATTATTTGATTTTTTCTCTATTCTACGAGTAACATCCATAACTTTAGAGTAAGTAGAATAATTGTTCAAATTTGGATCCAACTGGTTATAAAGGGACTGACGCAGTCCCTCCACAAATTTTTCCACTTTTGCTCTTTAGTGTGAATTATCTAGAGGGCATATTCTGGCAGTTTAACAAATTGAACAGAGTATTCATCTACAAACATAAATCCCTGTCTCAATCTAAAAAGTCTCTTCTTGGACCCATACTTTTACCGAAGTTTGAAAGTTAAAGTTCAACACATACAACAAATACTTTACAGATACACAAAACTTCTCATCTACTAACCCCACCAAGGAATATGTAATTAAAAGACTTAACTCTACAAGGTCTTTTATGGAAGCTAATTCCATGGTCATGTCGCAGCTCATAACAATGGGAAAGGGCCCACAAAAAACACTTTGTTCTATAATTTATAGGGGACATAAAATTCCTTTGATACCAAATTGTCACATTCTAAATCGGATATGAGTAAAACATATAAACTAAGGTTGTACCTCCATGGTATCCATAAATTCTCTAAACAACCTTAATATGCACAACAATGGAATTTATAGATTTTCTATACATAGGTTTATGCGTTCATAAACAGAAAAGATTCAACATCTTTTCTTTTGTTGCAAATTCCATAAAAATAGAATTAAAATTTAACTAATCATAAAATGCTGTGTTTCATCATACAAGCCTAGGTGACCTATAGAGATTACAGAGTGTATCCAATGTATTTATAAAATAACTTCAAAAGCCCACCGTATAGTATTGGAATGTAATTCCAACGGACCTATAGTCCTTAGACAAATTATTTTCTTCTTGAACCTCTGTATCTAAAAGAGGTAATCAAAGAGAGTGTGAGTTTATTAAACTCAGTGAGTAAGCAATTGTGGATAAAAATATCATAAGCACAAACACCATAATGCTAATTCAGTTAATTAACTCAATACATTCAATGTATTAATAAGTATAAACACTAGTGTGTTCAATTAGTTTTGAAAACAATTTTCCCTGTGAGCTTACATTATCACAACTATATTGAGTCTGAAATCATTAGTACTCAATAGGTTTATGCTCTTTAATTTTCAAAAACCCTGTGAACTTAAGTTCTCATAACTATATTGAGCCGAAATCATTGATGCTCAATAGGTTTATGCTTTCCCCAATGTTCATCCTTAGGAATGTTTATCCATAGATTTACTAATTGGTATATTCAAGTCTATTGGGTGATCAATCCCTTACTTTATATTGCATTATATTTCTTAGGTGATCAACCCTTAACCTTCCATGCAATTTACATCAGATTTCTTGGGTGATTAACCCTCAACTATCCATGCATTAAACACAATCACAATCATGACATATAATCATATTCTCACAAACAAGTTCCAAATTATTTAAGGAATTACCACATAGGGTAATGGAAATAATTTTCAATTTCACAATAATGCAAATGAGTTTTATATTGTGCTTCGACTAATTGAATGAAATAAATGCTTTTGCAAAGTTGATCACTCACCTTGATATTTGCTCAGTTTTACCTTGACATTTCTAGAAAATGTGTGAGATGATGGAAGGAAATTCTCTATTCCTTACACTAGTCACAACATTCCAAAATATGCAAAAGATTCATCAATGAATTCATCCCTATAAGATAATTATGCAAAAACAAGTCATGGTCACAAAATAGAGAAATTGCCTACTACTAATCTTGTCCTTTGCCCATTCTTTTGGACTTAACTCTCAAACGATAAGAAATTTTCAAATAAAACTTGTACCATTAGAAATTAGACTTAAAGAAAATAGAGTCCAGATGAAAGAGTTATGACCATTTGAAAATTGATGCTACAAGAATAGTCAACGGTGAAAGATGCTACAGTAATGTTGACCATTGATTGTTGACCGTTTAAACAGTAATGTTAACTGTTGCTACGTGCCTGCTGATAGGGTAAAATACTAATTAAGAACCTAAAATCTTGGCTGAAATGAGTTCATATGTTCTGAAAAATTTTTGAAGAACACTATTCATTTTGGAAAATTTTCCAAAATTTCGGAGTTATTATAGCATCGGTGGCGGTTACTGTAGAAAATCGTTACTGTAGCATCGTTGACTGTTGATCGTTACTATAGTAAACCATTACTATAACATCATTGATCGTTGATCGTTACTGTAGCAAACCATTACTGTAGCATTGTTGACTGTTGACTGTTACTGTAACAAACTGAAAATATTACATATTTTCATGATTTTGTTCTCTTATGTTTCCTTATAGTATCTTTTACCAGGAAATTTTTCTACACAAATTCTAGTGAGGAACAAGGTAAGTTTGAACAAATATTAAGGTGAGTAAATGACCTTGCTAAACTAAATTATTACAATCAGTCAATGTACAATATAAGTCTCATTTGCAATATTGTGGAACGTTGGTTATACATTTTTTTAGTCAAAGATGATTGTTAGATCACCATAACTCTTGAAGGAGATTCAAGAAGATATTGATGTATGTTTAAGATAAGGAATGACATGATAGTGATTATATCTTATATTACTTTGTTATTGAATAAATATCTCTATTTGTTATTGCATGGAAGGTTGAAGGTTAAATCCCCAAGAAATCTAATGTAAGGTTGTGATTGAATTTTAAGTATAGAAGATTGATGGCTTGATCTCCTAAGAAATCTGATACTAGGATATAACTGAATATGATGTATGGATGGTTAAGGGCTTGATCACCTAAGAAACCTAATGCAAGTTATAACTTATGTAAAGATGAATGGTGTATTAAATTAAATTATGGTTTAGCTATATTAGGAAATAAGGTATTTGTGCTTGAGATATTTTATATTGCACAGTCATTTACTTACTGAGTTTTTAAATAAACTCATACTCTATGTGATTGTCTTTTCAGATATAGTAGGAAAGCAGGAAGAACATCCTTTTGAGGATTAGAAGCTTGGGAGTTAATCTCCAATTTTGTTTAGTTGGTTGTTAGTAATAAACTTGTAAAAGCTTAGGGAACGCTTTGTAATCCTTCTAGGTCTCCTAGGCTTGTGCTGTTATTATGTATCAGATATGTGTGGTTGTGTTTTATCATTCTAGAAATTATAATTCCGTTGTTTAGAATTAATCTATATTTGAGTAAATATTGAACTGTATAGTTGTGGATATTAGGCTTGATCAGGAAATTCTTGGATTACCAAAGAGGTTTATCCTTAGAATTTGTTAGATTTTTACATGTTCATTTTTGGGATGTGACAACTTGGACGGTTTGCTACAGTAATGGTTTGCTACAGTATGTTGACCACCATTGGATCGTTGACTATTGATACTACAGTAACTGCTATAGTAAACTCGAAAAATTCCCAGATTTCTGGTTGCTGAAGTAAATTCAAATTTTGCAAAAAATTCACAAAAAATTCTCATCCTTTAATTCTTTGTTTCCAAACTAGAATTTCATCATTCTTAACCTACCATAACTCAATCCTAACTCAAAAACTTCCAAAACAACTCAAATCTATGAATTATCATTAAAATCTTCAAAAACAAAATCTCCCCTAATCTTCCACATAAACTGAAATTTGAGAAAAATAATGAGATTAAAGCTTACCTTTGATCTTAC
This sequence comes from Biancaea sappan, assembly GCA_037074585.1. NCBI lineage: Eukaryota > Viridiplantae > Streptophyta > Magnoliopsida > Fabales > Fabaceae > Biancaea > Biancaea sappan. Next base: position 15,995,626 of record CM073495.1, on the reverse strand, counting down.
AAGGCTTTTGAACTGAACAATTGTTAGCCCTAATGTATTATGCTATAAGTTTTGATGATGACAAATATGTAAGAATTATAGTATGATTTAATCTTCTTGGCCCAATGTATGATTTAATCTTTCTTAGCCCAAATAGTATGATTTAATTTTCTTGGCCCAAATGTATGATTTAATCTTATTGGCCCAAATGCATGATTCAATTTTTCTTGGCCCAAATATATTTAATGCTTTATATATTTATATATAGTAATATAAATTGATTTTTGATAAAGTTTATTAGGTGTTGTAATATAATTTGAAAAAGAATATCTTTTACTGTAGCACTTTTGAAAAAGAAATTTGATTATTGAAAAAGTATGATAAAGTTTATTGGGTGTTATAATATAATTTGAAAAAGAATACTTTTTACTGTAGCAAATTTGAAAAAGAATATTGATTGTTGAAAAAGATTGATAAAGTTTTTTGGTTGTTGTAGAAATGTTGAAAAATGATGATGAAGCTTACTGTAGCAATTTTGACTAAAGCAGTCACTGTAGCAGCAAGGTTTCACTATATAAAGGGGACTTCACAACACCATTTACATCAAGCTTCAATTGTTCATTTCTCATATTATCTTGAGTTTCATTCTCTCTAAATTGCTAGAGAAATATTCTGAGCTTAATTTTTGCGTTATCTACACTTTGAGAGTGTCCACCATTATTTTCCTTAAGCCTTCAAATTTAGTTGCTCAAGGATTGGTTCCTTGAGTTAGTGTTTGAGAGAAAACACATTGTAAGGGGGAGAGACACCCTTGAGGAAGAAAAGATCTCTATGTTGTAGTGGCTTACAAGTGCCCAATTGCATAAACTTGTGGTCTATAGTGAAACACTCAAGAAGTTATCTTGAGGACTGGATGTAGGCTTGGTTTAAGCCGAACCAGTATAAATCTCGCTGTTTGATTTTCTCTTCCCTTGCTCTTTAATTATTTATATGTTCTTTGCTTTCTTGCATTTTATATTCATTCATCTCTTTAATTGTTTTTGATTAATTGTACTCTATATTTATTCATCTTGATCATACTTATTTTACTTTCATAAAAAGCTTGGCATTGTTTTTAAAACTTCTTAAACTTCCATCAAGTCTTCGTAATTTTTTTTTAAAACCCAATTCACCCCCCCTCTTGGGTGCTAGCCATTTCTATCAATTGGTATCAGAGCTTGGGCTCTTGATCAAAGACTTAATCGTCTAAGAGTTGAAATATGGCTGGCTTTGGTGATTGTGTTTTATCTGAAGGAAGTTCCTTTACAAAACCCCCTGGTTTTAATGGAAACCATTACACTTATTGGAAGTCTAAGATGAGAATGTTTTTCGATGCGGTAGACCTTGATCTTTGGGATGTTGTGGAAAAAGGTCCTTATACTCCTACTAAGGAGGTTGAAGGGAATGTTATTCCAAAACCCAAAAGTGAATGGAATGATACCGAAAAGAAACTTGTCCATCTTAATGCCAAAGCAAAAATGATCATAGTTAGTGCTTTAAACCAAGATGAATATTTTAGAGTTTCTAGCTGTGCAAGTGCTAAAGAAATGTGGGATACTTTAGAAATTGCACATGAAGGAACTCTTGGAGTCAAAGAGTCAAAAATAAGTACTCTCACCAATGAATATGAAAATTTCAAAATGAAAAGTGATGAGAGTATTAGTGAAATGCAATTAAGATTCACTCATATTACTAACCATTTGAAAGCTCTTGGTGTTTCTTATTCAGAAAAATCACAAACCACCAAGATTCTAAGATGTCTTACCCCGGAGTGGGAGGCAAAGAGGACTGCGATTATGGAAGTAAGAGGAGAGTCAATGAATTCCCTCACAGCCTTGTTTGGGAACCTCCAAAACTATGAGTCCAAAATAATAGAGATGAGGCAAGAGGAAGAAACTAAGAAAAAGAAGACTCTCTCCCTTAAATCATCTTCTTCCAAGAGGGTGGAAATCGATAGTGATGAGGGAGAAGAGGAACTTGAAATCAATGATGAAGACATTGGTCTCTTGGTAAAAAAATTTAGTAAATTCCTAAAAAGGAAGAATACAAGAAGATGGCGAAGAGACCAAGATAGCAACAAGGAAGGTCCCACTTGTTATGAATGCAAAAAGGTTGGACACATCAAATGGGATTGTCCACAATTCATCAAGAAGCAAGAAGGAAAGAAAAGCTATGACAAAGTGAAAAAGAAAGCATATATTTCTTCTGTATGGGGAGAAAGTGAATCCGATGAAGAAGAAAATGAAGAAGCCAACCTTTGCCTTATGGCAAGAAAAGATGAAGAGGTGTGCCTCAAGACAAAGAGTGAAAAATGGTACTTAGATAGTGGTTGCTCAAAGCACATGACCGGCGACCAATCAAAATTTCTCTCTTTGACACCAAGAGGAGGCAAAGTGACCTTTGGAGGAAATAACAAAGGTCTAATCAAGGGAATAGGTAAAGTGGGTAAAAATTTCTCAACTTTTATTGAAAATGTCTTATTTGTTGAAGGCCTCAATCATAATTTGCTTAGCATTAGTCAACTATGTGACAAAGGCAATAGAGTGATTTTTGATTCAAATCGTTGCATAGTTGAAAATATTAATGATAAGCAAGTTAAGATTGTCGGTCAAAGGATCAATAATGTTTACGTTATAAATCTCGATGAAGATCCTTCTATAGACTCTACATGTTTAATTAGTGTTAGTAATGAAAGTTGGTTATGGCATAGAAGACTAGCTCATGCTAGTATGAATCTTTTGGATAAACTAGTCAAGAAAGAACTTGTAATTGGCTTACCCAAAATTAATTTTGAAAAAGATAAGCTTTGCGGTACTTGTCAAATGGCAAAGCAAGTTAAAAGCTCTTTCAAGACTAAGGATATTGTTTCTACAACTAAGCCTTTGCAATTACTTCATATGGACCTTGTAGGACCATCTAGGACAAAAAGCCTTGGAGGTAACTCCTATGTACTAGTTGTTGTAGATGACTACTCAAGGTACACATGGACTCTCTTTCTAGCTCATAAAGATCAAGCTTTTAAATCTTTTCTAAAACTTGCAAAGTTCATTCAAAAAGAGCAAAGCTTGACCATTGTGAGGATTAGGAGTGATCATGGTGGAGAATTTGATAACCATGACTTTATGGAATTCTGTGATGAAAATGGCATTGAGCATACCTTCTCATCTCCTAGAACTCCTCAACAAAATGGTGTTGTTGAGAGGAAAAATAGAACTTTAGAGGAGATGGCTAGAGCTATGCTTAATGAAGGGAAACTTCCTCAATATTTTTGGGCGGATGCGGTTAATACTGCTTGTTATGTAATGAATAGAGCCTTGATAAGGCCAATTTTAAATAAAACCCCGTATGAGCTATATAGAGGAAGAAAGCCCAACATTTCTCATCTCCATGTGTTTGGTTGCAAATGCTTTGTTTTAAACAATGGAAAAGATAATTTGGGAAAATTTGATGCCAAAGCCGATGAAGCCATTTTTCTTGGATATTCTAGTACTAGTAAAGCATATAGAGTCTATAACAAAAGAACTTTACTTGTTGAAGAATCTATGCATGTTGTTTTTGATGAATCTAACAATTCCCTTAAAGATTGTGATGATCAACATGAAGTGTTAGATTACTTCAAAGACCTTTCATTAGATGATGAAATGAGGAAGAAGCAAGAAATAATACCAAAAAATGATGATGATCATGATGAGGGTGCTAAATTGCCACAAGAAGAGGAGAAGCCTCAAGAAAAAGAAAAGCAACAAGAAGAAGAGAAACCACAAGAGGAACCAACAAGAAACAATGATGATCTTCCAAAGGATTGGAGGTATGCAAAAAGTCATCCTAAGGAGCTCATCATTGGAGATGCCTCTCAAAAGGTAATAACACGAAATTCTCTTAGGAATGTTTGTAACCACTTAGCCTTCCTTTCTCAAGTTGAACCAAAAAATATTGATGATGCAATTATAGATGAACATTGGATCTTAGCTATGCAAGAAGAACTAAATCAATTTGAAAGAAACCAAGTTTGGGAATTAGTTCCTAGACCCAATGATCATCCAATAATTGACACAAAATGGGTTTTTAGAAACAAACTTGATGAAAATGGAATAGTGGTTAGAAATAAGGCTAGACTTGTCGCAAAAGGTTACAACCAAGAAGAAGGCATTGATTATGATGAAACTTTTGCACCTGTAGCTAGACTTGAAGCTATTAGAATGTTATTGGCATTTGCATGCATAAATGATTTTAAACTATTTCAAATGGATGTGAAAAGTGCCTTTCTAAATGGCTATATCATGGAGGAAGTTTATGTTGAACAACCTCCCGGTTTTGAAAATCATGATAAGCCAAATGATGTTTTTAAATTAAAAAAGGCTTTATATGGTCTCAAACAAGCTCCTAGAGTTTGGTATGAGAGATTGAGTTCATTTCTTTTAAATAATGGATTTTCAAGAGGAAAGGTCGATACAACCTTGTTCTTCAAAAATAAAAAGCATGATTTAATTATAGTGCAAATATATGTTGACGATATAATATTTGGTGCTACTAATAAAAGTTTGTGTAAAGAGTTTGCTAAGATCATGCAAGGTGAGTTTGAAATGTCAATGATGGGAGAACTCAACTTCTTCCTTGGGCTCCAAATCAAACAAATGGATAATGGAATATTTGTTAGCCAAACCAAGTATGCAAAAGAGTTGCTGAAAAAGTTTGACATGGAGAATGCAAAACCAATTGCTACTCCCATGAGTACCTCAACAAACTTGGACAAGGATGAAAGAGGTCAACCATTTGATGTGACAAAATATAAAGGTATGATTGGCTCTCTACTGTACTTAACCGCTAGTAGACCCGATATTATGTTTAGTGTATGCATGTGTGCACGATTTCAAACTAACCCCAAGGAATCTCATTTTAAGGCTGTGAAAAGAATTTTTAGATACTTGGTTGGCACATCTCAAATGGGTTTATGGTATCCTAAAGGATCCTCTAATTTTTTAATTGGCTACTCTGATGCGGATTTTGCGGGTAGCAAAACAGACAGAAAAAGTACAAGTGGAACTTGCCAATTCTTTGGTAGTTCTCTTGTCTCTTGGTTTAGTAAAAAGCAAAACAGTGTTGCTTTATCCACAGCTGAAGCTGAATACATTTCAGCTGGGAGTTGTTGTGCCCAAATCTTGTGGATGAAACAACAACTAGAGGATCTTGGTGTATTTCTTAAAAACATACCCATTAGATGTGATAACACAAGTGCCATATGCTTATCTAAAAATCCTGTCATGCACTCAAGAACCAAACATATTGAAATAAGACATCATTTTATAAGAGATCATGTTCAAAAGAAAGATGTCTCTCTTGAATTTGTGCAAACGGATTTTCAGTTAGCTGACATTTTCACGAAGCCTCTTGCTGAAGATAGATTCAACTTTATTAGGAGAGAACTTGGGATGGCAAATCCAAATGAACTTTAAAAATTATTTTTTTTAATTGCATAATTTTTAAATCTTTCCTTTAATCTTTGATTTACATTACTAACTTAAGCATCGGAGTGGTTGTCAAAATTTTTGCAGGTGCTCATCCTCAAGATACATATATGAATACATCTTGAAAATTACATTTGTTTAATATGCATTGATTGAGGGGGAGCCTAACCTATAATTAAATCCTCTATATCTTTAAGGTCACTTTATCTGAGATGCAATGTTTTCCTTAATTATATATTTTTGGCATATCAATGATAAGTTTTGATGAAATTTTACCCCATGACGTCATATGATATTCTTGCTTAAAGAAGGAATACGCTTTAGCCTTTATATATTGCATTCCTTATACCTTTTTGTTGATGTCAAATAGGGGGAGAAGGATATGGAAAGAAAAATATGTGTATATTGTATAATGATTATTACATTGTAACATATTTTTCTTTTGTGATTTGTCATCATCAAAAAGGGGGAGATTGTTAGCCCTAATGTATTATGCTATAAGTTTTGATGATGACAAATATGTGAGAATTATAGTATGATTTAATCTTCTTGGCCCAATGTATGATTTAATCTTTCTTAGCCCAAATAGTATGATTTAATTTTCTTGGCCCAAATGTATGATTTAATCTTATTGGCCCAAATGCATGATTCAATTTTTCTTGGCCCAAATATATTTAATGCTTTATATATTTATATATAGTAATATAAATTGATTTTTGATAAAGTTTATTGGGTGTTGTAATATAATTTGAAAAAGAATATCTTTTACTGTAGCACTTTTGAAAAAGAAATTTGATTGTTGAAAAAGTATGATAAAGTTTATTGGGTGTTATAATATAATTTGAAAAAGAATACTTTTTACTGTAGCAAATTTGAAAAAGAATATTGATTGTTGAAAAAGATTGATAAAGTTTTTTGGTTGTTGTAGAAATGTTGAAAAATGATGATGAAGCTTACTGTAGCAATTTTGACTAAAGCAGTCACTGTAGCAGCAAGGTTTCACTATATAAAGGGGACTTCACAACACCATTTACATCAAGCTTCAATTGTTCATTTCTCATATTATCTTGAGTTTCATTCTCTCTAAATTGCTAGAGAAATATTCTGAGCTTAATTTTTGCATTATCTACACTTTGAGAGTGTCCACCATTATTTTCCTTAAGCCTTCAAATTTAGTTGCTCAAGGATTGGTTCCTTGAGTTAGTGTTTGAGAGAAAACACATTGTAAGGGGGAGAGACACCCTTGAGGAAGAAAAGATCTCTATGTTGTAGTGGCTTACAAGTGCCCAATTGCATAAACTTGTGGTCTATAGTGAAACACTCAAGAAGTTATCTTGAGGACTGGATGTAGGCTTGGTTTAAGCCGAACCAGTATAAATCTCGCTGTTTGATTTTCTCTTCCCTTGCTCTTTAATTATTTATATGTTCTTTACTTTCTTGCATTTTATATTCATTCATCTCTTTAATTGTTTTTGATTAATTGTACTCTATATTTATTCATCTTGATCATACTTATTTTACTTTCATAAAAAGCTTGGCATTGTTTTTAAAACTTCTTAAACTTCCATCAAGTCTTCGTAATTTTTTTTTAAAACCCAATTCACCCCCCCTCTTGGGTGCTAGCCATTTCTATCAACAATTTCTAGAAAAACACCAAATCAAAGGAAGAATTGGAAAGGAGACTTAAGGATTTGAGAGAATTCCTCATTCCCTTATGCTGTTGAGAACGTGAAATGAAGAAGAGAGAGAGCTGAAGACTTAAAGTGAGGTGGGTTACTTGGATAACCCAATGGGTATCTATACCCATTTGACCCAACATACAAAATACCTTAATTAATTTTTCAATAAATTCAGTCTTTTTTTCCACAAATTCCACTATTCACAGAAATACATCACACGATGTTAAGAATATCTAATCTAGTCATTTAACTTAATTTCTATAAATAATATTAAAAAAAATAATTAAATATGAAAATTAAAATGACTGAAATAAACAACTAAAATAACGCTGTAAAATTCAAGAATACTCTCAAACGTATTATACTCCAAAATTGGCGGGTATTATATATCTAAATCAATTTTTTTAAATAATTATGAATTTCACTATCCATGAATTTACTATTTATGTGAATAATAACCTCATAGAGAACCGACAAGATTCTCATTAATTATGTCTGAGCTTGAATATATATAAAAAAATAATTTATATAATTTTTGCTATTCTCTTTACATCCTTATATCATAAGCTACCATAAAATATATTTCTACACTTCAATCTCATCATTAATATCATCAAAGTCTTCTTCTCTTTTGCCCTTTTTCTTGAAATAATCAATTTTCTAAAAGTGAGATATAAAATATCTCAGTAGCTAGTCACTTTGTTAAAAATATATATATATATATATGATCATTTCAGCCATAAAAGCATATCATCACACCAATAATAACTAAATCTCTTTTGTGCACTACTACAGAACAAGTTTAATAATAGAAACTCTGTAAAAAAAAAAAACTGATCATGCACATAGATATTATAAATCATAAATAAACATACTTTTATGGAAAACTAACTACCTGATCTGATTCTCACATTCTCAACTTCTTAAACTTCTTTCTTTGCTCCTCTTTGCTCTGCGTTTCAAATCCTTTCTGTCTGTCTGTCTGTCTGTCTCTCTAATTTTCATCTCTTTCTCTCTTTCCTGTATGCCCACATACACACACCGCTCACACATACACAACACACATGCATATATATATATATTAATCTATCAATATCGTTATTTTTCCTTCTTTTTCACTCAACCGTCCACTTGTGCACACACTTCACACACACTTCACACATATCATTTTCTCTCTTTTCTTACTTTTTCTTTTTATTTTCGTCCTTTCCTCTCTCTCTTTCTTTGTTTTCTAGTTTTGTTTTCTTCCCATTATTTGGCTCATGTATTCCGTCCATTTGCCATTTGCTAACCCCCCCCACATATATATATGTATTTCTTTTGGTAGAATTTGTAAAACGTCCTCATATCTTCTTCACTCCATTCAATTAGGTCCCTAACCTAATGAATAAAATTCTATTTATATTTCTCAAAATTTTCATTATTACTATTTTATACTTATTTACTTGCTCGTTTATTTATTTAGCCTCATTTTTCCAAGTTAATTAAATCTGGGATACTACATTCTCTCCCCTTAAAATGAATTTTGTCCCCAAAATTCAAGTTAATACATATATACACATATGTAAATTGCAACTACGACGTGCATGAAAATATTACAAGTACAAATATCACAATACTAATTTAGTTAACATGTATCATTCAATTCAAGACATTGAATGTATTTATATGTATAAACACCACTTTTTTTTAAAACCTTGTGAGCTTACATTCTCACAACTATATTAAGCCCGAAATTTGTTACGTTCAATAGGTTTATGCTCCCCAATGTTCATCCTTAAGAATGTTTATCCATAGATTTACTAATTGGTATATTCAGATCTATTCGGTGATCAATCCCTCATTTTATATTGCATAAAATTTCTTGGGTCTTGCCCTCAACCATCCATGCATCAGATTTCTTGGGTTATACCCTTAACCATTCATGCATAAGATTTCTTGGGTTATTCCCTTTTCTTTTGGGTCTATAATGCATTATAACCCCATCTAATTCAAGGGTTTATAGTGCACTATTACTATGAAATAAGTTTTTCTAATCTTTTCTCTATTCTTCTTATAAAATAAAGCTCTACTTGATTTATAATTCTTTATATATTTATTTATATATCACATAATGCCTTCTTTAGCCTTAATTCCAATTTCATAGAAACTAAAGCTACTATTATGAACATATCATAGTAATAATTTTTTTCTAATTTTATTTTTTTTATAGAATTTAATTTCTATTATGAAACATATCTTCACTTGTTTCATAATACATCTTAATCATACATACTTTCTTCTAACTCAAATTCTCTCTATAGAATTAAGAGTTATTACATAAACATAGATATGTTCATACTAATAACATATAATCATAAATATGACATAGAATTCCATATTGTAAAATTTCATCTTCAAGAATACTTTTAGAGAGAGAACAAACACATGGATAATTCATATAATTATAGGAAATATAAGCTTTATTTATAATTCAATATACACTTCACTAGGTACTTGCTTTTCTAGAGATAAATATCTCTTACATGATTATCTAGATTATCATACTCGAACTAATTTCTAATTCAACTTTGGCATACCTTTTCTTTTTATGAATTTAGACTATAATGATTTTCTATCTGTAAAATATACGGGCCATGTATACATTACAAATAAGACTCTATTATTTCCTTTACTCACCAAAGGATATCTAGTATGCCTTTATTCATCTTTAGTCAATTCCCTATTACTAAAGTATTCTTTTAAATCTCACTTAATCACAACAAACATTCAGAACAACTTAAACATAATTATCATAAAAATATTACTTTTAACAAATCAAACAATTACATGTTTTCCTTTTTATAAGATGGCAAGACCTTTCCTTTGATACCATTTTGCAACATCCCGCCTTTTTTATTTCCTTTAAAAATAATAATTCTTCTCTAAATCAATTTACTAAATAATTTCTGAATAAATTCCTCTCAAATAATTATAAATTTTATTATTCACGAATTTTATTATTTATGTGAATAGTAACCTCACAAAAAAAATTGATAGGATTCTCATTAATTTTATCTGAGCTTGAATATATACCAAAAAAAATTAATTTACATAAGTTTTTGCTATTCTTTTTACATCTTTGTATCATAAACTACCATAAAATATATTTCTATACTTCAATCTCATCATTAATATCATCAAAACTTTTCCTTTTGTCCTTTTTCTTGAAATAATCAATTTTTTAAAAGTGAGATATAAAATATCTCAGTAGCTAGTCACTTTATTGAAACCATGTAAATGCACGAGGAGATCATTTAAGCCATAAAAGTATAATATCACACTGATACTAATTAAATCTCACTTGTTTACTACTATAGAACAAGATTTATAATAAAAATTCTGTAAAAAATTGATTATGCACATGAATATCATGAATCATAAATAAACATGCTTTTGTGGAAGACTAACTACCTTAATGAAGAACAAGCCTTTAATATGGACATAAATCTCTTCTTTTTCTAATCTTTCCCATGCTCTTTCTCTCTTCTTCTTCTTTCTTTTCTATTTTTGTCTCTTCCTCTTTATTTTTCTCTTTCTCTCTCTCTCTTGTTTCCTCTTTCTCTCTCCTTCCCACCGTGCACTCACATAATGCACTCATATATACAAATCCAAAGTGTCATTATCTTCCTTCTCTTTTTCTCTCGTCCGTCCACTAGTACACACACTTTACACACATCACTTTCTCTTTTATTTTTCCTTCTTTTTTATAATCTTCATCCTTATCTTTCGTCTTGCTGTCCATTTGTCTTCTACGTGGCATATTTTGTTTCCTTTAGTTAAAATAATAAAAAGACTTCAAATTATTTTATTCTATTCAATTAGGTCCTTGAAAATGATAAAATTCCATTTATGTCTATCAGAAATTTCTTAATAACTATTTTATCCTTATTTACTTGTTCATTTATTTATTTAGTCTCATTTTCTAAGGTAATTGGATTTGGAATATTACATTCTCTCCCCCTTAAAATGAATTTTATCTCCAAAATTCAATTTAATACATATATACACATATGTAAATTGCAACCATGACATGAATGGAAATATCACAATGCTAATTTAGTTGACATATATCAATCAATTCAATATATTCAATGAATCTATATGTATAAACACCAGTTTTTTTTGTCAATTTTGAAAACCCTGTGAGCTTACATTCTCACAACTATATTAAGCTCAAAAATTTGTTGGTGCTCAATAAGTTTATGCTCCTCAATATTCATCCTTAGGATAAACATTTAACTTTATTATGAAGAACAATCTTTAACTTTAGTTCTAATTCTCTTCTTCTTGATCTTTCTTGCACTTCCTCTCTCTTTCTCCCTTCTATTTGTTTTTCATCTTTCTCTCTCTCTCTCTCTCTCTCTCTCTCTCTCTTCTTTACTCTTATGCCCATATACACACCACATACACACATACACACACACACAGACACACACACACACACACACACACACACACACACACACACACACACACACACATATATATATATATATATATTAATCTATCAATATCATTATTTTTCTTTCTTTTTCACTCATCCGTCCACTCGTACACATACTTCACACACACGATTTTCTCTCTTTCCTCACTTTCTTTTTTTATTTTTGTCCTTTCCTTTCTCTTTCTTTCTTTTCTTTTCTAGTTTCATTTTCTTCCTATTATTTGGCTCATGTCCTCTGTCCAGTTGTCATTTGCTAACCCCCCCACATATATATATATCTTTTGGTAGAATTCGTAAAATGTCCTCATATCTTCTTCATTCCATTCAATTAGGTCCCTAGCCTAATGAAGAAAATTCTATTTATATTTCTCAAATATTTCATTATTACTATTTTGATGTTATACTTTTTTGATTGAAATGATCTCCTTGTGTGTGTGTATATATATATATATATATATGTTTTTAATAAAGTGATTAACTACTGAGATATTTTATATCTCACTTTTAGAAAATTGATTATTTCAGGAAAATGGTAAAAGGAAAGGCTTTGATGTTATTAATGCATGCGATTGAAGTGTAGAAATATATTTTATGGTAGTTTATGATACAAAGATGTAAAGAGAATAAAAAATATTATGTAAAATATTTTTTGTATATATTCAAGCTTAGACATAATTAATGAGGATCTTGTCAGTTTTCCGTGAGGTTATTATTCACATAAATAGTAAAATTTGTGAATATCAAAATCTATAATTATTTAAAAAGAATTTATTCAAAAATTATTTAGTAAACTAATTTAGAGAAGAAGTATTAATTTTAAAAGAAATAAAAAGGTAGGATGTTACAAGTTCCTTCAAGTAGCATTTAATGCTCAAGCAATTCAAGCATTAAATGCAAGTTGCTTTCGATTGGTGGACTACTTACTTAGCATTAATTGTTACTACTCTATTTAGTTGATTTTCTTTGACTCGGAACATTACTCTTTTCTTTATTACTTGCAATTAATGCGTCTCCTTCTTCATTGGTTAGCTTCTTCGCTTCATTTTTCTTCTGCCTTGAAACTCTGAATCTTTGATCTCAGTCATTCCTCATAGATTCAGCACAATTTTTCAGTTTCTCTATATGCTTTTCATCTCCCACTTTCTTTGTTTTTTTTTTTAAAATTCAAATTTCAAAATGATAGTTATAATGCTCTAGTTGTGTGCTTTGGTTCTGTCCTCTCCCATCGTGCTTATGCTCAGTCCCCTGCGATGCACAAATTTGAAAGCTCTGATCTGTACTTTGCTCGGTCTTAGCATCTCCTCTCTGTTGTCTCGTCTCTCATCATCCTTCAGGCGCGTCGTCGTCTCCTCTCTCACCCCGTGCAATGCACGGATTTGTAAGCTCTGATATGTACTTTGGTCGCTCATACAAGGCCATGAATGTTATAGATCTGATTGTTTACTCCAGAATTCACGTCACCGTAATTGGCATTTAAACTCTGCTTTATCTTCGAACTTGGGATCCTAAGAGCACATTCTATGAGCTTTTACGCTGTGTTTCAAGCAATTTCACTTGGGAAATTGGTAAGTCAAGTCTTGCTGCTACTTTTCAATGTTGGCTTTTGCTCTGTACTTTGGACTTTCATGGTTTCAATTTCAGCGAGCTTGAGCTATTTCTCAATTTTGGGATGTTCTTTAGAGTACAAAAGTTATTCAAGTTTGAGTTTTATGGAGAACTGTAGTTGACATTTCTCTGATATAATCTTTGGCAGTGGAAATGTCACCTTCTCCAACATTGAGATGCTCTCCTGGGAGTGAGCCAATAATAGGCAGTCACAAGCGTGGACTCAGTCTTGAAAGTGGAATACTCTTCAGGGAGAAAGATGATGATCTTGCTTTGTTCAATGAAATGCAATCCAGAGAGACGGAGAATTTTTTGCTTCAGCCATTAGATGATTTCTCTGTAATTACAGAGGAGGCAAGGTCTCACAGGAGGCTAAAGGAACTCTTAAATCTCCAACTGATACAATGGAGGTGTTGAAGGTCTTGATTTTCTCAAGGATGAACTGCAGCAATTGTTTGATGGTGCTACTCAACTTATGGTTTGTAACTTATTTCCTTTTGCCCAAAATGTATGAACACTGATAATATTGGAATTTTTTTTTATACTGATTCAACAGTAAACAAGGAAGTTAAAAGAGGTCAGAATTTTGTTTATATATCTTCACTGACCTTTTTTATTTTTTATTTTTTACACTGATTCAACAATCAGTAAACAAAGAATTTTGTTTAAACACATGCAAATTTATATGAATATATTTTTTTGTATATTAATACTTTTAAGTTTTTGTTTTTGTTGATGCTCAGAAGGAAGTTCCATTCTCAAATACTGGCTGCATCATGGCTATGTCTCAGCTGTGTTTATGCTATAGCAGATGCAGCTTATAATGATATGATGAGAGGTGAATGCATTTCTCCCTTTCAACCTCTTCCTTTTGAAGTTTCAATGCCATACCTGTATGTTGTATATTTATAAAGGATTTCTGTTTGGTCTTTGTAAGTTGCAGATAAAGTAGATCAGTCCATCATCATAAGGTCAGCTTCAGTTTTTGTAGTTGGGCTCTGTTTTGCAGGATTCTTGAAATATCTTACTGAACTCAAAAGTATTGAAGTGTCATAGAAGGATAAGATATCATTACTTGTGTAATTGTTAATAATTATTTTTAGATTTTTGTTTACAGTAGTGAGAATGGATTTGGTAAGATAGAGACGGCAAAAATTGCTATGCAATATTTGGTTGCCCTTGGTGGTGGTGGCATTGAAAGTATAGTTCTTTGGGCAAATTTTATCATTGAAGCTTTTGGGAATGCAAAAACACCTAGGCAAAGCAACTCTAGTAGATTTGTGAGTACTATTCTACGAAATTTTTATAGCTTGATAGTCTATTATTTTGTATGTCCCTGCCTCTTAATTTTGTTGAAGGCTTAACAGTTTAACTGATTTACATATTTCTTAATTGGAGCAGGGGAAGTTAATTGAAATTTATTTCAGTACAGTAGGGAAAATATGTGGAGCTAAAATTCAAACCTGTAAACATGTTGATATTTTTTGCAACTGTTCTATTTTTTTTTTATATCTATTTCTTTTGACCTTACTAACTTGATTTACACTTGTGGCTCTGTGTTTGTTATCTGCCAAATCCACATAATAACTAATGATTCTCTTAGATAAGGCAAGATGCCCTATTTGCAATTTAGACATTCTCGCAACTTAAATATGAAACTTAGGAACTTGCAATTTATAATCCTTCACTAAATTGAAAAGAATTTTTTGAGTGTCCTGTCCATGTGTATAAATGTAATAGTGAAAGAAGTCCTCTTGGATGGGTGATATTGAGATTTTGAATATTTTGATTATTTGATTCTGTTGATTTCAACTTACAGATCAAAATCATGAAAAAAAATACTTGCCAAAACTGAATGAAATGTACCAAAAAATTTCTGCTAAACTTCAGCAGGATGTTGAGTATTGATTTTTGAACTTGCAAATTTAACACCACCTATGGATATCTATCTTTTTATTTGCAATTATGGTGTTTATGGTGGTTTCAACTCTGGAGTATTTCATTTGCGGTTCAAAGACCATCACTTTTTCTGAAAAAAAAAAAAGCCTATTTATTGCCAATGAATTTGCCTCTAACTTAATTATGTTACCTTATTTAACCTTGTTCTGCATTTGTCTATCAGCATGACTCCCTTACACAACAATCAAAGTCAGAACAGCTTAACAAACTGAACATATTTAAATCGATGTTGGAGCGTATTATATCATTTCTACAGGTCTCCAAGAGCAACATTTTACCCGGTTTCAAGAAAAATTTGGTTCATATGAGAAACAGATTATAAATTTTATTAATACAAAAAGACCTGGGAAAGCCATGTCTTCTCTGTAGCCAGGACAACTTCCCTCACCTTCTATGCACTCCATGCCACGCACGTAAGAATGAATTGAATAGGGTATGCATATATATATATATATATATATATATATATATTTCATTCTCATGACATTATTATTTGTTGTCTTCAATTTCTGCAATAGGAATTGTTATATTTAATATTAAAGGTAAATGTAAGATTCAGGAAATATTTGAATGGATTATCATCATTAATAAGTAATCAGTAATTTTTTTTACCTTATGTCAATTGACTGTAATTATACATGTAATTAGGTTTCAAGAAGGGTCATGTTGAGACTTTTTAAATATTTTAGCTATTTTTAAAATTCTCACCTTATGTATCTTCTATTTATGAAAGGTGTTAGTTTTTGGTTACCTTATATGTTGACGGTCGTTGTGAAGCAAGTAGTCATAAGACTGAATCGTAATTATTGGACTAATATTTTATATTGATATTAGAGTAATATTTTTGTCTAATATTAGATTGATATTAAACTACCTAACAGAACTTTATTTGATATTAGTAGTTAATTGGTCGTTAATGCTAGAATGGCTAATTGATGCTAAAATGTCATATGTAAATTGTATTAACACGTGCTATGTATACTATGAGGTCAGTTGTGCTTGGCATTTGTAACGTCTTCTCTATAACCTCTTCAAATTCCAATGCAAGTGATTTTTTTTTTGTTTAAACTAAATTATTTATTTTCAGAGGGTGACCCTTGCAGGTATCCATAGGTATTAAAAAACTTTGTTTTGGGCTTCATGGGCTATGTTTTTGTTTGATATTTTTTTCTCCTAGAAAGATCTCTTACCTTCACTTTTCCTTTGATTTTCTTTTCCTTTGTAAAGTCTTCTCTTCCTTAATAAATTCTCTCTCTCTCTCTCCCCATATATATATATTAAAATTTTTGTGATAATAGGAGATGACTTAAAATGCACTGTTCTGGGCTTTGTATGAAATTGCAAGAAAACAAAGTTTGGTAATGGAGTATGGTAATAAAGATAAATGTACAAACTCTACAGTGAATGTGGTGTATTCAATAATATTAAATAAATTTTTTGAGTGTATGAGTATATTTTGATAATCATATTTAGTTGAGAGGAGTTTTCTTTCATACATATAAATAAATAATTAATTTTATATGTTATTATATTTCCAATTTACTTAATTATAAAATAGTGTGCAACACACGGGGATATTGCTAATGTGCACGTTATTTGCAAACAGCTACTAATGTCCGGGAGTGTTATCTATAATATATCCAATTTCAATTTGATTAACAATAAAATCTGTCCGATGCACGGGTCATAGGTTAGAAATAAGTGATGATATTATTGATGTATAAAGAAATAGGTGGAAAACTGAGTTTATATAGGATTTCTTAGCTATTTTTATTGGAGATTTGCTTGCACAATTACCGACTTTTTGTTTTGGTTGATTACCAAATAATTAAAATATTGAAACAATCTTCATATTGTTATGTTGTTTGTAGAGTTTGATATGTTTGCATAGAGTCTATACATATTTGCAATTCACTAAACAATAAGCAACCTCCATATTTATTGTTTCTGGAGTGCTTGGATGGTGATTATACAATAAAGCTTGAATGAGATGAACTCATGCCTCATAAGAAGTCCTAAATCTTAGTAAATAAGTAAATCTACAATGGGACTTAGTGGACCATAATCAAATCTGTATGATATAGAATATATCACGAGATCTTTGATAAAAAATTTATCATACTGTTGTAATTATGAATGCTACTGTGATCTTTAGATTGTTTTTCCAAAAGGTGTTATTCAATGATTTTTTTTTTTTCGAAACCTTTACACGGTGCAATAAATCATGTGATTGCATTCTGTGCCAAAAAAGGATAATAAGTAAGATATTTTAATGGTGGATTTTTTTATGCAGATACTGATATTGTGTCAAATTGGGGCACTACATCAGATACATTTGAATGGACGCAATTGTAGAAGAGTCATTTGTTGGAAAAGCAATTTTTCGGATATGTTAAGGTTGATGGTGTTTGTATTCAGAAAGTTAAATCTGTGCTAAATAATAAATGTGTTTGAAACAAACTACTATTCATTATGGTTATAATTTATGTATTTTCAAGTTGATTTGGTTCAAGTGGATGTCTTTCATTTTGAACTCGCACAATTGTGTTTAAGACATTGCTAATTGGCATCTTATGGAATTGTTATATACATTTTTTCTTCCAACTTACTTGCACAATCAAATGTCTTTCATTTAATTTTGACCAGCACTTCCTGTATTCCTTTTTTTCTTTTCTTCCTTTAATATTTTGAAAGATGGATTTATCTTCCCAAAACACATTTGACAAATTATTTGTGCTGTTTTCCTTTTTCATGTTGGTTTATTGTAATGAAGAACCCCATAGAGTGAGAGGTCCAGTTCATATTTGAGTGGATGAGTATATTTTGATTATCATATTTAGTTGAATTTTTTTCCATATACATAAATAATTAATCATATATATTATTATATTTCCAATTCACTTAACAATAAAAATTTGTGTTTTATTAGTACATATAAATAATTAATTATATATATTATTATATTTTCAATTCACTTAACTATAAAAATCTGAACAAAGAGATATTTATGATAAAGTATTAAGTGCTGTGGAATCATATGTTGGCATGATTTTCTTTCTTTATGGTTATGGAGGTACGTGTAAAACCTTTTTATGGAGAACACTTTCCACATGTTTAAGATCGGAAGGTAAGATTGTTTTAAATGTTGTTTCTAGCTAGATTGCTTCACTCCTTTTTCTAGGAGGTAAAACTGCTCATTCCTAATTTCATGTTCCTCTAGAAATAAATAAAGACTCAACATGAAATATCAAACAAAATAGTGAAATTGCTAATCTAATTTCTACGACAAGGTTAATTATATGAGATGAAGCTCTGATGATGAATAAATTTTGTTTGGAAGCAGTTGATAGAACGTTTAGAGATATCTTGAGGTCTTCAATTCCTAACAGTGAGGACAAACATTTCGAAGGTAAAGTTGTAGTATTTGGTAGAGATTTCAGACAAATACTACTTGTTATTCCCAGAAGAACAAGGCAAGACATTGTACTCTCTACGTTGAATTCTTCTTATCTGTGGGATTATTGTACTATCTCGACATTGAAGTATAATATGTGTCTACAAACCAGCAATGATGGAATGATGAACAAAGAAATCATTGAATTCTCAAAATGGATATTGAGTAAAGGTGAAGGTCATACAGATGAAGGTAATAATGGTCAATCTACCATTCAAATTCTAGAAAAGTTTTTTCTTGAATGACGTTAATGATCCTATTCTATCTATTATATAGAGTACCTATCCATGTCTCCTACAAAACTTAGGGAATCTTACTTACTTTAAAGAAAGAGCAATTCTCACTCCTACACTTAACAATGTTGATGCAATCAATGATCATATGTTGTCTTTAATACCAGGTGATTTAAAGACTTATTATAGTTTTGATTTTGTTTGCAATGTTGATGTTAATGTAGACAGCACTGAGGATCTCTATGCCACTGAATTCCTTAATAGCATCAAATTGTCTGGATTGCCAAATCATGAATTGAAGTTAAAAGTTAGTGTTCCAATCATTCTTCTTAGGAATACTAATAAATCAATAGGGCTATTCAATGGAACAAGACTTCTGATAAGTAACTTAGGTGATCATATCATAGAAGGAAGACTTAGGATATAATGTTGGAGATAAAGTGTAATATTCCAAGAATTTATATGAATATTTAAAGTCTAATTTGAAGTTTAGTGAAAATTTTAATTACGTGAAAAATTTGCTTTTTGAATTAGTGAAGAAAATGTGGGAATAGAAATTTTAATTTTTAATTTAGGAAATTTTTACAAATTCTCAAGGACTAAAGTGAAAAGAAAAGAAAGTATAGAGGACTTTTGAGAAATGACCAAGTAGGAACCCGAGAAGGAGAATAGAGCTTATGGGAAAGAATTATGAGTCCGGTAGCGAAAGGATGATGGATTTGGGATTAAAGTGGAGTTTGAGATATTGTGAGGGACTAAAGTGAAATAAGGAAATCTGTGGGGCACCTAGGATTTAGAAACACCTGAGGTGAGATTTTATGAATTTGCTTTTGCTAGTCTTGACTGAGGGTCAATTGAAGAACAAGTGATAATTTCACCCCGGGCGAGTAAATAGGTGGCCTCACCTATTTTTTTCTTCATTTTTCTCCTTTCCTCTCTCTCTCTTCACTTTCTCTCATCTCTTTCTCTCTTTCTTCTCTCTACTTTCTCTCTCTACACTCCAACTCCACAACCGGACTTTGAAGGGCGGATCTCGGGCTACGGGGCGAGCCTCTAGGAGCCAAGCAATGTAGAGAAAGCAAGGAATCGAGGTAGAAATTTCTATTTCTTAAGTTTTTCCCTATTTTCTAGTTTTAAGAGTGTTTGAGGTAAAAATCGAGATTCTGGCTTCGTTTCTCGATTAAAATTGGTGATTTTGGTGTCTAAATGCTCCTTAGACATTAAGGGTGAGATCCCATGGAAGAAATCATGAAAAACAGTGGAGATTTGGCCAGATTTGGGCCAAATCCAAGAGAAAATCGCGAAAGGTCGCGATCGTGGCGCCCAGGCGCCATGTGTGGCGCCTAGGCGCCAAGGTTATGTGGGGAAGAAGAAAGGATTGGCGCCCAGGCGCCATGTGTGGTGCCTAGGCGCCATGCTTGGGTTGGCGCCCAGGCGCCAGGTGTGCCAGGAAACCTTAGCTTATTTTAAATCGGTCATAACTTCTTCATCTGAACTCCGTTTTGGGTAAACTTTATATCATTGGAAAGCTCTTTGAGTCTAGTTTCCAATGGTATAAGTTTCATTTAGATATTCATTACCGGTTAGGAGTTATGACTTAAGATGTGAGTAAAGGTCGAGAGTAGTAGTAGGAAATTTCTCTATTTCGTAACTCTGATGGTTTTTGTCTGGTTACAATAGGAATGGTCAAAGTGCAAAGTGGGAGTGCCGAGAGCGTGAAATCCAGGTGAGTGGGTTAATACTTGCTATGATTAAATATCTGTTATTGACTTTTTGCATCATAGTGGAAATATGTTGTATATCCAAGTTTGAAGAGGATGATGTGAAACGATGAGGCATAAACAAATGTGGAACGTGTCTGGTAATGTATATAATTATATTTTCTTATTTTCCCATGAATGGAGGTTATATGATGGATTGTGAATGGCATGTGAGCCGAGTTGAATAATTGTTCTATATTATGGGTTATGTTATATACATGCTATGTTGCTGGAACCACATTGATTATGTTGTGGTTTGAATTGTAAATGACTGAGTTGTGTATGTGGCTCAAGATTTTGATTGAGGATGTTTTTATATGTGATTGTGATTGTGTTTGACTGGAAAGGAAAGGCATGGTGGTGCACACCATGGAGAAATTTATATGAAGTTATAAGGGTGGAAATTATAAACGGAGCGATAAGGGTGGATGCGGCGAGGGCCGCGGGCAATGATCCAGAGGTATCCTGGACGACCCGGTTGGTACGGAAAATGTGTGTGAAATTGATTTCACCGATTGCTGTTGTGAATTTTGAATTATGTTGAAATGTATTTGATTTACTTGGATATTGTTGTGAAGTATTATGAATAATATTATATCATATGATGATCGATTTACGTATGATTGCTGCATGTTATCATTATGATGCATGATATTTTTTGTCATAGTGTTGTGTTATCTACTCACTGGGCACGTGGTTTGCTCATACCCCTCTTATTGATATTTTTTTTCAGAGTTGACAGCTGAAGGTAAATATCGAAACAAGGAATTATGGATCCTTAGTCCATGATTACCTTTTCATTTATTCAGGATAAAGGTATAATAGTTAAGTCTTATTGTAAGTTGTATAAATCTAGAAATCTCTGTAATCGGGTAGGTTCATTCAGTGATGTAATGTGAATAATTGTAGTATGTATAGAGAACTCGGTTGGGTTGCATGAAAAAGAATTGTATGATTTTTAAGAGAAAGATAGGCTTACGGAGGTGAAATGAAATTCACTTTCCGTGCCGGTCACGTGCTCAGATTTTGGGACGTGACATAAAGTGTTTATTCCTCGATTTGCAATGACACCATCTAACTCTAGATTACCCTTTAAATTTAAAAGAAGACAATTTCCAATAGTAATTTGTTTTGCAATGACGATTAACAAGAGCCAAGGTCAATCTCTCTCCAGCATAGGATTATATCTACTTGCTCCTGTATTTAGTTATGAATAATTATATGTTGCAATTTTAAGAGTAAGATCAAAAAAGGGTTTAAAAATTCTAGTTACTGATAATGAAGGTAAATCTACAGACTCTACTATGAATGTGGTGTACAAGGAAGTATTCAACAATGTTAAATAAATTTTTTTATTAGTTTCATAGTTTGTTACATATAGATATAATTCATTGTTATACTATATTATTTTCTATCTAAATAATGTATATGTTCAAATCTGTGCATAACTAGTTTATATTAATAAAAAGATATATACTTACGGTTAGCGACTATTTTCAGGGACTAAACTATTACTGAAATACACTTTCAGAGACCAAAAAGTAGTGACTCAAAAAAAAAAATAAAAGATTAAAATATACTTTTGGTCCCTATAATTTCACCTTTTTTGAATTCCCTAAACTCTTAGAATTTTGTTGTAGTTTTAAAACTGATAGAAAATGGTCTCTATAGTCAAGAACCGTTGGTTTGTGTACATGTGGCTTTGAATAGGAGCATAAGTTTTTTTTTTAAATAATATTATACTTTTTATATATAAAAATTTATTTTCTTAAATAAAATAAATGAAATTAAAAAATTATATATATTTTTTGTTTTTAAATTATATTAATTTTTAAATATTATAATTTATATATATTATTGATTTCTCAGATTTTTATATTTAAATATAAATGTAAATTATTGAACTTAATCAAAATATACAGGAAAAACATACTTTAAGAGATATTGTACCCCCATTCACAAAACAATGTTGGGTGTAAACTGCCAAATTCCAGGCTGTGTCATTTGCTCGAATCTTCACAGCATCCGCATGGAAGGTGGATGACCTAGGAAGCAAGGAACTGCAAAGGAATTTGCAGATGAAGGAATAAAGTTCTGCACAGATGAGATTGAGGGGTAGAAATAGAATAATTACTCTAATAATTATTTTTTTGTAATTTCATTTATTTTAATAAATAATTTTATACTTAAATTAAAAAAAATGTGAAAACTTAATAATTTATTAATGTTCACTTTATTTTTGTTTTTGATTAAGTTCAATAATTTACATTTATATTTAAATCTAAAAAACTGAGAAATTAATAATATATAAATGTTAATATTAAAAAATTAATATATATTAAAAACACATAAAATGAATATTTTTTTTTGTATTTTCATTTATTTTATTTAAGAAAATAATCTTTTATATATAAAAAAGTATAATATTAAAAAAGAACTTATGCTTCAGTATGATGTGGCACTAACTGGGTGTGACATAACTGCTGACATGGGTTCATATGCTAACTAGGATATCCTATTTAGAGTCACATGTGCACAGACTAACGGTTAACTAACGGTTCTTGACAGCAAAGATCATTTTCTATGAGTTTTAAAATTACAAAGACCAAATTCCTAATTTTGAAGGTGTAGAGACCAAATTCAAAAAGGAGTGAAACTACAAAGACTAAAAATATTCACGTGGGATTTTCTACAACTTGGTAATAAACTAATCATATATACTTGCGGCACAGGGCTAAGAAAACGACAAAATTGCTTGTCGGCCAAGAACAAGAGAAATATTAGATCATCTTGACCCAATTTCTCAATTTCCAAAGGAATTTATAAAAATGTGAACATATATCAATCTTTATATATACATGATAACATATCAACCTGAATCCATATAGACATATTAAGCTCATAAGTAATCAGTATCACAAATGGAGGAGAAAAAAGGATATGTAGCACATCGCATGGTGTTAGGCTTTCTAGCACGAGAACATATCACTCTTATGTTTCAATTCTCAAAATATTTGGTACATAAAGGAGTGAAAGTCACTCTTGTTTCAACCTTCTTCTTCTTCTTCAAGAAGTTTCTTGTGAGAAATTTCAGTTCAATAACATCACACTTGAGACCATCTCATATGTGTTTGACAAAGGAGAGTTTGAAGCAGCAAAAAGCTTTGAGGCTTACATTAATAATGAGTTTTGGTGAGTGGGATCGAGCGCACTATCTAAGCTTCTTCACAAGCTCGCGAGCTCAAGCGTCCCTGTGGACTATGTTATGTACAACGCGTACTTGCAAGGGGCTCTTGAGATTGCGAAGAAGCATAGCTTGTTTGGTGTGTGCTTCTTCACATAGACTTGTGTTGTTTATAGCATATACTTTCATACTCATCAGAAACTGCTAAAAATGACTTTAGAGGAGAATGGAAATATTTCGCTACTAGCTAGGGATGCAGTAGCTTGAGTCGTCGGATTTTCCATCAATTTTGTATAAATACATATCTGATTCGTTTGTCAATTGAAATTTACTTTGGATCAGTTTAACAACATTGGAAAAGCATATTGGGTTCTTGCCAATGCATTTTATGAATTAAAGCAAGTGGTTATTTCCTTTCGCCGCTCCACACCCACCGCTAAAAAAATCTCAAACTATTATCTGTGTTGCTAGAAAGTAACAGAATAGGATAGCTTTTCTTCTTTTTCACACTATATACTAATTTTCAAAGTTTTTCAAATTTTCTTTTTTATCAACAATGCTGACTGTGAAAATTCCTTTTAGGTTGTGGAATAGATGAAGAAGATTTGGCCTTTGAAGACAATAGGACCGATGGTGGCATTGATGTTCTTGGATAAACGAATCTAAGATGATAAAGACTATTAAATCAGCATCTTCAAGCCAAACAACAAAGCGTGCATAGAGTGGCTCGATGAGAGGCCTAGACAATCAATTGTCCACATTTCATTTGGGAGCCTATCAACTCTTATTAAGGACCAAATGGAGGAAATGACTTGGGGTTTTATAGAAATTGGATGCTATTTCTTGTGGGTTGTAATGACATCAGAAGAGGCGAAACTTCCAAAAGGATTTGTGGAGATATGACATCGTCAAGAAAGGGCACAGTTGTCACTTGGTGTCTCCAACTACAAGACCTATCAGTGGGTTGCTTTGTGACACACTGTGGTTGGAACTCTACATTGGAAGCTTTGTGCTTAGGAGTTCCAATAGTTGGAGTCCCACAATGGGTAGATCAGAACACAAATGCAAAGTTTATTATAGATATTTGAAGAATTGGAATAACGACTCATGTTGATGAATACAAAGGGAGAGTTACAAGGAAAGAAGTGAAGCAACGCATAAAAGAGATAATGGAGAGTGAAAGAGGGATTGAGATGAAGGATAATTTTATGTATTGGAGGAATAAGGCTAGAAATGCTATAGATGAGGGAGGAAGTTCTGATAAGAACATTCAAGAATTTGTGACAAGCTTAGATCGCTTTGGAGTCCCAATATAAAGAGACATGCTTTTTGTTGCTATTTTATTTCAATTAAAGAAAGTGGATTTAGATTTTTTAAAGACTTTATTCAAAACTATGATATATAATAATGTATTATCATAAAAGTAGCTATACTTTAAAATCAATGCTAAGCTCTATTTGGTCAATTCTGCATATAATTTGTAATCTTTTCAATAATAAAATTATTTAATATCTCTTACCTTCATATTAAGAATAAAACTATAACTTCTTTTTTTAAGCTTAAGATCATTTAACTGCCTTTATATTCTCAAATTGACCAAAAAAATATTGCAATGAGATTTACAATAACTTCCATAAATAAGATTTACAATTTCAAATTATTTATCCTCCTAGAGAGGCAATGATGAAAGTTTACATAAAATGAGATTTACAATTTTAAATTATTTTTCCCCCTTGAGAGCCAATGATGAAAGTTACCTTTATATCCTCTAATTGACCAAAAAAAAAATTGCTATGAGATTTACAATAACTCCCATAAATTAGATTTACAATTTCAAATTATTTATCCTCCTAGAGAGGCAATGATGAAAGTTTAGATAAAATGAGATTTACAATTTCAAATTCTTTATCCGCCTAAAGAGCCAACGATGAAAGTGTATAAAAAGTTTAGATAATTTCATCCCCCTAGAGAGCCAATGATGACGTATATCAAAAGTTTAGATAATTTCTTCTTCAAATTATTTATCCCCCTAGAGTGCCAATGATAAAAGTATATCAAAAGTTTAGATAATTTCTTTAATATGTGGATTAGAGTGAGAGTCACCAACATATCTGCATTAGTGACAGTTATTCTAGTGGTTGAGTAAAACAATTCTTCGAAATGATATATAGGATCAGCTGTACTTCTAAAACTGGAAAAAATAAATAAAAAAATAACTATTGTGAACATAAACCAATGTGCTCACTGCTCATATTTGTAATACACAATTCTATTTGGTTCGATTTGCTAATCGATGAACTCATATTTAATATAATCTAAAACATAGTAACTTGTGTCTTAATGGATATTTTTATTTGTTTCTTTGTGTTTAGTTATAATTATTTTTCCTCTAGTGTTTCTATTTTAAACAGAAATAAAATCAGTACAATTTGGTGGACTTCCACTCCAAAATTTACTCTTTCATGTAATCGCTGCTAGGTGGCACACACAGCTGGCTCTTTGGAATTCATGGGAGCTTGGTAAAATCGACAAGTCTCCTAGATTAAGGTCATAAAGGTCCATATTATCATCCATGTTATAGTCATCAACACCCATTGATTAGAAAATGCTGGTTGCTACAGAACAGACTTCGGAATGTGTATTTTGCGTTGGCACTTGGCAGTGTGTGGCCTTTGAACCATAAATTACTAAAATATATAAAAGAAGTATAGTAGCAATTACATGAAAGAGTAAATTTTTGGACTTTAACAAGTGAAAAATTACAATAAATTTTACGCTAAGTTTGGTTCGCTATATGCACTGGAAAGGAAAGTCGGCATTACCACCTGCAGTAAATTTTCTGTGTTTGGTTAGTGATCTACATTGGAAAGGAAGCATTCTATATGGCTACTGTATTCCCATTTTAGTAGTATGACTTTCCATTAAGGCAGTCGAAAAAGCAGAGAAGGAGTGGAAAATGCAGGGAAAAGACTGGATTGTCCTTTACCCACTCTCACCTTATCAGTCGGCACTATAAAAAAATTGATTTTCAGTGGCAACTAAAGAAGTCCCCACCAAAAGTCGACTTTTGGTAGTGACTCTTGGAGTTGCCACTAAAAGTTGATTTTTGGTGACGACTTTTGAAAGTCACCATAAAAAATAAATTGATTTTAAATAAAATTAAAAAAATAAAACTTTTGATGGTGACTCTCATAGTCGTCATCAAAAGTTAGACTTTTGGTGGTGACTATGAGAGTCGCATAGTCACCACCTAAAGTCAATTTATTTTTAAATAAAATTAAAAAATTAGACTTTTGGTAGCGATTCTTATAGTTGTCACCAAAAATAACCTTTTGTGATATCTATAGTCACAACTATTAATTTAAAAATAAATTGATTTTTGGCGACGACTTTAAAATATTTGAAAGTCGTCACCAAAGGTGACCAAAGGTCATTTTTTGACATTTTCTTTTTGTTGCAAAAAATGACTTTTTGTGACGACTATAGTCACCACAAAAGGTGACTTTTAGTCGTGACTATGAGCGTCGCCACCAAAAGTTTAATTTTTTTAAATTTTTATTTAAAAATAAATTGACTTTTGGTGGCGGCTTTGGTGATCAAAAGTCATTTTTTAGCACTTTTTTTGGGCAAAAAATGACTTTCAATGGCGACTATAGTCACCATTAAAAATCACTTTTGGTGGCAACTCTGAGAGTCGCCACCAAAAATCTAAATTTTTTATTTTTATTTAAAAATAAATTGATTTTTGTTGGCGACTGTTGAGAGTCGACAATGACTAAAAGTGAGACTTTCAGTGGCAACTCTCAAAGTTGCGACCAAAAGTCAATTTATTTTTATTTATATACATTATCTCTTAATCTATTAATAATAATATATTTCCTTTTTATTAATTAGATGTTATTTCATTTTAGTGTTATGATGTTTTAGCTTAAAATAATTTTAACAGATTATATATATATATATATAAAATATTTTGCCCTTACATAACACAAATAAAGTGGTGGCGTAATGGCAAGACACACATGATTGCAAGCGAGGGATCCAGGTTCGAATCTTAGGTATGCATATGTTTAGTTTAATTTCAAATAAACTTTAATATTGTATAAAAAAAATCGAATCACCACAGGGCAACAAGTTAGTAGACTGGTCAAGACCTGCACCGGTCGAATGGGCCTCGGGTCGACCGATCAGACCAATTCGAGTCTAAAAAAATTATTGATGACTCCACCAAAGGTATTTTGCCGGTGACAGTCTTTTAGTAGCGAGTTTGAAAGTCGTTACTAAAGGTTGGGTAACCAAAAATCATTTTTTGGCACAAATTTTTTTTGGCAAAAAAAAGACTTTTGGTGGTGATTAAAGTCTCTATTAAAGGGCAACTTTTGGTGGCGACTCCTTTAGTTGCCACAAAAAACCTTTCAGTTACGAACTTTCAGCAGCAACTTAGTCGCCATTAAAAGTCATTACCAAAGGTCTTTTGGTGGTGACTTTTAGATTTTTGTCGCCACAAAAAGTCTTTTTTCTGGTAGTGCAGTGACATCGATGACGAAAATGCAGTGGGATGGCCTCTGACTAGTTTCTTGATCAACAAATTCCTCAGTTTTTCTTCGTCTTCCCTGTTCTTTGCCATCGCCACTATCATAGCCAACCTTTCTCCAACCATTCCCTTTTACTCACGGCACCAAAATCCTTCCTCTAACCATTCCCCCTTACTCACAGCATCCAAATTGTTTTGAACTGCAAGAATCAGGTTTTTCAGTTTTTGACAAAGAGAACGCCAGAGTGAGAATGACTCAAGGAGGGGGAGAGAGAGAAAGAGAGAGAGCATCGAAGAAAGAAGGACTGAAGGTGAGAGAGAGAGAGAGAGAGAACGTTGAAGAGGAAGAAAATAGAGAATGGCTTTGGTGAAGAGAGCGACTAAAAGTGAGAGGGAGTGGGAGGGAGAGAACGGCTGAAGGCGTGGGAGAGAGAAGACAGATATTTTTTTAAAAAATAATTTTAATTAAAGGGTAATTTAGTAAATTTACTCACTTATTTCTTTTCTATTACATAGTATTTTTCATTACAAACCAAACAAAGTTATTTTTCCATTCTCCATTCCTTTTTTCTATTCTCCTTTCCTTTCCATTCTTCTTTTCCTTTTTATTCTTGTTCTGCACAGTGTACCAAATGGACCATTAGAGTTGGAGCTATCTGAATCCCAATTTGGTAGTGTTTCCTTATATCATATATTGTTTGTTTAGTGGCTTATTTGCTTGCTAGACATAGGTGTATGCCCACTGTTCAGTTTTTTAGTTTTCATCTTCCTAGCCTTTTGTTGCATTTAGTGCATATTAATTGCCAACAATCTCTAATTATGATATAATCTAGGTCAATGGCCTCTTTAAAAAAAAACATTTAAATGTTGTTGGAGAACTATATACTAAAATTATCAATTTTAACAAAAATGAAGAAAATATACAAATTGATTTTTAAACACATACAATCGTTTATTGTTTAGTTTATAAAAGTTAGGTGCTGAATGAAGCAGTCCTTGTAAATTACGCATTAAATACAAATTAATCCTCCACAAAATTAAGTTGGACAATTACTTACTTTTGAAAAAACTTAATTATTAATACTTTCATAAAATTCATGGCCTTGACCACCTTAATTATTATTTTCTTATGCCTACCACTCTCGAAAGAATGTACAAGAGCCTCTAGCAGATGATCCTAGCCATTGGATCATATGCATCCAACGGTTAAGATCTCTTATTTATTTTTTTTTAATTTTATAATTACATTGGCCATTAGATTCAATGATAATTGGATCAGATCTAATAGTTAGTAGGAATTTAAAAAAAAATAAAGAAGAGATCCTAGCCGTTTGATGTATAATCCAACAACTAAGATCATGTGCTGGAGTCTCCTACACATTTCACCACTCTCCCATTAAAAAATTGGCATTTCCCATCTCAGAATTTATGGGGCCATATGATTCAATTATTACCAATCCCTAATTTTCCACCTTCATATTCTCATTAAAATCGAACTTTAGTTCTATGGACAAAAGAAAAAAGAGCAAACCTACTTTGTAGTCTTTAAAAGTGTGCATGGGTGACGATTTGGTTCTTAACAGATTATCACTGATCACTTTAGTTCTTAAATTTTGAAATCATCATACTAAATGGTCCAAAGTTGACCTTGTCATCACAATTAATGTTATCTATTGATGTGTATCATTATCTGCTAGCATTATAGTGACGTGAAGTGATGTGACATCTAAACATACTAACATGAGTAACCACTTTAGTCCTTGGTTCATGCCACTATGGCTGCCGAACTGCCCAAAATTGAGTTATGTGACAATTTTACAATATAGTGATCCTCATGTGTATTCTCTTGCAGAGCTTGTGTTTCTATCACCTAATTAGTTGTTTGGACCCTATTTATACTAGTTACACACTAATGACCACAAGGGGGTGATTGCAGAATTAAATAATATAAAATATTCACTAAACTAATAAAATAGAATTACAACAGATAAAAAAACATGTAACTAGTCACTCAGATCCCTAGAATTGTAACTATCATCATCTTATCCCTAATTTAATTTTTGGTTGAGTTCTTCCATTTGGTTATCAAACTAAAATTTCTAGAAGATCTTCTAGAGCTAGACTACATATGAATTAGATTCAGAAAAATTTCACTAATACCTAATCATATGCAATCTGATTACGCCCTAACATAAGTCATGCATAACAACTACAGACTTATATATCATTTTCGTTCTTTGATCATAACAAGTTTTCACCTTAGATTAAGCGTTAAAATTAGAAACAATGTCCACACAAGCCATACTAGAGCAAGCATAAATGTAATAACAAAGAGGTAAGGATAAAACAGAAAATGGAATAGAAACTTAATTAAAAAAAATACTTATTTGCGTAGAAGGATTCAAGATACACATTCCAATTAAGCTTAGTGACTAATTACCAAAAAAATTAGCCTTCCATGGAAGCAAACAGAAGTTACAAAATGGAGAACAACATAGTAGAAATAATGCCTATGAAATTCTACAAACACTATACGAATGAATGGAAATTCCTATTGAAGATTTCCTATTGAATGCCATTGAACAATATTGTGACTGACTTTCTTTGTTTTACTAATTGAAATGTTGTAAGAAAAAAAATGTGTTATTCATGCCAGCAATTTCTTATTGAAAAATTAGAAACTATGTCCACACAAGTCATACTAGAGCAAGCATAAATGTAATAACAAAGAGGTAAGAATAAAATAGAAAATGGAATAGAAACTTAATAAAAAAAATACTTATTTGCGTTGAAGGATTCAAGATACACATTCCAATTGAGCTTAGTGATGGATTCCAAAAAAAAAAATTAGCCTTAAATGGAAGCAAATAGAAGTTACAAAATGGAGAACAAAATAGTAGAAATAATGCCTATGAAATTCTACAAACACTATATGAACGAATGGAAATTCCTATTGAAGATTTCCTATTGAATGCCACTGAACAATATTGTGACTAACTTTCTTTGTTTTACTAACTGAAATGTTGTAAGAAAAAAAATGTGTTATTCATGCCAGCTATTTCTTATTGAAATAGTGACTGACAGTCAGTTACTAATATTTATTTGTGTAGTCCAACCTAAAGAGAGGGTTTATCGAGCACTATATCGTTTAAGAACACTATTTTTTTTCTTTTATATCAACCTGTACTTCTTAAACAAATGTGTTAATTAAAATATTAATTATTTTTTGATATATATATGTATATATATATAAAGATACTTATATCAAAAAATGTCTTCGCGACTATACCTTTCTTGAGAGTAAATTTTGTTTAAAATAGACATATGTATATATTTTTGAAAAATTTGTTTTGGCTCGACAATCCCCCTTCACACACACACATGGACACACACACACACACACATGTTTGTGAGGCCTACTCAAATTTGTTGAGCTACATTTAGGATTGACAAGGGGTCTGTCAAGTCATACACACACACAGACACACGGACATACACACACATACACACACACACACATATATATATATATATATATATATAATTTTTTTCTTATATAAACAATATATTTAAAAAAATATAGGGGCATATATATATATATATATATGTCCATATATATATATGTTTAAGAGCATTATATGGTTCAAAATTTCCTTTTTATGTATTACTCTTCATCTAGTTCCTAGTAACTACAAAAAAATTAATTTCAAGCAATATAATCATTTTTTAATTCCAATTATCAATATATCCATGCCATTATTTGATCACAAAAGCATCTCAATAGCAAGGATAATATATCTTCCCTATACCTCGAGCCAAGGCCAACTGTTTCTTTTTTTCCATTTGGGGCCTTCCCTTCATGTGATTTTTTTTTGTCTTTTTCTTTTGTATAATTATGTTACTAAATAATATAATATAGTTATATTAAAAAAGTTTATTTTTTTTTAAAAAGCAGGCCAATTATTGGGCCTCGCCCTTAAAAATTGAAACCCAAACCTGCAGGCCAAAGCTCATTTTGATAATACTATATCTGACCTGGAGATCTTGCAATCGAAGAGCAAACCAAAGGGCGTAAGTGGATGAGCACCAATTGGGCTCTATAGACGAAGATCTTGGGTCATGGGTACGTGGGTGGGTTCTTGACCCAATTAGGATTGGACATCAGTGGTGGAGGCTATTCAAGAAGAGAAGCTACTTGTGTTGTTGACGTTTATAGCAGACTAAGGATTAAATGCGATGGTTTTGGAGAACAAGAAGATAGGGTATTCCATTATCAGGTACGAGTGACACAGATCATTTACAAGTGAGTGAGAAAGATCATTTATGAGTGAGTTGGTGGGTAAGTTGTTTACAAAGAGGATGCTAAAGGAGACGATGCTAGAAGAGACGATCACAGGGGAGACAAGCATGCGAGGAGAATGATAAAAATGCAAGCAAAAAGAGATAGGAGAAAAAATAGAGAAAGAAAAAAAATTGTTTCGTGGGTGCTAAGAGGGGAAGAGAAAAAAAAATTCTGATGTGGCATCATGTCATCGTAGGTCTTATACTATCACGACCCGTTTTCTGGGTACATGACCGGTACAATGATGAATATCCCATCACTGTAAGCCTTTCGATAAATTCTACCCACAAGTAAAATTATTTAGTTATTATCTCTATGTTATCAAAATAACCATTCCTTAATAAATACGAAGAAAATATATCAAATTTTCTTATTTAAAAATCATAGCGATGAGTTGCATATAATAATATATCCTCAATATAAAATACATTATTATACTAAAATACAAGCTAAATGCCAAACCCCTAACGTAGAAATTCTAGACGATTACAGAGCAACATAATCTATAACAAAAAAGGGGCCTACCCGACAGCGGGAAGGTCCAAAGTGATCTACTCCTCTAGTAGATATTCTTCACCGGTAACCTAATCTGAACAAAAAGATTTTACAGAGAGTGTGAGCTTTTAAACTCAGTGAGCGAATCGGCCTCGCGTTAATAAAATTCAAATATATCACCAGTCATGCAAGTATACCCGAAGGCTCAAACTCAACCAATAGTCATAGTAAGAAATTACATACTAGCAGATAAAAATCTATCCAATTCAACAAACGTTACTAGTACTCATCAATGACAATATATCCCAGAGAGCGCATATAGGCCGGCTCACCAATTTTGTATATTTCCGTCATGACGCACAACCTCATCCTCTTAGCTAGGGTGCCTCACGGATCTGTTATCGATCCGAGCTATATCCCTACTGAGGGAATCGTTGTCTCCACACTTGTTGGTCAAGACACCCTTTAAACCGGGTTTTTCACCTTGCCATGAGAGGGGGTACTATCCCGCTCAATAACAATCAATAGTACAGTATTTCATATCATAATCAGAAGTACAATATAATATTCATCCATATAACAGGTATAGGTATTGTATATAACTATATTATAGATTTATAAACCACAAATCAAGATAACAATTAAACTGTTTTTGAAAAGATTCAAACTTCACATCATCATGAAATACTTGTTTCGTCTTATCCATACTTCTAGAGTAATTATTTCTCTAGATTTGCCACTCTGAGTCCAGTTTACCCCTATGAATCTTGAGAGTGTCCTACGACATACTTTTTATCACCAGTAATACTTAAACCTTATTAAAACGGGGTCGTTCCACTCACCTAGATTCCGTACAAGTATCACTTCTCTAAGTCGTTACAGACAAGAGTACACAGGTAAATTTCAGTGTTCCGCTACGGAGATTTTCATGAAAGATTAGAGAAAACAAGTTAGGATTGTTTTCATATAGATACTATTCATACATATGGTAACTATTTATATGTACAGTCACTATTCATATATACGGTTACTATTCATATATACAGTTACTATTCATGTGTACGATTACTATTCATACCAGAAATAGAGAATACAATCTGTAAAAGAGTACATGAGATAAGTTCCCAGGAAAGAGGGGAGGGTCGTAATGGACACACTTAAAAACCAGGTCTTTCCTTAGCTAGAACTTTCCTAGACATGTATTCTTCACAATTTATATTCTATTTTGGTAATCAAAGAATCAAAATAATATATAGGTAGCTAAGGACAGTTTTTCTGATGTGGAAGATAAGCCAAAGCCGCAACCACTGAGCATACTTAAGAAAATAACTTCTAAAATTTGAAATACATAAAAAGGGTATAGTATCCTTACCTAAGCTGAAAAAAAAAGGCCCAAAATCTCAGAGGCCTAGCGTCGGAGCAATAGAAACTTAAGGAGAGAAGAAGAGAAGTTGAAGGTGTGAGTTTAGAAGTGAAAATAGGAAAAGTCAAGGGTACTATTTGACACTATGCACTAATAAAATATTCAATTTAGTATTCATGAAAATGACATTTCTAATAAAATAATTCATGTGTTAATCATTTATAGTTACTGTGCAATAACGAAAAAGTCGCAGACGGCTTACTATTTAAAACTTAAGGGGAAAACTATCATTTCACCTTAAACCTTTAAGTTTCTTTTCAAATCAGTCCTTTCATTTTAGTCCCTGAGGGTATTTTCACACATAAAACGTCATTTTCTCCTACGAAGTTCTTTCTAATTTTTTTATGACCAATCTACATCTAGTACTTAACATTTCAATTGTAAAAGTGAATAGTACCGTATACGCAAATAGTATTATATGGGTGAATAATATCGTATACTGAAATAGTAACAGTAGTTTATAAACACGCATTTATATTTTATTTTTCATGGGTATTACATATATGTATGGCACTTATATGAATTTTAGTGCTGATGTAAGCATCCTAGTCAGCAGCACGTGTATTAATCAAAATGTTGACTAACCTAAGACTAACTCCAAGGACCAATTTTATGATTTTTAAAAGTACATGGACTAAATTCATTACTTTTAAAGTATTGAGACCAAAATTATTCTTTAGTGAAACTATAGGAAGCTCAAGCATATTTTAACCTATGGTAAATTTTTTTTTGAAAATATTAATTTCAATTATTTTTTATTTTGTTCTCTGTCATTACAAGGCCTAAGATAATGTGTCTACCTCAAATCTCACACATTATTCATAATTATAGCGTTAAACACTGAGTCCATGAAAAAATGGGGAAAATTATTAGATTTATGACCTGTTAGTTTTTATTTACCCTTTTAAACAAGTTTTTTAAATAAACTTTAAAAGAAATAATTAAAAAAAGAAACTAGAAACAAACTGGTAAATATATATTTCTTATGATTAAGTAGGTGGATTGAATTGAACTTAGAATCATTATTTTTATAGCAAAAATGGCAGATGATGTTATAGTATTATTATAAAATATTAAATTAGGATAATTATGTTGAAAACTGTTGCTTAGGGCCTTAGTGAATATATATATATATATATATATAAACGTATTTTTTTAGTTTGGATTAAAGGGCTATAATTTTTAAGCATAGTTTTCCTCTGGAGGGACTTGTTCCCTCAAGCGCTGGATCTTTGTTAATCTTGTATTTTTTTTCCCTTTTTATTTTTAAATTACATGATTAATCAAGGTTGGACTTTTTAAAATTAACGATGACTGTTGGATAAGATTATCTAATGGTCAAGATCTAACATTGAAGGGAACATGTCTGTTGTCACGACTCCAATAGGGTACATAGGATGATGCCTCGATTATGCCGCCGCAAGCCTAATTCCCTATTTACTCAAATCACTTTCATTTTCTCTGACAATAAATTTCAAAATTTATTTCTTTAGTAAAGAAAAGAATTTAAGATGAAATCTTACTTATACAAATTCATGATCATAATTTTTCATTTTCATGGAATCATTATTCACAAACATTTCCATGTAAAATTTACACCAAGCAGCTTGACCTACCTGATTACAGAGTCTTTCTAGAATATCCTAATACTTACATAAATAAATAAGCTTACCTAAGATGATACCATACCTCGAACGATGGGGAAGCCTTCATGTACACGCACCTCTAGATAGCAAGAACTGTCAAACTTGAAATTGTGAGGGGGTGAGTTCAAACCACGTGACTCACCATAAGACCCTACCTAACTACAAACACTAGATAGGCTCACCAATACACTAAAGAAGACGATAATGTAATATACAAATTCATGTAAACTAGTTCAATATATATATTCAATTTACTCTTACTAGCTACATATATATATATATATATATTTCATGCTCATACTATCCGACGCAAGGAAGTTATTTATGTTACGTATCTTAGTCATGCACCATCGTTTAGCGAACAAGGAAAAATAGTTGCAGACACATGAGAATGTGATTACATAATTCATTAAAAACCATGTGCAAGCAAGGGTCGGTAGCCAATTGACTCCTCAGCAACTCAACAACCACAACGCATTGGCCATCTACATGCAGCAATGTGAGACCAAGGAAGTCAAAGCCCGACCATATCATGATCACACAAAAGTTGGAAACCAATCGATTCCCAAGCACTTATGACCATAATGCACAGACCCATAATGTGCGTGCAACAACGCAAGACCAGGGATATCGAAGCCTGATTGTATACATATACATAGAACGCATAATACACAACATACATTTCTGAATCATATACATTATAATCTCAGCTCAACATCTATAAAATCTTTTACACTACATTTCAAGGGGCACATGACGCACAACCTAAGTGCTTGTATAACATAAGAGCATGGCCCCAATTTAGCAACTTTTATAACTACATATATATCACAATTATTCACAATAATTACAATATCATCATTCACATAATCCTTCACTCTTTAATCATCGTATAATACTATATGTGCTTAAGATGATAACAACACTTGTGAATGTATCATAAAATTTCACATACCTTTGAATCCTTATAATTGCATCCATTCCATTCACGATTTCTAAAATAATCATTTTTATTTCCTTTGTACTCGTTTACACAATTTAATACCAAGACATTAGTGTACATGGGTGAAAGAAATGGTTGGATTCCAAGAGGAGGGTGAATTGGGTTTTATAAAAATTTTCACAAAACTTAATTGGAAGTTAAAATGATTTTCTGAAATTGGACAATGCTAAAGGTAATAATTTAATTCAGAAAATGAAAGTGTTATCAAGATGAATAATTTTATAGTGCAAGGAATTAAAGAGAAAATATAAATCTCCACAAATTAATAAATTCTTGAGATAGAAATCAAATATAAATACAAAGCATTAATTAATTAACTTCAAATGCAAATAGAGTAGGGATAGAGAAAGCAAACTCAAAGATTTATACTGGTTCGGCTAATCCCAAGCTTACATCCAGTCCTTAAGAGACCACTTGAGTATTTATACTATAATTACAAGTTTAATCCAGGCACTTGCAAACCACTATAACCACATAAATTCGATCTGGGTATTTGCAAAATCACAATGGAGAATAAATGAATCCGGGCTCTTCCTCAACCCAAAGCAAGTTCTTTCAACACTGGTACTTATGAACCACAACTCAAATAATATATGTGTTGATCAAAATCAACAATACAAAGAAACTCTCTCTAAAGAGTAGATGAATACAAATGAAGCTCTAATAACTCTAATGATAGAGAATATGCAAGATTTGGCTCAAGAATGTTTGGATTTCTCTCAAAGATAATAGAACATGTTAATATATCATTGTAGTACTGAGTTCTAACATAAAAATGTGTATCTAAGGTCATATATATAGGCTTCATTGAAATATAGCCATTTATAGCCGTTACTATACTTAAAAATGTTGTCCAGGTGTAATCAGTCGACTGTCGTAAGGCCATCAGTCGACTGATAGCTCAATATATCCATTAGACACAAAAATATGACCATTAGACAGTGTTTCTGGGCTATCAGTTGATTGATCTTGGTCTATCAGTCGACTGATTGCTCTTTGTCAAAAATCCTGTTAACTTGAAACTTTTAAGCTCACTTTAAAAATCATAACTCTCTAATTTGAACTCCTTTTTAAACAAATAATATATCATTGGAAAGATCTTGGAGTCTAACTTCAAATGAGACAAGTTTCACTAAAAAATTATTTTTCTTTTAAAAGATATGATCAAAATACTGACTAAAGGTCAGGATAAAATAATTCTTGAGTACAGCCAAGTCAACTTTCAGTTTTTCAGAGTTTAGTTTAAATGGTCATATCTTTCTCATTTGGACTCCATTTTAGATAAATAATATACCATTGGAAATCTCTTTGAGTTTATTATCAAATGAGATTAAGATACTTGAAAAAATGATTTTTTATTTAGGAGATATGATATAAAGAGTGACTAAAGGTCAAAAATTAACTTTTGTAAAACTTCATATCTCACTATCTTTTTGTTCAAATCATGTGATACTTGTTCAGAAAGCTTGAGCCAATATATGCAAATCTTAATCATTGAGTTGCAAAAGTTTACTAGCCAATTTAGAATATACCTAATGTAAACACATAGGCTAACTTGATGCATCCAAACTTCCAAGACTTCAAATCTTCTAGTTCTTCATTTCTTTGAGCTTTATCCTTGCATGTTGCTTTCCTTGAGTGAGGCATGATGTTGTTTTTCCTTGTTCTTCAATCCAATGCTCACTCTTCTTGTTTTGAACCAACCTATAAAATATTTCTTACTTGCAAACCAAATGGTTAGTTCAATTGATAATAAATAGCATATTAATGTATAAGATATTACACATTAAATAACATAGTCATGCTTAAATACTCGTAGCATATATATGATAATTAACTTTTATATATATCAATGCTACATTTCAAATACATTTGTCATCATTAAAACTTATAGCATAAAGCCTTAGAGTCAACAATCTCCCCCTTTTTGATGATGACAAATCACCTAAGAAAAATATGTATCACAAGATAATGAATACTATGTAATAAGTACATATACATATTTTTCTTAAATTTCTTCTCCCCCTATTTGACATCAACAAAAAGGTATAAGGAACTCAATATATAGTGGTTAAGGAACATACATTCTTGAAACTAAGATGTCAGAAGATGTCAATATAACATGGGGTTAGGCTATATCAAAACTTATGATTGTTTTCATTGATATGTAAAAACAATTTTCAGAATACTTTTCATGTCCAATGAAATGAGTCAAAAGTTAAAACTTGAAAGAGTTTTAGGCTCCCCTTTAAACCTTGCATAATTTGAAAAAGAATAATGAATATCCAATTTTCAAAATGTATTGTTTTTCAAGAACATTTATATATATTCAAAAGAGACAAAGTTCTCCCTGAATTTCACATCCCTTTTCCTTTGGAATTGGTTTTGAATAAGCACAAGGGAAATTCAATTTTGCAACATTATAACTGCAGAAATTTGATATCAAACCTTTTGGAAATTTCTGCATTATAATATTTTAAAAGAAGGGATATTCATATCTTTTACAAAACTTTTGAAAACAATTTCTGCTTATATGTATAAAAACATTTAAGCATATAGCAGAAGTAATTTGAAGTCAGGATATTCAAATCCTTTTCTTTTCAAAATAGATTTTGCTTCAATATGGCAAAGTAATTTCAGCACAGTGGAAGTAATTCAAGAAATTCATGATATTTTTCTAAAACATTTTGCTTCAAAAGGAATTTAGAAATGTTTCATCCAAGGAAGCAATATATATTGATTAGTGTAATAAGATATAATCAAGGATATAGTTCATAATCCATACATTAAACATTAATATTTTTCATCCCCTTTGTCATATACAACAAAAGAAATCTTTAAAACATTTTCTTTTTCAAAAAGAATGTTGCTTCATATGCTAAAACATATTAATATAGCGGAAGCATTTTTAAAGTTCTTTTCAAAACAAATTTGCTTCACAATAGATAAAATAAAGTTCAGCACAACAGAGGCAAATATATATCCATTAAAAGATATTAAACATTATAACTAGGATATATATATATATATATATATATATAGATAAAATATATTGTAGATCACAGCAGAAGCAATTGACAATGGATTAATTAGAAGATATAAACATAAGAATCCATAATCCATAAACCATTAAGTGCAAAGAGTGAAGGATATATATATATATTTGAAATTGATCACTTTAGCATATCTATTTTAAGATGAGTAATCATATCTCTCAAAACTCTTTTATCCATTAAAGTGATCATTCTTACCTTCCTTTTTCAAGAGCTTGTTTATCCAAGAATTGTCTTGGCATGGACACAATTTATTTTGCTACTCTTGACTATTTGATCCTTGATGAAGATTTCAACCTTGTATAGTTTGACTATCCTTTTGGAAGAGTCATTTGTACCTTTAAGCTTCTTCATCAGCTAAGAAATATCCTTGCTCAAGATGTGATTAATAGATCCAAAAATTATATAATCATTTTATAGATAATAGGCAAGGAAGGTTACTTCAAAGACTTAGTGGAAAAAAAAAATTTTTTTTGTTTGGAAAGGGAGCCACTATATTTCATATTTAGCTTGAAGTGCAAAAGAGACATTGAAAAAGAAATAGGAGTTTTCAAAGTAATTTTCAATCAGTTTAAAAACTTTTTTTTTGCCAGTCATCTAATCTTTACATAAAGCTCATAAGACTTGATAAATTAAAGATCTATTTCAAGCAAGGCTAGATATTACCAATGTTTTGAGTGTGCATACTTGATTAGAATCACCATCTTCATTGTTGAGTCCTTCATCCTCAAGATTGATTGGTTGTCATTGCAAGCTCGAGCTTGAATACTTTTTCTCATAAAACAATGAGACTCTTATTTTTAGGTACCCAAATAATTTGGGTCATTGACGGGTTAGTTCAGAATTCTCAAGCTATGGAGACAATATATTGTATTGATAGAAATGCTCTGCCTCCATAAAATGTAAAGTTGTAGAGAAATCATTCTTCTTTAAAGATTGATACCATAAAAAGCATATGAGATGAAAA
Organism: Biancaea sappan; assembly: GCA_037074585.1. Classification (NCBI taxonomy): domain Eukaryota; kingdom Viridiplantae; phylum Streptophyta; class Magnoliopsida; order Fabales; family Fabaceae; genus Biancaea; species Biancaea sappan. Next base: position 15,954,320 of record CM073495.1, on the reverse strand, counting down.
TCTTTTGAAATGAGGATTTCTAAATGCTTTTCTTTTGAAAACGAATCTTGCTTCAAGATGATAAAACAATTTTTGAAACAAACTCTTTTAAAAGAATAATTCTATGAAAATATTCTTAGAAAAACTTTAGCAAAAAGAATTTCCAAATCCTTTTATTTTGAAAAACAAATTTTGTGTCGAAAAGCATAAGATGTAGAAAAAGATGCAGTATAGTAGAAGCAATATATATATCCTTTTAAAGATAATAATAAAAGATATTATAACAGGATATATATCATAGCAAATGCAAATTATATTCTCATATAAGATATGCCATATTATAATTAAAGTATATAAGATCATAGCAATTTTTATGGATTAGCAAAAGATATAACCAGTATGAGGCATAATCCATAGGCAAAAATAATTTTAGATTTAATCTAAAATGTATAGGAGAATAAACCAAGTATAAAACTCATGTTAGAAAAATAGATATCAAACATAATAAATACTCCCCTTTTGAAAAGGTCTTTAATCCTCAATCGTCAAGGTAGTTCAGCCTCTCTCTTTAGCCTTCATCTGATTACATAGCTTATTTATATATATATTTTTTATTCTTGCATCTGTCTTCATTATACTCAACATCTGAGTTGAATTCTCAATTAACTCATTTTACCAGTTTTGTGTTCTCTTTAGTATGATATGTAGGAGAAGTACTAATCTCAACAATGGTGTGCTCACCTTCTTCATGCCATTCCCCGTAATCTTCTTCATCTCATCATACTTATCTTTGATGTTGATCTCATCTTCTCTTTTCTCTTCTTTCTTGCTCAAGATCCCAGCCTTAGAATGAAGTAAGGTTTGTTGATTGTTTGGCCTTGCATGGTGCAAGCCATAGCAGAAATTTTCTCTCACTTTCACAAGCTTGTTTTGACCAAAATAGGGATTACCATTTAAGGAGCACTTTGGTCATTAGTATCCATCTTTCTTACTTTGATATTGTATTCCAAATTAGTGTAGAAAGCTGTCACTATTTCCTTATCCCACTAATCTTTTTCAACCCCAATATAATCAATAGACCAATGAATTTAAATATATGTTCAGCAAAAGAATTCCAATTAAAATACTTACTTGGAATTACTTTTCTCTTATCAATTGAATAAGTATTTTGGTCTTCTATTCTGATCCTTAAAGAGAATGATGATAGATTGATAGGAAATAGATTTGCACAAGTAAGCTTGAATGATGATGCCATTGAAGAGCAGAAATGTCAAGAGATTGTGAGCAGCACTTCTCAGCAAAAAGATTAAAAAGCATCAAGTTGATGGGGAGATCAATCCATGAGAAGAATAGATGAATCTTTGAAGAGATTTTTATTGATGCTTTGAGGAATATTGATTTCCACATCTGGAGTGCGATAAAGTAGACTTATAATCATCCCAAATATTCTGATATGCAATATTTCCTTTGAATGACCTATTAGTCGACTGATGTGCTTGGATTAGTCGATTGTCAGTTTCAGAATTTAGAGATTTCCTGAGGCAGAGACCTATTAGTCGACTGTTGCTCTTATGTTAGTCGACTAATTGCAGAGATTTTGGGGATGTTTGATTCTGTCAACTATTAGTCGACTATCGAGGGATGATTAGTTGACTAATTCTTCTTCGGTCCTCAGAGGAAAGTGGCTTAATGTTTAGCATGGTGCTTGGCATTCGGCGTCCATTCCAGCATCTGGCGCTTATATCAACATTCAGTGTTCTTTGATCTATCAGTCGATTGATGGCTTAGAGAGTTATCGGTCGACTAATCATATTATATTAGTCGACTGATTACATCTGATGTGCTGATAGAGGATCTGAAAGAGCTCTCTCAGTCGACTAATGATCCTTCAGTAGTCGACTGATTTGCTTTTGATCTTCAAATAAATTGACAGTTGATGCATTAGTCGACTGATATCATCCTTTTAGTCGACTGATCCATTCCAGAAGACCATTTTTTGATATGCTCGAGATAAAATAAGGTGAGTGATTTAAGAGGATACAATTGAGGATATTAACCTGCAAAACAAGCTTGAGGAGCACTTCAATGCTTGAGTTAGTAATGTTCAAATAAATCTCAAGTAATGGGGAAACAATATATTTTGTTCATGATATCCCATGCTTCCATAAAATGCATTTATGCAAAGGATTTTGATTTCATTGAAAACAATTTCATAAGATTACAAGTGTAAACATTACAAGTAGAAGTAACTTTATTGTAAAAGCAAGAGAAATATGCATGTAATGGAAGCAAGTTTTCATGATACGGTGAATAAAGAAATTTTGAGCTATATTTATAGAAAGATTTGAGCTCAAAACAAAACTCGAATCAATAGGCCACACATTTAAAAATTGTTTTTAGAGATAGCATGCATGAATATCAAAGATAGATGTAAGGCATGCAAGAGAGTAGATATAAGTATTAAATGCAGTAAACATATCAGTTAAACTCTTACAGTTATTTCCAGCTAATATGTTTACATGTATGATGCCTCCTTTTGATACAAGGGAGTGGAGTTCAAGGATGTAGCCATTGTAATGTTATTTCCGCTCCTTGCTTTGAGGTAAATCTACAAATTAGTCCTTTGTCTTTGGTACCCAAATTTCTTTGGGTCCGCCCAAGTCATGAGTTCCTTTTTGAACCCATTTCATATTTACTCCATGAGCAACATTTTTCTTATAAAAGCAGGAGTAAGATTTGTGTCCTTTTAGTCCACAATAAAAATAAATGCAAGATGGACCATTGGACATATTTGAAGGAACGAAGAAGTTTATGAAAAACTTCTGGTTTAACTTCTTTTTAGAAGCAAGACGAGCTTTGTTAAACCTTCTTCTTTGTTTCCAAACTGAGGTATTTAAAATTTCTCTACCTTGAGAAAACTTTACAAGTGTGTTTTTAAGATGATCATTTTCCTTTTTCAAAGAATTACACTTGATGCAAGAACAGTTTTTGTTGGTAGAGATACTTCCCTTTAAAATCAAATTCTCTTCTTGCAAAGTTCAATTTTGATTTTCAAAACCAAAATTCTCTTCCTTGAAAATAGAAAATTCATTTTTCAATCTTTTCAACTCATTTTCAAGTGAAGAGTTTTTCTGTTTTGAAATGCTTAGTTTCTTTGCAAGTATTAGAGATTCTTCATGTAAATCATTAAAAACATCTTATAATTCTTCAAAAGAGTAGTCAAATGAATTTACCTCATATTTATCTCTGGCCACAAGGCAAATGTTGGCTTCTTCATTTGTGTTCTCCTTATCAGAAGTGCTATTTCCCCAAATAGAAGATTTATAAGCTTTCTTTGATGATTCTACCTTTGGTTGAGGTTTCTCTTCTTCTCTGTCTCCTTGGTGATTTGAGGTTTTTCTTCATAAACTTCACCAAGAGCTTGAAAAGGATTAGTAATATATCTAAACCTTGATTGCATCTCATTAATGAGTTTAGAATTTTTCTTTTGAAAATTTTCACAATCATTAATGAGAACATCAATCCTTGATTCCTCTTCATTTATATATTCTTCATATGCAACTTCAAGATTTTCCCACTTTTCTTTTTCAGTTGCACAATTGGAAATTCTAAAAAATTCATCTTGACTTAATGCACAAGAAATAATCAATTTTTCCTTAGCATTGAGTTGCACTAAATATCTTTTAGCATCATCCCATTCACTCTTGGGTTTTGGAATGATTTTTCCTTGCTCTTCCTTGGAAGGAATACAAGAACCATTTTCAATAATATCCCCAAGATTATGGTCTACTGAAATTAAAAATATTTTCATTTCATACTTCCAATATTGAAGATAATTAGCATAAAAAATTGGAGGTTCTGTGAAAGAACTATTTCTAAACATAAACCAATCATTATATCTAACCATGTTAACTCTTAGACTGTTAAGTCTTTAAACAAGAGCCCAAGCTCTAATACCAATTGAAAGAAATGGTTGGATTTCAAGAGGGGGTGAATTGGGTTTTATAAAAATTTCCACAAAACTTAATTAGAAGTTAAAATGATTTTCTGAAATTGGACAATGCTAAAGGTAATAATTTAATTCAGAAAATCAAAGTATTATCAAGATGAATAATTTTATAGTGCAAGGAATTAAAGAGAAAATATAAATCTATATAAATTAATTAATGCTTAAGGTAGAAATCAAATATAAATACAAGGCATTAATTAATTAACTTCAAATGTAAATAGAGTAGGGCTAGAGAAAGCAAACTCGAAGATTTATACTAGTCCGGCTAATCTCAAGCCTACATCCAGTCCTCAAGAGACCATTTGAGTATTTCCACTATAATTGCAAGTTTAATCCGGGTACTTGCAAACCACTACAACCACGCAAATTCAATCTGGGTATTTGTGAAACCACAATGGAGAATATATGAATTTGGGCTCCTTCTCAACCCAAATCAAGTTCTTCCAACACCGGTACTTGCGAACCACAACTCAGAATAATATATGTGTTGATTAAAATTAACAATACAAAGAAACTCTCTCTAAAGAGTAGATGAATACAAAAGAAGCTCTAATAACTCTAATGACAGAGAATATGCAAGATTTGGCTCAAGAATGTTTGGATTTCTCTCAAAGATGATAGAACATGTTAATATATCATTGTAGTACTGAGTTCTAATATAAAAATGTGTATCTAAGGTCATATATATAGGCTCCATTGAAATATAGCAGTTTATAGCCGCTACTACACTTAAAAATGAAGTTCAGGTGCAATCAGTCGACTATCGTAAGGCCATTAGTCGACTGTCGTAAGGCCATCAGTCGACTGATAGCTCAATATATCTATTAGACATAAAAATATGACCGTTAGATAGTGTTTCTGGGCTATCAGTCGACTGATCTTGGTCTATCAGTCGACTGATTGCTCTTTGTCAAAAATCCTATTAACTTGGAACTTTTAAGCTCACTTTAAAAATCATAACTCTCTCATTTGAACTTCGTTTTAAACAAATAATATATCATTGGAAAGCTCTTGGAGTCTAGTTTTAAATGAGAAAGCTTCACTCAAAAAATATTTTTCCTTTAAAAGATATGATGAAAATACTGACTGAAGGTCAAGATAAAATAATTCTTGAGTACAGCCAAGTCAACTTTTAGTTTTTCAGAGTTTAGTTTAAATGGCCATATCTTTCTCATTTGGTCTCCGTTTTAGATAAGTAATATACCATTGGAAATCTCTTTGAGTATACTATCAAATGAGATTAAGAAACTTGAAAAACTATTTTTTATTTAGGAGATATGATATAAAGGGTGACTAAAGGTCAAAAATTAACTTTTGTAAAACTTCATATCTCACTATCTTTTTGTTCAAATCATGTGATACTTGTTCAAAAAGCTTGAGCCAATATATGCAAATCTCAATCATTGAGTTGCACAAGTTTACTAGCCAATTTAGAATATACCTAATGTAAACACATAGGCTAACTTGATGCATCTAAGTTTCTAAGACTTTAAATCTTCAAATTCTTCATTTCTTTGAGCTTTATCCTTGCATGTTGCTTTCCTTGAGTGAAGCATGATGTTGCTTTTCCTTGTTCTTCTTCAATCCAATGTTCACTCTTCTTGTTTTGAACCAACCTATAAAATATTTCTTACTTGTAAACCAAATGGTTAGTTCAATTCATGATAAATAACATGATTAATGTATAAGACATTACACATTAAATAACATAGTCATGCTTAAATACTTGTAGCATATATATGCTACATTTCAAATACATTTGTTATCATCAAAACTTATAGCATAAAGCCTTAGAGTCAACAATGGGTTCATGTGATGTAATACATAATCACAATTCATAATACCCTTAACCATAGGACTTGATCATAGAGAATACATCTTATTTTCTACAATGCCCCCATACATATATTAGAGATTCACTATTCCTTCTTTCATGAGGAAATCCCAAGGGTCTAATTCACAAAGATAATTAAATCTCTCTTTGAAATAGCTGATTGACTTTCTTTATTTATCTTCACATAACATCACCCATTGATATAAGTCCATTTAGCATAACAACAAACTCTTATTAAGCATACGTTTGTCCATTTCACTTCTAATCTCTCTCTCAATATAAGGATAGGCTATTCCTATTACATAAATCTTGATTAACTGATAACTATATACATATACTCGGCTACATATTTACCCTTAGTCATAATTTGTTCTTACCTCTACATTTACTTGGAAATTACCCTTCCCAATTTGACACATTTATAGCATTTGTAGTCTTGGGAAACTTACTCACATCTTATTCGATGATGACTTAATTTGGTGAATGAAATAGGAATAATTGCAACCACAATTAATAATATAGACATAGGAAGAACATAAGATAAGAAAGGTTCCCTCACCTTGTATTTAACTTCACAACTGAATTCCTTTCTCTTCAAGGCGGTTATGCAATGTATAAGTTGCCCCAAGAAGACCCATAACATGCCCCTGCATCTAGAAATCAAGAAAACATGACAAAGGGTCAAAATCCCCAATTTACCATATATCAGGAGGTCGTCACCTAGCCAACCCTTCAACTTACTGTTAGCTTGGCGCCTTAGGCACCCTGGGCGCCAAGTTATAGAGCTTTGGTAGCAAGTTGTGATTTTAGAATTTTCAGCCTAGAATTTACCATTTTCTCTCAAATTTCCTCATGGGTTTTCATTCCTAAGGTTCTATGATCACTTTGGCACAAAAACCCCAAGTTAATAACAACAATGGGTGTTCAAATCATATATTTTTCATCATTACAAGAATTTCTTCCTATTTTTTGAAGGATGCCAACATGCCTCACTCATCTTCCTCCAACCAAGAACGTCCTTCTACTAGGCCTTTCGGAAAACGCATTATCAGAAGTAAACCATGAAAAATTCATCCTAAATGATAAAAAACAACACAAATAGAAGTTTACTTTCAAACTCTTTAGCCTATGGTTTGTTCTTGCTTAAGAAATGAAAGAAGGAGAAGAAAAAGAAAGGAAGGAGATTCTCACATACCTACTTCTCCATTTCCTCCACCCATGGCTAGCTGAGATCTGCGGATAAGGAGAGAAGAGACCAAAGCTTCTGGTTAAGAGAGAGAGACAATCACACGAGATATAAAGAAATGAGAGAGGGAGAGTTATATTTAACTGAGTGAGCGAGGCCCATGTTATTCCTTTCAATTTGGTCCCTTACAGTAAAACAAATTTAAATAGTACCAACCAAGATTAAAATAACTTTTAGCTCATAAATAGAGCATCCAACTACATTTCCTCATAAATGCCCAACATCACATCAAATTTTCCATTCTTAAATCCCACATTTCACATTTATTCACTATAGCCCTTAAGTATTTTTCCTATACTTACCACTTGTGTTTTTCTGTTCTCTGGTGAAACTTTTACATGGCCCAAGACACGTCTACTTTCATAATGTGCTTTAGGACCCTTTGTCGTTCAAACTAGGATCTTAATTCGCGAAAATATTTCACCCTCAATTCTACTTATTATTATTATTATTATTATTATTATTATTATTATTATTATTATTATTATTATTATTATACCAAGTACATCTGTCCAATGCTGGATGGAATCCATGTGTATAATTTTTGCATATGCATCAAATTTTATAAAGCAACAAAGGTTGCCTTGCCAAAGGTAGTTTCAATAATTAATATTTTCTTTTTGTACGGTAATCCTAACTAAGTGTACTTTGACATTGGTCTAACTAATCAAATTGTCACTATTCTTGATTATTCTGCTTGTGGTCTTTCGAGTTTGTATTATGTTAGAATTTATTCTTTTCCTTTTCATCAAGGCACCATGGCAACTCCAATATATTTTACTCATGTAAGGGAAGTATATATGAAATGTATTGTGTTAATTACATTTAACCACTAAAATTAATTTCATATTTTAAATTATGGATTGGAATTCATTATTTCTCATTCAATCTCTTTCAATGATCGTTTCATTATTTTTACATTATTCAAATTAGATCTAATAGTTTAAGAAGAAATAGAAGTTCTCCAGCAATACCCTATCCAACTATTAAAAAATAATTTAGAAAAATGACGTGATTTTTGAGGCAAAATTGAAGAGTGAGAACTTCACAACTTTGTAGCATTGTCCTAATAACAAACATGATGCATTGCAGAATGAGAAATTCTGACATACAGTTTTTTGCAATCAATTGACTATGCAAGAAACCAAAAATTTGCAAAAATAAATTTTGAAGTGATTATAATATTTTGAAGACCGAAATTTAAAACCACAGCCAATATCAAACCAAATTAATAATTTCATGAATTAGTTGTTATATGCTATATATACATACCTCTCTCTCCCCCCGTTCATACTTACAAAAGAAGATGACCAAATGAATGAAATTAATAATTATAAATTTTGTTTTCGATTAATATTATGATAAATTAAATTAAACTAATATTAAACTCTACCTAAAATTGTAATTTTATTCTTAATATAACAATAGAAACTAAAAAGTGATTTATTATTGGAAGGAGCACATATTATGCAAAAGTTTATATCAATAACAAAAATAAATTAAAAAAAAATAAGTGTATGTTTGAAACAATAAATTAAGATAATGAAAGTTAAAAACCGATTTGCCTTCAATAAAAAGTCTAAACACATATAGAGCCATAAAGGCTAACATGAATTGTCACATATGCCATTAAAAGTAGATTGAAACCAAATAAAGCTAAAAACTGACTCAAAATTGAAGTTGCTTTAAAGTAATTTTGAATGATAAGACATTACATAAACATTAGACATAATACTTTGAAAAGCGCAAAAAAAATTAATTAAATCCATTTTAGTAATTAAAATAAATTAACTATAAAAGTATGAACCTTTATGTTGAGACTTGAAAGTGAACTAAGCCAATTACAAATTCTTGAATGTTTTTATCTGAACTTCCGCTTTCATCCATACCTTTCCTGCCATATTCCTCCAATACATGGCATTATTCTTCACTTCAATTCCTCTCTAATATTTGCTTTATGCAGTGCTTCACTTCTTACCTTGTAACTATCCCTTTGATTTCATCAACACGAGCTTTTATTCCCATTTTCCAAACATCCATAATATACTTGGCATTCGGGTTTTGATCTGCCCATTGTGGGAGCCCCACCAATGGAACTCCTAAGCACAAAGCTTCCAACATAGAATTCTAACCACAATGTGTCACAAAACAACCCACTGCCTCATGTTATAGGACTTGAAGTTGGGGACACCATGTGACCACTAAGCCCTTCTCTGATGACATTATATGTTTCAAAAATCATTTTGAAAGTTTGGCCTTATCAGATGCCCTTACCATCTACAAAAAATAGCCTTCATTTTCTATCAAACCTCAACCCATTTCCTCCATTTGTTCCTCACTAAGAGCTATCAAGCTTTCAAATGACACATAGATGACAAACGACTTTGGCCTATCATTAAGCCATTTTAGGTATGCTTCATTGTTTGGCTTGAACATGCTAATACTGTGATCTATATCATCTTGGATTCTTTTGTCCAAAAGCATTTATGGCACCATTGGTCCTATTGTGTTTAATGGCCAGATCTTCTCCATTCATTCCACAACCTGAAAGGAATTTTCCTTGTTAGTTTTTTTTTGACAATCAAGAAGAAAATTTGTTGCATAAAGAAGAGGAGGGCATGGAAATTATCTCTTATTCTAATTTATAAAATGAGTTCGCAAGAACCCAATATGCTTTTCCAATGTTGGTAAACTGATCCTAAGCTATTTTTAAAAGAAGGGATAGGATTCATATTCATACAAAAATGATGGCATATCTAATGAATCAAGATGCGGCATCCCTAGTAGCAAAACAATTTCCTTCTCCTCAAGAGCCATTTTTATCAATTTTTGATGAGCATAAAATTACATGCTATAAACTGCACCAGTTTGTGTAAAGAAGCAAGCACCAAACAAGCAATGCTTCTTGGCAGCCTCAAGTGCCTAAGGCAAGTAAGCATTATACACAACACAGTCTACAGGGAAGTTCAAGCTGGCCAGCTTGTAAAGAAGCTCGGATAATGCACATAGTCTTAAGCACCATAACTCATTAGTACAACTCTCTGTGCTCTCTGTTGATTCTGGCCCTCCTTCATCAAAGCCATCTGAGATGGTCTCGAGTGTGATGTTGTTATTAGATGTAAAGCTTTTCACAAGAAGTGTCTTGAAGAAGAAGAAGGTAGAAACAAGAGTGACTTTCATACCTTTATGTGCCAAACGCTTTGAGAATTGAAGCACAAGGGTGATGCATCCTTGTGCTAGAAAGCCTAACATTACGCCATGAGCCATGTAGCCATTTTTGTCCTTCTTTATTAATTGGTGATCGATGAGCTAGCTTATGTGTCTATATTGATTAATGTTCATATATGTTTATCTTGTATATATATAGATAGATATGTTGATATCTTCAAATGGCGAATTTAGCCGCGACATGTTGGTGGGCTAGCAATATTACCTTGTGCCATAAGATAATGACTGGCCTAGTAAGCACTGGCTAGCTACGAGACAAACTTGATGCCAACTTCCAAAGGCTTGGAGAATCACGCCTATGTATAATGTTGCAAGAAATTACAAAAACACTAAATAATATTGAAATTAATTATGACTCACTTTTCTGAAGGATATAGTTGATCTAATTTATAGCCTACATCTTTATAGATACAAATTATAGCATATTATAGAGCAAATTTAAAAGAGAGATGAATTAAGAATGTGTATCTGGCATTATTGTGGAATCCATCATGAACATTGAAGAAGAGAAATTAATTTGTGACAGAATTACTGCTCTCTATCTGATAAGTTTTCTGTACTAGTTAAATTGCTTAATGGAGAGTCAATTTATTTATTATCAGATGAGAATAGGGACCTCTCAACAAGCTATTTAATGAACAGCCTAACCCATCACGGGACACTCACATCGAAAAGCTCAATTATAATATTCATTAAATTTATTAAAGGCTATATTATAAAATACAAATAGTATAGTTGATATATTAATGATATTAAATAATATTTTAATAACTGATTAATGCTAATCCAAATAGGATATATATATATATTAAAATTCAACAATTCTCCTACTTGGATAGCAATAGACAATCATTAAAATACAATAATCATTAAGACTAAAATACCAATTATAGTTATAGCACATGTCAAGAAACATAAGCTTTAACGATGTAGAAATAGTATTCAATAGGGAAGTAGATCATACCTATTAAATGCTCATATTTCATATCAAGAATAATGAATATGGAAAAACATAATTAATTAATAGAAATATGCAATCCAAGAATGGTCCAAGCATCTGAAAATGCTATAAGAGATATGGTAATAAAAGTGACTGCATCTTAAACATATCTCATAAGATTGACATTAAGTAAATGTAAAATTTCAGACTCCTACTAACCCAAAACATTAAACGACTTAACTAAACCCATATGAGTTACATGATTTTGAAAAGCTCTAATAGTTAAGACTTTAGTTAGTGGATCTGCTAACATGTTCTCTATAGTAAGATGTTCAATACAAGTCTGAAACTCTAGACATATAGATATTTGATATCAAAGTACTTTGATCGAGAAGAACTTTTGTTGTTTTAAGAGAAATGTTGATGAGTCCTCAACATTCATATAAATTCTATGGTGATATTGGTTCATCTTGGTATACTTTTGGCTAATATTAAGGTTTTAACACCTTACTTTTAGGATAATTGCATATATACCTTACTCTTAGGTTAGATATTGGTTCATCTTGGTATACTTTTGGCCGCTAATCGCATTCTTTTTGGGTTATAATTGAAAATCTGGTGCTAATGTTTTTGCAGACATCTTAGCTGGAAAATGATGTGGAAGATTAAGAAATCTTAAGCTAAGACATAAATGATGAAAAAAGGGAACCTTGGAGAAGAAAATGAGGCTCAAAATGAAGATTTGATGTTGTCTTTAATGTGCCTAAATGGGATAAATTGTGCCTAAGCGGATAAAGCTCCAGAAAAAGATTGCTTTCTATCAACTTTGTGCTTAAGCGTGAATAATGTGCGCTTAAGTGGATTCCTCGTGCTGAAGAAGAGTTCAATTCTTCCTAAATCGCGCTTAAGCATGAAATATGTGCGCTTAAGCGCACAAGCCATTTGGTTGTCACGTGCAGCAGGCTTTAAAAGTCATTTTGGACTGAAATGTTAGCGCATTTTGAGTTGAAGCTGAGGGGAGAACGCCGAATTTAGCTCCAGGGGCTAGGGGAACCAGCTTTTGGTGAAGATTGAACCAATTTCTCTTCCACCTAACTTGTAATAATGGAGTTTTCTCTTCTCTTCTCTTATTTTCTACATTTTGTGAACATATGTAGCTAAATTTATGTACTAAGATTACTATCAACCCTAGTTTGGATTAGGTTTTGTAAATCTCTTAACTTTGTGTAATCATTTGGCCATTAATACATGTTTATTCATTCTTATTTTCTTGCTTTCATTAAACTTGATCAATTTAATGGATTATTCGATGGTTTTGCTGTACTTGGGAGAAGAATGTAAAAACTTAGACCATAGAATGGATAGTATGAGTTCTTGAACCTTAAAGGTGACGGGATTAATTTGTTAATGTGATAGGAATATAGACATTAACTCATATAGTCAAATTAGGGTTTGTTAATCAATTTAACTTGATTTTCACATAAGGAATTATGGAGAATTAGGTTTTTATCTTAGTTATGATTTAGAAAAATGCTTCTAAGAACATTTGTATCCTAAATTAGCATGTATGGCAGGAGAGAAAAAGAGGGAGAGAGATTAAAATCTGTGAAGAACAACGGGGGATTAGTAATCCTAGATTGTGTTAATCTTGTGAATTGTACTGTATTCATCTTGTGATTTCCATTATATTTGTTTAGAGTCCATACAATCATACAACTCACTTCTAACTAAAATTTACATTTTAATTTGCATTCTGTTCATGAACCATACAAATTTAGATCGTCCAACTAATACAACTAAATTTCTCAGGTAGTTAGCAAGTTAATCCTCATGGGAACGATATTTTTACTCATTTTATCACTATATAACTTATACGATTGGTATGCTTGCCAATTTGTCAACAAGTTATTGACTCCGTTGTCGGGGATTAACGGTTGTTGCTAATTTTCATAGGAATTAGAGGTGCTAGATTAGACCTTTATTTATAGCTTGTTTTTCTTTGTTTATTTTTCCTAATTAGTTATCTCAGTTTTTGTGTTAATTTTGTTGTTTCTGTCTTCCTTTGCTGATTAGTGTTTTTCATTGGGTATGCGAGGTACCCTTTATCCTTCTGATCTTCTTTTTGAGCCTGAGATTGAAAGACTAGCAAGGAGAACTAGGAAGGAAGCTAGAGCTAGAAAAACTCAAGCAAGCCAAGCTATACAAGAAGAAATGGCTGAAGATAACTAGAATCATCAAGGTGATGAGGTCAATGCAGGAAATGGGGTTGTCGATGAGCCTCAATTGGGATACAGAGCGATATTGGATTATGCTTTACCCTATAACGTTGGTAATACTTCAAGCATAGTAAAGCCCATTATTGGAGCCAACAATTTCAAAATGAAGGCTATGATGTTAAATCTGGTTCAACAGAATTAGATTGGGAGGAGTCCCATGGAGGATCTAAACAACTATATTGTGTTCCTTGACATTTGTGATATGGTCAAGCTGAATGGAGTTTCAGAAGATGCTATCCGCCTTCGATTATTCCCTTTCTCTTTAAAGGATAATTCAAAAAATTAGTTGATGACTATACTACCAGGAAGCATCACTACTTGGGATAAACTGCAAAAGAAATTCCTCGATAAATTCTTTCCTTCCTCAAGATCAGTAAAATTGAGAAATGAGATTACAGCATTTTATCAACAAGAGGGAGAGATGTTATACACTGCTTGGATCGATTTAAGGAGATGCTAAGAAAATGCCCTAACCATGGCATTCAGGAGTAGCAACAAATTTTGATCTTCTATAGTGGATTGAATTATGACACCAGGGATAAACTGGATACCGCAGCTGGCGAGGCATTGATGGCCAAGTCAATTGAATAGGCCCGGGACATTATTGAGACTATGAGGGCTAGTCAGAACGATTCTATCAAAGCCAAGAGTAACTTAAAGAAAGGGATGTTGGAATTAGACACCCTTAATGCTATTTTGGCCTAGAATAAAGCCTTAACTAAAAAGGTCTAAATGTTGTATACTAGACAATAATAGCCAGTAAAAGTGAATGCAGTGAGTAATCCGGTACCAAGCTATGACTTTTGTGGGGATCCTCGTATTAATGGTTGCTGTGAGGAGATTTCTACCAAGGAACATCTGAATTATATGGTCAATCACTAGAGAAGCCAGAACACCTTCTATTCAAATTCATACAATCCGAGAAATAGGAATCATTTGAACTTTATATGGAGCAACAATCATTGCCTCAATCCCACGGCTTTGTCATCAACTAGTAGGCTTTCTCAACCTCCTAGCTTTAATAACCAAAACAACCACATTCCTCATAATAAAGCTCCACCACCTCAAGTGGAAAAGAAACCCACTTTGGAAGACATGTTTATACAATATATGGCAAAAAATGATGCCTTGATCCAGAGTCAGGCATCTTTAATTTAGAACTAAAATGTGGCTATCAGAAACTTGGAGACCCAAAATGGGACAATTAGCGAACACTCTTAATAATAGACCTCAAGGTACCCTTCTTAGTTACACTAAGATTAATTCTAGAAGAGAAAGAAATGAACATTGTAAAGCCATCACATTAAGAGGTGGGAAAGAAATTGAGGGTAATCTAAAGACAATCGAAGTTAAAAAAAAAGAAAAGACCAAGAACAAGTCACCCCAGGCAAAAATGAAGTTGAATCCCTTATTGAGCACTCAAAAGCCCAAATGTAACCACAACCTCCATTTCCACAGAGATTTGAGAAGCAAAAATTGGATCACCAATTCAAGAAATCCTTGAAGGTTTTCAAAAGACTCCACATCAACATTCCCTTTGTAGAAGCCCTTGAGCAAATGCCAAGTTACGTGAAATTCATGAAGTATATTTTGTCCAAGAAGAGTAGGCTTTGCGAATATGAAACTATAGCACTCACTAAAGAATGTAGTTCTATTCTGCAAAATAAGCTCACACCAAAGCTCAAAGATCCAGGTATCTTCAATATATCATGCACAATTGGGGATAAATTCAGTGGAAAGCCCTCTATGACTTGGGGGCAAGCATAAACTTAATGCCTCTATCCATATATAAGAGGCTAGGATTGGGTGAAGTTGGACCCACCACAGTCACTTTGCAACTAGCAGATCGTACTCTTGCGTATTCTAGAAGAGTTGTTGAAGATGTATTAGTTAAAGTGGATAAGTTCATCTTCCCAGCAGATTTCATTGTCTTGGACTATAAAGAGGATCATGATGTCCCTATCATTTTGGGACGACCATTCTTAGCTACCAGGAGAACTATCATCGATGTGTAAAAAAGGGAGCTCACTATGAGGGTACAGCACCAAGAGGTAAAGTTCAATGTTTTTAAGGCAATGAAGTATCCTAATGATCCAGAGAAGTGCTATAGAATTTTTGTAATAGATGCTATGGTGGATAGAGTGGTGCAAACCACCTTCGAGAAGGTGTATTATAAAGATGCACTTAGATCATCTCTTGTAGCTATAGAAGTGGATGAAGATGATGAAGAAGTTTTTGAGTGTGTGAACCTATTGAATGCCACTCCTAAATACCACAAACAAGTGGAATCATTGGAGTTGACCACTGATGGGGCATGAAACTAAGCCATCTATTGAAGAGCCACCTGTGAAAGAAATGGTTGGATCCCAAGAGGGGGGGTGAATTGGGTTTTATAAAAATTTTCACAAAACTTAATTGAAAGTTAAAATGATTTTCTGAAATTGGATAATGTTAAAGATAATAATTTAATTCAGAAAATCAAAATGTTTATCAAGATGAATAATTTTATAGTGCAAGGAATTAAGGAGCAAATATAAATCTACACAAATTAATTAATACTTGAGGTAGAAATTAAATATAAACGCAAAGCATTAATTAATTAACTTCAAATGTAAATAGAGTAGGGATAGAGAAAGCAAACTTGGAGATTTATACTGGTTCGGCTAATCCCAAGCCTACATCCAGTCCTCAAGAGACCACTTGAGTATTTCCACTATAATTGCAAGTTTAATCCGGGTACTTGCAAACCACTACAACATACTTTTCTCTCTCAAGGGTGTCTCTCCCCCTTACAACGTGTTTTCTCTCAAACACTAACTCAAGGAACCAATCCTTGAGAAACTAAATTTAAAGGCTTAAGGAAAATAATGGTAAACACTCTCAAAGTGTAGATAACGCAGAAATTAAGCTCAAAATATTTCTCTAGCAATTTAGAGAGAATGAACTCAAGAAAATATGAGAAATGAACAATTGAAGCTTGATGTAAATGGTGTTGTGAAGTCCCCTTTATATAGTGAAACCTTGCTGCTACAGTGACTGCTTTAGTCAGAATTGCTACAGTAAGCTTCATTATCATTTTTCAACCTTTCTACAACAACCAAAAAACTTTATCAACCTTTTTCAACAATCAATATTCTTTTTCAAATTTGCTACAGTAAAAAGTATTCTTTTTCAAAGTTTATTACAACAACTAATAAACTTTATCATACTTTTTCAACAATCAAATTCATTTTTCAAAAGTGCTACAGTAAAAGGTATTCTTTTTCAAAATTTATTACAACAACCAATAAACTTTATCATACTTTTTCAACAATCAAATTTATTTTTCAAAAGTGCTACAGTAAAAGATATTCTTTTTCAAAGTTGATTACAACAACCAATAAACTTTATCATACTTTTTCAACAATCAAATTTCTTTTTCAAAAGTGGTACAGGAAAAAGTATTCTTTTTCAAATTATATTACAACAATCAATAAACTTTATCATACTTTTTCAATAACCAATAAAGTTTATCATACTTCTTCAACAATCAAATTTCTTTTTCAAAAGTGCTACAGTAAAAATATTCTTTTTCAAATTATATTATAACAACCAATAAATTTTATCAAAAATCAATTTATACTACTATATTTAAATATATAAAGCATTAAATATATTTGGGCCAAGAAAGATTGAATCATGCATTTGGGTCAAGAAGATTAAATCATACATTTGGGCCAAGAAAATTAAATCATTATAATTCTCACATATTTGTCATCATCAAAACTTATAGCATAATACATTAGGGCTAACAATCTCCCCCTTTTTGATGATGACAAATCACCAAAGAAAAATATGTTACAATGTAATAATCATTATACAATATACACATATTTTTCTTTCCATATCCTTCTCCCCCTATTTGACATCAACAAAAAGGTATAAGGAAGGCAATATATAAAGGCTAAAGCGTATTCCTTCTTTAAGCAAGAATATCATATGACGTCATAGGGTAAAATTTCATCAAAACTTATCATTGATATGCCAAAAATATATAGTTAAGGAAACATTGCATCTCATATAAAGTGACCCTAAAAATATAGAGCATTTAAGTATAGATTAGGCTCCCCCTCAATCAATGCATATTAAACAAATGTAATTTTTAAGATGTATTCATATATGTATCTTGAGAATGAGCACCTACAAAAATTTTGACAACCACTCCGATGCTTAAGTTAGTAATGTAAATCAAGGATTAAAGGCAAAATTAACTGCTTACGGTCGCATGCATCAAGCATTATCATAATGCAAGGAAATCATTGCCTTTCATTTGCCCACAAAAGCATTATATGTAAGTATGTGTAACTATGAAGATGTATTATCCTCTACACATTTCATTTTATTTAAAAAAAAAAATTTTTTTTTGACTTCTCATTTTCTATGAGTGCATGTGGAATCATGACATATTATTCATAGCCTTCGCTCATGATGCATGAATAGCATACACAACATATGTTCTTAGATACATGTAATCATAGCATGATGCAATCAATCATGTATATTATACTGAAAGCTCTCAAGAACAACACAACAAAGCAGAGAAATACGGTTCTGTTTATCACCATTTTATTAATCCTTAAAATTTTTAATCAAAACAAATTAAATCAGCCGCAAATCCACCGAAAATTGACTTTCGTGGTTTTGCCATTAATGCGACGCGTTGTTGGTGTGCATGCGTACCCTAGAGTTCTGGCTTCCAGCTTGCAAAATCCGTAGAATGAGCGTGTAGGGGTGCGGCGAAGAGATATCTTCGTTGGCTCTAAGTCATAATTTTCTCTCTATAAAGACTGCCCCAGAGCTCTCAATTACCACACCACAAAGAGTATTCATCTCTGAGCCTACAACTTCCTAACATTCCTCTCTCTTCATACTCCTACAAAAATTTCTAAAAATTTCAAACCATAGCAGCAAGAAAGTTCATTGATCTCACAGTAGAGGCCAGGGAGGAAGAGCTCGACTTAAACTTGAGTCTAGGCAGGGACAAGGGTAAAAGGCCTTTGGAGGGATCTCAGGAGAATCGAAAGAAGAAGATGAAGATCGAAGAAGCTGAAGAGATTAGTACAGGCCATACGTCAGAAGACAAAATTGCTTGTCTGGAGCAGGAGGTGAAGAAACTCAAGAAGATGATAGAGGACCAGGAGAAGTTAGCTAAACGCAACAATGCGGCACTGACTTCAAGAATAGATAGGTTCTTCTATTGGTCTACCCAATGCTTCTGCAATCAACAACAAAGAAGTGTTGATTGTATGAATGAGATTTACACTACCCTCCGTGACATTGCTCAGTCTCTTGCTCCAAGGAATGGCCGAGGGGTGATGATACAATACGGGCCTCCTAATCCAAGACCACCTCGCCTGTAGATTGCTCATGCATGAGCAAACCTTCCTTTTTTTTTTTTTGCAATGTAATCCTTCAGTTTATTTTAATGCAAGTGGTTTCTTTTATTGGACGGTACAAAAATAATAATAATAAAGAAAGATAAAAGAAATCAGCTACACAAATTCAGCACAGTATATATATATTTTGAAAAATATATATCCACTTTAAAGATAGAAAGAATTTTCTGACATGGATATAATATATATCATCATTTCAAAGCAAAAGCAAGTTACATACTTACTCAAGATAAAACATATTATAATCAGAGTATGTAGTAACATAATTAAGGTAATATGGATTAATAAGATATAATCAGATATAAACTATAATCCATAAACAATGGTTCATAAGTTACAGCTTATGTAAAAGAGATGATATGTATAATGCTCAAACCATGATGTATTTAAAAAAAATAATTTAAATATTTAACATATTTTTATATGTCATGATGTGATCAAGTATGTAAGATGTCAGAAAGCAATATGTCATTGCAATGAAAGTATGACAGTAAAAAAAATTTGCCAGAATGTTCAATTGAGATCAAGGAGTATCATTCAATTAAATAATGAAGAAGTAAAGGATAGAGATACTCATCAATTTTGGCAAACTTTTGTTGCTTCTTGAAGTTCCTGTTCAAGATTTTGATATCCTTGTTTTGCTCATTGCTCTTCTTTTGATCCTGTCTTCTTGCAATTTTAATGATCTTAATTGATTGATTATTTGCAAGATCTATCAAGCATTGGTCGACCATTAGGAATGAGCTTAGAGGATAGATTTGAGGATTAATTCCTGCAAAACACTTTTGGTGGAGCACTTTGATGTTCAAATCAGTAATGTTCAAATAAATCTCGAGCACTAGGAGCAACATTATGTTCAAGATATGCCATATTAATAAAAGTGCTATGCTTCCATGAAATGCAATTTTGCAATATATTTGATTTTATTGAAAATATTTGAATAAGATTACAATAAGGATAAATACTATAGGCAAGAGTAATCTTATTATTGAGAAAGCAAAAGAAATATGCATGTGATGGACGAAAGTTTTCATGATGCGGCAAAAAGGAGAGTTTGAGCAGTATTTAAAGAAAGATATTGGTTCAAAACAAAATTTGAATCTATAGGTCACACACATAAGAATTGTTTTCAGATATAGCATGCATGAATATCAAGGATAGATGTAAGACATATTAGACAACAGACAAAAGCATTAGAGAGCAGTAAACATATTAGTCAAAATTCTTACAATGCATTCCAGCTTATATGTTTACTTATCCATTGCCTCCTTTTGATGCAAGAGAGTGGAGTTCGAATGATGTAGCCATTGAAAAGTCATTTCCGCTCCTTGCTTCGAGGCAAATCTACAAATTATTCATTTATCTTTGGTACCCAAATTTCTTTGGGTTTGCCTGGGTCATGAGTTCCTTTTTGAACCCATTTCATTTTTACTCCATGAACAAGATTTTTCTTATAAAAACAGGAGTAAGATTTGTGTCCTTTCAGTGCACAATAGAAACAAGTGCAAGTTGGACAATTGGACATCTTTGCAGAAACAAAGAAGTTTTTAAACTGCTTTTGGTTTGATTTCTTTTTAGAAACAAGACCAACTTTGTTAATTCTTCTTTGTTTCAAAACTGAGGTATTTAAAATTTCTCTACCTTGAGAGAGTTTTGCAAGTGTGTTTTTAAGATTATCATTTTCCTTTTTCAAAGAATCACACTTGGTACAAAAGCAATTTTTGTTGGTAGAGATATTTGTTTTTAAAATCAAATTCTCTTCTTGCAAAGTTTTGTTTTGATTTTCAAAAACAAAATTCTCTTCTTTGGAAATAGAAAATTCATTTTTCAATGTTTCCAACTCAATTTCAAGAGAAGAGTTTTTCTGTTTTGAAACATTTAGTTTCTTTGTAAGTATAAGAGATTCTTCATGTAAATCATCAAAGGCATCTTGTAATTCTTCAAAAGTGTAGTCAAATGAATTTACCTCATCTTTATCTCTGGCCACAAGACAAGTGTTGGCTTCTTCATTTGTGTTCTGCTTATCAGAATTGCTATTTCTCCAAATGGAAGATAGGTAAGCTTTCTTTGATGATTCACCTTTTGGTTGTGGTTTCTCTTTTTCTCTTTTTTCTTCTTCGTCTGCCACCTTGGTGATTTGAGATTTTCCTATAAGTTCAACACCAAGAGCTTGCAATTGATTAAGCACAAGTTGTATCTCATTAATGGTTTTGCAATTGTTCATTTGAGCAATTTCAAGTTCATTAATGAAACTTCTATACCTTAATTCCTCAGCAATAAGATCTTCCTCATGTGCAACTTCAAGAATTTCCCACATTTCTTTTGCAGTTGCACAGTTGGAGATTTTGAAAAATTCATCTTGACTCAATGCACAAGAAATAATCAATTTTGCCTTAGCATTGAGTTGCATTAAACTTCTTTCAGTATCATTCCATTCACTCTTAAGTTTTGGAATGCATTTTCCTTGTTCTTCCTTGACAGGTTTACAAGAACCATTTTCTATAACATCCCAGAGTTTATGGTCTACTGAAATTAAAAACATTTTCATTTCATACTTCCAATATTGAAAATGATTAGCATCAAAAATTGGAGGTTCTGTGAAAGAACAATTTTTAGAAATAAACCAATCACTATATCCAACCATGCTAACTCTTAGACGGTTAAGTCTTTAAACAAGAGCCCAAGCTCTGATACCAATTGAAAGAAATTGTTGGATCCCAAGAGGGGGGGTGAATTGGGTTTTATAAAAATTTTCACAAAACTTAATTGAAAGTTAAAATGATTTTCTGAAATTGGATAATGTTAAAGATAATAATTTAATTCAAAAAATCAAAATGTTTATCAAGATGAATAATTTTATAGTGCAAGGAATTAAGGAGCAAATATAAATCTACACAAATTAATTAATACTTGAGGTAGAAATTAAATATAAACGCAAAGCATTAATTAATTAACTTCAAATGTAAATAGAGTAGGGATAGAGAAAGCAAACTTGGAGATTTATACTGGTTCGGCTAATCCCAAGCCTACATCCAGTCCTCAAGAGACCACTTGAGTATTTTCACTATAATTACAAGTTTAATCCGGGTACTTGCAAACTACTACAACATACTTTTCTCTCTCAAGGGTGTCTCTCCCCCTTACAACGTGTTTTCTCTCAAACACTAACTCAAGGAACCAATCCTTGAGAAACTAAATTTAAAGGCTTAAGGAAAATAATGGTAAACACTCTCAAAGTGTAGATAACGCAGAAATTAAGCTCAGAATATTTCTCTAGCAATTTAGAGAGAATGAACTCAAGAAAATATGAGAAATGAACAATTGAAGCTTGATGTAAATGGTGTTGTGAAGTCCCCTTTATATAGTGAAACCTTGCTGCTACAGTGACTGCTTTAGTCAGAATTGCTACAGTAAGCTTCATTATCATTTTTCAACCTTTCTACAACAACCAAAAAACTTTATCAACCTTTTTCAACAATCAATATTCTTTTTCAAATTTGCTACAGTAAAAAGTATTCTTTTTCAAAGTTTATTACAACAACTAATAAACTTTATCATACTTTTTCAACAATCAAATTCATTTTTCAAAAGTGCTACAGTAAAAGGTATTCTTTTTCAAAATTTATTACAACAACCAATAAACTTTATCATACTTTTTCAACAATCAAATTCATTTTTCAAAAGTGCTACAGTAAAAGATATTCTTTTTCAAAGTTGATTACAACAACCAATAAACTTTATCATACTTTTTCAACAATCAAATTTCTTTTTCAAAAGTGGTACAGGAAAAAGTATTCTTTTTCAAATTATATTACAACAATCAATAAACTTTATCATACTTTTTCAATAACCAATAAAGTTTATCATACTTCTTCAACAATCAAATTTCTTTTTCAAAAGTGCTACAGTAAAAATATTCTTTTTCAAATTATATTATAACAACCAATAAATTTTATCAAAAATCAATTTATACTACTATATTTAAATATATAAAGCATTAAATATATTTGGGCCAAGAAAGATTGAATCATGCATTTGGGTCAAGAAGATTAAATCATACATTTGGGCCAAGAAAATTAAATCATATTATAATTCTCACATATTTGTCATCATCAAAACTTATAGCATAATACATTAGGGCTAACAACCTGTACTTGAGCTCAAACCATTACCTCCCCATTTGAAGTATGCATATTTGGGAGAATCATCAACCTTGCCATTCATCATGTCTTCTTTGTTGAGTTTGGAGCAAGAAGAGAAATTATTGAGAATCTATAGGAACATAAAAATGCCTTGGGATGGATGATTGCTGACATAAAAGGCATTAGTCCTTCAATTTGTATGCATAAGATAAAGCTTGAAGAAGGATACTCTCCCACTATTAAGCACCATCGAAGATTAAACCCAGTAATGAAAGATGTAGTGAAGAAAGAGATTATAAAATGGCTGGATGCAGGAATAATCTATCCCATTTCTGATAGTTCGTGGGTGAGCCCAATTTAATGCATTCCCAAAAAGAGAGGCATGACTGTAGTGGCTAACACTCATAATGAATTGATACCGACACGAATAGTTACAAAATAGAGAATATGCATAGATTATCGTAAGCTTAACAAGGCTACAAGGAAGGATCACTTCCCACTACCGCTCGTTGACCAGATGTTAGACCGGTTGGTTGGTCAAGAGTTCTTCTATTTTCTTGATGGCTATTCAGGCTATAACCAAATTGCCATTGCACTAGATGATCAAGAAAAGACAACGTTTACATGTCCTTATGGCACATTCGCTTTCAAGAGAATTCCATTTGGTTTGTGTAACACACTGGCTACATTTCAGAGGTGCATGATGCCCATATTTTCAGACATGGTGGAAAAATGCCTCGAAGTTTTTGTGGATGATTTCTCAGTCTTTGGAGTCTCATTTTATAGTTGTCTTGGCAACTTGAGATAAGTTGTAAACCAAGGTGAAGAAACTAACTTGGTGCTAAACTGGGAAAATTGCCATTTTATGGTATAAGAAGGCATTGTGCTTGGCCACAAGGTCTCCAAGAAGGGTTTGGAAGTAGATCAAGCCAAAGTTTCAACCATTGAGCAACTTTATCCTCTGATGTCTATAAAGGGAGTCAGGAGCTTTCTTGATCATGTTGGCTTTTATAGGATGTTCATAAAAGACTTCTCTAAGATTGCTAAGCCATTGTGCCATTTGCTGGAAAAAGATGCTCCATTTTGCTTTAATGAGGAGTGTTTGGCATCATTTATTAAATTAAAGAAGAGACTTGTTGCAGCACCAATTATCGTTGCCCCGAATTGGGAGAAACCCTTTGATTATGTAGTGTGGGTAGTCTTGGGTCAACGGTGTGAAAAGATCTTTCATCACATTATTATGCTAGTAAAACGCTAGCCGATGCTTAATTGAATTACACCACCATTGAGAAAGAGTTATTGGCAGTGGTACTTGTATTTGATAAATTTTGAGCATATCTAGTGGGAACCAAAGTCACCGTGCATACTGAGTATTCGGTGATCAAATACCTCATTAAGAAAACGGACTCAAAGCCTCGGTTGATCAGATGGATTCTACTACTACAAGAATTTAATTTGTAAATTAAGGATAGGAAAGGGAGTGAGAATCAAGTTGCTGATCACCTCTCCTACCTAAGTAATGATGCTCAAGTTGAAATGAAGCCGAAAATTAATGAGAATTTTCCTGACGAAAGGCTATTTCTAGTAGGAGATAAGCAGTTGCCATGGTATGCAGACTATGTGAATTTTCTTGTGTGTGGTTGATTGCCACCTGACATAAACACCCATCAAAAGAAGAGGTACATCCATGATGTATGAAACTACTTTTAGGATGAGCCATTTCTCTTCCAAGTTTGTGGCCATCAGATAATCCATCGCTGTATTCCAGACGAAGAGATGACTAGTGTACTATGGCATTGTCATAATTCAAACTATGTAGGTCATTATAGCAGTGTTCGAACAGTAGCCAAGGTATTGGAAAGTGGACTGTATTGACCATCCTTGTTTAAGGATGCAAGAAATTTTGTGGAAAATTGTGATCGATGTCAAAGAAGTGGCAACATCTCAAGAAAACATGAAATGCTACTTAACAGTGTTCTTGAAGTGGAGATTTTTGAAGTGCGAGGGATTGATTTTATGGGCCATATCCTCTTCCTTCTCATTCCAATACATACTTGTGGTCATCGACTATGTCTCCAAATGGGTGGAATCCATTCCCACCACAATAAATGACTTAAAGCAGTAGTTAGTTTCTTGAAGAAAAACATCTTCCCTCGGTTCAAGGTGCCACGAGCTTTAATTAGCGATGATGGAACTCATTTTTGTAACAAGTATTTGGATAGCCTTCTGACTAAATATGGTGTCAAGCACTGAGTAGCCACCCCTTATCACCCTCAAGCAAGTGGTTAAGTTGAGGCCTCTAACTGAGAATTAAAGAGGATATTGGAGAAAACAGTTAACAGCTCAAGAAAAGATTGGGTAAAGAGGATAGACGATACTTTATAGGCTTATCGAACTGCATATAAGACTCCAATTAAAATATCTCCATTCAAACTAGTCTATGGAAAAACTTTCCAACTCCTCGTAGAGCTAGAGCACAAAGCATTTTGGGCCATAAAATTCTTAAACTTTGATATCAAGAAAGTTGGAGAAAAGAGGCTCTTACAATTAAATGAACTTAAAGACTTCTGTGTTCAAGCTTATGAAAGCTCTAAACTATACAAAGAAAAGGTTAAAAGATAGCATGATAGCAAAATAGCCCCCCGATCATTTGAAGCAGGCCAACAAGTTCTTTTTTTCAACTCTAGACTCAAACTCTTCCCTTGGAAGTTGAAGTCTAGATGGTCACAACCTTTTGTTGTCAAAGAGGCCTTCCCACACAGAGCTGTGAAAATTTTAGATTTGGAAGGTGTTAGAAGTTTCAAGGTGAATGGCCATTGATTAAAGCACTATCTTGGTGGCAAAGTCGACCGACAGAAGACCTCTCTAACACTCACCCAACCCATGGCATAGGAGCTTCGGTAAAGTCAAGCTAAGGACTATAAACGTAGCGCTCTTGGAAGGCACACAAGCTTTCTTACTCTTTTCCTTTTATTTTTAGCAATATTTAGTTGTTTGTGTGCTGTCATGTTGTAGATATGGTTTAGTGACCTTTTGCTGTGCTATATAAGTTGTTGTGTGTAGTTGGTTTGGTTAGTAGTTTGCTGTAGTTTAGTTCCTTAGCTTTGTAGCTTGTTTATGTGTTTTCTATACCTTATCCCTCTTTGAGATCTATTTATGTTGTTCATTGCTATTTTGAGGAGAAGGAATTTTTGCTGATAATTTGAATGTTTGACTGAAGTAAGTTTAAGGGATGATAGCTGATGTTATGGCCTATTTAGAGTTTTTAGAGATAATTGGATTGGTGTAATTAAGGTCACAAACTCTAATTTTTTAGCAGTGATATCTGGATAGCTGCCCAGGTAATCCTTTTGAAAAGCTAAGTCTGTAGTTGGAGGTAGATAGACCTTTTGGCTAATGTTTGAAGTGCTAATTAGGTTTAATCTGATGAAAATTAGCCATGTTTCTGTTAAAATCACACTTAGGCAGGGTATAATCATGCTTAGGCATGTGAAAGGCTAATTCTGGGCTTCTCTCGGGTAGAAATGTGCTTAAGCACATAATAGTCATGCTTAGGCAGGTTGTGGCAAAATAAGGAACTTGCTCTCGAGTCAAATTGTGCTCAAGCGCATTAATAACTTGTTTAGGCGGGTGATGCCTGTTTGTACGTTTTGAAGCAGCTTCCGGCATTGGCCCCTCAGCGTCTGGTGCTGTAACCCTGATTCTTTATCAAAAAAATTACTGAAGCTATCATGCTTAAGCGCCTTTTGTTCACACTTAAGAGTACGAATACTGCTATAAAAGTGAAATTAGGGGTTTCTACCCTAATATTTTCAAAATTTCCCCCTTCAGTTTTCCTCCCCCACTGTGACTCCCCCTGTCCAACCTTCTTTGGCCTATTTTTGGCCATTCCCCTCAATAAAACCCTCAACCTATCCCTTCTCCTTCCCTCTCTCGACTACTGTCACTAATTCTCGTCAGTTATAGGTGTTCTAAAGCCCCTCTGCTGTGGGTTCCTCCATCTTCATCGTCAGATACGCTGTGTGCGATGGTTCCTTCATGCTCCAAGTGCTTTCTTCGTATTTCTTCCCATTTTGCTCTATAGGTAAGGACTCTTATCTCTCATTTGTGATTTCGGTAGGCGTAAGTGGTTAAATTTTTGAAACCTTGATAAAATTTTGGGATTATAAGAGCCTAGGCATTGAATTATATTGATATATTTTGCTGTTCTTGGGTTATTTGCTAAATTTCTCACAGGGAACCTATGGCGTCCAAGAAAAGATCAAGGGGTAAGGAAAAAGTTGGGTCTAGCGGTTCCATTCCTTTTGATAATTTTAAGTTTAGAATCCTAGAGCACTAGAATTGGTTTAAGGACAAAGTTAGCATTAGAAAAATATATCAAGGAGAGAGCATTGGTGCTTAGTCCCAGTGATTAACCTGAAATTCTTGAGCAAATTACTAAAAGAGGTTGGGGTCAATATGTGTTTATAGAAAAACCCACTAGTTGCCTATCAGTGGTGCAAGAATTTTACGCCAATGCTAGGAGGTTCAAAAATGACAGTCTAGGAGAGTACATAACTATGGTTAGAAGTGTAGAAATTGATTTTTCTACTGCTACTATCAATAGATATTTTGGGATTAGATCAGCTATTTTCCTCTACCATCATCACATTGATGACATCCTTGCGAACCCTGAGAGAATGCTTGACACATTTTGCAAACCTGGTGCACAATGGCTTTTAGGCAGAAAGAATGCTCCTCTCAAGCTACAGAGAGCTGACCTCCTACCAGTGGACAAAGCTTGGTGTGTTTTGTCTCAATCCAACCTTCTCCCGACCACCAATACCTTAGACGTCAATGTGCAGAGGGCCACTCTAATTTTTTGCATTATGGAGGGAAAATTTGTGGACTTGGGCTTATTAATAGCAAAGAATATTGAAGCCTTGGCACAGGCAAAAGTGGGAATTCTGGGTTATCCTTACCTGATAATTAAATTGTGTGCTGCTCAGAAAGTGCCCGTGGAGGGAGAAACCTTGCTTTCTCCTCCCAAGTCCATCATAAAGGAGCTTCTGGATAAGTTTGCTGCAGAAGATGCTACCACTAGTAGTGCTCCTAGACCTCCTGTCGCCCCTCAACCCTACCTAGTTACCATCCAGGCTCCCACTGTCACACTTGTGTCCGTTGATCAGCGTGTCTCTGCTCTTGAGCTCATGATGAAGAATATGTGGCACTATCAACAGAGCTTTGGCAATGCATGGGCTATGCAGAATGGGATCAGCATTGAAGGTTTAGGGGAGCTGAAGAAGAAGAAAAAGATGTTGAAGTAGAAGGAAGAGATGCAGATGTTGAAGCAGAAGGAGGAGATGTAGATGAAGAAGTAGGAGCTAATGAGGATGATAGCTAGAATTTGTATTTTTGTTATATTTTTGTTTTTAGGATTATTGTATTTCAACTTTATTTCAGGTTTATGTTATTAAACTCTTTTGATTGACTTGTTCTTTTAGACTAATTGGATCAACGTCTTTTTTTGGTTAAGACATTGTATTTTAGTTGCTAAAATGATTTTTACTTTACCTTTACTTTCAGTTATTTTAGTTAGCTTTCCCCTCCCTCAAATCCCTTTTTGTTCATATGATTCAATTTGTTTATTCAACCATTGAGGACAATGTTTGCCTCAAGTTTGGGGGAGGTTTTTGGTTATTCGTAGAATTGTGTGAATGCGTTGAACTTTTGCGTTGAACTTTTTCTCTAGCTTTATCTATTATTTAATGTTGTTGAGATTGGCTGGTTGAAATTTGTCTCTTGCAAAAACCTTATGATGAATTTGTTGATTACTTGTTGCTTAGCATGAAAATTTTTGTGGAGTCTATATTTGTGTTTAGATTATCCAATAAACTTTGCTTCCTTGGAGTTGTTGAAAATTTTTAAGCACAAATTAGCCAGAATTCATCTAAGTGCATTTGTTCATAGAAAATTCTTGTAGTTTAATTGGTATGGTTATTTATCAATTTTAAGAACTCTAGAACCTATGTTTGAACTCTTTTGAAACAAAATTTCTAAACTCTGCATTACTTTGAGAAATGATTTAGGCATTTTCTTTGTGCGATTGAGCCTTTCAAGCTATCCTTTTATTATGCTACACATTGATCCCTATTTTGAGCTTTTATTTATATAAAAAAATTCCTTTGTTAATTCATTTTTCTACCCGCTTTAGTCCCACCTTTTAAGCTTGAAAAACAATGTCTAACCCTTTTTCAAGAGAATAATAGCATATACGAAGTTTGGAAAAGTGATGTTGCTTATATAGGTGTATGAGACAAGAAAATTGAAGAGTGGGAAAGAGATGAAGTAAAAGAAAGCTCTAAAAAAAGGAGAGAAAAATGAAAAAGAAAAATAAAAGCATATTGAAGTTGTCATTCTTGAGAGACATGCAAATCTATGAAGATTGACTATGGCAACAAATTTTTTTATGATGATTGCATCCTTTCATCTTGTGAGACACGAAAAATATGTTGATAAAAAGTTCAAGTTGAAGGAATTAGGAAAATGAAAGGTTTTGGGATGAAAGAAGAGAAGAAAATAAAAGGAGTCATATTTATTGATGCTAAATTATAATTCTCTTGATGATTGTATTTCCCTTTACCCTTCCTTTGGTAGCCATTTCCCAAAGCCACATTACAAGCTTTAAGCCCTTTTGATCAAAAAATGGTGTGGAGTTTAGCCTAGTGGAGAGAGAGGATAAGGATTGGCCTATGGAGTTGTCAAAAAAATGATTATTTCTATACTTTTTAAACTATTTGAAATTTCAATTGGACATTTGCATGAAGTTGAATCTTGGCTAAAGCACACACACTTTGAAAACTTTTGAGTAAGTTTTGTTTACTCTAGAACTTAAGCATATGTGTAGACTTGCTTAAATTTCATCACTTTACAATTTCAGAAAATTAGCGCTTGAGGGCTTTAAAAGAGAGTTGAAGCATTGCTTATCTTGACTTATTGACTTCAATATGCTTTTATTTGCTTTACTCAAGGACGAGTAAAAGTTCAAGTTTGGAAGATTGATGAGTCCTTAGCATTTATATAAATTCTATGGTGATAGTGGCTTATTTTGGTATACTTTTGACTAATATTAAGGTTTTAACACCTTACTTTTGGATAATTGCATATATACCTTACTCTTAGGTTAGAAATATAATTTTTGGCCCCTAATCACATTCTTTTTGGGTTATAATTGTAAATCTGGTGCTAATGTTTTTGTAGACATCTTAGCTAGAAAATGATGTGGAAGATTAAGAAATCCTAAGCCAAGACATAAATGATAAAAAGAGGGAACCTTAGAGAAGAAAATGGGGCTTAAAATGAAGATTTGATGCTATCTTTAATGCGCCTAAGCAGGATAAATTGTGCCTAAGTGAATAAAGCTCCAGAAAAGGATTGCTTTCTATCAACTTTGAGCTTAAGCATGAATAATGTACGCTTAAGCGGGTTCCTTCTGCTGAAGAAGAGTTCAATTCTACCTGAATCGTGCTTAAGCGTGAAATATGTGCACTTAAGCACATAGGCCATTTTGTTATCACGTGCAGCAGACTTTAAAAGGTATTTTGGATTGAAATGTTAGGGCATTCTAAGTTGAAGTCGAGGGGAGAATACTAAATTCAGTCCAGGGGCTAGGGAACCAGCTTTTAGTGAAGATTGAAGCAATTTCTCTTCCACCCAACTTGGAATAATGGAGTTTTCTCTTTGCTTCTCTTCTTTTCTACATTTTGTGAACATGTATAGCTAAATTTCTGTACTAGGATTACTATGTACCCTAGTTTGGATTAGGTTTTGTAAATCTCTTGACTTCTTGTGATCATTTGGCCATTAATACATGTTTATTCATTCTTATCTTCTTACTTTCATTAAACTTGATCAATTTAATGGATTGTTTGGTGGTTTTGCTGCACTTAGGAGAGGAATGTAAAAACTTAGACCATAGAATGGATAGTATGAGTTCTTGAACCTTAAAGGTGAGGGGATGGATTCGTTAATGTCATAGGAACATAGACATTAACCTCATATAGTCAAATTAGGGTTTGTTAATCAATTTAACTTGATCTTCACATAAGGAATTATGGAGAATTAGGCTTTTATCTTAGTTGTGATTTTGAAAAATGCTTCTAAGAGCATTCGTATCCTAGATTAGCATGTATGGCCAGCAAGAACAAGGAAAGAGATAAAAATCTGTGAAGAACGAGGGGAGATTAGCAATCCTAGGTTGTGTTAATCTTGTGAATTGTATTGTGTTCATTTTGTGATTTCCATTTTGTTTGTTTAGAGGCCATACAATCATACAACTCACTTCTAACTAAAGTTTACATTTTCATTTGCATTCTGTTCATAAACCATACAAATTTGGATTGTCTAACTAATATGACTAAATTTCTCAAGTAGTTAGCAAGTTAATCCTAATGGGAACGACATTCTTACTCATTTTATCACTATATTACTTATACGATTGGTACGCTTGCCAGTTTGTCAACAAATGTATAGCAGCAGTATTGTTGCAATATATCACAAGTAGTCTAGAAATGCTTTCAACAATGTGAAAACCAGATATTAAGTTTTTCAGCCATATGGCTTGACAAGTAGCCTTATAGCAACCGACATACTCTGCCTCCATGGTAGAAGTGGCTGTAAGAGTCTATTTAACACTCTTCCAAGAGATAGCTCCTTTTGCCATAATAAAAATAGAGCCAAAAGTAGACTTTCGGTCTTTAAGGCAACCTGTGAAATTATAATTAGAATAACCAATGACTTAAAGTTGATCATACTTCTTAAAGGTCAACATATAATCCTTGGTTCCCTGCAAATATCTCAAAACCTTTTTCACCTTTTTCATGACTTTCCAATGACCCAAACCTAGTTTGCTTAAGTATCTCCTTAAGTATTATCAGCAAAAGTAATATGAGGATGAGTACAAACTTGAGTATACATTAAACTACTAACAACAAAAGTATATGAGACCTTTTTCATTTCAGTTATCACTGAATCATTTTGGGAACATAGAGATTTAGAGAGTTTATCACCCTTTTGGACAAGTGCAGCACATGGTGAGCAAGAATGCATATTAAACCGCTTGAGAATCTTTTCAATATATCATCTCTGAGACAATCCAAGAATGCCACGTGACCTATCATGGTAAATCTAGATGCTTAGAACAACTGAAGCATAACCAAGGTCCTTTATATCAAAGTGGCTATTTAACATCAATTTTGTCTCAGTTAAAAGGTTAACACAACTGCTAACAAGAAGAATATCGTCGATGTATAAGACCAGAATTATAAAATTGCTTCCACTAGTCTTCAAGTAAATGCATTGATTTGAAGCATTTTCCTTGAAGCCAAAAGAAGTAACTACCTGATCAAATTTCAAATACCATTGTCTATGCCTGTTTTAATCCATAAATGGACTTTTAAGTTTGCAAACCAAATGCCCCTTACCTATTTCAACGAAACCATTAGCCTGAGCCATCTAGACATCTTCGACTAGATCTCCATTCAGAAAAGCTATTTTCACGTCCATCTGGTGAAGTTTTAAATTAAAGTGAGCTACCAAAGCCATAACAACCCAAAATGCATCTTTTGTAAAAACAAGTGAGAAAGTCTCCTTATAATCAATGTCTTCCTTTCGACTATAGCCTTTTGCTACTAGTCTAGCTTTGTACCTATCAAATTTACCATATGGACTACACTTCTTAAAAACCTATTTGCACCCAACTGGTTTGCAACCAACTGGTAATTCTACAAGATCCCAAACACCATTATGAGAGCTAGAGATAGCCTCCTGGAAAGTAATAGGATCATCGTCATCATGGAGATAAAACTTATGCTCCTGAAGATACTTTACATAATCAACTAGTATAGAAGGCCTACGTATTCTTTGAGATCGTCTCAATAAAGGTCCTTTAGCAATGTCATCTAGTGGTGCCCCTACATCTAGTGGTGCCATTACATCTCCTTCAGCAGCGTCATTATGTTCCTGTTCATTAACTAGCGGTGCTACTACATCATCTCATCCTTGAAGAGTTTAATCATCATTATGAATGACTGGAACCACAATGTCCATAGAAAGTAAAAAAGCCAATACAGGAACTAGTTCGATCTTCTTTGAGAGTGATTGGTCGTGGTGTATGGCTCCCACTATCCAAATCATCTTCAAGAAATATCGCTCGATCAGACTCGATGACTCACATAGAATGAGAAGGGCAATAGAATCTGTAACATCTAGAGCCCACGCAATAGTCGATGAAGAAACCACTAACAATTTTAAGGTCAAGTTTCTTCTATTGAGGATTATAAGGTCTAACCTCTGCTTTACAACCCCACACATGAAAGTGTTTCAAACTCGGCTTCCTTCCACTCATCAGTTCATAGTGAGTTTTTGGTACAGACTTGTTAGGCACTTGATTAAGAATGTACATAATAGTCTTTAAAGCATCTTCATAAAGAAAAACTGGCAATGATGAATGGCTTATCAGGCATCTCACCATATCCATGAGTTTGCGATTACGTCTTTCTGCAACTCTATTCTGCTCAGGAGTACTAGGCATAGTGTATTGAGCTTCAATTCCGCATTCATCAAGAAATCTGGATAACAATCTTGGATTTCTCCAGACTCATCATATCTGCCATAATACTCACCTCCTCTATCAGACCTCACACATTTAATCTTCTTACCTGTCTTTAATTCAATAGTAGCCTTGAAGGATCTGAAAGCATCCAAAGAACTAGATTTTTTTAAAGAAGATCTATCCAGCTGAATCTGGAGAAGTCATCTATGAAAGTAATAAAATACCTATATCCATCCATGGCTGTGGGTGTAATAGGTCCACACATATCTGTGTGAATCAACTGTAACACATCATCATGCCTATTTACTCCTTTCTTCCTAGTTTTGGCAGTGAACTTGCCTTTAATACAATCAACACAAGTGTCAAAATTAGAAAATTCTATATTATGAAGAATACCTTCCTTAATCAGTCTTTCAATCTGTGGCCTAGAGATGTAGGCTAAACGTCTATGTCATAGCATAGAAGAACTCTCATCAGTCCTATTATACTTATTTCCAATGACAGAGTTAATAGCCATATTACTTAAATTCAGCATGTAAAGCCCGTCATGTAAAACTCATTAACCAACAATAACAATTAAAAAAAAAACAACTTTTTCATTACTGAATTCAAAAGTGTAGCCACATCTATCTAAAGCTGAAATTGAAATCAAATTTCTTCTCATCGAAGGTACATAAACATCATCTTTTAACAATAACGAATATCCAGAAGGTAAATGCTAGGTTACAACTCCTATTTCTTCCACTGATACTTTAGCTCCATCTCCCACAATAATTTTGGATTCAACATTACTTGGCTTCCTTAGGCTAGTGAACCCCTGTAAAGAATTCACAATATGAATAGTTGCACCAGAGTCAAACCACCAAGTATTGAGAACAACATCAATCATATTTGATTCAAAATAAGCTAAAGCTAGGAGTGTACATGAGAAGTTCACGATGTGCTCACGAATTCCACTAACACCATCATATTTAGTCTTCTAAATCAAAGAAAGCTACTGGCCCTTCTAAACTTTATCAAAAGTAGTGAGTTTCTCACCAACGGACTTCAAAAAATCCTTAGCAATTTTGATCTCTGGAATACTCTGTCTAATAGACTTCTCTATAGTATATTTCATCACCATAAGATACACCCTGTTTAAGTGCTCCCATTTTTCATGAGAAGCCTTTTCAGCAACAGTAGACTTAGTAGTAAGAGCTGGAGGCTCTTCTTCTCTTAAAGCCAAGTCCATATTAGTGATAGTCAAATAGAGATCCAGAGATTCTTTCCAGTCCTCAAAATTGGACCTATTCAGAGTCTTGACAGAAGTTAATTGCATAGACAAATAGGTTGGCATTAAAACAACAAAGGAAAACATTTAATATGCATAATGTTATTATGCTATAAAAGAATTAAATGCTTCCATATGCACAGCTAACTATGCCTTTTAAAGAAAATTTCTTACTCAGCTGGTCCCGCCTAATGGTCTCAAACCATGATAAATAAGAAATATAATAATTACAATGTACAAATCTTATATCATCAAAATTTCTAATACCAATAGGGTACTCAAAAGATAATTGACATAAGTATAGACTAACATGATATTGTACAACAAATTACATTAATAATAATACATCGATAGAGTATAATATTCTTAATGCAATAAAATAAAATAATAATAATGATTAAAATAAGATAAAATAAACAAAATTTTAATCATTCAACTCAACAAATTTGTATAAATGTACTCTCGATAGGTGAGCTTACAATTATACAAATCTTTAGCAATTATATTGAATAGGACATAAGAAATTAATATTATGCTTAACAATATATTCTGTGCATACATATAGGTTGAAATTAATTCCATCATTATGAGACATCAATAAGGAGAGTATAGTATATCTAGATGTCACTAGCAGAGTAAGGAATACACACAAAGAATTTCAGGCCGAAATTCCAAGAGTGTAATATTTAAAATTACAAAATAATCTCATTAAATAGCATAAAATATTTAGGGGTCTCCAAAAATTTTCAAAAAATTACTAAAATGACATAAATATTAAATATTTAATTGTGAAGAAAAAGGAAAAATTTTCAGGCCCTTGAAGTGGGCCTGCAAGTGGGCTTCACGAGGAGTCTTCATCTTCTTCACATGCTTACAGCAAACGGGTCATGATGACCCACGACTTCAACCTAGATCGTTCTCACTATTCTGGCCATGAAACACTACAAACTTTGAGGGGTTTTGGTCACAATATCATTACAAAGAGAAACCCTCAGATAATTTCGAAGATCAATGGCTAGGTTTGGAGAAAACGAGTTCGAAAAATAGGGAGAAAAATGGTTTCAAAAAAAGTTTTGATCTCTCAAAACCTTTGATAAAAAATATGCTTTTTGCGTATGTGATTCACATAATAGCATGAAAGAGAACCCCCAAATTAATGTCAAAAAAACATTGGTTGATTTGGAAGAAATCGAAATCGAATTTTGACGAAAAAAGTTTAAAAAAAAACTCAGATGTCACAAAAAAGCCAATGAAACTCTCTGAATTTTGGATACGCCATTCGCATAAATGTGTTGAAGAGAAACCCTAAATCAATTTTTAGATTAATCTAACAAAATAGAGCAAATGAAATTTGTTTTGAAATTAGGGTTTGTGAGTTGTGAAATTTAAATTTAACTGTGCAATAATTAGAATAACCAGATTTAATTATTGAAAAGAAAAAAATTAATAGCCATAATATATATCTAGAACCAGGCACCAATTGAATGATTTAGTTGATCTAATTTACAAGCTTAGATCATTTATAGATATAAATTACAGCATATTATAGAGTAAATTTAAAAGAGATATGAATTAAGAATGTGTACCTGGCATTATTGCAAAGGCCATCATGAACATCAAAGTAGAAAAATTAATTTGTGAGATAATTACTGCTCTCTATCTGATAAGTTTTCTATACTAGTTAAATTGTTTAATGGGGAGTCAATTTGTTTATTATCATATGAAAGTATGGACCTCTCAACAAGCTATCTAATAAATAGTCTAACTCATCACGGGCCACTCACAACAAAAAGTCCAATTATAATATTCATTAAATTTATTAAAGGCTATATTATAAAATACAAATAATATAGTTGATATATTAATGATATTAAATAATATTTTATTAATTAATTAATGCTAATCCAAATAGGATATATATATACATATATTAAAATTCAACATTTTCTTCTGGCTTAGGAATTGAAGTTGGCTTACAATGAGAATATTAGGACAGAAAAATTAGATATTGATTTTAATTTATAGAGTAAATTATTCATTTAGCTTTTAAAAAATTATAATTATTTTAATTTATTCTTTAAAAAATTTAAATCATCAAATAGAAGCATTTATATTTTATGTCTATATGGATTCACGTTCATATGTTATCATGCATATATAAAGATAGATATATGTTCACATTTTCATAAATTCCTTTAGAAATTGAGAAATTGGGTCAAGATATCTATTGTTTTTAGATGGCTGCTGGCAATTTCAGACTTCAGCGTCGTCAAACTTGGTGTCCAAGTTGCAGAAAATCCCACATGATCGCACATGCACTATATTCCATGAAATTATGATGATTTTTTTAGTAATCATTTTTTTTAATGTCTGAAATTGTATTTTAGTGACTCTTCAGTCTCTACAAAATAATAACTGACCATTTAAGTTCCTAAATTTTAAAATCATTGTACAAAATGGTTCTTTCGTCTATTCCTTTCGTCAAGGCACTGAACAAATGGACACTTTTGCTAAAAAATTACAAAACTTAAGGACTAAAATAGTTAGTCATGTTAATATATTAAAATATCAAATCACTCCACATCACTGTTATACTAACAGATAATAGTACACATAAGTAGATAACATTGTCTGTAACAATAATGTCAACTTTTGGATTATTTTATGTAATAACTTCAAAATTTATAGATTAAAATGATTAGTGTCATCTTGTAAGGACCAAACTGTCACCAAGATATACTATTAGTATATAGGTTTTCCAATAACATTTAAATGCAAGGTATCACGTGCATATGTCATAATACTTACATTGAAAAATATGAAGAGAATAAGGGAAAAATAATTGTAACTAAACACAAAGAAACAAATGAAATCTCCATTAAAACACAGTTACTACGTTGATATAGTGCCATGTCAAGATTTCTTTTTTCTTCTCCTCTCCACTTAGCATGCACGAAGCATATTTTTTTTCTTTCTCTTCTTTGTCTCTTGTCTCTTTTCGCTTGCATTTTTGTCATTCTCCTTGCATGCTCATCTTCTTTGTGTTAGTCAGCGCCACATGTACTAGTTAAAATATTGACTAACGATTGACTAATATAAAATTAATCATATGAACTAATTTTATAATTTTTGAAACTATAGAGACTAAATTCATTGCTTTTAAAATGTAAGGACCAAAATCATTATTGGATGAAATTATAGAGACCTTAAGTATATTTCAACCTATGATAAATTTCTGTTTTTTGAAAATATTAATTTCAATTATTATGTATTTTGTAATCCGTCTTTACAAGGCCTAAGATGATGTGTCTACTTCAAAACTCATACATTATTCATAATTATAGCGTTAAACACCGAGTTCACTGAAAAAATGGGGAAAATTATTCGATTTATGACCTTTTAGTTTTTATTTATATTTTTAAACAATTTTTTTAAATAAAATTTAAAAGAAATAATTAAAAAAAGGAACTAGAAACAGACTGGAAAATATTGCTTATGATTAAGTATGTGGATTGAATTGAACTGAGAATCGTTATTTTTAAAGCAACAATGGCAGATGATGTCATAGTATTATTATAAAATATTAAATTAAGATAATTATGTTGAAAACCGTTGCTCGGTGTCTTAACGATTATATATATATATATATATATATATATATATATGTATATATAACCGTAATTTGTTAGTTTGGATTTAAGGGCTAAAATTTTTTCGCACAGATTTCCTCTGGAGGGACCTATTTTCTCAAGCACCGGATCTTTGTTGATCTTGTATTTTTTTAAAATTATATGATTAAATTTAAAAAAAAAAACTCAAGATTAGACTTTTTAAAATTAATTATGTAATTATTTTTTAAAAAATATAAAATTAACAATGACCATTAGATAAAATTATTCAACGGCCAAAATTTAACATTGGATGACACATGTCCCTCCAGTGCTGAATGGAATCCATGCGTA
Source organism: Biancaea sappan (assembly GCA_037074585.1). Taxonomy (NCBI): domain Eukaryota; kingdom Viridiplantae; phylum Streptophyta; class Magnoliopsida; order Fabales; family Fabaceae; genus Biancaea; species Biancaea sappan. The sequence goes on along the minus strand of CM073495.1, from coordinate 15,915,408 downwards.
TAAATTTTGCATGTGCATCTGAATTTATAAAGCAACAGAAGTTGCCAAAGGTAGTCTCAATAATTAATATTTTCTTTTTGTATGGTAATCCTAATTAAGTATATATTGACATTGGTCTAACTAATCAAATTGTCACTATTCTTCATTATTCTGCTTGTGTTCTTTCGAGTTCGTATTATGTTGGAATTTATTCCTTTGCTTTTCATCAAGTTACCATGGCAACTCCAATATATTTTACTCATGCAAGGGAAGTATGTACGAAATGTATTCTGTTAATTACATTTAATCACTAAAATTAATTTCATATTTTAATGGTTTAGAATTCATTATTTCTTATTCAATCTCTTTCAATGGTCGTTCCATTATTTTTACATTATTCAAATTATATCTAATAGTGTAAGAAGAAAAAGAAGTTCAGCGGCAATAGCCTATCCAACTATTAAAAAATAATTTAGAAAAATTTTAATTAATATTATAATTTGATGATGCTGCAAAAATATCTTAGATTAAGAATAATTCTAAACTATAAAGATGGTGAAATATAATAGCAAGAATTTTGTTATGGGAAGCTCGACTTCCATGGAAGTTGAGCTTCCAAATCTTTGATTTTATCTAAAAATCCGTGCTTTGTTGAAAAATATTAAAATGATTTTTGAGGCAAAACTGAATAGTGAGAAGTCAATCGCTCTGCAGCACTGCCCTAATAACAAACAAGCTGTAGAATGAGAAATTCAAACATACAGCTATTGCAATCAATTGACTATCCAAGTGAAAGGTGGGTCCTTCCATAAGTGGAGCCCATGACTTATAATATTTAAAAAAAAAGGTCAAATTACAATTTAACTAAAGTTGCAACCAAATTTTGTAATTTACTCCAAAGTCAATTTTGTCAAAAGTTAGGCACCTCCTTTGAAACTGAAGGGGCTACGGAAGGAAGGTTGGTAGAGTGGTTAGGTGCAACGCAGAATTAGAGAGGGTTGGTGGAGGAATGACTCTATAAATAGAGTCATTCACCTCCTTCAGAATCATCCCTCATAATCATCTCTTCATCAATTCCTGAAGCCTTACTTTGAGAGAGAAAGAGTGAGAAGAAAAATAGAGAGAGTGCCTCAGAAAGTTTCTGAGAGGAAAAATAGTGAGTCCAATTTGTGAGGGTTATTGTCCACAAATTGAAGAAATATTGTTATAGTATTTTTGTGAGTGAGAGGTCCACCTAAGGGTGAAGATTGTATTCCCATTATTGTTATAGTGGAAGATTTAAGCGGCCTACGGGTCCCGTGATTTTTACCTAATTTGGGTTTTCCACGCTAAAATCTTTGGTGTTAATTTTGTCTATTGTGTTCTGGGAATTATCTTGGATCTGTGGAAATTATTTTAATTCTACAATTACTGCGCACACCGCCATTTTTCCCATCAAGTGGTATCAGAGCTTTTGGTTGGAGTACCGTTGAAGAATACCGTACGAGTATTATTCACAAATACTATACGAAGACGTACGAGTACTATTCACGCATATAGGTACTGTTCATATATACTAGTATTTTTATACGTATTGGTACTATTTATACATATTAGTACTATTTATACTTGCAAAAGTACTATTTGTATATACGTAAGTACTATTCATACATACTGAGGTAATGTTTATACGTACGTAGGCACCGTTCATATGTATGAAAGTACTGTTCATACATACAAAGGTACTGTTCATACATACGAAGTACTATTCACTGCCAGAAAAGTTTTGGGGTCAGTTAAAACTGTTGACTACTGATCTCAATAATCAGCCTAAATGGCACAAATTATCACATGTGGAGAAGCAAGATGAAGGATCTTTTATTTGTGATGAAAATGCATCTACCAGTGTTTATATCAGATAAACCTGAAGGCAAGACAGATGAGGAATGGGGTTTTGAGCATGAGCAGGTGTGCGGTTTCATCCGACAATATGCTAAAGACAACGTGTACAACCACATCTACAATAAGACTCATGCCAGAACGCTATGGGATAAGCTTGAACAGCTTTATCCGTCAAAAACTGGTAACAATAAATTATTTTATTTGACCAAATTGACGCAGTTGAAATACAGGGAATGGACTTCTGTAGCAGATCATCTAAATGAGATGCAAGGGGTCGTAGATCAACTGTCCAGAATGGGCATAAATCTGGACGATGAAATATTTGCTCTGCTGGTATTGGGCTCTCTACCAGAGTCGTGGGAGACTCTGAAAATTTCCATCACCAACACTGCACCTGATGGTGTAGTTAATATGGAGTCTGTTAAAAGCAGTATCTTAAATGAAGAAATGAGAAGAAGATCACAAAGCTCATCTTCTTCATCACAACCAAATGTTCTGGTTTCAAACTTCAGGGGGAGGAACCAGTCTAGGGATCAAAAACCTAGAGGAAGGAGTAGAGGCAAATCCAACAGATATGCCAATGTTGAATGTCATTACTGTAAAAAGAAGGGTCATATCAAGATACACTGCCGCAAGTTCAAGAAGGATAAGGAAAAGAACAAAGGCAGAGGACAGAAGAAAAATGACAATAGTGATGATGAGCAAGCAGATGTTGCTAAGGAGTTTAACATTGTCTATGATGATGATGATGTAGTCAATCTTACAACCCATGAGATAAGCTGGGTGATTGACAGTGGTGCCACCATTCATGCTACATCTCGGAAGGAATTTTTCTCATCTTACACACCGGGCAATTTTGGTGTTGTAGGAATGGGAAATAATAATCTTTCAATAATTGCAGGTAAAGGAGATGTTTGTTTAAAGACGGAGAATGGTACGTGATTAGTCCTGAAGGATGTGAGGCATATTCCAGATATGCTCCTGAATCTGATCTCAACAAGCAAGCTAGATGATGAAGGTTTCTGCAATAACTTCTTTAATGGCCAATGGAAGCTCACCAAAGGATCGTTGGTGGTGGCCAGAGGGAACAAAGACTCTAAACTGTACATTATGCAAGCAAAGCTCTCCAAGGATTCTGTGAACACAACAGAGAATGATAGTACAGTTGAGCTATGGCACAAATGTCTCAGTCACATGAGCGAGAAGAGCATGATCCATTTAACTAGGAAAAATACCCTACCTAGTTTAGATCAAGTTCACTTAAAGAAGTGTGATGATTGTCTGGCAGGAAAGCAGAATAGAGCTATGTTCAAAAGCCACCCTCCTTCTAGAATGGCGAATGTACTCGATTTGGTACACTCAGATTTATGTGGACCAATGTTAAAGTCACTTGGTGGTGCTCAGTACTTTGTGACTTTCATTGATGACCATTCAAGGAAGATATGGGCATATACTTTAAAGACAAAGGTTCAAGTGCTAAGTGTCTTTAAAGAGTTTCATGCCACAGTTGAAAGAGAGACTGGGAAGAAGCTAAAATGCATTCGGACAAACAATGGTGGAGAATACATTGGACCTTTTGATGCTTACTATAAAGAGCATGGTATTTGGCATCAGACAACGCCTCCAAAAACACCGCAGCTAAATGGCCTGGCTGAGAGGATGAATAGAACTTTGATGGAGAGAGTTAGATGTTTACTCTCTCATGCAAAGTTACCAAAGAAATTTTGGGGTGAGGCTTTACTAACAGCAGTACACGTGCTGAATCGCTCACCTTGTGTCCCTTTAAAGCTAGATGTTCCAGAAAAAGTATGGTCAGGAAAAGATGTTTCCTATAACCATCTGCGAGTGTTTGGATGCAAAGCCTTTGTCCATATTCCAAAGGATGAAAGGTCCAAACTTGAGGCTAAGACACGGCAATGTGTGTTCATTGGATATGGTCAAGATCAGTTTGGCTACAAATTTTATGATCCAATGGAGAAGAAACCAGTCAGGAGTCGTGATGCTGTGTTTATTGAAGATCAGACCATTGAAGATATTTCTAAAGCTAATGGTGATTCAACTGATTCGAAAGTTATTCCTCCAACACCGGTGCCAAGACAGGGGAGAACCAGAAAGCTTCGAAGAAGCAATGGATGATGAACACAAGAAGAAGTGGATTGAGGCCATGCAAGATGAGATGAAATCATTGCATGAGAATAAGACTTTTGAACTGGTGAAGCTGCCAAAAGGCAAGAGGGCTTTGAAGAATAAATGGGTATTCAGAATTAAGCATGAAGAAAACAGTTCCCATCCGAGATTTAAAGCCAGATTGGTTATCAAGGGATTCAGCCAAAGAAAAGGGATTGACTTTGATGAGATATTTTCACCAGTGGTGAAAATGACATCCATTCGAACAATACTAGGGTTAGCAGCAAGTCTTGACCTTGAGGTTGAGCAAATGGATGTCAAAACTGCATTCCTTCATGGTGATTTGGAGGAAGAAATATACATGGAGCAGCCAGAGGGTTTCAAGCAAAAAGAAAAAGAGGACTATATTTGCAAGCTAAAGAAAATCCTGTATGGCTTGAAGCAAGCACCAAGACAGTGGTATAAGAAGTTTGAGTCTGTTATGAGGGAGCATGGTTACAAGAAGACTACTTTAGATCACTGTGTGTTCGTGCAGAAATTCTCTAATGATGATTTCATTATTTTATTGCTCTATGTGGATGACATGTTGATTGTTGGCCAAAATATTTTCAGAATTGATGACTTGAAGAAGCAGTTGAGCAAGTCTTTTGCTATGAAAGACTTAGGGCCAGCAAAACACATTCTTGGCATGAAGATAACTAGAGACAGAAGCGCCAAGAAATTATGGTTGTTACAAGAGAAGTATATTGAGAAAGTACTTCAAAGGTTCAACATGGACAAAGCTAAAGCGGTTAGTTGTCCTCTTGCTAATCACTTTAAGCTAAGTTCTAAGCAGTGCCCTTCTACAGATGAAGAAAAGGAAGAGATGGACAAGGTTCCATATGCTTCAGCAGTTGGAAGCTTAATGTATGCCATGGTATGCACACGGCCGGATATTGCTCATGCAGTTGGAGTAGTGAGTAAATTCCTTTCAAAACCTGGAAAGGAACATTGGGCTGCAGTAAATTGGATATTCAGGTATCTTCGGGGTACTTCCAAAATATGCTTATGTTTTGGAGATACCAAACCTGTGTTAGTTGGATACACAGATGCAGATATGGCGGGCGACATAGATTCGAGAAAATCTACTTCAGGCTACCTGATCACTTTTGCAGGGGGAGCTGTGGCATGGCAGTCAAAGTTACAGAAGTGTGTTGCACTGTCCACCACTGAAGCAGAATTCATCGCAGCAACTGAAGCCAGTAAGGAGTTGCTATGGATGAAAAGGTTCTTAAATGAACTTACTTTCCACCAAGAAAAGTATGAGCTATTTTGTGACAATCAAAGTGCAATTCACCTTGGAAAGAATGCCTCCTTTCACTCAAGATCGAAACACATTGATATGAGATATCACTGGATAAGAGGTGCATTGGAGAAGAAGCTACTACAGCTTGAAAAGATCCATACAGATGAAAATGGATCTGATATGTTGACTAAGACTCTTCTAAGAAGCAAGTTTGAATACTGTCGATCAGGTGCAGGATTAGTGGAACCCCCCACTTAGGTCGGGAGGGGGAGAATTGAAAGGTGGGTCCCTCCATAAGTGGGGCCCATGACTTATAATATTAAAAAAAAGGGGCCAAATTACAATTTAACTAAAGTTGCAACCAAATTTTGTAATTTACTCCAAAGTCAATTTTGTCAAAAGTTAGGCACCTCCTTTGAAACTGAAGGGGCTGCGAAAGGAAGGTTGGCAGAGTGGTTAGGTGCAACGCAGAATTAGAGAAGGTTGGTGGAGGAATGACTCTATAAATAGAGTCATTCACCTCCTTCAAAATCATCCCTCAGAATCATCTCTTCATCAATTCCTGAAGCCTCACTTTGAGAGAGAAAGAGTAAGAAGAAAAATAGAGAGAGTGCCTCAGAAAGTTTTTGAGAGGAAAAATAGTGAGTCCAATTTATGAGGGTTATTGTCCACAAATTGAAGAAATATTGTTATAGTATTTTTGTGAGTGAGAAGTCCACCTAAGGGTGAAGATTGTATTCCCATTATTATTATAGTGGAAGATTTAAGCGACCTACGAGTCCCGTGATTTTTACCTAATTTGGGTTTTCCACGCTAAAATCTTTAGTGTTAATTTTGTCTATTGTGTTCTGGGAATTATCTTGAGTCTGTGAAAATTATTTTGATTCTACAATTACTGCACACACCGCTGTTTTTCCCATCACCAAGAAACCAAAAATTTGCAAAAATAAATTTCTAAGTGATTGTAATTATTTGAAGACCTCGATTTAAATCCACGGCCAATATCAAAGCTAAATTAATAATTTTATGAATTAATTATTATATGTTACATGTGCATTTCTCTCTCTCTTCCACTCATACATACAAATGAAGATGACCCAATGAATGAAATTAATAATTATAAATTTTGTTTTCAATATTACGATAAATTAAATTAAACTGATATTAAATTCTAGCCTAAAACAGTAATTTTATTCTTAATATAACAATAGAACTAAAAAGTGATTTATTAAGTAGCACATATTATGCAAAAGTTTATTTCAATAACAAAAATAAATTAAAAAAATTAAGTGCAATGTTTGAAACAATCAAATAAGATAATAAAAGTTAAAAACTGATTTACCTTCAATAAAAAGTCTAAACATATTAAAGAGGCTAACATGAATCATCACATAAGCAATAAAAAATTGACAGAAACTAAATAAATCTAAGAACTGACTCAAAATTGATGTTGCTTTAATGTAATCCTGAATGATAAGACATTACATAAACATCACATATAATACTTTGAAAAACTTTAAAAAAAAGTAACTAAATCCATTTCAATAATTAAAATAAACTACCTATAAAAGCATGAACCTTTATGTTGAGACTTGAGACTGAACTAAGCCAGTTACAAATTCTTGAATGTTTTTATCTGAACTTCCTCCTTCATCCATAGCATTTTTAGCCATATTCCTCCAATACATGGCATTATTCTTCACTTCAATTCCTCTTTCACTCCCTAGTATTTGCTTTACACAGTGTTTCACTTCTTGCCTTGTAACTATCCCTTTGATTTCATCAACACCAGCTGTTATTCCCATTTTCCAAACATCCATAATATACTTGGCATTTGGGTTTTGATCTGCCCATTGTGGGACCCCCACCATTGGAATTCCTAAGCACAAAGCTTCTAACGTAGAATTCCAACCACAATGTGTCACAAAGCAACCCACTGCCTCATGTGATAGGACTTGAAGTTGGGGACACCATGTGACCACTAAGCCCTTCTCTGATGACATTATATGTTCCAAAAAGCATTTTGAAAGTTTGGCCTCTTCAGATGCCCTTACGACCCACAGAAAATGACACTCGCTTTCTATCAAACCCCAACCCATTTCCTCCATTTGTTCCTCATTAAGAGCTGCCAAGCTTCCAAATGACACATAGATAACAGACTGCTTTGGCCTCTCATTAAGCCATTTCATGCATGCTTCATTGTTTGGCTTGAACATGCTAATCCCGTAATCTATATCATCTTGGATTCTTTTGTCCAAGATCATCGATGGAACCGTTGGCCCTATTGTCTTCAATGGCCAGATCTTCTCCATCCATTCCACAACCTGAAAGGAATTTTCATTGTTAGTTTTTTTTTTTGACAATCAAGAAGAAAATTTGTTGCATAAAGAAGAGGAGGGTATGGAAATTACCTCTTGTTCTAATTCATAAAATGTGTTGGCAAGAACCCAATCTGCTTTTCCAATATTGGTAAACTGATCCAAAGCCATTTTCAAAAAGAAGGGATAAGATCCGTATTTATACAAAAATGATGGCAAATCCGATGAATCAAGATGTGGCATCCCTGGTAGCGAAATAATTTCCTTCTCCTCAAAAGGCATTTTCAACAATTTTTGATGAGCATGAAAGTACATGCTATAGACCGCACAAGTATGTGTGAAGAAGCAAGCACCAAACAAGCCATGCTTCTTTGCAACCTCAAGAGCCCAAGGTAAGTAAGCATCATACACAACACAATCTACAGGGAAGTCTGAGCCAGCCAACTTGTAAAGAAGCTCAGACAATGCACATGGCCCCACGCGCCAAAACTCATTTATGTAACTCTCTATGCTCTCTGCTGATTCTAACCCTCCTTCATCAAAGCCATCTGAGATGGTCTCAAGTGTGATGTTGTTATTGGATGTGAAGTTTTTCACAGGAAGCGTCTTGAGGAAAAAGAAGGTGGAAACAAGTGTAACTTTTACTCCTTTATGTGCCAAACGCTTTGAGAATTGAAGTACAGGGGTGATGTGTCCTTGGGCTGGAAAGCCTAACACCACACAATGCGCCACGTAACCTTTTTTCTCCTTCTCCATTAATTAGTGACGAGTGAGCTAGCTTATATTTCTATATTGATTCGTGTTCATATATGCTTATCGTGTGTGTGTATATATATATAGATTGATATGTTGATATCTTCAAATGGCGAATTTGGACACGACATTCTGGTGGGCTAGCAATATAAACTTGTGCCACAAGAAAATGACCGGCCTGGTAACATTTATATTTTATGTCTATATGGATTCACGTTCATATGTCACCATCATGTATATATAAAGATAGATATATGTTCATGTTTTCATAAATTCCTTTGAAAATCCGAGAAATTGGGTCAAGATTATTTGTTATTTCTCTTGTTTTTGGATGGCAGCTGACAGTTTTGTCGTTTATTTAGTCTTGTGGCGCAAGTCTATATGATAGAGACAGGAAAGCCGCCTCTTTGGACTTCAGCGTGGTCAAACTTGGTGTCCACCTCTCAGAACACATGATCGCACGTGCAATATATTCCATGAAATTATGATTTATTTTAAGTTATCCTATTTTTTTTAAATTTCTGAAGTTATATTTTAGTGATGATTTAGTCTCTATAAAATAATAATTGACCATTTTAGTTTTTAAATTTTAAAATTATTATACAAAATAATTCTTTTATATGTTCCTTTAGGCAAGGCATTGAACAAATAAACAATTTTGTTAAATAAATTACAAAATTTAAAGATTAAAATAGTTAGTTATGTCAGCATATTAAGATACTATATCACTCTACTGTTATACTAATAGATAATAGTACACATCAATAGATTACATTAATTGTGATGACAATGTCAACTTTTAGATTATTTTGTATAAAAATTTTAAAATTTCTAAACTAAAGTTGTTAGTATCATCTTTGTAAGGACCGAACTGTCACCAAGAAACATTTTCAAAAACTAAAAAATAGGTTTACTCTCTTGTTTTTTTTCCTTTTGTCCGTAGAACTGAAGTTGGATTTTAACGAGAATATGATGGTAGAAAATTAGGGATTGATAATAATTGATACATATGACCACATAAATTTCTCAGATGGAAAGGCAAGTTTTTAGAGGGAGAGTGGTAGGACTAAGAACATATTAAGGTGGTCAAGGCCATGGATTTTATAAAAGTATTAATAATTTACATCTTACAAAAGTAAGTAATTGTATAATTTAATTTTATAAACTAAACAATAAAAAAAATTTATCTTTTAAAAATCAATTTGTATATTTACTTCAATTTTGTTAAAGTTGATAATTTTAGTATATAGGTTTTCCAACCACATTTAAATGCAAGGTATCACGTGTATATGTCATAATACTTACATTGAAAAATATGAAGAGAATAATCAAATTCCGACGTGGAAATGTAATATGTCACAAAACGGACAATACACGATATAAGGGAAAAATAATTATAACTAAACACAAATAAACAAATACAATCTCCATTAAAACACAGTTACTACGTTTTAAATTATATTAACTATGAGCACATAAAAGAAGGTAGATGATGATTCAAAGTTTTACCAAAAGTTCAAGAAGAGAATAGGAAAAAAAAAACACAGGGGATACAATTAAATGGTAAGATTCAGCTTTTGAAAAAAATTAATTTCAATTATTTCTTTATTTTTTTCCCTCGCCTAAGATGATGTGTCTACTTCAAAACTCACACATCATTCATAATTATATCGTTCTAAGCAATGAGTCCATGAAAAAACTAGGAAAATTATTAAATTTATGACCTTTTAGTTTTTTTTAAACAAGTTTTTTAAAATAAACTTTACAAGAAATAAAGAAAAACAAAAAAGAAACTAGAAACAGACTGGAAAATATTTCTTAATTATGATTGAACATGTATAGTAATTGGTAATGGTTAGTCTTATTTACCCAAAAGAGTGGAATTGGCTTCCAATTTTAATATGAAGTAGTAAGAACTTGTTTGGTTTGGGTATTTTTTATTTTTATTTTTACTGATAATAAAAAATAAGCTTAAAAATATATTTAGTTTAGTTTAATGAAAATATTTTTTTAAAAATATTTTTTAAATTAGACCCAAATCTAAAAATATCAAAAAAAATTATTTTTACAAACCAAATAAACTCTAAAATTGTTGAGTTGCCTTGGTTTTGACTGCAATTGTATCTGACTGCAAAAATTATAGCCCTTTAATCCACCATGAACCATGAAATGAATTCCATTGCAGTCTATTTTGTTGGAATTAAACAGATACAATTGACTAGAACTTAAACAGATACAAACTCTATTTTGTTGGAATTTTTTCGTTTGCTTTCCATCAAGGAACCATGGTAGTCCTTAAGTATTGACATTGGTTTAAGCCCTTTTGGAACCAAGTCATCCACTGTAAAGTTTTAATAGAATATATATAAAGTCTGAAAAATTATGTCTATTCAATTTTAGTAGGTGTGTTTATTCTATTTCTAACAGTCATGTATATTCTATTTTCAATAGTCATGTTTGTTCAATCTTCAACAAATGTATCTATTTAATTTATATCTCTTTGAATTTTAAAATGTTCTTAATCAACCCAATTTGTCAAATTCTAATCGAGGGTCAAATCGTAATTTCCCTGAACCCATATATCCTTCACATGCTTGAGACACCTTATGCCACCATCATTGTCCTTCATCTTGTCACATAAAGTTTTCCAAATTTCGAGTTACCCCATTCTTTTCATGAAAGGGCACCGATAACAATTTTATTTCAATTTAGTCCCTACATCGACTTATTATTCCATAATTAGCTCCCTTCATGCCACACATACTCGTGCACCTATTGCCACATACTAGATTTCACATGATACCACACCCCTCCATGCAATTTCCCTTCCATCAAAATGGAAAAATTTCCTCCGTATTTTTACGTTCACGCTACTATTTCAACCACAGTAATACCCGAGAGCTTCAAGTGTTATGGAAGTCTCTTGAACCTTTCAATATACAAAGGGAATCTTGATCAAGCCAAAGCCTTATTAGCATCTAGAAGAAGACTTTTGAAAATACAAATTAGTATCTCGTGACTTAAGAGTTCAAGATTGAAGCTAAAATTATATGACTCAAATAAATGATTGAAACCACCAGTCAAATAATCAAGCTAATATGAAAAATATCAAAATCAGTTAACTATAATCTTGAAGATATTTATCAACAATTGATTGCTTATAACGGCTAGCACTTCTATGCTTATAAAGACTATGAAGTTGAAGCTACACATATTGAGAACGAAGAAAAAAACTTCCACACTTTGTGTCCTTGATCATCTTTAGTTTGTGAAGAAAAATTGTGAATTTAGTACCATTGATTATCTAACTTTTGAGAGTCATTGGTTACGGTGTATTGAGTCCGTAACCCACTTATCTTAAGCGTTAAACCTCTCTTTGTCTCTTTTTATCTTGGTTGTGGGCGAACTATGAAAACCCTCCAATTGCTAGTGATCTATGAAAACTTTTGTAGTTCTAGGTGATCTGTGTAACCCTCTAATTGGTGGTGACCTAGTAAAGTCATCTTGTTATATTGTGGAAATCTTTTGCTTTCTAAGAGGATTAGATGTAGGTTGTTGAGCTGAACCAAGATATCTACATCTTAGTTTTATTTCTACACACATATATCTATTTAAGTTCTAGTCAATTGTATCCTGTAATAGTTAATTGTATCTATGATTTGAGCATAATTTCATAAATTAGGTAAATTTTAATAAAAATCTATTCACCGCTCTAAGTGTATTCTACATTGAAGAGCTATGAAATTAGAAGTAGTGAGTTCGGCGGTAATAGTTTTCCAAAGGGTTTTGGTTTTATTTTTGTTTAGGATTGGACGTGTCTGCAGGCAAAGCACTAAGCAGGCATGATTGTGAGTTTATTATTAACAATGTGAAACATAATATTATTAAACATTCATTCTTTTTGTTCTAACAAATATAAATGCTTCGGATGATTTTATTCACAAATACGCATGCTATGATTAATTTTAGGATAAATTATACTAATTTTCTTTTGTGAAAGTTTGACTAAGTTAATATATTTCTTCTTTCAAATATTATATTTGACTAGCTCCTTCAACATTTTATAATACATATTGTAAAATCATTGTCTTTTGATTTATTTTCTATCAAATGGGATAATTTTCTGCATGCACTTCACCAAAATGCAATTTTTGTTTTGTCAATTTGAGAATATAAAGTCAGTTAAATTGATCTTAAGCTTAAACAAGAAGTTATAGTTTTAATCTTAATATGACAGTAAGAGCTATTAAATAATTTTCTCATTGAAAATATTACAAATTATATGTAGAAATTTTGATTTGAACGACAAAAATAAACTAATTAAAGGAAATTTACTGTAATATTTGAAATGATCAAATTAAGAGTAAAACAGTTAAAAACTGCTTTGTCTTCACTAAAATTCTAAACACATTTAGTGGCAATTACACGTCACATAGTCAAAAAAAAAAAACTGATTGAATTGGCCAAATAGAGCTTAGCATTGATTTTAAAGTGCTTCTATTTTGATGTGATTTGAAGTGACAATGCATTATTACATATTATATAATTTTAATAAAATCTTTAGAAAAATCTAAATCCATTTTCATTAATTGAAATAAAATAGCAAAAAAAAGCATGTTTCATTTTGAGACTCGAGCGAATTAAGCTTGTTACAAATTCTTGAATGTTCTTATCAGAGCTTCCTCCCTCATCAATAGCATTTCTAGCTATATTCCTCCAATACATAACATTATTCTCCATCTCAATCCCTCTTTCACACTCCATTATCTCTCTTATGCATTGCTTCACTTCTTGCCCTGTAACTCTCCCTTTGTTTTCATCAACATGAGTTGTTATTCCTATTCTCCAAATATCTATAACAAACTTTGTGTTTGCGTTTTGATCTGCAAATTGTGGGACTCCCACTATTGGAACTCATAAGTGCAAAGCTTCCAATGTAGAGTTCCAACCACAGTGTATCACAAACCAACCCACAGCCTCATGTGAAATGACTTGTAGTTAGGGACACCATGTGGCCATTATGCCCTTTCCTGATGATGTCATATCCTCCACAAATCTTTTTGAAAGTTTTACCTCTTCAGGTGTCCTTACAACCCACAAGAAATAGCATCCAATTTCTATTAAACCCCAAGCCATTTCCTCCATTTGGTCCTCACTAAGAGTTGCTAGGATCCCAAATGAGACGTATGTGACTGATTGTGTTGGTCTCTCTTCGAGCCACTCCATGCACCCAACGGCTTGAAGATGCTAATTTCATAGTCTTTACTCTTTATCATCTTATATTCGTTTGTCCAATAACATCGATGCCACCATTGGTCCAATTGTCTTCAAATGTCAAATCTTCATCCATTCCACAACCTAAAAGGAATTTTCACTGTCAACTTGATTGATAATGAAGAAGAAAATCTAGAAAGCTTTGAAATTAGTGTGTGGTGTGAAAAGGAAGAAAAGCTATCCTATTATTATTTTAGCCACACAAATAATATTTTGAGATTTTATTTAGCTGGGGGTGTGGGGAGGGGAAGTGAAATAACCTCTTGCTTTAATTCATAAGATGTGTTGGCTAGAACCCAATATGCTTTTTCAATGTTGGAAAATTGATCCAAAACAAAATATGTCATGTATTTATTTGGAAACATGGGGAATTCTAACAATGCAAGCTGTGGCAACCCTGGTAGCGAAATAATTCACTTCTCCTCTAAAGGCAATTTCAGTAATTTCTGATGAGCATGAAATTGATTGAGTGCAGAAGCACAACATTGAGTAAAGAAGCATGCACCAAACAAGTCATGCTTCTTCGCAACATCGAGAGCCCAAGGCATGATCTCGTCATACACAACACAGTCCACAGGAAAGCCTAAACTTGCAAGCTTGTGAAGAAGCTCAGACAGTGCGTTTGGTCCCACACGCCAAAACTCATTAATATAAGCCTCAAAGCTCTATGCTGCTTTAAGTCCTCATTCATCTAACCCATTTGATATGGTCTCGAGTGTGATCTTATTGGAAGTGAAGTTTCCCACAAGAAGCGTCTTGAAGAAGAAGAAGATAGAAACAAGAGTGGCTTTCACTCCTTTATGTGCCAAATGCTTTGAGAATTGAAGCATAAGAGTGATGTGTCCTTGTCCTGCAAAGCCCAACACCACGCAATGAGCCACATAACCCTTTTTCTCCTCCACTTGTGATATTGATTACTATGAGCTTAATATGTCTATATGGATTCACGTTCATGTGTTATCATGTATATATAATGATATATATATATATATATATATATGTTCACATTTTTTAAAAAGTCCTTTCGAAATTGAGAAATTGGGTCAAGATTATCTGATAATTTTCTTTTTCTTGGATGGCAGACAATTTTGTCATTTTCTTAGCCTTGTGCCGCAAGTATATATGATCAGTTTGTTTCCATTTATTATTTTATAAAAACAAAAGTTTGGTCACCGCTCAATTTTTATGTTTTTATTTTTTATTACGTAGATACATATTCTGAATGTTTTCATCTATGAATTTGTTCCTGTCAACAATTATAATAATAACAATAAAAGGCTTCACACATAGAATGTACGTTTTAAACGCATGATATACTTGGAACTATATCTAAACTTTTTAATTTTATTGTATTATATAAGGTAATTAGAGGCCAATATTAAATGTTTCTTTCGGATGGAAGACAAACGTTTGCTGGGTTACGTGGGGAGCAGGACGAGGACGGCTCACTGCGCCTGAGAGACAAGAAAGCCGTTTTCTTTAGTCTTTAAACTTCAGTGTCAAACTTGATGTCCAAGTCGCTGAAAATCCGAAATGATGACATGAATATCGCTCATTCCATGAAATTATGAATATTTTGTTAAAATATACTTTTGGTCCTGTATTTTCACTCCTTTTTGAATTTGGTCTCTACATTTTTAAAATTAAGAATTTGGTACTTGTAGTTTCAAAACTTACAAAAAAAAATGGTCTCTACCGTCGAAAACTGTTAATCTATGCACATGTAGCCTTAAACAAGACATCCTAGTTAGCATGTGAAAGATACATCTCACCCAATTAGCGCCACATCATACCAAAGCATTAGTTATTTTTTAATATTATACTTTTTTAGGTTATTTTCTTGAATAAAATAAATGAAATTACAAAAAAGATTATTTATTTTATGCGTTTCTAATATATATTAATTTTTTGATATTAAAATTTAAATATTAATTTCTTAGTTTTTTACTTTTAAATATAAATTTATTTTATTGAACTTAATAAAAAAATAAAGTGAACATATATTAATAAATTATTAATTTTTCAGATTTTTTTAATTTTAATATAATATTATTTATTAAAATAAATAAAGTAAATGAAATTAAAAAAAAATTATTAGAGTGATTATTATACCACCCATTCTGTTGTCCTTCTCATTCCCAAACCCTATTCATACGCCCGTTCAAAAATCATGCAGAATTGAGCAAAACATTATTTTGGGAATGGAGGTACGATATTTCTTAAAGGTTAAAATCAAAGACGAAAATTAGAGATAGAAGTATTCTATCTCAAAATTCATCTCTAATCTATTGCAAAATTCATCCTTAATATGAAATTGGAAAACAATAAATTAGAGACGGATTTTGAGGTAGATTATTTTCGTCTCTAACTAAATATTTGTTCCTAATTTTAGAGACAGATAACGGCGTGTTTAAATTCTATCCCTAAATTTTTATAAACTTTTTTGAGATTTAAAAAAGTCAGAATGGAATATTTCAGCATCTAAAATCCATCTTAGATTAATTTTAGTAAAACGATATCGTATCATGATTTAGAGATGGAAATATTCATCTCAGAATTTCGTCTTAGATTAGTTTTAGTAAAATGATGCTGTAGCATTAATTAGAGGCAAAATTTTCTATCCCAAAATTTTATCCCTAATAATTTAACTTTAAATCCCCAATTTGCTTCCCCGTATTTTCGTCTCACGCAGTCTCTCTTGTTCTCTCTCTCTCATCAAGCGCTCCCTCTCTCTTTGTCACTGGCCTATGTCTCCAGCGCCGACGTTCACCTCCATCCTCTATGCCCAGCTACCTTTGGTACTCTCTCTCCCTCTCGTCACTCCTTCGGTTCTATTATCGTCTCCCCCATTTTTTTTATTTGTTTCCAGTATTGGCTTCTATATTTTTCACTCTTCTTTTTTTTCAAGAGCAGTATTGTGAGTTTTGTTTAACTGTAGTTTTGTTTCTGGATCAGGTTTGCAAATTTCATTTTCGATAAAAAAGTTTATATGACTATTTATTTATTTAAAATGTTATATTATCTTTTAATTTACTGCACTTTATATTTAAAATGTTATATATATATATATAACTTAATATGATATTTTAGGTATAGATAGATATAGGTGTATCAGAACCATGTTTACCTTTCTTTTTTAAACAAAGATTATAGATCAAATAAGTGAGTCTTGAGTTAATATATCATTGAGCTAACAAGTTTATGTAGTATGTATCCATTGTACTAATTAATATGGTAAAACCAACTTGCCAGATGTGTAAAATTACTTTGAAGAAAGTGAAATTTCCGAGCTTTATTCTAGGAACTATTTTATATTTTCTTGATGATATTCACTTTCTTGTTTGTTGTATTCATTCTAATTTTTTAAGTTGTTGTTTTAACATATAACAAGGTAGTATATTTCCAATAAAATATAAGTGTGATATCTTTATCAATAAAGAAGAAAATACCAATAAAGTAAGATTCTAAGGTGTTCTTATTAGGTTGGGTTCAACGAGTATCACTGGGCCATGTGGTAAAATGTTATGTGTGCTCTCATGATGTTTGTTTGATTAAGTGTAATGTAATGATGTGCTTAAACTAAAAAGAAAGATAGCAGAAATTTGACTAAATTATTCTCTTTAAAAATATTACTAGTGAAAATTAGCATAAATTTAAGTATATCTTAATTTAGCTTAAATATTTTAAAATAAATCTATTATAATATGTCTATCAATCAATTCACTGTTATTAAATATGGAGCTATCCAAATAACTAATACTAATATTGTAGTTATTAGTATATTTATCTATTTATTAACTAATACATATAATTTTTTTTATTCACACACGTATATATGAATGAATGTTAGTGAATTGATATGTATAAAAGTGCATCTAAATATACATATAATTCTCATTTTGATTTACATTTTTAAAAAATCATAAACTATGAAAGTAGTAAAAGAGACAGTGGGACTCGGGTTCCGCTCCACTCTAGCCTGCACCTCTCCAGTCTTCCCTCTAGCAGACCCAAAGACTTCTTGGAAGAAAAAAAAGAAATTTTTGACCATCTTTTTTTCTAGATCCCCTACAGCACTCCAGCAGTTGGAGGGGATCCACATACGTGGGACTCTCCCTCGTTATGATATATAATTTTTATTAATGTTAATTATCATTTTCTCACTCTGTCTTACTTGTGAGACTAAAACATTATTACTTTGCATATACAATCGTAGAAAAACCCTCCAAGAAATAAAGATGGAAGATTTAGTAATTGCTTTTTTTCTTTTTGGTTAGCACTAGTGTGTGTACTGAAATACTAACTATTGGGCTGTTTTATTTACCAAAGTACTTAATTATTGGAGAGGTCGTTAATTATTCTGTAAGTAATGTCCTTCACAACTTGTTCATAACAATTACAATGTTCACATTTAGGTAGTTTAGATAACATTGCCTTATTGTAAGGTTGGATAAAATTTAAGTAGCGTCACAGAGAAATAATCTTAGAATGCCTTGAAAAATTAGGTGAAAAACATAAATGTGCCACAGAATCATCAATGAATGTACAACAGGGTGGGTCCTAATAGGGTTGAGTTTATAGAAGAGTTCTTGAATGTGGTTGAGATGTTCATTAGTCATACGAAGAAGTTACGAGTGTTTTTTATGGAAAAGATGATAAGGTGTCCATGTGTAAGGTACAAATATCGGGATTTGTTAGAACCTAATGATGTAAAGTTGCAGCTCTACCAGAAAAGTTTCCAACTGGTTTACTATTACTGGATATCCCATAGGGAGAGATTTCCACGAGCTGATGAATCATTGTTGATGGTGAATCCATCCTTAGATGACCAAGCTTCCAACCTTGAGGGCTTCGAAGCACCAAAGGGTCGATACGAGGAAATGGTCTATGATGCGATGAGGTATGCGATCAGAGAAGAGCTTGCCGAAGTATTAAAGGAGCTAAATTTGACAAACTCGGTTCAAAATCTAGTGATGAAAAGCATTGCATGAGGCCAGTGAGAAAAGTTAAGACATGGCCTATGTATTTCATCAACGCCTATAAGTTTCACACCAAAGAGTTTAACCTTTATAAGCGCACATACAATTGTGGTGTGTGCATTAAGGGGTCCAACTATAAGGGTCACCGTCAAAATGTCTGATATTGTTTAGGTGCAAATGGTTTAATCCAACTATCGGCCTTGGCACAAGAATAGAATGAGAATTGAGAATTGTTTAGGTTCACAGGTCCTAGAGGCTAGCGCCGTATGATTCATTCCTGTTTTCCCTACAAGCACTGCAGGTATGCTACTGCGCTTTTCCTGCAAACCGCAATAAGGCTAATAGCTCACACTGATTAAGGTCAAGGCTAAGAAAACAATTGACGCACAAAGTACTTACGTCTGTATTGATGCATTTCAAGAAGAAGAATTGGGTCTGATAATGCCTACTACGATGGAAAACGACAATGACCTTCAAGCCTTGCGCGATGATGGGCCATATGAAGAGGTTGATGGGGACATCAATGATCAAGTGTTCATTAATGATGAAGAGGAAAAGGATGAAAATGAGGAAGATAAGTCTAAAGAGGACGAAGGTGACACAATGTCTAAAGGGGAGAATTTTCCATCTCAGAATAGAAATAGATTCAGAGACGGAAATTTTGTCCTAGAATTGAGACTGGCCCTTATCCATCTCAGATACCCAAATATTTTTCTGAGACGGATTTCTTGTTTTGAAATGAAAATATTTCGTCCTAGAAATTTGAGACGGAATGTGTAGACTTCTCATAAATTTGAGATGTCCAAATGGGAAGTGGATCAAAATCTGTCTCTAATTCCGCCTCTGATCAATCAGGGAAGGAATTTTCCTACATTAGAGACAGAAAATTTTGTCTCTATTCTATTCTTTTTTTTTTTGTAGTGTTAGTTTGGGACATGTGCATTGAATGGAATGTTTACATTAGCATTAAGTGCCACAAGTGGCAAAATTTAAATATATAATATAAAAATATACAAAATTGATAAATACAAATCTATATAAATATTTACATGATCATTTAAATAGCTAATTTTAAAAAAATAAATTAGTTTTTATTTGATATATTCATATGAAATTAAATTCTAGTTTGGTCCCTTTTTATAAAGTCAATAATTTCAGTTAAAACCGAATTTAATCTAAAATTTCATTTTTTGTTAAAAACTTTTCTGTTGACTCACTTAGGTCCCTAACTAATTTTTTCCTTTGTCCTTTACATGATTTAAGATTATATTTAGCTTCATCTAGGTCCCGAGTCCTAGAATATTTTTTTTCTGAAATTAAATCAACCTTCGTGAACCTTTTATTTTTTTTCACTTTAGTCCCTATCATGCATTTTACATACTTTTCTCAAGAGTTTGATTTCTAAACTTGTCCAAAATTTCTTTGATAGAATAATATGTGGAGTTTTTACTCATATATAACATAGAAAAGAAATTGTGATACAATATGAAATACAGAAAGAAAAGAAACTGTGAAAATAGAAAAGAAGAATTATACACAGAAGAGAATAATTAGGCAGAAAAATATATTTTGTTTTTACATGTATATTTAGGAAAAACACAATTGTTATACGAGAAAAGAAGACAATAAGAGAGAAAAGAAAGATGAATGGAAGACCGTAAACAGAAAAATAAGAATGTGAAAAGAAAAGGAGAAAGAATGGTTGCGCGAGAAATGAATATTTTAGAAGTCCCGTGAAAAAATTTGCTCTGTTATCTCGTGAAAAAGAAGCTTGAAATGTGCCAAATATTATATAAGAGCTCGTAGGAAAATATTTTGGAGAAAAATTATTTGATAGTGGGACACATACACATAATTATTATTCCTTCCTATTTTTTTAATGTCCAATGATGAAATATGAAAAAAATAAATTTGTTATAAGTTTGTGTTGATTGGAAAACTGAATAGATGACATTTTATATTATTTGTATGTTTATATGTTATAAGTTTGTGTTGACTGGAAAAGTAAATAGATGACACTTTTATATGTTTGATTATTTTGAAATGATTATTTATAAATTTTGCATCATTTATAAATAAACATAAATGAATAATTTATTGATAAGCATAAAGTATTTGTAAATTGCATTAAATACTTCAATATATTTATAAATCGAAGATCTTGGTTAGAATTTGCGAGAGTTTGAGATTTCTTCTACGAAGCCTTTCGCTCTCTTCCTGTCTTTCGGAAGTCTTCCGTCCTTTGTCTTCCATTAAATGTGGTTTATTGTATTGGGACTTTTGGAGTGTGTAAATATATATATATATTCTAAACATTTTAATATATTTTAATGACCAGTCTGATTCGACCACAGTTAAACTATTAATCTCTACTGATTCAATGACCAGTCCTTTTTTCCAAACCTTGCTCTTTTTTTTTTTTATAACAATGCCTTGTTAATTCTAAAGTCTTTATATGAGAGGATCAAAATTCACTTTTTTAAAAATCAAAATAGAATTTTTATTAGAACCACTAATTGTTGTCTTATCCTACATGGTAAAAGTACTAATCATTCCCCTAAATTTTGACCAATGTTTCAATAATAACTTAGAACTTTATTTCATATCAATTATAATTCATTTATTTTTAATTAGTTTCGATTATATCCTTGAGTCTACTACTATCAAAATATTTGATGGTAGACACTAATGTGGTATCTCATTTTGCACACGTCAATATCTATTAATTCCCACCAACTTTCCCACGTAAGATTAGAATTGATAAATAAATTAATGATTATTTTAGTCATTACAATTTCAATTCTATGTGGCAAAGTCATAGTAAATTAATCGGTTATCTCTGTTGGCAAAGCCACCACCCCTCTTTATCCTTCCTTGTCTCCTCTAAGTAGATCTTTTTCAGGTGGTGGTTTCTTTTCGTCCCCTCCAAGTAGTTTTTCTCTCAGGTCATAGTTTCTTTTTCTCCTCTGTGTATTTTTTCTTTCGGGTGTATTGTTTAATTTTCAATCATTTAAGGAAGCTTCAAAGCTAAGAATGATTTTGGAAAAATTAGAACTCATTAATAGTCAAAGTCAATATGATTCAAAGAAGGATAGATGAAACGATTTCAGAAATTCTTTGAGAGTTTTTTCATTTTTTGTTTTTGTTTCAAATTTTCTTTCGGGGCCTCTGTTGCATCTGACCAATGCAAACTATCAGTTTTTTCTTAATATGATTTGTTTCATTAGTCAAATCGTACAAATACTTATCAATATGATTCAAGAAAAAATAGATGAAATGACTTCAGAAATTCTTTGAGAGTTTTTTTTTCGTTTTTTGTCTTATTTTTTCTTTCCACGCCTCTGTTGTATCTGACCAATGCAGATTATCAATTTTTTCTTAATATGATTTGTTTCGGACTTTTTGGCCAATATAAAAAAAAAAGTAAATTAATAAGTGCTAACGCATGTAAGATAAGATGTTAAGTTAGTGTCAATTAAATATTTGTACAACAATAGATTTAAGGGTAATAATAAAACTAATTGTAAGCATATAGTTTATAATTGACACAACAATACTCTGGTCAAAAATCAAGGGCATAATAGTATTTTTGACTTATCTACATACTAGACCAAAAGTGAGAAAATGAAACAATAAAATTAATTCTTCCTAGTACTTTGTAGATTTAAGGGAAAATGTATACAAAAACAATTTTATTAATTGAAAAATTGAGGGGCAAATTATAAACGTTTATTACCAAAATTTATATACTAAAAATATTATATATATATATATATATATATTAAAGTCAACAACTAAAATATTCTCCAAAGTAAGAGCACTTTTAAAAACTTTAATTAAATTTTATTCTTTTAAAAATAAGAGACATCATGTGATTTGAATCTTCCAACCAAAGTGATAAAGCACCAAATGCATTCATAGTGATTCCTCCTGTGAAGATCAAAACCATACCAAAAGCTAAAGGGTTTAATTAGCATGACCTAACTACAATACTTCATAGGATCAAGTTTCATCCCTCTATAAATGCAAACCCTACTTTACACTCCCCAACATAGCAAGGAAAAAGCTTGAAAACCTCAAAAACAAATTTTATTCTTTTGGTTCAAAGGCTTTCTCACTATTGTTGGTTTTGGTGATAGTGAGAGTTTTGGTGGCTCAAGGCCAAGCCACTCCATGCACAACAACAAACAACAAGTACGACATGAACAATTCAACAACATAACCACAAGAACAAGAATAACAACAACAAAACGAAGAAGAAGAAGAAAAAAAAAGATAACAAGTCCTAACTCATAAGTCCTAAGACATAAACTTCAATCCTTAGTCCCTATGTCCTTAGCCGAAAGTTTTAGGCCTAAGTGGATGGAAAATGGGTCCCATATATATATATTATAGAAAATGTAAGTAATTAAAAATAATTTTGATTCATTTTAATTAATTATCTTATATTAATTAATATGAAATATATATATTATAATAATTAATTTTTTATAATTATATATTAATTAATGCAGATTATTTTGAATTTTTATCAGAATTAAAAATTTTAAATATAAAAAATATCAGAACCTATTTAAATAAAAAATTCAAAATAATATGGATTTCATTTGAAAAAAAAATTATAATTGCAAATTGTGTTGCACATAATAATCATCGTTAAAAGTCAAAGCTTAACCATTAATAAAATACACACAGTAACCTATTTTCCCACTTCCTAAACCTTAAGTTCTAATCGCAAAGGCCTATATCCCCAAATTCCTAAGCCCTAGATTCTAGTTCTTAATTTTTATAATGTCGTAAGGCCTAAGACAAACGGATGACAATGATTATTTTATTGATTTTTAAGCTATATGTTTTAACTAATATAATGTGCCACATTTTTGTAATTGTAAATCATATCAAATTAATACTATTTTGAAATTCTTTGTTCAAATAAGTTCAAATACAAATATCGGTAGAAAACAGAACAAGGCTCCATAAAAAGCACGAAACTGAAGATATAAATGCTACAAAATTGTGCCCTTAGAGATTGAAATTTCGTTCAAATATTGTGCCGTTTGATCGCGGAGTCAGTCAATTTGAATTTGGTTCAAACGTTAATGTGTATGGTAATAATCGATACATATGACCACGTAAATGCTGAGATGGGAAACGGCAATTTTTTAGAGGGAAAGTGGTAGGCATAATAACATATTAAGGTGGTCAAGGCCATGGATTTTATCAAAATATTAATAATTTAGGCCTGTACCCACCGTATTTGAGTCAGTTTGGACATAAATTTATTGGTCAATAAAAATAGCTGCATCGGACTAGCTAATTTGACTTACGGGTTGGCCCTTTTTAATTTTTTTACATAATTATATTATTTAGTATATAAATAATCTTATTTTATTACATTTTATATTTTATAACATTATATTTAATAATTATAATATATTTAAATATAAAATTTTTTATAATTTTAAAAAAATAAATATATAATTTTTAAATTTAAATATAATATAATTAATTTAAAAAAATATATGAAAAATTAAAATTATTGGTGTGCAAGTTACAGAAAATCCCACATGAATATGGATTTAAGTATTAGATATCACGTGTATATGTCATAATACTTGCATTGAAAATATGAAGAGAATATAATCAAATTCCGACGTGGAGGGCCCAATGAACGAAATTAATAATTATAAATTTTGTTTTCAATATTACGATAAATTAAATTAAATTGATATTAAACTCTAACCGAAAACTGTAATTTTATTCTTAATATAACAATAGAAACTAAAAAGTAATTTATTCGTGGAAGGAGCACATATTATGCAAAAGTTTATTTCAATAACAAAAATAAATTAAAAAAATTAAGTGCAATGTTTGAAACAATCAAATAAGATAATAAAAGTTAAAAACTGATTTACCTTTAACAAAAAGTCTAAACATATTAAAGAGGCTAACATGAATCGTCACATAAGCAATAAAAAAATGACTGAAACTAAATAAATCTAAGAACTGACTCAAAATTGATGTTGCTTTAATGTAATCCTGAATGATAAGACATTACATAAACATCACATATAATACTTTGAAAAACTTAAAAAAAAACGTAACTAAATCCATTTCAGTAATTAAAAAAAATTCCCCATAAAAATTAAAAAGTATGAACCTTTATGTTGAGACTTGAGAGTGAACTAAGCCTGTTACAAATTCTTGAATGTTTTTATCTGAACTTCCTCCTTCATCCATAGCGTTTCTAGCCATATTCCTCCAATGCATGGCATTATTCTTCACTTCAATTCCTCTTTAACTCTCTAGTATTTGCTTCATGCAGTGCCTCACTTCTTACCTTGGCATTTGGGCTTTGATCTGTCCATTGTGGGACCCCTACCATTGGAACTCCTAAGCACAAGGCTTCCAACGTGGAATTCTAACTACAATGTGTCACAAAGCAACCCACTGCCTTATGTGATAGGACTTGGAAGTTAGGGACACCATGTGACCACTAAGCCCTTCCTTGATGACATCATATGTTCCAAAAAGCATTTTGAAAGTTTGGCCTTTTCAGATGCCCTTACCACCCACAAAAAATAGCACTCACTTTCTATCAAATCCCAACCCATTTCCTCCATTTGTTCCTCACTAAGAGCTGCCAGGCTTCCAAATGACACATAGATGACAAACAACTTTGGCTTCTCATTAAGCCATTTCATGCATGCTTCATTGTTTGGCTTAAACATGCTAATCCCGTAATCTATATCATCTTGGATTCTTTTGTCCAAGAGCATTGATGGCACTGTTGGTCCTATTGTCTTCAATGGCCAGATCTTCTCCATCCATTCTACAACCTGAAAGGAATTTTAATTGTTAGTTTTTTTTTTCTAACAATCAAGAAGAAAATTTGTTGCATAAACAAGAGGAAGGTATGGAAATTACCTCTTGTTCTAATTCATAAAATGTGTTAGCAAGAACCCAATTTGCTTTTCCAATGTTGGTAAACTGATCCAAAGCTATCTTCAAAAAGATAGGATAGGATCCGTATTTATACAAAAACGATGGCAAATCTGACGAATCAAGATGTGGCATCCTTGGTAGCGAAATAATTTCCTTCTCCTTAGAAGACATTTTCAGCAATTTCCGATGAGCATGAAAGTACATGCTATAAACCGCACAAGTATGGGTGAAGAAGCAAGCACCAAACAAGCCATGCTTCTTGGCAACCTCAAGAGCCCAAGGCAAGTAAGCATCATACACAACACAGTCTACAGAAAAGTCCGAGCTGGCCAACTTATAAAGTAGCCTAGACAATGCACATGGTCCCACGCGCCAAAACTCATTAATGTAAGCCTTAAAACTCTATGCTACTTTGAGTCCTCCTTCATCAAACCCTTCTAAGATGGTCTCAAATGTCATGTTATTGGAAGTGAATTTTCTCACAAGAAGCGTCTTGAAGAAGAAGAAGGTAGAAACAAGAGTGACTTTCACTCTTTTTATGTGCCAAACGCTTTGAGAATTAAAGCACAGAGTTGATGTGTCCTTGTGCTAGAAAGCCTAACACCACTCAGTGAGCCATATAGCCCTTTTTCTCCTTCTCCATTAATTAGTGATTGATGTGCTAGCTTATAGGTTCATCTTCATATATGTTTATCTTGTATATATATATATATATAGATATGTTGACATCTTCAAATGGCGAATTTGGACACATTCTGGTGGGCTAGCAATATAACATTGTGCCACAAGTCTCCGTTCAATTTGATGTTTTTGACTTTATAATAATCAAAAGATAGAGAATAAATAATTAAGTATCATACAAATAAATACAATAAAAACATCAAATTGAACGGTGGCTATTCTAGCCATATATATGTAAACATGGCGGGCAGCGTTAGGTGAAAATATTCTAAAAGCATGGTTAGGTGCAAAAATTATATAAATAAACATTACCAGCTGTTTAATTGTGATTGGACGAATGGCTACGAGCATAAATTAACTCCAGTATTTAAATCAATTTGTCCCCAATCTCTTAGTGCCAAGCAAGATGCTTAATCCATCTGAGCTGTTAATTTTCACAATCAACAATCTAGATTTTATGATTTTCTTTAAAAAAAAATAAATTTTTTTTTAAAATCTAGACTGTTGATTATGAAAATCAACTGTCCAAATAAGTCAAGCACCCTATGACTTTCAAAATCATAATCTATTTCCACCTACCACTACAAGACAAGAAAGCCATTGTATTCCATGAATATAGCACATGCAGTATATTCCATGAAATTATGATTTTTTTTGTTAAAATATATTTTTGGTCCCTATATTCTCACCTCTTTTTGAATTTGGTTTCTACACTTTTAAAACTAGAAATTTGGTTCTTGTAGTTTCAAAACTCATAGAAAATGATCTCAACTGTCAAGAACCATTAGTCTGTGCACATATGGCTCTAAATAGGATATCCTAATCAGCATGTGAACCCATTTTAACAACTATGTTACACCCAATTGGCGCCACATCATACCAAAGCATTAGTTATTTTTAATATTATTTTTTTATATACAAAAGATTATTTTCTTAAATAAAATAAATGAAATTTAAAAAATTATTTATTCTATGTGTTTCTAATTAATTTTAAGAATCGTTCTTATATAAGAACTTGTTCTTACAGCAAAAGTATTGAAGAGTTGCGGGACTTATTGTGGAGTGTAAAGATGTAAGGTAACTTATAACACCTATTTGTGAGTTCTTTAGAATTACATTATTGGAGTGAAAAGTTGTTTAAAGTAAAAATTAATGATGTGGTATTATAGGACTCACAATAAACAACTCATTAGAGTTGTATAATTTGAGATGTTCTTTGTAATACCCGTTAATTTCGGAATATAATTCGCTTAAGAGTATTTTAGAATTTTACAACGTTACTTTAGTTATTTATTTTGGTCATTTTTAATTTTCATATTTAATTGTTCTCTTTGAATATTATTTATGAAAATTGAGTTAAATAACTGGACTGAATATTTGCACTACGTGGGATATATTCTAAGAATGCTGAAATTCATGGAAAAGTGGTTTAAGAATAGTCAATTAGTCCATTTATTGTAAATTGACTGGATGAGTTTGGATGTTGGGTTATGGATACCCATGGGTTATTCAATAACCCATTAGAAATATTTAATATAAAGCTTCAATAGTACCCCCCTCATTTCTCACGCAGAAGGAAAAGCTGAAAACTGAATAGTGGAAATTTCTCTCGTTTCTTCATCCTCTTCTCAAATCTTTTCCTTGATCTTCAGAGTTTTGATTATTTGTTCGGTTCAAAAGCTTTGTAAGGATCAAAGGTAAGCTTTAATCTCATTATTTTCCTTAAATTTCAGTTTATGTAGAAGATCAGAGGAGGTTTTGTTCTTGAAGATTTTGATGATAATTCATGAATCTCAGTTGTTTTAGAAGTTATATTTGAGTTATAATCGGTTAAAAGAGTTGAGATTCTGGTTTTGAATCAAAAGAAAGGAAAGGATGAATTTTTGAAAGATTTTTCTGCAAAACTCGAGTTACTGTAGCGACCAGAAATTTCGGGAAAATCTGGAAATTTTTCTTCGAGTACTGTAGCAGTTACTGCATTGTCAACAGTCAACGGTACTGTAGCAGTCAAACGTTACTGTAGCGAAACGTCACTGTAGTGAACCGTTACTGTAGCAAAGTGTTACTGTAGCAAATCGTTACTGTAGCAATCAGAAAATTTTGCGTATTTTCGTGATTTTGTTTCCTTTCTTATGTTTCCTTGTAATATATTTTACTAGGAAATTTTCCTACACAAATTCTAGTGTGGAACAAGGTAAACTTGGACAAACATCAAGGTGAGTGAATAACCTTGCTAAGCTAATTTGATATTACTAGTGAAAGTACAATATAAGTCCCATTTACAATATTATTGGATATTAATCAACCAATTTTTCATATGACAGTATATGATGATTGATATATTTTTTACAGAAATTCAAAGGAATAAGAGTATGTAGAAATTATTTTATTTCATGGCAATTGTACTATGTAATAAATTCTCACTATCTTATTAGTGAGTAAAGATCTACGGGATCTAATACATGAGTTTGAAAGGGTTAAAGTCCCATACTACTCAGTACATAACGATGAAAAACTATACACGAGTTTGAAAGGGTTAGAGTCCCATACTACTCGGTGTATATCTATGAGAACTTATTCATGAGTTTGAAAGAGTTAGAGTCCCACACTACTCGGTATATATCTATGAGAATTTATTCACGAGTTTGAAATGGTTAGAGTCCCATACTACTCGGTGTATATCTATGAAATCTTATTCACGAGTTTGAAAGGGTTAGAGTCCCATACTACACTATGTATAAGACAATTAATTATATGAGTAAATGTGGTATTTGCACTTTTGATATTTTATATAGTACAGTTATTTACTTACTGAGTTTTAAATAAACTCACACTCCCTATGATTATCTTTTCAGATATAGAAAACAAGGAAGAAGAATATCCGTTTGAAGATTAGAAGCCCCTTGAAGTTATTATCTGTTTCCGTCTGGTGGGATACCAGTACAGTATTTATTAATGTGAATACTAGGAACGCTCTGTACTTACTATAGGTCTCCTAGGCTTGCGATGAGATAGAAATATCAGACTATGTATGTCTATATTTGCTTATCAGATGAATATAATTCTGTCGTGTGGAATGAATGATTAAGGTTGAATGTAAAACCTTACAGAATATATGTAAATAACGTATGTTTGAGAATTTTATCAAATGAGTTGTATCTTTTCACATGTTCAATTTTTGGGATGTGACAATTTGGTATCAGAGGATAGGTTTTATAGGTCCCCTATAGAGTACAGAGCAAAGTGATCTTTGTGGGCCCTTCCCTATTGTCATGAGCCGCCGCATGACCATAGGATTAGGTTCCATAAAAGACCTTGTAGAGTATAACGTCATTTTATAGATAACTTTTCAGTAGGGCTAGTAAGTGATATTTTGTTTACGTCTGAAAAATTGTTTGTTATATGTGTAGATATTTGACAGTTCAATGTCAGAAGGATCTTCTAATAATAATGAGCATATGGGTCCAAGGAGGGCTATAATTCCACCAGAACATGGGCAAGATGATCCTAACCGTGATGATAGTTTTCATGCTCAAAGTACTGAGGGCGCAACTAGTGATCAAGTAAGGAGAGTCGAACCTGACGCTCACATTGATAATGCAACTATTGCACATGTGATTAATTTAATGAATGAACGATTTGAGCGATTTGAGGCTGAAATGAGAGGTCGAGCTACACAAGCTAACCTGCCAGTGGATCCTCCTATTGTTGAAGCTGAAATTGTACCACTAGCTCAGTTAGCTGGAGGAGGTAATGTAAGGGAGGTAAGAATGTCTGAATTCCAGAAAATGAGGCCTCCTACTTTTTCAGGAGAAAATTCGAAAGAGGACCCACAATGTTGCCTTGAAGATTGTGGAGCAATCTGTGATGCTATAGGGTGTTCTCCTACTCAAAAGGTAGAATTCACTTCATTTCAGTTTAAGGGTAGGGCTGGTAAATGGTGGAGGAATTGGAAGAAAGCTAGAATTCAAGGCGCACCGCCAGTTATGTGGACGAAGTTTTACAGATTGGTTATGGAAAGGAAGTCAAAGAATAAAGAAAAATATCGACAAAAGAAGAAAGCTAGATATAGGAGATCTTTTGATCAAGGGGAAGACTCAGGGACTTTGAAACCCTTTACTGCATCACAACATGCTCCAGCCACTCCTACTAAGTCATCTTATTCTACAGCCAGTGTGGCTAAGCCTCGTTCAGAGAGTAGGGGTGGATTTAGCTCTTCTAGTAGAGGAGGTACTCAAGGTAGAAGGGAAAAACCTCAATGTCCTGAATGTGAAAAGTTTCACTTCACAGAATGCAGGTTAAACACTGTTGGTACAGGTTGTTTTCACTGTGGACAAAAAGGACATTTTATAAGGGAGTGCCCTCAGCTCATGACAAGACCAGGTCAAGGGTCTACCTTGCCACCTCGACCACAATCTATTTCTGCTTCTATTACTCGAACACCAACCCCTTCAATAGGGGGTAGTATGGGAAGAGGTTCTGGAGGAGGCCAAGGTGACCATAGAAAACAAGCTGCTGGCAGAGGAAATGCAAGAGTATATGCTCTAACCCGACAGGATGCTCAAACATCCAATGCTGTAGTTACAGGTATATTATCTGTTAATACTTTTGCTACACGTATTTTGTTTGACCCCGGTTCTACTCACTCATATGTGTCACCCCTATTTGCCAAGAGATTTGCATTTGATTCAATTACTCTTGAAGAACCATTCTTGGTTTCCACACCGATGAGAGAGACTTTGATGGTTAAAACATGTTATTGTTCTTGTAAAATAATCGTTGGAGGCATGGAAACTGAGATAGATCTTATGATTCTCAATATGTTAGATTTTGATGTGATTTTAGGAATGGACTGGCTATCTTCTTGTCATACTACTATAAATTGTCGTGATAAAGTAATTTCCTTTAATGTGCCGAGAAGGAGTAATTTTGTGTTTCAAGGAGATCGAAGTGATGTACCTTGCAACTTGATATCTATGTTAAGTGCCCGGTGTATGTTGCGAAAGGGATGTCAGGGATTTCTAGCTTTTATCAAAGATTTAGAAAAGAAAGAACAGAAGTTAGAAGACATACATGTGGTTAATGAATTTCCATATGTGTTCCCAGAAGATCTACCTAGATTACCTCCAGAAAGAGATATTGAGTTCAGTATTGATTTGGTCCCAGACACACGACAAATTTCTATTCCACCTTATCGTATGGCTCCTACTGAGCTAAAAGAACTCAAAGAACAATTGGAAGATTTGTTGAACAAAGGGTTCATTCGCCCATGTTTTTCACCTTGGGGTGCTCCTGTTCTTTTTGTGAAAAAGAAAGATGGTTCTCTGAGATTATGTATAGGTTATCGTCAGCTGAATAAAGTCACGGTAAAGAATAAGTATCATTTACCAAGGATAGATGATTTGTTTGATCAGCTTCAAGGAGCAAAATACTTCTCAAAGATTGATCTAAGGTCTGGATATCATCAGTTACGAATTAAGAACGATGATATACCTAAGACAGCTTTTCGTACACGGTATGGACATTATGAGTTTCTTGTGATGTCTTTTGGGTTGACAAATGCACCAGCAGCATTTATGGATTTAATGAACAGAGTGTTCAAATCATTCCTTGATAAGTTTGTAATTGTATTTATTGATGATATTTTGGTATATTCAAAGAGTCATGAAGAACATACTGAACATTTGAGAACAGTGCTTCAGACCTTGAGAGAGCCTCAGTTGTATGCAAAGCTCTCAAAATGTGAATTCTGGATGAGTCATGTAACATTTTTGGGACATGTTATTTCCCAAGAAGGTATTCATGTAGATCCAAGTAAAATTGAAGCAGTAAAACAATAGCCTAGACCAACAACTGTGTCGGAAGTACGTAGTTTTCTTGGCTTAGCAGGGTAATACCGTCGCTTTGTCAAAGATTTCTCTAAGACGGCTCTCCCATTAAATAAGTTAACCCGAAAGAATGTTAAATACATTTGGGATGATTCATGTGAGCAAAGTTTCACCCAATTGAAAGAGTGTTTAACTTCTGCACCAGTTTTAATCCTACCATCAGGACCAGGGGGTTACTCTGTATTCTGTGATGCCTCAAGGATAGGCTTAGGGTGTGTATTGATGCAACATGGTAAGGTTATAGCTTATGGCTCACATCAGCTTAAAAAGCATGAATTGAATTACCCCACTCATGATTTGGAAATGGCAGCTGTAGTGTTTGCCCTAAAGATTTGGAGACATTACTTGTATGGGGAGACTTGTAAAATTTTTACAGATCACAAAAGCCTTAAGTACATTTTTCAGCAGAGAGATCTCAATCTAAGGCAATGAAGGTGGATGGAACTTCTGAAAGATTATGATTGTACCATCCTTTACCATCCAGGTAAAGCAAATGTAGTGACTGATGCTCTAAGTCGAAAGTCTATGGGAAGTTTAGCTCACATTGCCACTATAAGGAGGTCTCTAATACATGAACTACAAGAATTGGAAGCTGATGGAGTATTCTTTGAGATCACTGAGTCAGGTACATTTCTGGCTCATTTAACAGTTAGATCATCCCTTGTTGAAAAAGTAAAAATAACTTTAGAAAATGACATTGATATGGTCAAAATCAGAGATAAGGCAAGGCAAGGTCTAGCACCAAGTTTCTTGGTAGATGAAGAAGGAGTCTTATGGTTTAATGGGAGACTCTGTGTCCCCAACATTGAATCTTTGAAACATGAAATCTTAATGGAAGCTCATGGTTCGCCCTACGTTGTACATCCTGGTGCTGTGAAAATGTATCAGGACTTGAAACAAGTTTACTGGTGGGAGGGCATGAAGCGAGACGTGACTGACTTTGTACCTCGATGTTTGACTTGTCAGCAAGTTAAAGCTGAACATCGACAACCACCTGGTTTGATGGAAAAACTAGATATTCCCAAATGAAAATGGGAAAGGATCACTATGGACTTTGTAGTAGGTTTACCCCGGTCAACAAAAGGAAATGACTCAATATGGGTTATGGTGGATCGACTTACTAAGTCAGCACATTTTCTTCCTGTTCATACCACTTTCAGTGTAGCAAAACTTGCTCGACTTTATGTTAAAGAAATAGTGAAACTTCATGGTGTACCCATATCCATTATATCAGACCGAGGACCTCAGTTTACCTCTCGGTTCTGGAAAGTCTTTCAAGAGGCTTTGGGTACCAAAGTGAATCTTAGCACAGCATTCCATCCTCAGACTGATGGACAGTCCGAAAGGACAATTCAGACTTTAGAGGATATGCTAAGAGCTTGTGTGATGGATTTCAGTGGAAGTTGGAAAGATCATTTGTCTCTCATTGAATTTGCTTATAATAACAGTTACCAAGCCAGTATTCAGATGGCACCTTTTGAGGCTTTATATGGGAGATGGTGTCGATCTCCTATAGGTTGGTTTGAACTTGGTGAAACCAAAATATTTGGACCTGAGATGATTCAGGAAGATATAAATAAAGTTAAACTGATCAGAGAGAAGTTGTTAACTGCTCAAAGTAGACAGAAGTCTTATGCGGACAACCGACAACGTGACCTTGAATTTGCAATAGGTGATATGATTTTCTTACGAATCTCACCTATGAAGGGAGTAATGAGATTTGGGAAGAAAGGCAAGCTTAGTTCAAGGTATGTTGGCCCATATGAGGTTGTAGACAGAGTGGGTAATGTGGCATATCGCCTAGACCTACCTTCCGACCTAGAGGGAGTTCATCCAATATTTCATGTGTCCATGCTACGGAAGTATCTTCCTGATCCTTCTCATGTCATTCAACCCCAAGAAGTTCATTTTGATGAAACTCTCACCTACGAAGAGGTACCAGTAGCTATCCTTGATAGAAAAGTCAAGAAATTGCGTACTAAAGAAATTCCTACTATCAAGGTTCTTTGGAGAAATCATTCTCGCGAGGAAGCTACGTGGGAGGCAGAAGATGAAATGTGGAAAAACTATCCACATTTATTTGAAACTTGAGGTAAGATTTTAATTCAGAGGACCAAATTCTTTTAAGGGGGGTATAATGTAATACCTATTAATTTCGGAATATAATTCGCTTAAGAGTATTTTAGAATTTTACAACGTTACTTTAGTTATTTATTTTGGTCATTTTTAATTTTCATATTTAATTGTTCTCTTTGAATATTATTTATGAAAATTGAGTTAAATGACTGGACTGCATATTTGCACTACGTGGGTATATATTCTAAGAATGGTGAAATTCATGGAAAAGTGGTTTAAGAATGGTCAATTAGTCCATTTATTGTAAATTGACTGGATGGGTTTGGATGTTGGGTTATGGATACCCATGGGTTATTCAATAACCCATTAGAAATATTTAATATAAAGCTTCAATAGTACCCCCCTCATTTCTCACGCAGAAGGAAAAGCTGAAAACTGAATAGTAGAAATTTCTCTCGTTTCTTCATCCTCTTCTCAGAGTTGAGATTCTGGTTTTGAATCAAAAGAAAGGAAAGGATGAATTTTTGAAAGATTTTTCTACAAAACTCGAGTTACTGTAGCAACCAGAAATTTCGGGAAAATCTGGAAATTTTTCTTCGAGTTACTGTAGTGTCGGCAGTCAACGGTACTGTAGCAGTCAAACGTTACTGTAGCGAACCGTCACTGTAGCAAACCGTTACTGTAGCAATCAGAAAATTTTGCGTATTTTCGTGATTTTGTTTCCTTTCTTATGTTTCCTTGTAATATATTTTACTAGGAAATTTTCTTACACAAATTCTAGTCTGGAACAAGGTAAACTTGGACAAACATCAAGGTGAGTGAATAACCTTGCTAAGCTAATTTGATATTACTAGTCAAAGTACAATATAAGTCCCATTTACAATATTATTAGATATTAATCAACCAATTTTTCATATGACAGTATATGATGATTGGTGTATTTTTTACAGAAATTCAAAGGAATAAGAGTATGTAGAAATTATTTTATTTCATGGCAATTGTACTATGTGATAAATTCTCACTATCTTATTAGTGAGTAAAGATCTACGGGATCTAATACATGAGTTTGAAAGGGTTAAAGTCCCATACTACTCAGTGCATAACGATGAAAAACTATACACGAGTTTGAAATGGTTAGAGTCCCATACTACTCGGTGTATATCTATGAGAACTTATTCACGAGTTTGAAAGGGTTAGAGTCCCATACTACTCGGTGTATATCTATGAGAACTTATTCACGAGTTTGAAAGGGTTAGAGTCCCATACTACTCGGTGTATATCTATAAAATCTTATTCACGAGTTTGAAAGGGTTAGAGTACCATACTACACTATGTATAAGACAATTAATTATATGAGTAAATGTGGTATTTGTACTTTTGATATTTTATATAGTACATTTATTTACTTACTGAGTTTTAAATAAACTCACACTCCCTATGATTATCTTTTCAGATACAGAAAACAAGGAAGAAGAGTATCCGTTTGAAGATTAGAAGCCCCTTAGAGTTATTATCTGTTTCTGTCTGGTGGGATACCAGTACAGTATTTATTAATGTGAATACTAGGAACGCTCTGTACTTACTATAGGTCTCCTAGGCTTGCGATGAGATAGAAATATCAGACTATGTATGTCTATATTTGCTTATCAGATGAATATAATTCTGTCGTGTGGAATGAATGATTAAGGTTGAATGTAAAACCTTACAGAATATATGTAAATAACGTATGTTTGAGAATTTTATCAAATGAGTTGTATCTTTTCACATGTTCAAATTTTGGGATGTGACATTCTTAGTGAACAAAGAAAGAAAACAAACTGACAAGTAAAGAAGCTGATGACCCTACCCTACTAAAGAAGCCAAGGCAGAAGCATTAGTAGTAGTAATTTTAGCTGAAGTAGTAGTAGCATTAGTTGATGATGTTCCTAATAAAGAAGCCAAGGCAAAAGCATCTGTGTTGAAATTTGGTTAACTTGGTGCCATTTGGTTAACTTGTTTTTATATATATGCAACTGTGCGTGGGAAGTACATGTTCCTTGATGAGTCCTCTATTTTGGTTAATTTTGGTTGCTTCTTTAGGGCTTTTTCCTCTCCTTTGTCCGTTTTTGTTATTCTTTTCCTTGCTTTGTCCTTCATTTTTGCTTTCCGCTTTGTACATAGTTGTTTCTTTGCTTTATCTTGTTTTTAGTCTCTTTCCTTGCCTTTTTACGCCTTTTTGTTGTACATTCTAGTAGGCCTTCCATTCTGGTCTGGAACATGGAAACTGAAGTTCTGCAAACACATCTGATGGCTGGCGCCCAGGCGCCACGCAGGGTGCCTGGAGGCGCCAGCCCCTCAACTCTCTGCCAAAGAGTCAGAACGTGGCGCCCAGGCGCTACCCCAGGGCGCCTAGGCGCCACTCCTTGTTTCCAGCTATTTTGGGCTGGCGCCCCATTTCCTCTTTGTTTTTGCTTGGCGCCTAGGCGCCCCGGTTCTGCACCTGCGAGCTTTCTTGTATATATTGCTCTTTTGCAGATGTTTTATGGATCTTGAGGTTGGAGGGCAAGGGAGCTCTGCTAGGGCAAGGATGGAGGAGCTGGGAGACCTCTTCTCTACTGAGTTTGAAGCTTTTCTTCCTTTTTCTCCTTCCTATGGATCATATTTTGTTGTGTATTTGTTATGTATTTCTTCCTCTTGTTATAAACTCTAGGGTTAGGGGATTGATGTATATTAACTACCTATGAAGCTTTGTTGTTGGATGCTTAAATACAATTGCTTTTCTGATTATTGGAGTAGTTGTTATTGGTTTAACTGGTTTTAGGTGATTGTGATCATTTCACTTAGATGAATTTGGGGTTTGTATTAATGCTAGACATAGCTTGATATAAACATGCCCTTGTAACTTCTACCGTGAATCGGGTTAGTCTAGACATAGATAATCTTGTTTGCGTGGTCATATGAGTTCTTGAACTTAAACTCCGAACCAATTAATTGGACTAAGACATTAGCTAATTATTTTGGCTAGGAAGATTTGCTCACCAAGACATTGGGTTCAAATATTTTCGTGAACTCGACCAACACTAAATGGAATCTGTGAATGTATCTAAGCATCCTTTAACAATTCAAAGATTGGTTTGTCTATGAATTAATCGGATTAGGAGTTAAGAAAGTCAATCCCCTACCCGTTGTGTTTTGGCGTCGTTCTTCGTTTGGTGTTTAGTTAATTCCTTGTTGTTAGTTTAGTTTATTTTCGGTTTATCTTTACATTTTTCCTCTGTCCAAATATAACTTGATCTAGTGAAATTGGTAATTGTTAAAGTCAATCCCTGAGGACGATAACTTTTTCTCATCACTTTACTACTTGTGCGACCCGATACACTTGTCGGGAAATAGCGCACCATTCCTCATGAAAGATTTGCCAAGGAAGAAGCATAAAAGAAGGTTGTTAACTTGTTTTTCAACATTTACAAATTTTAACACAACTTGTCTCATTATTTAAGTTTATTACATATTTTTCTAGACAAGATCAAGGCATAGACTGAACCACTTTAATGTAAATGATTAATTCTATCGGTCAATGATACATATATGAGACCTATAGCCTAATTTGCTCTCTCTTCTCACTCCAATCTCTGCTCTCTAAACTCTGGAAATAAAAACTACTATGTGGCCTCCTCTCTCTACCCTCTCGAGACATAATTAGAAGCTTTGAACTATTAAGCATGATGAGGAACAAATTGATTTCTTTGAGAAGGTCGGAACTTCTTTTATCTTCCCCCCTCCTTTTTTCCACATTGAAAAGAAAAGCATAAAATTTTCATGCAAAAGAATCTTGTAAAGGATATTATGTTCCTAGTACTAGAGACTATTCCTATAAATTATCACAGACATTTAAAATAAGACTTGCTGAAATTCAATCAAGGTGATTCCAACACCAATTGCTCCCCTTTTTTACTGCCCTCAATGTGTTTGTGTTAAGCTCTGAGTGACAGCCAACAAGTGGTATCAGAAGCCTATGGTTCGGTGGGATGTTAAATTCTTAGTATGCTCTTGTGGTTGTAGCTTTTTCTGATCTTCCACAATCAGAAAAGAAATGTTCCCGGTTGCTTGAAGATTGTTCTTGGTTGCTGAGTTACTGGAACGAAGTGTAGTATTGTGAAAGTGCATGTCTAGGAAAGTTCTGGCTAAGGAAAGACTAGGTACTTAAGGGTGTCCATTGTGACCAACCTCTCTTTCCTGGGAACTTACCTGGTGTACTATTTACAGTTGTGTTTACTATTCCAGTATACAGTTGCAATGTCAAATTTTTTCAACGCGATGAGATTTGACATAGAGAAATTTGATGGGAGGATCAATTTTGGCTTGTGGTAAGTACAAGTCAAGGACGTGCTGATACAATCTGGGTTATACAAGGCGTTGAAGGGGAAGGTTTCCAGTAAGGATTCTGAAAAGAGCGGATCTAGTATAAGCGATGAAGATTGGGAGGAACTAGATTTGAAAGCGGCAAGTGCAATTCGTCTGTGCCTGGCCAAGAATATTCTTGTAAATGTGCAAGGAATATCAACAGCCAAAGAACTCTGGGAAAAGCTCGAAGGGTTGTATCAGGCGAAGGGTATCTCAAATCTATTGTTACTGAAGGAGCAATTTCATACGCTTCGTATGGAAGAAGGTACAAAAATATCATATCATCTCAGTGCTCTCAATAGTATCGTATCTGAACTAGAGGCTGTCGGAGTCAAAGTTGATGATGAAGATAAGGCGTTAAGGCTCATATGGTCTCTTTCGTCTTCCTATGAGAACATGAAACACATTTTGATGTATGGGAAAGAGACTCTAAACTTCGAAGAAGTTGCCAGTAAAATTATTTCTGAGGAGAGAAGGTTAAAATGTGAGGGTCGCTCTATACCTTCATTAGACTCAATGGCGGTAGCTAGAAGTGGGTGTAAGGGGAAGAAGAATATGGGTAAGAATGTGACTTGCTGGAAATGTGGAAAGTCAGGACATGTAAACAGAAATTGTCCAGGTGGAGCAGGTTCGGCAAAAGGCTCCGAGGAAGATGCAAACTCTGTCTCTCTCGTTGCGGGGGAGGAATTTTTCTAAAAAGTGAGAAGTTTGTATCCTCATGGCATGTCCGCGTTGCCATGGAAGAGGATGAGTTACTGCTAGCGGGTCCACAATTGCACATGGGCATTGGTTGGCATTGATGCAAGATGTGTAGTGGGATGATGTCGATGGCTGAAGAACTTCCAAGGAGAGCCAACATTGGAAGTTACAC
This sequence comes from Biancaea sappan, assembly GCA_037074585.1. Classification (NCBI taxonomy): domain Eukaryota; kingdom Viridiplantae; phylum Streptophyta; class Magnoliopsida; order Fabales; family Fabaceae; genus Biancaea; species Biancaea sappan. The sequence goes on along the minus strand of CM073495.1, from coordinate 15,875,968 downwards.
CATAAATTTTTCAGCAGAAATTTTTCGACATGTGCCGAGGTGAAATTCCTAGAATTGGTTAATTCTGGGTGGATATACTATTTTATGGTGGAGTATGGTAGTTCTTGGAACTATGATTGTCGATATAGACAATGAATCAGCAGATGTGGTTACTTTCAATCAAGGTGGAGATTTGTTGAAAAAATTGATTAAAAGTGGTGGGATCCACAAGAAGAAAATTTGCAAATGTGAATGAAGCTATTTGAAGTCCCACATCGGCTGGGTTTAAGGTGTGAAGCTTGGTTCCTTGCTATATATAGAAGCTTTACTTCCTTGTATTTCTTGTACCAATACAAGACACATTAGCTTGTATTTAATTCTTTCTTTCTTTATACTCTTATTCTAGAGTGATGAGAGATGTAAGTTAAATACATGCTTGAGAGTGTGTGGGTGTATTTGGATATCAGTTGGTATCTAGTATTGGGTACCGGGTATTTAAGAGAAGTTTTTGTGTGTTGTAAAAATTTACACATAGTATTTTCTCTGGTTGTCTTTGACAACAGTTGTGGTTTTTTCTCCGATTTTGGAGTTTCCACGTTATTTTCTTGTGTTGTGATTGTGAGTATTGTTTCCTGTTATTTCTCTATTTTATTTGTGCCAAGGTATTTTTCAAGGGGGAAAGGTGGTTTTCCCAACATGAGTGACAAAATAAAAGTTCACAAGTCAATTCTGCTTTGAGGCATGACCAACTGAATACGATAGATCGACCAGATTAACCAATAAAAAAAACGAAACATAAAAATTCAGAAGCTGAATACATGCTAATGGATTCTCTTATAGGACAACCGTATTCTGCAATTCAACAGTTAAAACGAAACTTAATGCCCAATCCCATAAATCCAGATTTGAATTCAAATGAAAAAAAAACAAATAAATAATAACAGAAAGTTACGAATCATCTGCATACCAGCAGAAGAACCCTCCTCTGCAACTCCAGTCTCTGTCCCTTCCAATTGAGCAGGAGCTTTGATCGAAGAAAAAGGAGAAGCATGGTAGAATTTGAGGAGGCTATTATGCTTCCGGACCAGAAACGAAGGTTTTGGCTTGTTTGGGTGAAGAGAAGAAGTGGTGCTGAGATTCACAGCCATGGAGTTTTGTTTTAGCTTTATTCTCACAATCTAGGGCACAGTTCTCTTCGCAGGAGTATTGAAGATTGCCGACTGGGGGACTAAGTCGAAAGAGAAGGAGCGATGGCAACAAACTCTTTGAGGAGGGATATACCAAAAAAAATAAAAAGGAAACATTAGGTGCGTTTAGTTTGATACATGCATGCCAATTGCATATTAACGACTTTGTTGATCATTTTTGCTTCTGTATTAAATGTTTTTGCTATCCGCATGATGGAAATATGCCTCATTTGTCACTTGGTGGTGAAACGAGCTTCATGGGAGTAAAAGGGAAAATTAACCAGCAGATGTGATGAGCTTCGCATCCTGGAATATTTCAATCTTTGTATTTCAGAATTTTTGGCTTGGGGGCGTTTGGTATTCAATAATTGAATGAGAAAATGATTCATATTCCCTTATTTTCATGGTTGGTACTCATTAGTTCATTGAGAAAGGGATTTCTGAGGAAAGAAATTTGATGGAATTAGATTCTACAAAAAATGTGAAGAAATCTGTTTCCAGTCCATGAAATGAGAAAGGAAAAGATCAAATTACCGTCATCACTGATCCATTGTTGATCCTTCTTCTTTGTCGGCATCTTTTATGTAGCTAGTGCCAAAACACTCCCTTGAGGTATCGGATTCCTTGCTCATGCTGTGATGGTGAACCAGTTCCTTGAAGCGTCGACACGTGTGATTCACCGATGGAAGATTGGTTTTGGTCCTTGAAGATTCTGATTCTACCACCATAAGGAAGGAAGAAGACGGAGAAAGCGAGAGAGATAGAGAAGGAAGAACTTTCGCGAGAGAGAGAGCACTTCTAATGAGTTTTTTTTAAAAGAATATATTTTATTATGAAGAGTAATTTAGTAAAACTATAATAAAATATATTTTTTTCATTTTAAACACCATATCAAATAAAATAAAGTCAATCATTTCCATTTCTTCTTATGTCATATCATACATAATTTTAGCATTCCTATTCCATTTCTTTTTCCCATTCCCATTCCATCAAAAGCCTTCAAAATATATCAATCATAATCTCAAAGATCTGATGCTTGTTTACACAAGAATCGTTGGATTTCAACTCCAACTATCTAGATTTTAGTGCCATTTTAAAAAAAATTATCAAAAATATTATTTAAAATCTGAACCGTTGGATTTAGATTTAAAATCCAACGATTTGTGTGTTGACAAGTATCGAATCTGGATTCATTTCCTTGTACCGCCATTTATGTACCCCTTCTTTGTTCTTGATGTAATACAGACATTGGACATTCAAAGTGGGTTCTTTATCACTTGCACACACTGGCACTTTAATCTAGTATTATTCTTTCTTTCTTTATCTTTGGTTTACTATGGTCATTGTGTATGTTAGAAATAGGAAGGTAGTTTTAAGTATTAGATATAGAAACATTAGATTCATAAACTTTTGTACACAAGACAAACAGGAAATAAATAAAAGTATAGATTAGTTGTTTACCTTTCCCTTTCTTATCTAGCTTTTTAAGATTTAAATAGGTAGTTTAGTTATATTAGTTTTAATAACTTGTTGGTATTCAGAAATAAGAATAATTGGTAAAAAAAAAAGAAAATATAACATCGTAATATGTAGGAAGCATCTTTTTTTTTTCTTTTTATCTGTCATTTTTATAATCTGAAGACCTTTTTGTTTGTTTTTTATAAAAGTAATTTTCAAAAATAATGATGATGACTTTATAAAGTAAGAAGAAAATCTGTCTCAAAACTTTCTTTCTTCTAAAACAATACTTTCAACAAATGCCCAAAAAAGATGTGTGTATTTCCAAAGTTTTTTCTAATAATTCCTTTATAGTCAAAATTTCTTTTCAAAGTCATTAAAAAAATGCATTGTTGTCCTCTCAAGCTTTATTTCAAAAAGTAGAATTACTTTTCACATTGTTCTCTTCTTTTTCATTTCAAAATGAACTCTTTTTTTTTTAATTTTACTTCAAATAATCTTCCAAAATAAATCAAATAAATTCTATTTGTAAGAATTTCTTTCCCAAAAAAATCTTTTTAAAAAATAAGAAAAATCTAAAAAAACTCTTTCCAAAAAAAAATTATCTCAAAATAAGTGGAGTTAGATCCCATCTCACTAATATTTCATTTTTTTTCAAAATTAATTTTAAAACATGTCTTCAAAATATCTTTTTAGGAAAGAATAAAATCATTTTTAAATGTATAAAACATATGTTTTCTCTTCATCCTTTTACCAACCTTTTCCAATAGTCTTCAAAGTTTCAAAAACTTCCTTTTAAAGAATAATATTTTTTTTTTCAAAAGTTGTTTTCAAGATCTACTCATATCTTCAAACTCGTTTTTCAAAATTGAACAACATTGACTTTGATCTCTTTCAATGGATTACATAGGATCCTTAGGTTATTATCTGAGGTCAAATCTTCCAAATTTACAATTCTTTGTTTTTTTTTTCATGAATTGTTAAAAGCCACTTTAAGATTAAATCGCTTAGGGCAACTGTTTAGACAAAGTAACTAAGGTACCTAACACATTTTCTCGAGCCTAAATAGACTCTTGAACCCTTAGATGTTTTTTAAATTTCAAAAACACTCCAATCCCTATCTTTTCTTTCAAAATTGTCTCCAACCCCTTTAGTTTTCTTTCAAATTTCAAAAACCCCTCCAACCCCTCTCATTTCTTTCAAAAAGTCCCCAAACCCCTCAATTTTCTTTCAAAAATGCCCCAAGCCCCTTTATTTATTTCAGAAACATCTCGACCCCTTTTTTCTATAAAAAAAATGCCTTCAGCCCCTCTTCTTTATAAGAATACTCCCAACTTGCCTCCCCCCCTTTTTTTTTTTTCAAAAAACACTACAAGAAAAACATAGATTAGCGATGGAAAAATCTGTCTCTAAATTAGTATAATTCTGTCGCAAATATGTTTGCGACGGATTCTATATCCGTCACAAAATTAGCGACGGAAATATTCCGTCGCAAATTTAAAAATCCGTCGCAAATGAAATTTGAGAATTTCGACGGAAATCGTTCTGTCGCTAATAATTTCGTCGCTAACTCCATCTCTCATGTGTTCATTGTGAAGACCCAACATTTGAGTTTTTGGTTGTGGCTTCCTCAAGAGGCTGGAAACCCTACCCAATCTCCATGTGCCACATATTTAAAGAATGGGACGGAAGAAAAAAAGAGGGAAAATTTTAGAAAAAAATGATAGGAAATGAGGAAAAAAATGGGAGGAAAGAAAAAAGGGAGGAAAAATTTTAGAAATTTGATATAATTTTAAAAGATGGAAAAATTAAAGAAAAAGGTTAGTAAAAAGAATAAAAATTATAAGAATTAAAATTTATTTTTAGAGAAAAATTATTTTTTATTTTATGTAAAAATAGGAATTTAATGAAACGTAATTAAATAAATAATTAAAAAATATTTTATTTATTTTATTTTAAAGAACTACTAAAAATTTGAAAATTTTATTCATTTTTTAATTATTTTATTTAAAAAAGTAAAAATCATTTATACATTTTATTTAAAAAATAATTATATAAATTATTTTAATGAATATAAAAGTATTGTGAGAGAAAATTAATGAATAATTAGTTTGATTCTTGAATAAATTTTGAGAGCCACTCCTTCTTAGAACAACAATTCATTGGAGTCCTTACGCCTTTTATTTTTATTTTTTTAAAATTAAAATTGCTAAGCCTTTTCAATAAAAATTCAGATAAATCCTTATGAATGAAATAGGGAGGCCTTATCTCTTAAGAGAAGAGAATGAGAGAAAAAATATATAGCATATATAAAAATGATAATTTTATATAAATATTAAATTAATAAAATAAAATCTAAAAATTCATTTTAAAATGAAACTTAGTTTTTAGGAGGTATAATTTTTTTTTATAGTTTGTAAAAATTCCCCTAAACTTATTTTATTAACATTTATTTTTTAAGTGATTTGACAATTGGGGGAAATGTGAAAAAGAATGAGAGGGAAGAGATGTTTGCGATGAAATTTTTCATCGCAAAATTAAAAATTCTTTGCGACAGAATTTTCCATTGCAAAATTAAAAATTATTTGCGATGGATTTTAGCGACAGGTAAAATATTTGCGACGGAATTTTCCGTCGCAAAACTAAAAATACTTTGCGACGGAACATTTCGTCACTAATATTTGTGACGGAAATTTAATCAGCGATGGAAATTAACCATCGCAAAATCCGTCACATATTCCTTATATTGTAAGTTTAAATTAGCGATGAAATTTGCGACGAAAATTTTCCGTTGCTAATTTCTGTTGCTAATTAAGGTTTTTCTAGTAGTGAAAGAAACTCTCATCCCTTTTCTTTCTTTCAATAGTGGTGTGCAAACGTAGTAATTTATTATAATCTAAATTGATAATTTAATTTAAGTTAGGGTCAAATAATATAATATACGAGAAAGTTAAAAATATTTAAATAGATTAATAAATAATAAAAAGGTTAACTTTAGTTGATAAAAAAATAATATAAATAATTTTAAAAATTGTAAAACCGGGCATGCTACCTAATGGGGTGTGACAATTTTACTTTTATATTGTTCTTTAAAATAACTGAAATTTATATTAATAAAAAGATATATAATTTTGCTTGGTGACTATTTTTAAGGATTAAATTATCACTGAAATACACTTTCACATATCAAAAAGTAGAATTATTCTAAAAAAAATACCAAAAGGTTAAAATATACTTTTGGTCCATATAATTTTACCTCTTTTTGAATTCCCTACAATTTTAAAACTAAGAATTTTGTCTTTATAATTTTAAAACTCATAGAAAATGGGATCTGTCGTCAAGAACCATTAATCTGTGTACATGTTGCTTTGAATAGGACATCCTAGTCAGTATGTAAACCCATGTCAATAGCCATGTCATACCTAACTAACCCCACGTCATAATAGAGCATAAGTTTTTTTAGTAATATTATACTTTTTTATATATAAAAATTTATTATCTTAAATAAAATAAATGAAATTAAAAAATTATATATTTTTTGTGCTTTTAAATTGTATTAATTTTTAAATATTATAATTTATATATATTATTGATTTCTCAAATTTTATATTTATATATAAATGTAAATTATTGAACTTAATCGAAATATACATGAAAATCATACTTTAAGAGATATAGTACCTCCATTCACAAGACAATGTTGGGTGTAAGCTGCCAAATTCCAGGCTGTATCATTTGCTCGAGTCTTCACACCATCCGCATGGAAGGTGGATGGCCTGGGAAGCAAAGGAACTGCAAAGGAATATGCAGATGAAGCAATAAAATTTTGCACAGATGAGATTGAGGGGTAGAAATAGAATAATTACTCTAATAATTATTTTTTTTGTAATTTCATTTATTTTATTTTATTTTAATAAATAATTTTATACTAAAATTAAAAAATGTGAAAACTTAATAATTTATTAATGTTCACTTTATTTGTGTTTTTGATTAAGTTCAATAATTTACATTGATATTTAAATCTAAAAGCTGAGAAATTAATAATATATAAATGTTAATATTAAAAAATAATATATATTAAAAACACATAAAATTAATTTTTTTGTATTTTTATTTATTTTATCTAAGAAAATAATATTTTATATATAAAAAAGTATAATATTAAAAAAGAACTTTTGCTTTGGTATGATGTGGCACTAACTAGGTGTGACATAGCTGCTAACATGGGTTCATATGGGATCCGGATTTGTTGCTGATCAAAATCGTTGCTGATGCTGCTTTTCACTTTCAGCAACGGTTTTTACCGTTGCTGAAAGTTCTGGCAACAAAAAAACTGGTTAATGACTCTACCACCAGGAAGCATCACCACTTGGGATGAACTGCAAAAGAAATTTTTAGATAAATTCTTTCCTCTCTCAAGATCAGTAAAATTGAGAAATAAGATTACAGCATTCTATCAACAAGAGGGAGAGATGTTATACACTGCTTGGGAACGATTCAAGGAGATGCTGAGAAAATGCCCTAGTCATGGCATTTAGGAGTGGCAACAAATTTCGATCTTCTATAGTAGATTGAATTATGAAACCAGGGATAAACTGGATACCGTAACTGGTAGTGCATTGATGGCCAAGTCAATTGAACAGGCCTAGGACATTTTTGAGACTATGGGGGCTAGTCAGAATGCTTCCATCAGAGCAAAGAGTAACTCAAAGAAAGGGATGTTGGAATTAGATACCCTTAATGCTATTTTGGCCCAGAATGAAGCCTTAATTAAAAAGGTTGAGATGTTGTGTGCTAGACAACAAGAGCCAGTAAGAGTGAATGCGATGAATAATCCAGTACCAAGTTATGACTTCTATGGGGGTGCTCACATTAGTGGTTGCTATGAGGAGATTTCTACCATGGAACAACTAAATTATATGGGCAGTCACTAGAGAAGCCAGAATACCTTACATTCAAATTCATACAATCCGGGAAATAGGAATCATCTGAACTTTTCATGAAGCAATAATCATTGTCTCAATCCCATGGCTTTGTCATCATCTAGTAGGCCTTCTCAACCCCCTGGCTTCAATAACTAAAATAACCACATTCCTCAAAAATAGAGCTCCACCACCTCAAGTGGAAAAGAAACACACTTTGGAAGATATGTTCATGCAATATATGGCCAAAAATGATGCCGTGATCCAGAGTCAGGCATCTTTAATTCAGAACCAAAATGTGGCTATCAGAAACTTGGAAACCCAAATGGGACAATTAGCCAACGTTCTTAACAATAGAACTCAAGGTACTCTTCCTAGTGACATTGAGATAAATCTTAGAAGAGAGGAAAATGAGCATTGTAAAGCCATCGCTTTGAGAAGTGGGAAAGAAATTGAGGGTAATCCAAAGACAGCTGAAGTTGAAAAAAGAAAAGACCAAGAAGAAGTCACTCCAAGGAAAAATGAAGTTGAACCCCTCATTGAGCACTCAAAACCGCAAATGCAACCATAACCTCTATTTCCACAAAGATTAGAGAAGCAAGAATTGGATTACTAATTCAAGAAATTCTTGGAGGTATTTAAAAGACTCCACATCAACATCCTTTCGTGGAAGCCCTTGAGCAAATGCCAAGTTACGTGAAATTCATGAAGGATATTTTGTCCAAGAAGAGAAGGCTTTGTGAATATGAAACTGTAGCACTCACTGAATAATGTAGTGCTATTATGCAAAATAAGCTCCCACCAAAGCTCAAAGATCTGAGTAGCTTAAATATACCATGCATAATTAGGGATAAATTCAGTGGAAAAGCCTTCCGTGATTTGGGGGCAAGCATAAACTTAATGCCTCTATCCGTATACAAGAGGCTAGGATTGAGTGAAACTCGACTAACCACAGTCACCTTGCAACTAGCGGATCGCACTCTTGCGCTAGAGGAGTCATTAAGGATGTAATAGTTAAAATGGATAAGTTCATCTTCAAAGCAGATTTCATTGTCCTAGACTATGAAGAAGATCATGATGTCCCTATCATTTTGGGATGACCATTCTTAGTTACTGGGAGAACTATTATCGATGTGCAAAAAGGAGAGCTCACTATGAGGGTGCAAGATTAAGAGGTAAAGTTCAATGTTTTTAAGGCAATGAAGTATCCTGATGATCTGGAAGAGTGCTATTGAATTTCTGTAATGGATGCCATGGTGGATAGAGTGGTACAAACCACCTTTGAGAAGGTGCATTATAAATATGCACTTGAATCATCTCTTGTAGCTATGGAAATGGATGAAGATGATGAAGAAGTTGTTGAGTGTGTGAACCTGTTGAATGCCACTCTTAAATACCACAAACAAGTGGAATCATTGGAGTTGACCATCGAGATGGGGCATAACATTAAGCCATCTATTGAAGAGCCACCTGTACTTGAGCTCAAACCATTGCCTCCCTATTTGAAGTATGTATATATGGGAGAATCGTCAATCTTGCCAACCATTATGTCTACTTTGTTGAGTTTGGAGCAAGAAGAAAAATTATTAAGAATTCTATGAGAACATAAAAAAGCCTTGGGATGGACGATTGCTGACATAAAAGGCATTTGTCCTTCAATTTGTATGCATAAGATAAAGCTCGAAGAAGGATATTCTCCCACTATTGAGTACCAGCGAAGATTAAACTCGGTAATTAAAAGATGTAGTGAAGAAAGAGATTGTAAAGTGGCTGGAGGCAGGAATAATCTATCCCATTTCTGATAGTTCGTAGGTGAGCCCAGTTCAATGTGTCTCCAAAATGGGAGGCATGACTATAGTGGCTAACACTCGGAATGAATTGATCCCGATGAGAATAGTCATAGGGTGGAGAATATGCATGAATTATTGCAAGCTTAACAAGGCTACAAGGAATGATCACTTCCCACTTTTATTCATTGATCAGATGTTAGACCGGTTGGCTGGCCAAGAGTTCTTCTGTTTTCTTGATGGCTATTTAGGCTATAACCAGATTGCCATTGCACCAGATGATTAGGAAAAGACAACGTTTACATGTCCTTATGGCACATTCACTTTCAGGAGAATGCCATTTGGTTTGTGTAACGCATCGGTGACATTCCAGAGGTACATGATGACCATATTTTCAGACATGGTGGAAAAATGCCTCGAAGTTTTTATGGATAATTTCTCAATCTTTGGAGCCTTATTTGACAGTTGTCTTGGCAACTTGAAACAAGTTCTAGAGCGATGTGAAGAAACCAACTTGGTGCTAAACTGGGAAAAATGCCATTTTATGGTATAAGAAGGCATTGTGCTTGGCCACAAAGTCCCCAAGAAGTGTTTGGAAGTAGATCAAGCCAAAGTTTCAACCATTGAGCAACTCCCTCCTCCGGTGTCTATAAAAGGAGTCAGGAGCTTTCTTGGTCATGCTGGCTTCTATAGGAGGTTCATAAAAGACTTTTCCAAGATTGCTAAGCCAATATGCCATTTGCTGGAAAAAGATGCTCCATTTTGCTTTAATGAGGAGTGTTTGGCATCATTTATTGAATTGAAGAAGAGACTAGTTGCCACACCAATTATTGTTACCCTGGATTGGGAGAAACCCTTTGAATTAATGTGCGATGCAAGTGATTATGCAGTGGGGGCGGTGTTGGGTTAACGGTGTGAAAAGATCTTTCATCCCATTTATTATGCTAGTAAAATGCTAGCCGATACTCAATTGAATTACACCACCACAGAGAAAGAGTTATTGGCAGTGGTATTTGCATTTGATAAATTTTGAGCATATCTAGTGGGAACCAAAGTCACTGTGCATACTAACCATTCGGCGATCAAATACCTCATTGAGAAAAAGGACTCAAAGCCTCGATTGATCAAATGGATTCTACTACTACAAGAATTTGACTTGCAAATTAAGGATAAGAAGGGGAGTGAGAATCAAGTTACTAATCACCTCTCTTGCCTAAGCAATAATGCTCAAGTTGAAATGGAGCTGCAAATTAATGAGAATTTTCCTGACGAGAGGCTATTTCTAGTAGGAGACAAGCAGTTGCCATGGTATGCAGACTATGTGAATTTTCTTGTGTGTGGTAGATTGCCACTTGACATAAACACCCATCAAAGGAAGAAGTTCATCCATGATGTACGAAACTACTTTTGGGATGAGCCATTTCTCTTCTGAGTTTGTACTGATCAGATAATTCATCGCTGTATTCTAGAAGAAGTAATGACCAATGTGCTATGGCATTGTCATAATTCAGACTATGCAAGTCATTATAGCAGTGTTCGAACAGCAGCTAAGGTGTTGGAAAGTGGATTGTATTGGCCATCCTTGTTTAAGGATGTAAGAAATTTTGTGAAAAATTGTAATCAATGTCAAAGAAGTGGCAACATCTCAAGAAAACAAGAAATGCCACTTAATAGTGTTCTTGAAGTGGAAAATTTTGATGTGTGGGGGATTGATTTTATGGGGCCATTTCCTTCTTCATTCTCATTCCAATACATACTGGTGGGCGTAGACTATGTCTCCAAATGGGTGGAAGCCATTCCCACTGAAAGTAATGGTTGGAACCCAAGAGGGGGGTGAATTGGGTTTTATAAATTTTTCACAAAACTTTATTGGAAGTTAAAATGATTTTCTGTAAAAGTACAATGCTTAGGATAATAAATACAACACAGAAAATCAATGTGCTATCAAGATGAATAATTTTGAGGAGCAAGGAAATAAAGAATAGATAACAATAAGCACAAATAAAGGAGTAAGGGATAGAGAGAGCAAACTCAGAGATTTATACTGGTTCGGCTAATCTCAAGCCTACATCCAGTCCTCAAGAAGTCACTTGAGTATTTTCACTATGCTTGCAAGTTTGATCTGGGTACTTGCAAACCACTACAAAGAATTTCGTTAGCCAAGGCTCCTCCACAACCCAACGGAGAATTTGTGAATCCGGGCTCCTCCTCAACCCTCCGGAGAATTTCTGCTAAATTGGCTTCTCTACAACCCAAAGGAAATCTCTCTCAATAAATACTCTATCAAGGAATACTCTCCTTGATAATACAACTCAAGATAATATTTGTGTTGATCAAAATCAACAATTACAGAGAAACTCTCTAAAAACAGAGTATATATTACATTGATAAGCTCACAAGATTATAATCTGCTCAAGAGAGAATTTTCAGATGATGCTTAGCAATAGAAGTGTTCTCTCTTCTGTTTTGATAGCCCCCAAGGTTGATATATATAGCCCAAGGACGAATAAGACCGTTGGAGACAAATCCAAGATGGTTCCATAATGATGTCAGCAAAAACTAGCCGTTACAGCACATTTTCTGATGTTGGTGGTCGACCAGTGTGGCACGTTGGTCGACCAGTGTGGCACGTTGGTCGACCAGTGTGGTACGTTGGTCGACCAGTGTAGTCCAGAAGTGATTCATCAGTCACGTTGGTCGACCAGTGAAGATGGGGTGGTCGATCAGTGCTCAAATACTTTTGCTTCTGGAGCTAGTTAGTCGACCAGTCAGCATAGGGTGGTCAACCAGTGCTCAAATACTTTGCCTCTGGAGCTCGTTGGTTGACCAGTCAGCATAGGGTGGTCGACCAGTGCTCAAAGAATTTGCCTCTGGAGCTCGTTGGTCGACCAGTCAGCATGGGGTGGTCGACCAATGCTCAAAGACTTTGCTTCTGGAGTTCGTTAGTCGACTAGTCAGCATGGGGTGGTCGACCAGTCACTTGTTATCTTCAAAATCTTTGTTTTTAGAGCATGGTGGTTGCTTTCTTGATGCATCCAAGCTTCCAAGACTTCAAATCTTCTAATTCTTCATTTCTTGGAGCTTTGTTGTTACATGTTATTTTCTTTGAGTAAAGCATGATATTGCTTTTCCTTGTTCTTCAATCCAATGCTCACTCTTTCTTGTTTTGAACCAACCTATAAAATATGTCTTACTTGCAAATCCAATGGTTAGTTCAATTCATGATAATAGCATGATTCAATATATGCAACATATATATTAGGTAACATAATCATGCTTAAGTACTTGTAGCATATATATGATAATTAACCTTTATATATATCAATGCTACATTCAATGCTACATTTCAAATACATTTGTCATCATCAAAACTTATGGCATAAAGCCTTATGGTCAACAATCTCCCCCTTTTTGATGATGACAAATCACCACAGAAAAATATGTATCACAAAATAATGAATGCAATGTTATAAGCACATACACATATTTTTCTACTGTTTCTTCTCCCCCTATTTGACATCAACAAAAAGGTGTAAGGAACACAATATATAGAAGTTAAACCACATACCTTCTTTAAGCCAGGATGTCAAAAGATGTCAATATAGCATGGGGTGAGGATACATCAAAACTTATCATTGATTTCATTGACATGTAAAAATAATTTTCAAAAAAATTTCACATGTCAAATGAAATGAGCCAAAAGATAAAACTTGAAAGAGTTTTAGGCTCCCCCTTAAACCTTGCATAATTTGAAAAAGAATAATGAATAATGAATATCCAATTTTTCAAAATATATTCTTTTTCAAGGTCATCTATATATTTTCAAGAGAGATAAAGCTCCCCCTGAATTTCATAACCCTTTTCCTTTGAAATTGGTTTTGAATAATCATAAGGGAAATTCAATTTTTCAACATTATAACTGCAGAAGTTTGATATGAAACCTTTTGAAAATTTCTGCATTATAATATTTTGAAAGAAGGGATATTCATATCTTTTTCAAAACTTTTGAAAACAATTCTGCTTATATGTATAAAAACATTTTAACATATAGCAGAAGTAATTTGAAATAAGGATATTCAAATCCTTTTCTTTTCAAAATAGATAATACTTTAATATGGCAAAGCAATTTCAGCAGAGTGGAAGCAATTCAAGAATTTCATGATATTTTTCTAAAATATTTTTGCTTCAAAAGGAATTTTGAAACGATTCATCCAAGGAAGTAATATATATGGATTAGTGTAACAAGATATAATCAAGGATATAGTTCATAATCCATACATCAAACATCAATAGCCCTTTGTCATCAACAAAAAAAGAGATCTTTAAGACCTTTTCTTTTTCAAAAAGAATATTGCTTCATATGATAAAACATATTCACATTACGGAAGCATTTTTAAAGTCCTTTTTCAAAACAAATTTGCTTCATAAAGGATAAGATAGATTTTAGCACAACGGAAGTAATTTATATACCCGTTCAAGATGTAAAACATTATAAGCAGGATATATATAATATATATCATCACAACAGAAACAATATAAATCATTAAGGCCAAAGTGTAAAAGACATATATTTAAAGAAGATCAGTCAAGCATATTCAATATAATATCCATTTTGAGATGAGTAATCATACCTCTCAAAATTCTTTTATCCAATCAACTGATCGTTCTTACCTTTATTTTGCAAGAGCTTGTTTATCCAAGAATTGTCTTGGTGTATAGACAATTTATTTTACAACCCTTGACTGTTTGATCCTTGATGAAGATTTTAAACTTGTATAGTTTGACTATCCTTTTGGAAGAGTCATTTGTACCTTTAAGCTTCTTCATCAGCTAAGAAATATCCTTGCTCAAGATGTGATTAATAGATCCAAAAATCATATAATCATTTGATAGATGATAGGCAAGGAAAGTTACTTCAAAGAATTTTAGTGGCAAAAGAAATGTTTTTCTCCTTTGAAAGATGAGCCACTATAGTTCATATTTAGCTTGAGATGCAAAAGAGAAATTGAAAATAATATATGAGTTTTCAAAGTATTTTTCAATCAGTTTAAAAACTCTTTCTTGCCATTCATCTAATCTTCACATAAAGCTCATAATATTTGATGTATTAATAATCTATTTCAAGCAAGGCTAGATAATACCAATGTTTTGAATGTGCATGCTTGATTAGAATCACCATCTTCATTATTGAGTCCTTCATCCTCAAGATTGGTTGGTTGTCATTGCAAGCTCGAGCTTGAGAATACTTTTCCTCACAAAACAATGAAACTCTTATTCTTAGGTACCCAAATAATTTGGATCCTTGACAGGTTAGTTCATAATTCTCAAACAATAGAGACGTTTATTATATCAATAAGAATGCTATGCCTCCATGGAATCCAAAACTTTGTAGAGAAATAATTCTTCTTTAATGATTAATACCATAAGAAGCATATAAGATGAAAATCTTTTAAAATGAGGATTTCTAAATGCTTTTCTTTTCAGAACGAAATATGATAAAGCAATTTTTGAAACAAACTCTTTTGAAAGAATGATTTTATGAAAAGATTATCAGAAAAACTTTGGCAAAAAGAATTTCCGAATCCTTTTATTTTAAAAAAATGTTGCTTCAAAAAGCATAAAATGTAGAAAGAGATGCGGCACAATAGAAGCAACATATATATCCTTTTAATGATAATAACAGAAGATATTATATCAGGATATATATCACAGCAAATACAAATTATATACTCATATAAGATATACCATTTTAAAATTGGAGTATATAATAGCATAGGGGAAGCAATTATGGATTAGCAAAAGATATAGCTATTATAAAGTATAATTCATAGGCAGAGGAAGATTTCAAGTGAATACCCATTGAGATGCATCTTCAATGATGAGTTCCTTAGGATGACTTTTGGCATACCTCAAATCTTTTGAAAAATCATTATTGTTGCTTGATGTCTCCTTCTCATGAGGTAATTTTTTCTTCTTGAGGCTTTTCTTCTTCTTGAGGTAGATTGCCATTCTCTTCAATGCCATTATCATCCTTTGCAATAAGGGTACTCTTTTCCTTTTCAAAGCTTTGAAAATAATTTTCTGCTTATGTATAAAAACATTTTTGTACACAATAGGTGAATTTGAAATAAGGATTTTCAAACTCCTTTCTTATCAAAACACTTTTTGCTTTAACATGATAAAGCAATTTCAAATCATTTTCCAAAACCTTTTCGAAATAATTCTTCTTTAAAGAATGGCATAAAATTTATCACAATAGAAGAAAATATATATCCATTATCATATATAAAACATTTTATATTCAAGATATATCATATCATCTTAGTAGAGGCATAATGTATTTTGAAAAGTATACATATATTCATTTAAGGCTAGAAAGCATTTTCTCACATGAATATATATATCATCATTACATAGCGGAAGCAAGTTACATACTCATTCAAGATAAAGCATATTATAACCAGAGTATGTAGTAAAATAATTGAAGTAATATGGATTAATAAGATATAATCAGATATAAACTATAATCCATAAACAATTGTTCATAAGCCATAGCTTATGCAAAGATATGACATGTATAGTGCTCAAACCATGATGAATGGTATAAAGACAATTTAAGCATTTAACATATCTTTATATGCAATGATATGATCAAGTATGTAAGATATCAAAGAACAATATGTCATTGCAATGAAAGTATGTTAGTAAAAAGATTTGCCAAAATGTTCAATTGAGATCAAGGAGTATCATTCAATTAAATAATAAAGAGGTAAAGGATAGAGATACTCATCAATTTTGACAAACTTTTGTTGCTTCTTGAACTTCCTCCTTAAGATGTTGATATCTTCCTCATTGCTCTTCTTTCGATCCTATCTTCTTGCAATTTTAATGATCTTCATTGATTGATTATTTACAAGATTCTCTCAAAAATAATCTCTTATAAGATCACCCATGAAGCTTTGAAGAGATCATTAAGTACATAGCAGTAGAATTTAAATCCTTCATCTACTGTCATCCGCTGGTTGACCAACGTGTCCACACTGGTCGACCATCGAGAGAATGAAAAGGTGAAAGGAGCTTGCTATCAAGCATTGGTCGACCATTGTGACTGAATTGGTCGACCACTCCTTACCAGAATAGCCTTATTTACCCACTGCCTTGAGTTGGTCGACCAGTCTGAGGACCTTGGTCGACCACTTATCTCAACTTGCAGCATTCTTCTCCTGGCACTGGGTGTTAGTTCATTATAGCCTTCGTTGGTCGACCACTGATAGGAGCGTTGGTCGACCAACCAACTTCAAAACTATAATAGATACTGAGATGACATGATATATCCTGGATATAAAATGTTTTATATATGATAATGGATATATATTTTCTTCTATTGTGCTAAATTTTATGCCATTCTTTAAAGAAGAATTATTTCGAAAGTGTTAGAAAAGGATTTGAAATTCCTTTATTTTTTTAAAAGAATTTAAAAATCCTTATTTCAAAATTACATCTGCTAATGTACTTAAATGTCTCTATACATAAGCAGAAAATTATTTTTAGGACTTTTTGAAAAGGGAAAGTGTACCCTTATTACAAAGAATGATAATGGCATTGAAGAGAATGCAAATCTATCTCAAGAAGAAGAATAGCCTCAAGAAGAAAAATTACCTCATGAGAAGGAGCCATCAAGCAACAATGATGATTTTTTTTTCAAAGGATTTGAGGTATGCCAAAAGTCATCCTAAGGAACCCATCATTGAAGAAGCATCTCAATGGGTACTCACTCAAAATCGTCTTCTGCCTATGGATTATGCCTTACACTAGTTATATCTTTTGCTAATCCAAGAAAATTGTTGTGCTATTATATACTCTAGTTTCAAAATGATATATCTTATATGAATATATAATTTGCATTTGTTGTGATATATATCCTGTTATAATATCATCTGTTATTATATTTAAAAGGATATATATGTTGCTTCTGCTATGCTGCATCTCTTTCCAAATCCTTTTTGGAGCAAAATTTGTTTTTCAAAATAAAAGGACTTGGAAATTCTTATTGACAAAGTTTTTCTGATAAGCTCTTTATAGAATCATTCTTTCAAGGGAAGAGATTGTTTCAAAAATTATTTTATCATGTTGAAGCAAAAATCATTTTGAAAAGAAAAGGATTTGGAAATCCTTATTTCAAAAGATTTTCTTCTCTTGTGCTTTTTATGGTATCAATCTTTGAAGAAGAATGATTTCTCTATAAATCCTCTATTGCTTGAGAATTATGAACTAACCCGTCAAGGACCTAAATTATTTGGGTACCTAAGAATAAGAGTCACATTGTTTTATGAGGAAAAGTATTCTCAAGCTCGAGCTTGCAATGACAACCAACCAATCTTGAGGATGAAGGACTCAACGATGAAGATAGTGATTCTAATCAAGCATGCACATTCAAAACATTGGTATTATCTAGCCTTGCTTGAAATAGATTGTTAATACATCAAATATTATGAGCTTTATGTGAAGATTGGATGAATGGCAAGAAAGAGTCTTTAAACAGATTGAAAAATACTTTGAATACTCATATATTATTTTCAATATCTCTTTTGCATCTCAAGCTAAATACGAACTATTTTGGCTCATCTTTCAAAGGAGAAAAACATTTCTTTTGCCACTAAAATTCTTTGAAGTAACTTTCCTTGCCTTTCATCTATCAAATGATTATATGATTTTTGGATCTATTAATCACATCTTGAGCAAGGATACTTCTTAGTTGATGAAGAAGCTTAAAGATACAAATGACTTTCTCAAAAGGATAGTCAAGGTATACAAGTTTAAAATCTTCATCAAGGGTCAAGCAGTCAAGAGTTGCAAAATAAATTGTCTTTACGCTAAGACAATTCTTGGATGAACAAGCTCTTGCAAAACAAAGGTAAGAACGAGCAGTCGATTGGATAAAATAATTTTGAGAGGTATGTTTACTCATCTCAAAATGGATATTATACATGCTTGACTAATCTTCTTCATATATATATCCTAGTTATAATGTGTTACATCTTGAATGGGTATATAAATTGCTTCCGTTGTGCTAAAATCTATCTTATCCTTTATGAAGCAAATTTGTTTTGAAAAAGGACTTTAAAAATGCTTCTGCAATACGAATATGTTTTATCATATGAAGCAATATTCTTCTTGAAAAAGAAAAGATTTTACAGATCTCTTTTGTTGTTGATGACAAAGGGGATGAAAAACATTGATGTTTGATATATGGATTATGAACTGTACCCTTGATTATATCTTGTTACACTAATCCATATATATTGCTTCCTTGGATGAAATGTTTCTAAATTCCTTTCAAAGCAAAATGTTTTAGAAAAATATCATGAAACTCTTGAATTGCTTCCACTATGCTGAAATTGCTTTGCCTTATTGAAGCAAAATCTATTTTGAAAATAAAAGGATTTGAATATCCTTATTTCAAATTACTTATGCTATATGCTGAAATGTTTTTATACATATAAGCAGAAATTGTTTTCAAATATCTTGAAAATTATTAGTATTTGATTTATGGATTATGATTAATATTCTTGTTTATATCTTGCTTTGCTAATCCATATATCATACTTCTGCTGTGTGCTGTATATATTTCTATCATATGACAGCAAATGATGTTTATTTTTTTTCAAAGAGTTCATTTTTTTTTCTGCTATTTACTAAAAATGCCTTTTCATAAACAAGCAGAAATCATTTTCAATGAAAATATTGCAGAAATTTCTTCAAAAATCTTACTTCAAAATTTTGTAATAAAAAAAACTGAATTTCCTTTATAATGATTTGGACAATCTTTTTCAAAGGAAAAGGGTTATGAAATTCAGGGGGAGCTTTATCTCTCTTGAAAATATATAGATGACCATGAAAAAGAATATATCTTAAAAAAATTGGATATTCATTATTCATTATTTTTTTTCAAAGGTTTAAGGGGGAGCCTAAAACTCTTTCAAGTTTTATCTTTTGGCTCATTTCATTTGACATGTGAAATTTTTCTGAAAATTATTTTTACATGTCAATGAAATCAATGATAAGTTTTGATGTATCATCACCCCATGCTATATTGACATCTTTTGACATCCTGGCTTAAAGAAGGTATGTGCTTTAACTTCTATATATTGTGTTCCTCACACCTTTTTATTGATGTCAAATAGGGGGAGAAGAAATAGTAGAAAAATATGTGTATATACTTATAACATTGCATTCATTATCTTGTGATACATATTTTTCTTTGGTGATTTGTCATCATCAAAAAGGGGGAGATTGTTAGCCCTAAGGCTATATGCCATAAGTTTTGATGATGACAAATGTATTTGAAATGTAGCATTGATCTATATAAAGGTTAATTATCATATATATGCTACAAGTACTTAAGCATGATTATGTTACTTAATATATTTGTTGCATATATTGAATCATGCTATTATCATGAATTGAACTAACCATTGGATTTGCAAGTAAGACATATTTTATAGGTTGGTTAAAAAACAAGAAGAGTGAACATTGGATTGAAGAACAAGGAAAAGAAATATCTTGCTTCACTCAAGGAAAACAACATGCAAGGATAAAGTTCCAAGAAATGAAGAACTAGAAGATTTGAAGTCTTGGAAGCTTAGATGCATCAAGATAGCCTATGTGTTTACATTAGGTATATTTTATATAGGCTAGTATACTTGTGCAACTCAATGATTTAGATTTGCATACATTGGCTCAAGCATTTTTGAACAAAAAGATAGTGAGATATGAAGTTTTACAAAAATTATTTTTTTGACCATTGGTCACTCCTTATATCATATCTCATAAATTAAAAATTGGTTTTTCAAGTATTTTAATCTCATTTGATAGTAGACTCAAAGATCTTTCCAACGGTATATTATTTATTCAAAACGGAGTCCAAATGAGAAATATATGACTATTTAAAGTATAGTTTGAAAAACTGAAAGTTGATTTTACTGTACTCAAAAATTATTCTGTTCTGACCTATAGTTAGTATTTTGATTATATCTTTTAAATGAAAAATAATTTTTGAGTAAAGCTTGCTCATTTGAAACTATACTCCAAGAGCTTTCCAATGGTATATTATTTGTTTAAAACGGAGTTCAAATGAGGGAGTTATGAATTTTTAAAAAAAGCTCAAAATCTGTATTTCGCTACTGCCAGCCGGTGGTCGACCACCCCATCTACACTGGTCGACCAACGTGACTGATGAATCACTTCTGGACTACACTGGTCGACCAACGTGCCACACTGGTTGATCAATGGACACCTGGACTGCACTATAAGTGCTGTAACGGCTATATAACTGCTAGTTTTGTAAAATCTTATATATATGACCATAGATACACGATTTTGAGCTAGAACAAAGTGCTACAATGTGATATTAACTTCTTCTATCATCTTTGAGAGAAAGGAAAGCATTCTTGAGCCAAATCTTGCATATTCTCTATCATTAGAGTTATTAGAGCTTCATTTGTATTCATCTACTCTTTAGAGAGAGTTTCTTTGTATTGTTGATTTTGATCAACACCAATATTATTCTGAGTTGAGGTTCGCAAGTACCGGTGTTGGAAGAACTTGCTTTGGGTTGAGGAGGAGCCCGGATTCATAAATTCTCCATTGTGGTTTCGCAAATACCCGGATCGGATTTGCGTGGTTGTAGTGGTTTGCAAGTACCCGGATTAAACTTGCAATTATAGTGGATATACTCAAGTGGTCTCTTGAGGACTGGATGTAGGCTTGGATTAGCTGAACCAGTATAAATCTCCGAGTTTGCTTTCTCTATCCCTTACTCTTTAATTTGTGCATATTGATATATATTCTTTAATTCCTTGACCTTTATAATTATTTATCTTGACAGCACATTGATTTTCTGTATTGTATTTATTCTCCTAAGCATTGTACTTTTACAGAAAATCATTTTAACTTCTAATTAATTCTTGTGAAAAATTTATAAAACCCAATTCACCCCCCCTCTTGGGTTTCAACCATTACTTTCAAAAGAGGCCTTCCCACACGGAGCTGTGGAAATTTTAGATCTGGAAGGTGTTAAAAGTTTCAAAGTGAATGGCCATCGATTGAAGCACTATCTTGGTGGCAAAGTTGAGCGGGAGAAGACTTCTCTACCAGTCATCCAACCTATGGCATAGGAGTTTCGGTAAAGTCTAGCTAAGGACTATAAACATAGCACTCTTGGGAGGCACCCTAAGCTTTCTTACACTCCTTTTATTTTCAGCAATATTTAGTTGTTTGTGTGCTGTCTTGTTGTATATATGGCTTGGCGACCTTTTTCTGTGCTGCATAAGTTGCTGTGTGTAGTTAATTTGGTTAGTAGTTTGCTGTAGTTTAGTTCCTTAGCTTTGTAGCTTGTTTGCATATTTTTTGTACCTTATCCCTCCTTGTGGTCTGTTTATATTATTCACTATTGTTTTGAGGAGAAGAAATTTGTGTTGATGGTTGGAATGTTTTGCTGAAGTAAGTTTAGGGGATGATTGCTGAAGTTGTGGCCTATTTGGAGTTTTTGGAGATAATTGAATAGGTGTAATTGAGGTCACAAACTCTGTAAGTTCTGAGCATTGATGTTTGCATAGATGACCATATAATCCTTTTGAGAAGTTGAGTCTGTAGTTTGAGGTAGATGGACCTTTTGGTTGATGTTTGAAGTGCTAGTTTGGCTTAATTTGAGGAAATTTAGCCATATTTCTACTGAATTCATGCTTAGGCGGGGTATAATCACGCTTAGGCATGTGAATGGCTAATTTTGGTCTCCTCTTAGGTAGAAATGCACTTAAGCACATAATAGTCATGCTTAGGCGGGTTGTGGCAAAATAATGAAGTTACTCTCGAGTCAAATCAGGCTTTAGCGCATTAATAACCCACTTAGGTGGATGATGCCTACTTGCACATTCTAAAGCCAACGTCCAGTGTTGGTCCCCCAGCATTTGGCGATGGTCCTTCAATGTCCAGCGCTGTGACCCTAATTCTAAAAAAAAAAAAAGAAAAATTGGCTATAGCTATTGTACTTAAGTGCGTTTTGTCCACGCTTAAGCTTGCGACTACTACTTTAATTGCGAAATTAGGGATTTTAGCCCTAAATTTTTAGATTTTCCCCTTCTGAGCCCCTCCCCTGTCGTGACTCCCTAATCTCTGTCCTGTCCAACCTAGTTCTGGCCATTCCCCACCCTAAAGCCCTCAACCTATCCCTTCTCCTTCCCTCTCTCGGTCACATTCGCCGTTCCTCTTCAGTTTTTGGTGTTTCGAAGCCCCTCCACCATGGGTTCCTCCATCTTCTGGGTTGGATACGCTGTGTAGGGTGGTCTTCCTCTGTGCTCTAAGTGTTTTCTCTGTATTCCTTCCCATTTTGCTCAGTAGGTAATGTCTTTCATCTCTCCTCTGTGATTTTGGTAGGCTTAGTGGTTAAATTTCTAAAACCTAGACTAAATTTTAGGATTATAAGAACATAAGCTTTGGATTAGTGTTGATATATTTTATTGTTCTTGGGGTTCTTTGCTGAATTTCACACACGGAACCTATGGCGTCCAAGAAGAGGTCAAGAGGTAAGGAAAAAGTTGGGTCTAGTGGTTCTATTCCTTTTGGTAATTTTAAGTTTAGAACCCTAGAGCACCAGAATTGGTTTAAGGATAAAGTTAGCATTAGAAAATATGTCAATGAGAGAACAATTGCACTTAGTCCCGGTGATTATCTTGAAATTCTTGAGAAAATTGCTAAAAGAGGTTGGGGGTCCTTATGTGTTTATGGAAAAACCCACTAGTTGCTTATTAGTGGTGCAAGAGTTTTACGCCAATGCTAGGAGGCTAAAAAATGAAGGTCTAGGGGAGTACAAGACTATGGTTAGAGGTATAGAAGTTGATATTTCCACTGCTACTATCAATAGATATTTTGGGATTAGATCAACTATTTGCTTGTACCAGTATCACATTGATGATATCCCTACGAACCCTGAGAGAGTTCTTGACACATTGTGCAAACCTGGTGCACAATGGATTTTAGGAAGAAAAAATGCACCTCTTAAGCTATAGAGAGCTGACCTCCTACCAATGGCCAAAGCTTGGTGTGTTTTGTCTCAATCCAACCACTTCCCGACCACCAATACCTCAGACGTCAATGTGAAGAGGGCCACTCTAATTTTCTGCATTATGGACAAAAAATTTATGGACTTGGGCTTATTAATAACAAAGAATATTGAAACCTTGGCACAGGCAAAAGTGGAAATTTGGGCTATCCTTACCTGATAACTAAATTGTGTGCTGCTCAGAAAGTGCCCATGGAAGGGAAACCTTGATTTCTCCTCCCAAGTCTATCACAAAGGAGCTTCTAGATAAGTTTGCTACAGAAGATGCTACCACTAGTAGTGCTCCTAGACCTCCTACTGCCCCTCAGACCTCCTAAGTTCCCATCCAGGCTCTTACTGTCACACTTGTGTCCGTTGATCAGCGTGTCTCTGCTCTTGAGCTTAGGATGAAGAATATGCAGCACTATTAGTAGAGCTTTGGCAATGCCTGGGCTATTCAGAATGGGATCAGCACTGAAGGTTGGGATTTATCCTAAAGTAGGGGAGCTGAAGAAGAAGAAAAAGATCTTGAAGCATAAGGAGGAGATACAGATGAAGAAGAAGGAGCTGATGAGGATGATAGCTAGAATTTGTATTTTTGTTATATTTCTGTTTTTGGGATTATTGTAATTGAACTTTATTTTCGATTTATGTTATTGAACTCTTTTGATTGACTTGTTCTTTTGGACTAATTAGATCAATGTCTCTTTTTGGTTAAGATGTTGTATTTTGGTTGTTGATATGATTGTTACTTTACCATTATTTTTAGTTATTGTAGCTAGCTTTTTCTTGCCCCCCAATTCCTTTTTTGTTCATATATTTATATTTGTCTACTCAACCATTGAGGACAATGTTTGCCTCAAGTTTAGGGGAGGATTTTGATGATCTGTAGGATTGTGTGAATGTGTTGAACTTTTTCTCTAATCTTATCTATTATTTAATTTTGTTGAGATTGGCTGGCTGGAATTTGTCTCTTGTAAAAGCCTTATGATGAATTTGCTGATTACTTGTTGCTTAGCATGAAAATTTTTTGTGGAGTCTATATTTGTGTTCAGGTTATCCAATAAACTTTGCTTCCTTGAAATTGTTGAAAATTTTTAAGCACAAATTAGCCAGAATTCATTTAAGTGCATTTGTTCATAGAAAATTCTTTTAGTTTAATTGGTATGGTTATTTATCAATTTTAAGAACTCTAGAACCTATGTTTAAACTCTTTTAAAATGAAATTTCTAAATTTTGTAGTGTTTGGAGAAATGATTTAGGCATTTTCTTTGTACGATCAAGCCTCCAAGCTATCCTTTTATTATGCTACCCATTGGTCCCTATTTTGATCTTTTATTTATAAAAAAAAATTCCTTTTTAATTCTTTCTTTTACCCACTTTAGCCCCACCTTTTAAGCCTGAAAAACAATGTCTAACCTCTTCTTCAAGAGAATAATAGGATATATGAAGTTTGGAAAAGTGATGTTGCTTATGGAGGTGTATGAGACAAGCAAATCAAAGAGTGGAAGAAGAAATGAAATAAAAGAGTACTTTTATTTGAAAAAAAAAGAGAAATTGAAATGAAAAATGAAAAAGAAAAATAAGAGCATATTGAAGTTGTTATTCTTGAGAGACATACAAATCTATGAAGATTGAGTATAGCAATAAATTTTTCATGATAATTGCATCCTTTCATCTTGTGAGACATGAAAAATATGTGGATGAAAAATGCATTTTGAAGGAATAGGAAAAAGAAAAGTTATGGGACACAAGAAGAAAAGGGAAGGAAAGAAAAGGAGTCATATTTATTGATGTGAAATTGTAATTCTCTTGATGTTTGTTTTTTGTCCTTTTCCCTTCCTTTGGTAGCCATTGCCCAAAGCCACGTTACAAGCTTTAAGTCCTTTTGATCAAAGAATGGTGCAGAGTTAGCTTAGTGGAGAGAGAGGATAAGGATAGGCCTATGGAGTTGTCAATATTGATTGTTTCTATACTTCTTAAACTATTTGAAGTTTCAACTAAACATTTGCATGAAATTGAATCTTGGCTAAAGCACACATACACTTCAAGAACTTGTGAGGAAGCTTTGTTTATTTTAGAACCTGAAGGTATGTATAGGCTGGTTTAAATTTCATCTCTTTGCAATTTTTGAAAATTAGCACTTGAGGGCTTTAAAAGAGAGTTGAAGCCTTGCTTATATTGACTTATTGATTCCAACATGCCTTTATTTGCTTTACTCGAGGACGAGTAAAAGTTCAAGTTTGGAGGATTGATGAGTCCTAAGCATTCATATCAATTCTATGGAGATTTTGATCATTTTGATATACTTTTGGCCTATGTTAGGGCTTTAACACTTAACTTTTGGATAGTTGCATACATACCTTACTCTTAAGTTAGAAATGCAATTTTTGGCCCCTAATCACATTCTTTTGGGGTTATTTTTGTAAATCTGTTGGTGATTATGTTTTTGCATATATTTTAGCTGGGAAAATGATGTTGAAGGATGAGAAATCCTAAGCCAAGATCTAAATGATAAAAAGAGGGAACCTTGGAGAAGAAAAATGGGCTTAAAATGAAGATTTTAAGTTGTCCCTCATGCTCCTAAGCGGATTTTAATGCGCCTAAGCATATAAAGCTCAAGAAGGTGATTGCTCTCTGTCAGATTCATGCTTAAGCAGGATATATATACACTTAAGTGATTCCGTGCAACATTGATGTTTCCATTCTGTCCACAATGCGCTTAAGCGTGAATAATGTGTGCTTAAGCTGGTTCCTCATGCTGAAGAAGAGTTTAGTTCTGCCTAATCGCGCCTAAGCGGGAAAAGTGTTTGCTTAAGCACACAAGACATTTTGCTGTCATGTGCAGCAGGCTTTAAAAGGCATTTTGTACTGAAATATTAGGGCATTCTGAGTTGCAGCCGATGGGAGAACACCGAATTCAGCTCCAGAGGCTAAAGGAACTAGCTTTTGGTGAAGATTGAAGCAATTTCTCTTCCACCCAGCTTGGAATAATAAAGTTTTCTCTTATCTTCTCTTCTTTTTTGCATTTTGTGAACATGTGTAGCTAAATTTATGTACTAGGATCACTATAAACCCTAGTTTGGATTAGGTTTTGTAAATCTCTTGACTTCTTGTGATCATTTGGCTATTAATACATGTTTATTTATTCTTATCTTCTTACTTTCATTAAACTTGATCAATTTAATGGATTGTTTGATGGTTTTGCTACACTTGGAAGAGGAATGTAAAATCCTAGACTACAGAATGGATAGTATGAGTTCTTGAACCTTAAAGGTGAGGGGATGGATTCGTGAATGTCATAGAAATATAGACATTAATCTCATATAGTCAATTTATGGTTTGTTAATCAATTTAACTTGATTTTCATATAAGGAATTATATAGAATTAGGTTTTTATCTTAGTTGTGATTTGAAAAAATGCTTCTAAGAATATTCGTATCCTAGATTAACATGTATGGCCAGTGAGAACAAGAGAGAGAGGGATTAAAATTTGTGAAGAACGACGGGGGATTAGCAATATTAGGTTGTATTAATGTTGTGAATTGTATTGTGTTCGTCTTGCGATTTCCATCGTGTTTGTTAGAGTCCATACATTCATACAACTCATTTCTAACTCAAGTTTACATTTTCATTTGCTTGCTGTTAATGAACCATATAAATTTGGATCGTCTAACTAATATAACTTAATTTCTTGGGTAGTTAGCAAGTTAATCCTCGTGAGAACGGCATTGTTACTTAATTTTCACTATACTGCTTATACGATTGGTATGCTTGCCAAGTCGTCAACAAGTTTTTTACCTTAGATCTAAGCTGAAAAAGAAAAGTCTAAAATCTCAGAGACCTAGTGCCTGAGCAAAAGAAGTTTAAAGAGAGAGAATAAAAGAAGTTGAATGTATGAGTTTAGAAGTGAAATAGAATGACCTATTTATAGGAAAAGTCAAGGGTACTTTTTGACATTATGCGTTAATAAAATATTTAATTTACTATTTATGAAAATAATATTTCCAATAAAATAATTTAATTTATTGTGTGCTTTAAAAATTTAGCTTACTTGCAATCATGAGAAAGACAAAGGTGGCTGAATTATTGGTTATTATTAGGAACTTAAAGGGAAAACTATCATTTCTCCTTGAACCTTTAAGTTTCTTTTCAATTTAGTCATTTTATGAATTAGAACAAGAGGTTATTTCCTTTCTCCTCCGCACACCCGCTGCTAAAAAAATCTCAAACTATTATTTGTGTTGCTAGAAAGAAACAGAACAGGATAGCTTTTCTTCTTTTTCACACTATACACTCATTTTCAAAGATTTTCAAATTTTCTTCTTCATCAACAAAGCTGATTGTGAAAATTCCTTTTAGGTTGTTGAATGGATGAAAAAGATTTGGCCTTTGAAGACTATAGGACCAATGGTGGTATCGATGTTCTTGGACAAATGAATCCAAGATGATAAACACTATTAAATCAACATCTTCAAGCCAAACAACAAAGCATGCATGGAGTGGCTCGATGAGAGACCAAGGCTATTAATCGTCTACATCTCATTTGGGAGCCTAGCAATTCTTATTGGGGACCAAATGGAGGAAATGGCTTGGGGTTTAATAGAAAGTGGATGCTATTTCTTGTGGGTTATAAGGGCATCTAAACATCATGAGGAAAGGGCATAATGGTCACTTGGTGTTTCCAACTACAAGTTCTATTACATGAGGATGTGGGTTGCTCTATGACACACTGTAGTTGGAACTCTAAGTTAGAATCTTTGTGCTTAGGAATTCCAAATAGTCGGAGTCCCACAATGGGCAAATCAAAACACAAATGCAAAGTTTATTACAGATATTTGGAGAATTGGAATAACAACTCATGTTGATGAAAACAAAGGGAGAGTTAAAAGGAAAGAAGTGAAGCAATGCATAAAGGAAATAATGGAGAGTGAAAGAGGGATTGAGATGAAGAATAATGTTCTGTATTGTAGGAATAAGGGTAGAAATGCTATAGATGAGGGAGGAAGTTCTGTTAAGAACATTCAAGAATTTGTGACAAGCTTAGTTCGTTTTGGAGTCCCAAAATAAAGAGACATGCTTTTTGTTGCTATTTTATTTCAATTAAAGAAAGTGAATTCAGATTTTTTAAAGACTTTATTAAAAATATGATATATAATAATGTATTATCGTATTGAATCACATCAAAGTAGCTGTACTTTAAAATCAATGCTCAGCTCTATTTGGTCAATTCTGCATATAATTTGTAATCTTTTCAATAATAAAATTATTTAATATCTCTTACCTTCATATTAAGAATAAAACTATGACTTCTTGTTTAAGCTTATAATCATTTAACAGCCTTTATATTC
Source organism: Biancaea sappan (assembly GCA_037074585.1). NCBI lineage: Eukaryota > Viridiplantae > Streptophyta > Magnoliopsida > Fabales > Fabaceae > Biancaea > Biancaea sappan. The sequence goes on along the minus strand of CM073495.1, from coordinate 15,847,186 downwards.
TCAAATTGACAAAAAAAAATTGCAATGAGATTTACAATAACTCCTATAAATGAGATTTACAATTTTAAATTATTTATCCCCCTAGAGAGCCAATGATATTCCCCTAGAGAGCCAATGATGAAAGTTTCCTTTATATTCTCTAATTGACCAAAAAAAAAATTGCTATGAGATTTACAATAACTCCCATAAATGAGATTTACAAATTCAAATTTATTTATCCTCCTAGAGAGCCAATGATGAAAGTTTAGATAAAATGAGATTTACAATTCAAACTATTTATGCCCCTAGAGAGCCAATGATGAAAGTATATCAAAAGTTTAGATAATTTCATCACCCTAGAGAGCCAATGTTCTTCAAATTAATTATCCCCCTAGAGAGCCAATGATAAAAGTATATCAAAAGTTTAGATAATTTCTTTAATATGTGCATTAGAGTGAGAGTCACCAACATATCTGCATTAGTGACAGTTATTCTAGTGGTTGACTAAAAAACTCTTCGAAATGATATATAGGATCAGCTGTGCTTCTAAAACTGGAAAAAATAAAAAAATAAATAAATATATAACTGTTGTAGTGATGGTGTCCCCAATTGATAGGATGCTTTAGGGTTTAGAGAGAAAAAATTCATGATTCATAAACCAATGTGCTCACTGCTCATATTTGTAATACACAATTCTTTTTGGTTCTATTTGCTAATCGATGAACTCATATTTAATATAATCTAAAACATAGTAACTTGTGTCTTAATGGATATTTTTATTTGTTTCTTTGTGTTTAGTTATAATTATTTTTCCTCTAGTGTTCTATTTTAAACGGAAATAAAATCAGTGCAATTTGGTGGACTTCGGCTCTAAAATTTACTCTTTCATGTAATCGCTGCTAGGTGGCACACACAGCTGGCTCTCTGGGAATTCATGGGAGCTTGGTAAAATCGACAATTCTCCTAGATTAAGGTCATGAAAGTCCATAATATCATCCATGTTACAGTCATCAACACCCATTGATTAGAAAATTTCTTTTATATGTTTTAGTAATTTATCGCCCCTGAATCATAAATTACTAAAATATATAAAAGAAGTATAGTGGCAATTACATGAAAGTGTAAATTCTTGACTTTAACAACTGAAAAATTACAATAAATTATAGAGTTGAAGCTATCCTGATCCCAATTTGGTAGTGTTTCCTTATATCGTATATTGTCAGTTTAGTGGCCCATTGGCTTGCTAGACATGGGGTGTGAGCCCACTGTTCAGTTTTTTAGTTTTCATCTTCCTAGCCTTTTGTTGCATTCAGCCCATATTTATGACCAACAACATCTTGTTATAGGATAATCTGGGTCAACGGCCTCTTTTTTTTTAGAAAAAGAAACATTTAAATGTTGTTCGAAAACCTATATACTAAAATTATCAATTTCAACAAAATTGAAGAAAATATACAAATTGATTTTTAAACACATACAATTTTTTTTATTATTTAGTTTATAAAAGTTAGGTGCTGAATGAAGCAATCCTTGTAAATTACGCATTAAATACAAATTGATCCTCCACAAAATTGATTCGATAACTACTTACTTTTGAAAGAACTCAATTATTAGTACTTTCATAAAATTCATGGCCTTGACCACCGTAATTATTATGTTCTTATGACTACCACTCTTGAAAGAATGCACAGGAGCTTCTAGCAGATGATCTTAGTTATTGGATCATATGTATCCAATGGTTATGATCTCTTTTTTATTTATTTTTTATTTTTTAAATTTTAAAATTAAAATGGCCATTAAATTTGGTGACACTTGAATTAAATTTAACGATTAGTAAGAACTTCAAAAAAAAATAAAAAGTAAAAAAAAAAATCCTAACCGTTGGATGCATATTTCATCACTAGAATCATATGCTGGAGGCTCCTGCACATTTGACCACTCTCCCACAAAAAAATTGTCTTTTCCCATCTCAGAATTTATGTGGCCATATGATTCAATTATTACCAATCCCTAATTTTCCACCTTCATATTCTCATTAAAATCGAACTTTAGTTCTACGTACAAAAGGAAAAAGAGTAAACCTACTTTGTAGTCTTTAAGAGTGTGCGTGGGTGAAGGTTTGATTTTTAAAAGATTATCACTGATCATTTTAGTTTTTAAATTTTAAAATTATTATACAAAATGATCCAAAGTTGACCTTGTCGTCACAATTAATGTTATCTGCTGACGTGTACCATTATCTACTAGCATAATAGTAATATGGAGTAACGCGACATTTGAACATACTAATATGACTAACTACTTTAGTCCTTGGTTCACGCCACTATAGCTGTTGAATTGTCCAAAATTGAGTTATTTGGTAATTTTACAATATAGTAATTTTCATGTCATATTTTCTCGTAGAGCCTATGTTCACCTAATTAGTTATTTGGATCCTATTTATCCTAGTTACACACTAATTACCACGAGGGGTCATTTCAGAATTAAATAATAAATATAAAACATTCACTAAACTAATAAAACATATTACAACAAATAAAAAACATGTAACCAGTCGCTCAAATCCCCTAGAATTGTAACCATCATCATCCTATCCTTAATTTAATTTCTCGTTGAGTTCTACTAGGCCATTAGGTTATCAAACTAAAATTTCCAAAAGATCTTCCAGAACTAGATTACATATTAATTAGATTCAAGAAAATTTCACTAATACTTATTCACATGCAATCTGGTTATGCCATAACATAAATCTTGCATAGCAACTATATACTTACATGTCATTTTTGTCCTACTTGTTATTCCAATTGGTCATAACAAGTTTTCAACTTAGATTAAGCGTTAAAATAAGAAACTACGTCGACACAAGTCATACTAGAGCAAGCATAAACATAATAACAAAGAGGTAAGGATAGAACAACAAATGGAATAGAAACTTAATAATAATTAAAAAATACTTACCTGCATAGAAGGATTCAAGATACACATTCCAGTTAAACTTAGTGACCGATTACACAAAAAAATTAGCCTTTCATGGAGGCAAACAGAAGTTACAAAATGGAGAAAAACATACGAGAAATAATGCCTATGAAATTCTGCAAACACTATACGAATGAATGGAAATTCCTAATGATGATTTCCTACTGAATGTGACTGAACAATATTGTGACTGACTTTCTGTGTTTTACCGACTCAAATGTTGTAAGAAAAAATGTGTTATTCATGCCATCTTTCTTATTGAAATAGTGATTGACAGTCAGTCGCTAATAGTTATTTGCACAGTCCAACCTCAAGAGAGGTCTAACGAGCACTACATCGTTTAAAAACATTAATTTTTTTTATCTTTTATATCAACTTGTATTTCTTTAAAAAATGTGTTAATTAGAAGATTAATTATTTTTTGACATATATATATATATATAAAGATACTTGTGTTAAAAAAATTTCTTTCCATATATATCTTTCTTGAGAATTTTTTTTAAATGGAAATATATATATTTTCTTAAAAAATTTGTTTTGGCTCGACAAGACCCGCTCCCAGCCCCCCTCCCCCCCCCCCCCCCACGCATATACATTTATATATAATCAAGCATATATATATATATATATATATATATATATATATACATTTAAAAAAATTTGTTTTGTGTTCATATATATATATATATATATATATGTTTAATTAAATTTTGTTCAACATCTTTTACAAAATTTTGTTTGTATTTATTAAATTATTTTGTTATATGTACATATATAATTTTTTTAAAAAAATTTGTTCATATATATATATATAATCCTTATATAAATATAATAATACTAATAAATGTCAAGAATAAAAAAATGAGTAAATGTGAATCATAAATATAATTTTAAAATTATGCCTAACTTAAACTATAAATTAGAAAAAATAAAATATTTTAAAAAATAAACAATTTCATTAAAAAAATAAACAATTTGTTTAGATTTAAAATATAAAAAATAATTATTCAGCACTTTTATAAATTCAAAAATTCTAATTTTTGATTTTAACTTGTTAAATATTTTATTCATCACATAAAAATAATTAAAAATACAAAATAAGAAACATAAAAATAAATGAAGATATAAATATATTATATATTATATATTAATATATATATATATATACACACACGGTTGCTTGAGAGATCTCTCCCATCCTTATAAATATAATGCAAGAATCTCTTCCACCCCATCTATTTCTACAAAAATTTTATATGAGTTCATGTGATTAAGAAAACGTAAAAATATATCGACTACATATGATTTTTTTCAAAACAATATTTCAAACTACTATATGACACTCAATATTTCAGGAATTAAGGCTGGAAATAATAATGATGAGGATGAAAAAAATAATGAGGATGACGATATATACGATGATGACATTGAGGATCGCTAAAGCTTGTTATATCAAAATCATGAAACAGTTTAATAAATCATATATCTAGTGGCGTTAGGGAAAAAATAAAAATATCTCCTACAATAAAAAATAAAAAATAATTGGCATTTATAGAAAGATATATAAAGCTATATTTTAATTTGTTAAATAATAGATGTGAAGTAATAATTAGTACAAAGAAATATTACTAAAATTAATTAAATAAATGTTCAAAAAAAAAGAGAGATGAATTAATGGTTGGATTAGTTTTCACTCTAAAAAATGAGTCGCATGCCAATCTATAACATAAGAGAAAAATTTAAATAGATCATAAATATTTATATGAGAAAAAAAAATTGATCCAACCATTTTTTAACTCAACCCAAATCTAACTTAATGATACTCCTGATTTTGACTGTCTAACCTCATTTATAAATAATTTATTTTAAAAAAAAACCTCATTTATAAAAAATTCAAACTCCTTTGCGGTGTGTTAAAACCTCTGAAGCTGAAGCTTTAGAGACTCAAGCATCTTAGAAGGACTCCTTTGTGGATTTTGAACACCAAACAATGCAAGAGACCACACAGATTAACGTTCAAACCAAATTCAAATTGACTGACTCTTCGTCGACCCAACGGCACAATATTTGAACGAAATTCCAATCCCTAACGGCACAATTTCGTAGCATTTATATCTTCAGTTCGATCCGTGCTCTTTAGGGAGCCTTCCTCTGTTTTCTACTGATATTTGTAATGGAGCTCTGTTTTCTGGTTCGATGGTTCTCCCCCAACCGTAAGTATCATCTTCATCAATATTATTATTATTTTATTCTTCTCTGTTCTTCTCCGTTTTCTGGTTCGATTCTTAGTGCTCTGTTTAAATCTCAATCAGTACTCCAACACCACCTGTGCCCCTGAATTGTTTCTCTGCATATCTTCTTCAAACTTCATTATAAATTCTCTGTATTTCTTTTGAGAATCTTGCAATTTAATTTCGGAGTTTTGGTTCTAATTCCAGATTATTTTGGAGTTGGATTTGGTTGTTATTGTTGTTAAAGTGTCATTTACCTGCTTGTTGATCAGAGCACAATAAAAGAACGACGTAGGATGCAGGCTTATACGACCCTGAGCTGAAAAGGAGGAGAATGTGGTGAGTGCTAAAATCCTTCAATGGAGGTTCCAAACCCTTCCTCTTTCAGTGTGATCCTAGATTCCTTCCTTTTTTGGTTTGAGGGTTTTCTGATTTCGTGAAAGAAATGGCGTCCTTGATGACTCAACTGAGCAGAGGTACAGTATATAGCGTTCCTATCCCTGTTCACTTAATCATTCCGATTTGTAAACTTGATGCTTTGCTTTGAATAAAGATATGAATCTCTTAGTTCTAAAGAAGAAACACATTTAATTATATCTCTTGCAAATCTTATCAGAGGTTCTGAATATCGTTCATGCAATCTTATTACATTGTCAATATAATGTCAAGGCAAGTGATGCATTTTCCTTAGGCATTGTGTGTTTATGATGTTGCTTTTTGGCAAATTTCCCATATCTTTTCTATGGGTTGCGGTGACAAGTGCTTTGCTGAGTATTTATTTGTTTTAGCCTTCTTCATCATTTTCTTTTTCCGTTGCTAAAACTATTTAGTATAAAAAGCTTAAACAAAATTATTAAATCTTATTATATTTCTTAGAGTTTATTCTAATTATACTCCAATGTGGATCATTTATGCCGTCCATGTATAATCTTAATCATAAACTGCTTATGTCTTAGGACTCACGGCTTAGGACTTCTTGTTAATCTTAATCTTCTTCTTCTACTACTTCTTCTTCTTCTTCTAGGTTTTGTTGTTGTCTTCTTCTTGGTTTTGCTGTTGTTTTGTTCATGTTATTGTTGGTTTTGTTCTTACTTTTGTTGTGGTTGTTGTTGTACTTACATTTTTGTTCATGTTGTTGTTCTTATTCTTGTTGTGGTTGTTGTTTATGATGCTACCCTTATTGCTGTTTTTTTTTTGGTTCTTGGTTTTACTATTCTTGTTCAAGTTGCTCTTGTTGTTAATAATACCTTAGGATTTAGGGTTTAGAAACTATGACATTAACAGCATAATATAATACTAAAATTATATTATATTAATTAATTTGTTTATAATAATATAAATTAATTAATTCATATTATTTTATTATTTTGATTAGAATTAAAAAAATTTTAAATCTAAAAAATACTACAACCTATTTGAACAAAACATTTTAAAATAATATTCATCTGATATGAAAAAAAATTATAATTTCAAAATGTGTTGCACTTAAAGGACATTTACAGGAATTAGGACTTGGGAATTTAGTTATTTTGAATTTTTTATTCAAATTGGTTGTTATAATTTTTATATTTAATTTTTTTAATTCCAATAAAAGTTCTAAAATAATGTGAAGTAATTAATATACACACATACACACAGATATATATATATATATTATATAAGTTTTCATATTATAATTAATATAATATAATTAATTAAATAAAATAAATTTTATCTATTGACAATTTTTTATACATTAACGTGGATTCCGTATACAATCATGCACTTTAGATCGCATAGAAAATGAAATAAACAAAAAGAATTGGAACTTAGTATTCTGGACTTAAGGTATAAAAGTAGGGATAAAAACTAGGTAATAAAAATTAGGCAATTGGGCTCATCGCTATTGTCATCTTTGTTGTCATCATCGTTATTCTTATTATTATTATTTTTGTAATTGTTGTCATCGTTGTCATTGTTGATGTTTTTTGTTATTGTTTTAATTGTTTTATTTATTGTTGTTGTTTGTGTTCTTGTAGTTGGTTTTGATGTAGCTGTTTTTAACCCTGTTTTTTGTAAGTAGATGTTTTTGTTGTTGTTGTTGCCCTTTTTTTCCCTTTGTTGGTTTTTTTTTTTTGGGTTATGTTGTTGTTACCTATTTTTTATTGTTTGGATTATTTTTAGTTGTTGTCGAATCTTCTTCTTGCATTTTTGTTGTTGTTCTTCTTCCTTGGACTTAGGAACTAAGCGTTAGGCCTTAGGACTTAGGTCCAAGAATTAGTCATAAGATTTAGAAATACTTATATGAAATTAGGACTTAAGACATGGCTGAGGTCTATATGAAATTAGGACTTACCACTTAGTAGGCCTTAGGACTTAAAAACCTTAGAACTTAAGATGTAAGCCTTGGGACTTAAAATTTAGAAATAAGGAAAGGATTAAGAACTTAAAATTTTGGATTTGGGATTTATAACCTTTCTTAGGACTAACTTCAAAGTTATGGATAGATCTTAGAACTTATGAGCTTTATACTCAAGGCTAGTGGCGGAGCCACTTATACACCCCCTGAATTCTAAAATTTTACATGTAAAATTTTTTTTTTGCCACCCTAGGTTTTATTTTTGGCCTTCAAAAATTTTTGAACTCCTACATTCCTCTCTTCTCTCATCAGTCAATTCCAGTACACTCCCCAAATAGGACCCCTCCCGCTGTCCGCATCAAATTGGTTGATTGATTATGTAATTAGGGTGAAGTCAATGTCATGAAATTTTTTCTTGATGATGGCTAATTTCTTATTTCATTGTTAGGGACCTCTTTGTAAAAACTTGAAATTTAATGTTTTTGTACATATATATAATTCTATCAAATTCAAATTTGTTGATTGATTATGTAATTAGGATCATGAGTAACATATTTGTGAAGTCAATTTCATGAAATTTTTTCTTGATGATGGTTAATTTGTCATTCCATCAAATGAAAAGGACATTAAATTTTGGATTTTTGTACATAGATCCAATTCTATCAAATTGGCTGATTGATCATGCAATTAAGATTTAGAAGAAGAAAGATTTCGTTTATGGAAAGATTTTTTAAGAGGAAATTACCATCAAATGAGCAATAAATTAAAATTAATTTAGAAGAATTGCTATCATATCCAAAAAAGCAAATGAAAATTTTGCCCTTATGACCGAGAGGTCCTGGATACGCCACTGCTCAAGCCTTAGGGGATAGGAATCACGCCATAGGACTTAGAACTTAAAGACAAAGGTTTGAGGTCTTTGAACATAGAAATTTGGGATAAGGGCAAAAAACTTGGAAAATTTGGGAAAATTTTTCCCCTATGATCGAGGGATCTTGGATACGCCACTACTCAAGCCTTAGGGGATAAGAATCACACCATAGGACTTAGAACTTAAAGACAAAGGATTGAGGTCTTTGAACATAGAAATTTAGGATAAGGACAAAAGACTTGGGAATTAGGGATAATAGGATTTAGGACTTAGGTTTCAAGACATTTGACTAAGGCTATAACAAAGGACTTAGAGCTTAATCTTATGTCTTTAGAACTTCTTCTTTAAACCCAAACAATCTTAAGTCGTAAGGCCCAAGGCCTCTATCTTAAGCCTGATGTCCCAAGGAAAAAAAGTCCTAGGTCCAAAGTCCAAGGCCTTATATCTTAAAGCCTGAGTGTTAAAGTTAAATCACCCTGAGTGCTAAGTCTTAAGCCCTATAGTGTTAAGACCTAATTTTAAGTCCAAAGTCACATGTCCATAGACTTATGGCTTTAGATCTTAAGTGCTAATCTCAATGTCCCAAGTCCTAGTACATAATTTCCTAAGCCCTAAGCCCTTAGGGTTTAACTCCTATGCCTTAAATTATAGATCTTATATTTAAGTCCAAATCCCATGGTGTTTAGGGTTTAGAGCATAACTGATGATTAGGATTTAAAACATGGGATATATAATAAGGAATAGGACTTAGTGCTCAGGGCTTTTGAAATTGTCCTAAGAATGAGGCTTTTTATTACTTAAGACACCTTTTACTTTGGACCTAGGAATTTTGCCTTAAGACAGACTTTTAAATTAGGGTTTGGGCCTTTGGACTTGAGGCTTAGGAATTTCATCTTTTGACTTTTAAGTTGTGACTTAGAGCATAGCAATCACGCCTTAAGACTTTTAGATTGAGAACTACTTTGGACTTATGATTTAGAGATTAGGATTTAGGGAATTAGGACTTACGGTTTAACGATTAGGACTTATAGTATGTAGGACTTAAGGCATAGGAATTAATCCTTAAGAAGCAGTAGGACTTAGTGCTTAAGGCTATTATTGTTGTTTGTGTTGTTATTGTTGTCATTGACTTATAAACTAGACATTAGGATTAACTGATTATGAATTAAGAATAAGGACTTACTGATATGGCATGCCCTAGTCTGATGTCTATGTCTGATGGCTTATGCCTCATGAATTAATGTTTATATTTTATCTCACCTTAGGATATAGGACTTAAAAATTGTACCTTAGAAATTAGGACTTATGACTAGGGCTTGAAGCTTAAGAATTAGACTTTAGGACTTATGACTATGCCTTAAGGACATAGGACTAAGAGACTTATGTGATGCTCGAGGCCGACGAGGTTGAGGACTGATTGTCAATGTAGAGAAGTAAAGGGATATCGAAATAAAATGATGCCAGCAAGGTGGTCCTTTTTGAGACTGTGCAGTTATGGGACTATAAAGTTGAGGAAAGCTTAAAAAGATTTGATACCAACAAGGTTTCCTTATCGAGAGTCCATTTCATAAGTACTTCACAGTTAAATGTGCTTATTCTAGGATGGGTGACCCCCTGGGAAGTTTTTTCCCAGGGAGCATGTGAGTGAGGACAAATCAATTAAATGTGTTGGTTTGTGAGGACAGTCAATCTAGAAAAGTAACCAAGTCGTTACAAGTGGTATCAAAGCTGAACGTCTCTAGTGGAATGTACAACCAAGGCCGATGAGGGGAGTGATCACTATTGTGTAGAGAAGAAGCATAAGGAGCGGCCGCAGGCAGTTATGGGACTGTACAGTTAAGGAAAGCATAAAAAGATTTGATATGAACAAGATGCACCTTTTTTATCGGAAGCCCATTTCATAATTACTTCACAGTTAAATGTGCTTATTCTGAGATGGGTGACCCCCTAAGAAGTTTTTTCCCAAAGAGCATGCGAATAAGGACAAATCATGTTGTAAGCACTAGTGTTGGCTTGTGAGGACAGTCAATCTGGAAAAGCAACCAGGTCATTACAAGTGGTATCAAAGCCGGACCTTTCTGGTTGAATGTACAACTGGGGTCGATGAGGGGAGTGATCACAGTTGTGTAGAGAAGAAGCATAACGAGCAGCCCCAAGCAGGTGGTAACTTGGGAAGGATAATTAGTGACTATGGACTGGGCAGTGAGAGATAATGGAGAGAAAAAAGAGTGAGGAGAGATGGAGAGAAAATGAAAAATGAGGGACTAGGAGTGAGGTCACTATACCCATGGCAGAATTACTATTTTGCCCTTTGGTTAACCTCCGATAATGCTGTTTATGGCCAATACATAATTTCTCTAACTTGGGTTTTTTCATTTCATATCCTAGGCACCACATAATTTTCTTATCATAGCCTTGGATATGAGAAATACTAAGTTGGAGTTACATATTTGCCATAAAGAGGGCAAAATAGTAACTTACCATGGTGGTGCTCAGATATGAGAAATACCCAAATTAGAGAAATTTGCCATAAATAACGTTGATCAAAGGTTAACTGAGGCGAAAATAGTATTTCACCATGGCGGTATATATAGGCGATCTCACTCTTATCCCCTCATTTTTCATTTTCTCTCCATCTCTCCTCACTCTTTTTTATCTCCATCTTCTCTCACCTTCCAGTCCCTGGTTACTAGTTACCCTCCCTAAGTTGCTACCTCTAATCTTACATTCCTTACTAAACAACAGGAAAAAAATTTTTCCCGTACCCAAGTTATTCCTTAAAAATTCAAATTAAACTAATACCTGAAAGCCGCAGGTATTAGTTTAATTCAAATTAAACTAATACTTCCCCTTAAAGAAATTTGGTCCTCAAATTTCAACATCTCTTAAGAATATGCCCAACTCATTCATCCCGTGGCTGAAGCTCATGCTTTGAGTATCCTACCACGATCTACTTCCATCTCTTCTAGGAGCTCTCCTATATACTCATAAATAAAACTCCCTAAACCCTAAAGGGATGAAGTTGAAGGGTCTCACACCTCATTTTGATTGCACAAGAACATTTCTCTAAGTCTGAGCATCTATTTGGAAAGATAGGACTACACTACTCATGCCATCGTTTGGCATGTCTCTCTCTTGCCCTGCCCTTAAGGTGTCTTATAGCAACAAGGAGAAGAAGGAACTGCCATCACTAACCAATTGTGCTTGTTAGGCAGCGAAAATGTTTCACCCAATCCATGTAATCTTCTTGCCATCCAGGCTAGCTTGCATCTTCATTCCTAGTACCTTATAACTAGTGATGAGTCTTTTTCTTTTCATTCTTTAATAAGGTTATGAGCTGCTGAGTAATGCCAATTAATTATCGATCCCATACTAATTTTGTTATAGGATCTGTGAGCTGATTGACCCCCTCCCAGTCATGCTGCTTGCGATGCCCACTAACTATGTACCCTTGAAAAATTCTATCAAAAGGTAGGACATAGAAGTCCATCTATAGGTTCTATTCCTATTTCATGCCATTACTCTTCCCATACAAGCCATACAGCATCTATCCCGATGTTTGCCTGTCTAATCAGACCCGTTCAATAAACTTTCTCTCTTCCTGGAAAATGGTGGTGGAGTTCTCATGGAACTTCCTTCTATGCTTAAGCCACTCTCAAGGCAAGTTCCACTCACCATGGTTAGAATATCAGAGTAGTCTCGATTCCAGTTGAGCCTGAAATATGTTCCGCTTATGTACCAAGTCACTCGTTGCCTCAAACTCATCAACATCCCCTTTCTCTTGAGAGATGCCACCTCCTTATAGTCTCACCCGATCTATAGGAGTCTTGAAACAGCTAAGGAATCCCTAGTAAGCTCAACTAGCTCTCTTCAAATACGTCACTATACCTAGCATGATTTTTTTTTCCTCACCTTCGAAAAGGTATCGATGATAAGGTTCACCACGCCTATCTCGCGCTACTCTGGTATGAGTCAGAGTCACCTCAACTAAAAGTTCCCTATCCAGCATACTAAATTACTTTTGTACAACTTTCGTACTCCAAGAGCATGAACTCAAACACCCCTAGCTACCACCCAAAGCAAGGCCACTATCGAAGAACTCACCTTTCCCTAGTGGGGTTCATAGCAAACATCGACAAGCTAGCCAAGCCCACATCGAGCATTAACCCACTAGCTATTCCCAGGGATGATCTAACTTAATGCCATTGGCTCATATGCATCCCATGCATGTATATAACATAAGCACATACAACCCTGCAATCAAGATCACATAACACAGAGATCGTGAGGATGCACACAAGGTAAAAGTATCGTTATTATCTGAATGCAGTAGTTGAATCTCTTAGTTACGAGTGTACATTAAGCCCATTTTCGTCCCCTTATAGTTTTGCCTTTCCTCCCTAATCCACTTCCAATCCCTCAGCTCATTCCTCCCCCGAAGATGCGAAGGAATTTCTGGAAGTGGAAAGGGAGCACTGTCTAATTCTTAATGACAATTGAGGGGCTTCCCCTCTAATATTGCTCGATTGTACTGGCTGCACATAAACCTTACATAACAACATGCTCTATAAAGGAATTCCCCATATTAAGAATTTCAGCCCTACCTTGCCCAGTTCGAGATAAGTTCAGGTAACTTGTACTATGTTCCCCTTGACTACTTAAACTGGCCCTCTTGTCATTGATCATATGCTGCACTGACACTAAAGGGGATAGTTCCTCCCTACTTTCCTCTCTTATCCCGCTCATCCTTCCCTGCCTTTACAAGCTCTATTGAACTAGTCACTACCTTAAATGTTGGGTACATCTACATTAGTGGCCCGACTAGTTGGCACAACAATGGACAAAAGCCTTAAACAAGCCTTCCCATTTTATTTAGGAGTAAACGAGGGGCATCTCATGCCGATCGATTGAAGTTATGGCCATACTCTTACACTACCATGAACTCTTGCTTGAAAGCCTCGAACTCAAAAGTTTTTCCTCAAGCAAATACTCTGAGGAAAAAATTGCCATCAAAACATTCTCCTGAACCTTTCCCTCTCCTTCAGTGGGGAATATAGGGCTTTGCCACCCCTCGCTGCATTCCCCTGACTATGAGCTCTTCCTTTCCCAATTGGAATGAAGTTAATCTTCCATATATTTCTAATCCCTTGTTTGTGTAATCTTCATACTATATGAGCACGATCTCTACTTCATCCCTTTTCACTTCTTGGTAACTCTTCTTTCCCTTTTTACCACTTCCATGGTCCACGCCCCTCTTCCTTATAGTGTACTTACGAGCCTATTTCTCCTCAGAATGATCTTATCTCTATCTGGTTATCTCATCACGTCCTCCCTCGTGGCTCTGAAATGCACGTGTCTCACACCATTTGGGATGCATCTCAAACCCATACACGGTAAATGTAGATGTTTGAGTCACTCAAGAACTTAAACACATCCTTTGAAATGAACTCGATTCAAAAGTAAGAAAGATATATCCTATAGGGCCTTTGGAAGGCTTTGGTGGAGCCCTATAATTGTGCCTGGGTTCATAATGATAGAGGATGATCCACAAAGCTTACCAATTGTAATTAATAGGACCCCTAACTTTTTTGTTAATACCAATTTGTCACGATCTAAAACCGAGGGCTAGAATTTTCATCATTTCCCAGAAATGCAGCCGTGATCAGCACAGACAATATGATATTCACAACTTCGTATGCCCAAATCCCTTTCCTATTGACCCTAACCACCTACATTATATGCTAGGTGGCCTATCTGATCACAGAGCATACTAGAATACAACAACAACAACAACAACAACAAAGCCTTATCCTACTAGGTGGGGTCGGCTACATAGATCACACAATGCCATTGAGCTCTATCAATGACCAACTCTTCAGGTATCTCATTTACTAGAAGATCCCATTCAATAACTTCTCTAAGTGTCCTTTTCGGTCTTCCTCGACCTTTTTCACAGGGCTCTAAATTATCTGCTCAACTCTCTTTACTGGCATTTCCAATGCTCTTCTTTGAACATGCCAAACCACCTTAAATGGTTTTTAGTCATTTTTTCCTCAATAAGTGCCACTCCAACTCTCTCTCGTATACGATCATTACGAACATATCTTTTCTTGTATGACCATACATCTAACGCAACATCCTTATCTCCGCTACTCCAATTTTATGCTCTTGTTGTCCTTTATTGCCCAACATTCACTCTTATATAAAATTGCTGGTCTTATAGCAGTACGATAAAACTTTTCTTTAAGCTTATCAGGTACTTCTCGATCATAAACAACTCCTGATGTCATTCTCTACTTTAACCACCTAGCTTATATCCTATGTGTCACATCTCCAATAATTTCGCCGTCATCTTGTATAACAGATCCCAGATACCTAAACTTTGGTACTTTTGATACAACATTATCTCCAATTTTAACCTCCAACTCATTTCTAGTTTGTCTCTTATTAAACTTACAATGCATATACTCTGTCTTACTCTTGCTCAGAAGAAAACCCTTCGATTTCAAAAGTAGCTCTCCATAACTCAAGTTTAAAATTAATCTCTTACCTTGCCTCTGCTATGAGAACAACATCATCAGCAAAAAGCATGCATTTAGGGATTTCTTCTTGGATATGTTTCGTCAGAACATCTAAAACCAAGTCAAACAAATAAAGGCTCAACGATGATCCTTGATGTAGGCCAATCTTAATAGGGAAGTCTCTAGTTTTCCCTTCAGACGTTCTCACACTAGTTGTAGCCCCCTCATACATATCTTTTATAGCTCTAATATAAGCAACCCGAACACCTTTCTGTTCTAAGGCCTTTCAGAGCACCTCTCTTGGTACTCGATCGTAAGCTTTTTTCAAATCAATAAACGCTATATGCAAGTCTTTTTGTTTACTCCGATACCTTTCCATCAAGCCTCGTAGAAGATAAATAGTTTTCATAGTTGATCACCCTGACATGAATCCAAATTGATTTTCCAAAATACTCTTATCCATTCTTAACCTACGTTCAATCATTCTTTCCCATAATTTTAGAGTGTGACTCATAAGCTAAATCCCTCGGTAGTTTGCGTAGTTTTGGATGTCTCCTTTGTTTTTTGTATATAGGCACTAAAGTGCTTTTTCTCCATTCCTCCGACATTTTCTTGGACCTTAACATCTCATTAAAGAACTTAGTTAGCCAGTTAGTACCCTCCTCCCCTAAACACTTCCAAACTTCAATAGGAATACCATAAGGACCAACGACTTTACCATTATCCATTCTTCTAAGAGCTTCCTTGACCTCATCAACCTTAATCCTATGATAATATACCAAATTTTGTTCTCTCTCTAAGATTGTTAAATCTTCCATATCACAGGTCGACCCTACTTCGTCATTAAAGAGCTTGTAAAAGTAACCTTGCCATATTTTTTTAATATCTCCATCTGTAACTAAAATTTTTCCTTCTTCATCTTTAATACATCTTACTTGATCCAAATCTCTAGATTTCCTCTCTCTAGTCTTCGCAATCCTGTAAATCTTTTGTTCCCCTTTTTTTATTCCTAAGTCCTTGTAAAACTCTTCAAACGCTTTAGTTCGTGCTTCACTTACTTCATTTTTAGCCTCTTTATTAGCCTTTCGATACCTTTCCTAATTTTCTGAGTTATTGCACAGATGGATAGCTTTAAAGTAATCTCTTTTAAATTTGATATTCTCTTGAATGGTCTCATTTCACCACCAAGATTCCTTATCTCTTTGTCCAAAACCTTTAGATTCTCCTAAAAGTGCTTTAGCTATCTTTTTAACCCTGTTGGCCATCTCTTCCCATATGATGTTAGCATTTTCTCGTAACTTCCAAGACCCTTCCTCCAACAATCTTCTCTTGAAAGTCTGTTGATTCTCCCCCTTTAGTTGCTACCACTTGGTCCTAGGGTTCATCACCTGTCAATGCTTTTTGTTTCTGACCCTTAATAATCACGTCAGGGACCAAAACCCTATGTTGAGTTGACACGGGTTCCCCAGAAATAACTTTACAATTTTGATTTTCTATCTGGATTTCTTACCAAAAAGAAGTCAATCTGTGACATTACAACTCTACTCTTGTATGTAATTAAATGCTTTTCTCACTTCTTGAAGTAGGTGTTGACAACCTTGAAATTATAAGCCATTGAGAAATCGAGTATAGACTGTCCTTCCTTATTAAGCTCCCTAAAACCAAAGCCACCATGAATCCTTTTTATACTGTCCTGCTTCTTTCCCAACATAGCCATTAAGGTCCCCCTGATGAAAATCTTCTCTTCTAAAGCTATACTTCTGACCAATCCCTCCAAATCTTCCTAAAAATTTTCCTTAAGATATGCATCCGCCCTTACTTGGGGTGCATAGGCACTAATGATATGGATAGTATCCCTTACAACAATCATCCTTAAGCATAGAATCCTATCCCCAATTCTTTTTACCTCCACCACACTCGGCGTCCATTCCTTGTCAACCATAATACCTACATCATTCTTTGTCCTTACTTTTCCCGTGTACCAGAACTTGAAGCCTAAATAGTGAAACCTCTTAGCCTTTTCTCCAACCCATTTAGTCTCTTGAAGGCACAAGATGTTAATTTTCCTCTTCTTTATAGTATCCACAACCTCTATAGATTTCCCTGTCATCGTCCCAATATTCCACGTACCAATCTTGATTTTACTCTCCTAGGCTAGCTTCTTTACCCTCAACCTTCCAGGAACATGCACTTGTGACATTACATTTGATTGACGATGCAGTGGCTCTAACTCATTTAACACTATACTCGAGCCATACAGCGTGTTGCTTCCAGGAAACGACCTAGTATTAGTAGATCCTTGCTCATTTAACACTACATTCGGGTGCCGATGCAGCGGCTCTAGCTCACTTGTCACTGTACTCGAGCCATATAGTGTGTTGCTTTCGGGCAACGTCCTAGCATTAGCATAATAGTGTCGTTGATCCATGTTCATGAGAGATTTGACAAAGTTTTACGTTGGCTATCGGGAGCCTAACATAACCCTCCTCCTTTGCTCGGGCTTGGGACCAACTATAAAACATAGGCAGAGTTTAAAATCAGTCAAATACATTTGCCGAGATATAATCAAATGAGTTTAAAATTAGTCAAATGAGTTTAACACAGAGCATACTAGAATAATCAACTTAAATATAAATAGGTTTAACCTTACCTTGAGCAATGAAGATGTATCCCTGATTCACGAGTTCTCAATCTAGCTATCCTTCCATACTTATAACTGTGAGGGGGTAAGTCTAAACCACAAACTTCCCCAAAATAGCACTGCTTTACATAGACATGCAATATATATAGTATGCTATGCATAAACATACGCATATTCCTTTTTTGAGAGTCTATGTTCTCACAAATGCCTCATCTAGTACTAACCACGAGAATTAACTTCTTGGGTTATCATTACCAATTGCTTATTATTAGGGGTCTACATTCCCCTAGCCTTATCCTCCAAGAGTCATCTACGAGGATTCACTACTCGGTTCTATTGTGAATCTAAGCTCCTATGGCAAGTTCCCACCTCATACAACATAACATACAAATATCACAGCACGCAACATTCATATCACACCTTATAGGTCCATGTTCCTATAGGTTCCCCTTTCTAGAGCCTCATCAATGTGGGTCTACGTCCTCCATAGATTATCAGTCAAGAGTCCTGTCACATAGGTTTACGTTCACATGGACTCATTGTCCAAATCTCCTAAGTCACCTTGCTAGGGTCAACCTTCCCCTATACGTATCGTTCAAGGATTTCACTATCTGGGTATGATTCCCCATATTTATGTTTCTCAAGGCTTAATCAACGTGGATCTATGTTCCCATGGTTTCATCGCCTATATCCCATCCCATGGAACTATGTATCCATGGACCAACCCCGGACACCACGTCCACTGACCCTGTAGTACGACTCCCATTCTGAGTCTTGGCTGATGCCCTAAAACCACCATCTTGACCCCAGAAGTGTACCATTGTGCCTTATCTAATCACAAACAAAATCATATGCACAATCAACCATAGACCCCGCATCTATTGAGTACGTCACTGACAAGTTTCCCTTTGAGAAATTTAGTAGCCCTTTGGCATTTTTTTGGTTAGGCCTTACCTTATCATGACGTTGCCCCTTAGGTGAATAGTGGAACCCACATCGGTTTCCTCACCCCAGGCATCTTGTTCCCACACCACAACATACTTCTTTAGATACTTATGTTTACCTAATTGTACTCGTATACTAGCAATGCATCATACACATGTTTAGTAAAACATGCATTTAAATAAATTTAAGAAAAACAATCCTAAAATATACATATATATATATAAGTGTAGATCCCTCAACTAGATTTGAAGCTCTCCAGCCCCACAATATACCTTGGCTAAGCCCCAAATCATAGCCCAACCTATAGGACACAAACCACACTATTCAGCATACAAAAATATGGAAAAAAAAAACATGTTTAGGATGTGGTGCCTGGGATGTCATCCTTTCTTTCCCTTTCCCTTAGCCATGGGTGCCTAAGGTGCCTTGTCTTTCTCTCTCTCGTCACTAGGGATCAAGCAGTGGTACTTGGGGCACCACACCTGGCGCCTAGGGCTCCGGTACCCTGAGCCACTCTCTCGGAGGCGCAAAACCTTGATGACCCTCAATTTTTGATGGATTTGAGCCAATTTTTCACCTTTAGCCTAATTCTTTCCATGGGTCTCATCCTTGATATTTAGGGAGTGTTTTGACACCAAAACCCTTAATTAATTCCAATATTCCAAGTGCCAATCATCAAATTTCTTCTTAAAATCCTAATCCCAACTTATATCTTGGTTATCCTTTTAATTCTTGATTCTACTTTGTTTATTAATCAACAAGAAGTTTTTTAGAAAATAACCCAAGCTCCAAAAGTCCCCTACAATCCCAATTCCTTAACAAATCCTCTTAAACCTAAAAATAGAGAGAAAATGGGAAAAAAGGAATACGTACCTCATCTCCTTACTTTTTCAGTGGTGGTTAGTCACCAGAGACGCATATCTTTGCCAGAGAATGGTTGTCGAAAGCTTAGTCTTGAGTTTGGGTGAGAGAGAAGATGGAGATAAAAGAGAGTAAGGAGAGATGGAGAGAAAATGAAAAAATAAGGGAATATGAGTGAGATAACCTATATAAACCTATAGTAAAATTACTATTTTCCCCTCCGGCTAACCTCCGATCAACATTATTTATGGTAAATGTATAATTTCTCCATCTTGGGTATTTCTCATATCCTGGGTACCACACAATGTTCTTATTATAAAGTCTTAGTAATCATCTGGATCTCTTAATGCCATGTGTACACTTCCCTAGTCCTTAGTCAATAATTACTTTCCCCAAGTTGCCACCTCTAATCTCATATTCCTTACTAAACAACAGGAAAATTTTTCCCGTACGTAAATTATTCCTTAAAACTTCAAATTAAACTAATACATGAAATTTGTAGGTATTACAGGTTTTAAGGTTCTTTGGCTTCTTAGGCGGCTTAGGCCTAAGGGCTTAGATCACCTTAAAGACATTAGGCCTCGGGCTTTAGGCTTTAGCCTTTTGGCATAGCGCTTTATCGTTAGGATCTAATGCTTAACCTTAAAGGCTCAAGGCTTAAGATAAACAAAGTTCTAAGGGCTCAAAAGCTAGAGATTAAAGATTAGGCCATAAAGCTTGGGCTCTTAAGGGTTCATTTATTAAGTCTTAGAAATTAGGCCTTGATACTTTGGCTACCTTAAAGATTAAGTGTTAGGGTTTAGACCTTAGTTCATAGGGTCTTAGGCTTTTAAATATCCTTAAAGCTTGGGACATAAGATTTCAGTCTTAGCATTGGCCTTAAATATCAAGGCCTAGGTTTAATGAGGCTTAAAAGTCTTTAGCTTTAGGCTTTAGGTTGTAGGCCAGCTGTATGGCTTGTTCTTGCGATTCAAAGGATTATTCCTATAGCTTTAGGGCTTAGGTATTTAGCCATAAAGTTTATAGCTTAGGCTTGAGGTCTTATTTACCTTAGAACTTAGGACATAATACTTAAGAATTTGGACTTAGGACTTAGGGCTTAGAACATATGCGTTAGGACATAGGATTTAGGCTAATTTAGTACTTTGGCCTTATTTAGGGATAAGGCTTTAGTAATTAAGACTTCATTATAGGAATGAATAGAATTAGTTACTGAAAGTTCTGATTGACTTCTACTGAATAGCTTTTTGACTACTTTGGTTAATGTTGGTACCAAAATTTTCCTACTATTTAGCCATAGAAATTTTAGTCAGTAATATTTATTTACTGCACACCTACTAATCTTTGATAGGTAATGTAATTTTAAAATATTATTTTTATTTTTTAAAAGCCTTCCAAAAAATTAATTTAAATAATTTGTTGCATAGTGAGGCAAGAGGGAGTTCTCAAACACACATGTGTGCTTGAGAGTGTATATAAAATATTGGAGAGTTTATTGGAGATTTCGCACAAGAGATCTTTTTTATATCAACATATATAATTAAAAAATTGTTATGCTTTATATTTTTAAAATTAGAAAGTAAGCTTGGGGCTATGGCTTAAGGTGGATGGGGGGACAAAATCCTTACATTTCATAGAGTCTAGTCTCCATGGTACTTAGTTCCCGCATCATTTCCTCATATTTTTTCAAATTTTCTACATAAGATTTACTCATACTATAAACAAGTGTATTTTTTAAAACTATTTCAGATGCCTCAACTCCTAAACCATTACATGCCCTGCTTTTTTTTCCTCCTGATATTATCCATAGATCAAGATTCGATAATTGTTGTTTAGAGCTACCTAAAGATTGGTGCAGCCTTTTATATTTCACCTTTGAGGAAAATGAAATTATATTAGGGTGTATTATATAAATTATGTACTATTATATATAAAATAATACTTACAAATGTTGCCTCAGGTTTTTTATTGACCCATCTTTGATTAGTCTCAGTTTGATGAGTTTGAAAAAATAACTCAGATGCAATAGGTTCTCTTCCCATTTCTTTTGTCTATGGTTCAATATATATATATATATATGTATATAAGTGTTTGAGATAGAGCCTCCAGTGTGGAGAGATGAGCCAAATCCACTAGAGTCAGAAGGTTTTTTTTTTACTTGCTAATCTTTTTGAAATGTGGTGTTCCTCATTTACCGCACAATTGATTCTAAACAGATTTCCCAATCCACGCTAGTTTTTTATTTTTCTTATGCGTTGTATTATATCATATCTTTTAAGCACATCGACATACAACTTTTCCAATTTTTTTTAATAGAGTCTTCACTTTGAGCCATAGCCCTTCAAGAAAACCCCCAAACTTCAGGCTTGGACAAGCTAACCTTGGCACCTAAGGCGTTCAGGCCTGAATGGACTTAAGCGACTCAATACCTTCTTCTTTGCGTTTGATTCTAAAGGTGTGGTGCGGCCATGAGAACCCTCAATTTTCCAGCATTTTCACTCAATTTTTCACCATTTCTCTTAGTCCATGCGTTTTATAGATGTTTGGGGAATAATTTAACACCAAAACCCCAAGTTAATTCCAAGAGTTAGAGTTTAAATCATCAAATTTCCTTTCAAAAACCTTAACTTTCTTTTTCTTGCTTCATACCCTTGCATCCCTCCTTTAACTGTGTTTAATCCATTAAAATTTTGTTCTAAATTCATGACCAATCATCAAATAGTGTTTCTAATCCTTATCCAAGCTCAAAATCTCACAAATCAATTCATTTTCACCCAATTTGTCCATAAATCGGAAAATGGATAGAAATTTGGGAAAGTGAGATACCTACCTTAATTCCTTGCTTTTTTGGTGGTGGTTAGTCGCTTGAGCTTTGAACCCATGTTGGAGATAGGTTTTCAGATGCTTTCATGGTAGAGGATTGGGAGATGATGGAGAGAAGATGGCGTGAGAGCTTAGGAAATGAGAGAGCTCTTGAGAAAGCTCAATAGTCCTAGGTCCAAAGTCTTAAGCCTTAAGTCTTAAGTTGTAAAAAGCCTTATTCTTATGACCAATTCTTAAGCCCTGAGCTCTAAGTCCTAAGCTCTAAACCTCACTTGGGATTAGGACTTAAAACATAGGATATTTAATTTAAGGCATAGGAGTCAGGGCTTAGGGCTTAGGAATTATGCACTAGGACTTAGGACTTTGAGATTTGCACTAAAGATCTAAAGCCACAAGACTAAGGACATGTGAGTTTGGACTTAGGAATTAAGAATTAGGTTTTAAGACTTGGCACTTAGCACTTAGTGATTAGGATTTAACACTTAGGCCTTAGACATGAAGACTTTGGATTTAAGACATAAAGACTTTGACTTATGATCCTAGACTTGGTTAGGACTTACCATCTAGGACTTAGGCTTTAGGGATTAGAACTTTGGACCTTGGACTTTTTTCCTTGGGACACGGGTCTTAGGATAGGCTTTAAGCCTTATGACTTAAGATTTAGGGATTAGGACTTAAGACTTAGGCTAAGGGCAAAAGACTTTAGGTTCAAAGACAAAGTTCTAAAGTCTTAAGATTAAGCTCTAAGTCCTTAGTCCTAATTCCTTAGTCCAATCATAAGGTGTATCCTAAGTACTTAGTCTTGTAACCTAAGTCCTAAATCCTAGGTTTTTATCCCTAATTCCCAAGTCTTTTCTCCAAATCATAAACTTCTATGTTCAAAGACTAAAGATTAAGCTTTAAGTCCTTTGTCCTATAACCTTAGCTTGAAATCTAAGTCTTAAATCCTAAGGTCTTATCCCTAATTCCCAAGTCTTTTGTCCTACTTCTCAATCTTAATTCCTAATTCCTTAGTCCAATCCTAAGGTGTGATTACTTTGCCCAATGTTCTAAGCCTTGAGTCTAAATCTCAAGTTCTGAGATCTAATCCATAATTTTAAAGTCCTAACTCTAAGAAAGGTCATAAATCCTAAGTCCTTAATCCTTTCCTTATTTCTAATACTTAATTGTCAAGTAATAAGTCCTAAGTCCTAGGGCCTAATTCGTATGTCTTAATTAAGTTTTAAGGTTTTTAAGTCCTAAGGCCTAATTATTAAATGGTAAGTCTGAATTTCATTGACTTTAGCCATAAGTAAGTCTTGAAATCCTATAGCATAAGTTTTACTAAATCTTATGACTAATTCTTGGACATAAGTCCCACGGCCTAATGCTTAAATTCCTATGTCGTAAGAACAAACAAAGAAGAACAACACCAAGAACATCAACAAAAATGCAACAAGAAGAAGAATGACTAAAACAATCGAAAGAACTACTACTACCATTACTGTAATACTTGTGAAAAAAAAACATTGTTTTAGTATATGATACTATTCACCTATATGATACTATTCATGTATATGGCATTGTTCATGCATACAATCATCATGTCAAGTACTAGATGTGAACTAACATAAGAAGAAACTACAAAGGCATTCGTGGGAAAAAAAGAAAATGTTTTATATGAGAAAATTCCCTTCGAGATTAAAATGAAAAGGACTACAATAAAGAGAAACTTAAAACTTTAAGGGAAAAGAACGTTTTCCATTCATGCATTGTGTCACACATTTTCAGCTGAAGAATTCACAGTAAAATCCATAGTAAATTGATTTTTTAATGCATAGTAAAAATTAAATTATTAAAGTTCATAGTAAATTAAATTATTAAAGTGCATGATAAATTGAATATTTTATTAGTCTATAGTGTCAAATAATACCGATTAATTTTCCTGTAAATTGGTCCTTCCATTTCACTTTTAAATTAACACCTTTAGCTACTCTTCTTTTCTCTCTTCAAATCTCTTTTGCTGGCGCTAGGTATCTGGAAATGTTCTTCTATACTCTTTTCTTATAAGTTCTTGAAGGTTAATTCTTAGTATAATTTGCCGTTACGACCTTGGCTGATCTTCCACAACAACAACAAAGCCTTATCCCACTAGGTGGAGTCGGCTATATGGATTGCACAACGCCATTGAGCTCTATCAATGACCAACTCTTTAGGTATCTCATTTACTAGAAGCTCCAGTTCAATAATTTCTCGAAATGTCCTTTTTGGTCTTCCTCGACCTTTTTTCACAGGGCTCCAAACCATCTACTTAACTCTCCTAACTGGTACTTCCAACAGTCTTCTTTGAACATGCCCAAACCACCTTAAAGGGTTTTCAACCATTTTTTCCTCAATAGGTACCATTCCAACTCTATCTCGTATACGATCATTATGGATCATATCTCTTCTTGTATGACCACACATCTAATGCAACATCCTTATCTCCGCCACTCCAATTTTATGTTCATGTTATCCTTTCATCACCCAACATTCACTCCCTTATAAAATTGCTGGTCTTATAGCAGTACGATAAAACTTTCCTTTGAGCTTATCAGGTACTTTCCTATCATAAACAACCCCTGATTCTATTCTCTACTTTAACCACCTAGCTTATATCCTATGTTTCACATCTCCAATAATTTCGCTGTCATCTTGTATAATTGATCCCAGATACCTAAACTTTGACACTTGTGATACGACCTGATCACCAATTTTAACCTCTAACTCGTTCCTAGCCTGTCACTTGTTAAACTTACAATGCATATATTCAATCTTACTCCTGCTCAGACGAAAATCCTTTGATTCCAAAGTAGCTCTCTATAACTCAAGTTTAAAATTAATCTCTTCCTTTGACTCTGCTATGAGGACAACATCATCTGCAAAAAGCATGCGTGTAGGGATTTCTTCTTGTATGTGCTTCGTAAGAACATCTAAAACCAAGTCAAACAAATAAGGGCTCAAAGATGATCCCTGATGTAGGCCAATCTTAATAGGGAAGTCTCTAGTCTCCCCTCCAGACGTTTTCACACTAGATGTAGCCCCCTCGTATATATCATTTATAGCTCTAATATACGCAACATGTACACCTTTATGTTCTAAGGCTTTCCACAGCACCTCTCTTGGTACTCGATCATAGGCTTTTTTGAAGTCAATAAATACTATATGCAAGTCTTTTTGTTTACTCCGATACCTTTCCATCAACCCTCTTAGAAGATAAATAGCTTCCATAGTCTACCGTCCTGCCATGAAACCAAATTGATTTTCAGAAATAATCGTCTCTATTCTTAACCTACGTCCAATCACTCTTTCCCATAATTTTAGAGTGTGACTCATAAGCTTAATCCCTCGGTAGTTTGCACAGTTTTGGATGTCTCCTTTGTTTTTGTATATAGGCACTAAAGTGCTTTTTCTCCATTCCTCCGACATTTTCTTGGACCTTAACATCTCATTAAAGAACTTAGTTAGCCAGATAGTACCCTCCTCCCCTAAACACTTCCAAACTTCAATAGGAATACTATCAGGACCAACAACTTTACCATTATCTATTTTTCTAAGAGCTTCCTTGACCTCATCAACCTTAATCCTGCGATAATATGCCAAATTTTATTCTCTCTCCAAGGTTGTTAAATCATCCATATCACAAGTCGACCCTGTTCCATCATTAAAGAGCTTGTGAAAATAACCCTGCCATATGTTTTTAATATCTCTATCTGTAACCAAAACTTTTCCTTCTTCATCCTTAACACATCTTACTTGATCCAAATCTCTAGATTTCCTCTCTCTAGTCTTCGCAATCTTGTAAATCTTTTGTTCCCCTTTTTTCGTTCCTAAGTCTTTGTAAAACGCTTCAAACGCTTTAAGAAAAAAGATATCCTTGATTGCTTGAGAATTATTTTGATTACTGATTGTTGGAATAGAGTGTAAACTATGAAGAATACATGTCTAGGAAATGTTTTGGCTAAGGAAAGATTTGGTGTACTCTTTTACAACTTGCATTTACTTTTCTTGTTATGAATAGTAATAGTATGTATGAATAGTATCCATATGTATGAATAATATATATACATACAAATAGTATTCATACAGATTTTTGAATGCTATAAGAGTTAGAGGAAAAGGAGAAAATAAAACCTCTTGAAGGATTGTATGTAGTAAGCCTTGCACCTTTAGTAGGATTTTGGACATCCTTTGATTATAAAGTGTAGAAATCTAGCTCAAACCTGAGGTAATGGACCTAGCCTCACCTTGTTTGCTTATTTTTCTAGGATTATTCTCCTAGCAAGTCTTACATTTTGTAAGTATGTGATGAGTTGATGAGATGCTTGTTATGCATAAGTCCTCATATGATTGAGAATGTAATAAACATACCCATATGTGGTTATGGATTAGTGATGCATAATTATAATGAGTCATGAATAGAAATGACTGATTATAAATTTTGCATGCTAAGTGATATTTTGTGAAACAATCTTGTTGAGAAGGGTGGCTAATGTGAAATTATGTATGGTGAGTAAAACATGTATTTATGTATATACATAGACAATATTGTGAATGTTATGTGTGGATGTGATTGTGCCTTGTGCATGACACCTTCGGGCAGGTAGATGCTTACGGGCAGGGTGCAAGTGAACATTTATGAAATTTCTCATGATGAAATTTTCTTGATACATATTTACTTCATAAATTATTAATGTTATAAGTATGAGTATAGTATGTTCATGCATCAACCATATATTTGTTTTAACATGCATGATCACATGTTTATGTGGTATGGTTATTTATTTTTGGTAACTCAGTGGACTAGACTTACCTTGTCACAGTTTCAAGTGAAGAAGGCCCTACAGTTTTGAGGACAAGCATGTTAATACCTCCCATTTGTTCAGGGTATAGTAATAGTTTTAATTATGTTGCTTTGGTGATCTTAGAAAGCTCTCTAATCGGATAGGTTACATACTACTGTATAGAATGATTAAGAGATTTGTGTGGGGAAACAAGTTAGAAAAGTGTAATAGATACTTGAGAATTTATTTATGATATTGTATTTCACACTTATTCATACTTTCTTTTTTGGTTATGAGAAAAGAAAATATTTTCTTGTTTTATTTCTTCATTTGTGTAATTTAAATTGATTACTTTTAAAGTAATACTAAAATAAGAAATAAAAAAATAATGAGTTTAAAGGAAAGTTAGGCTTGTGACAGTATGGGTTTAGACACCATCTACGCTAATCATGGGCCCAGATTTGGGGCGTGACAAAGATGGTATCAGATATTAGGATTTGGTCTCTTACCGATTACAAGGCAAGGTAGCCTTAATAGGTCTTACTCTATTATTGTGAACTTAGGCATAGCTATAGAGAGATGGCTCCACTAAAGGCCCTATAGGATTGGTTGTGCGTATTCCTTTTGAGTTTTAATCCTCAACTCATTGGTTGTATAGAGTCCTTAGAACTAAGGTGTTAGTTCCAGTACGTGTATAGCCTTGGCACCCTCGGTGTGGTGTGAGAGGACTCTTTGAGATGAGTGGATGTACCTTTGTGGATAAAAATGTTGGTTAAAGATCCTCCAATGAGGGAGGAGCACCTCCTTAATAGACTTGTGCATGAAAGGTCTTGGAAACTAATAATAATAAATCATGGTTGGTTTAAAACCATGTCAAATAAGAATTTATACATAATTGAGCCATGAGTATGCGTAATTAATTTGAAAATATGACAGTTTTGAAACCATGATGAGTGATTGATATGATTGATTGAGATCGAATGGTATTCATTGGTGAGAATGAATAGGATCATATGATAGCGTTTGTACCATGTTGAATGAATTTTTGTGATTATACTCTGCATTATTTTAGATTTGTGATTATGGATGAGTGGAGTCATTGCCAGTGACAAAGGTATGATCCTGAGGGTTATGAACTGGTTCATTGCCAGTGACAGAGGCAAGTGCTCTGCTTGAGAATTACTGGTGACAAAGGCATGACTCGACATGAGGAATTATATGGATGCTTGAGGCAAGTACTCTACTAGAGAATTGCTGGTGACAGAGGTATGACTCTCTGTGTGAGGAATAATGTAGATGCTCAATTGTGATGGATTTTATATTGTGGCTTATGTGTGTCCATTCTTTAAATGTCCCCTTGTTATGGTTTCCTTGAATATAATTTGGTAAATTGTATTGTATGGTGTGTGTTTGTTCTATGCTTTAACATTCGACATGTGTTTCCCTAGGGCCATATGGCCATGATATTATTGTTTGTAAGTGAGTCATCTCACTCAACTTTCTTTCTTAACATAATATCATGCATGCGTGCTTGTAGAAATTCTTTAGGTTATAACATATGAATTCATATGGGGGAACATTTGTGATTGTTTAGGAATGGAGGTGATGTGTGATAACTTTGGGGGAATATGAATTAGTAGTAAGGTCTTATAATCTGACCTTAAGGGAACATGGGCCATTGGGATAGAATTGCCCTTGTAGAACCAAACAAGACCAAGGTGGTTGAGGATATGACCCAATAAGCCCGAATGCCCGATATGGTTGAAGGTTTAATCCAATAGAACCGAAAACTTGTTATGGTTGCAGGCATGATCCAAGAGAACTTGATATTAGTTGAGGACATGACCCAATAGATTGGAAACTTGTTGCGGTTGATGATGTGACCCAACAGAACCAGATGCGTGATATGGTTAAGGGTATAAATCCGACAAGACCACTACGGTTGAGGGTATGACCCAATAGAACCAAACCATTAAACAACATGTATATAATGAATGAATTGAGCCCCATAATGTGGATTACTTTGAAATTACACATGAAAGGTAAGCCGGATGGTACATAGTGTATTAGTTGGCAATCATACATGTTGTATGGACATGAGGATATTCCTTCGTGAAGTGAGTTGGTATGATCTTAAGGATTGAGATTGTAGCATCAAAACCTTTGTGAGATAAGGTTGATTTTAAGGGGGAATGCCCCAAGAAAGATGCATGTAAATCACATTTGTGCATTAGGTCAAGGAAATATGTCGGTGAACTAACGAGTTGGATATCTAGATGAGAAATCCTCAAATGGAAGAGAGCTAACAATATCGTAGTAATTGATGTATTGAAAGGGGTATATCTATGAGTAAGTAATGAAAGAGATTTTAGACAACAATATAAACTTAGTAAGACGAGTGATTGTTGAAATTTGGGGACCAAATTTCTTTAAGTGGGAAGTATTTTAATACTCGTGAAAAAAAAATATTGTTCCAATATATGGTACTATTCACTTATATGATGCTATTCACATATACGGCATTATTCACGTATACAATCATCATGTCAAATACTAGATGTAGACTGGGCATGAGAAGAAACTAGAAAGGAGCTGTGGGAAAAATGAAAACATTTTATGTGAGAAAATTCCCTTATAGATTAAAATGAAAAGGACTAAAATGAAAGGAAACTTAAAACTTTAGGAGAAAAGAGAGTTTCCCCTTCATGCCTAGTAAACTAAATTATTAAAGTGTATAGTAAATTAAATTATTAAAGTGAATGGTAAATTGAATATTTTATTAGCGAATCCTGATTTTCCTATCCATTTCACTTCTAAACTCACACCTTCAGCTAATCTTCCTTCCTCTCCTTAAATCTATCTTGCTCTGGTGCTAGGTCTCTAGTTCTAGGCCTTTCCTCCTTCCAAAGCAAGGAAATGTTCTTCTATGCTCTTTTCTTGGAAGTGCCTGAATTTTAATTCTTAGTATACTCTGTGGTTACAGTCTTGGCTGATCTTCCACATCAAGAAAAAAAAATTATCCTTGGTTGCTTGAGAAGTATTTTGATTACTGATTGTTGGAATAGAGTGTAAATTGTGAATAATACATATCTAGGAAAGGTTCTAGCTAAGGAAATACTTGGTACTTAAGAGTGTCTATTGTGACCCACCTCTCTTTCTTCGAAACTTACCTGGTGTACTCTTTTCTAACTTGTATTTACTTTTCCTGGTATGAATAATAGGCATACATATCAATAGTATCTGTATGTATGAATAATAATTGTATGTATAATAAATAGTAACCATACGTATAAATAGTAATTTTGAAAGGTTGGGCAGTGGGGTTTTGGACATCCTTTGTATGAAGTGTAGAAATCTAGCTCGGACCTGAGGTAAGGGACCTAGCTTTACCTTGTATGCTTATTTTTCTATGATTATTTTCCTAGCAACTCTTACATTTTGTAAACTTGTTATGAGTTGATGAGATGCTTGATATGCATAAGTCCTTATATGATTGAGAATGCAATAAACATATTTGTGAGTGGTTGCTAATTAGATATGCATAATTGTCATGAGTCATGAATGGAAATGATTGATTATAAATTTTGCATGCTAAGAGATAATTTGTGAAGCAATCTTGTTGAGAAGGGTGGCTAGTGTGAAATTATGTATGGTGAGTGAAACATGTATTTATGTATATACATAAGAAATATTGTGAATGTTATGTGTGTATATGATTGTGCCTTGTGTATGATGCCTTCAAGCGAGTTGATTATAAACATACGCCTTTGGGCGGGGCGATGCCTTCGGGTAGTTGAAACCTGCGGGTGGGTTAAGGCTTACGGGTGAGGTGTAAGTGAGCATTTATGAACTTTCTTATGATGAATTCTTCTTGATAAATATTTACTTCATGAATTATTAATATTATGAGTATGAGTACTAGTATGTTCATGCATTGACCATATTTGCTTTAGCATGTATAGTCACATGCATATGCAGTAGGGTTATTTAGTTTTGGTGAGTCAGTGTTGAGGATACCTCCTATTTGTTCAGCGTATAGTAGTAGTTTTAATTATGTTGTTTTAGTGATCTTAGAAAGCTCTGTAATTGGGTAGGTCACGTACTGCTATATAGAATGGTTAAGAAATTTATATGGGGAAACAAATAAGAAATGTGTAATAAAAACTGGAGAATTTATTTATGAAATTGTATGAAGACTTTTCTTATTTGGTTATGAGAAGAGAAAATTTTTTTTTGTTTTATTTCTTCATTTGTGGGTTTGGACATTGGCTATACAGGTCATGGGCCCATATTTGGGGTGTGACAAAGATGGTATCAGAGGTTGGGATTAGGTCTCCTACCGATTATAAAGTAAGGTAACCTTAGTAGGTCTTCCTTTATTGTTATGAATTTAGGCATAGCTATAGAGAGATGGCTCCAACAAGGGCCTTATAGGATTGGTTGTGCATATTTTGTTCGAGTTTTACTCCTTAGCTCATTGGTTGTATAGAGTCTTTAGAACTAACGTGTTAGTTCTAGTAGGTGTAAGAGGACTCTTTAAGATGAGTGGATGTACCCTTGTGGCTAAAAATGTCGGTTAAGGATCCTCTAAGGAGGGAGGAGCACCTCTTCAATAGACTCGTGCATAAGGTCTTTGAAACTCATAATAATAAATCACTGTTGGTTTGAAACCATGTCGAATAAGAATTTAAACATAATCGATCCATGAGTTTGAAAATATGATGGTTGCAAAACCATGATAAGTGATTGATATGATTGATTGAGTACAAATGGACTAGGTGAGAATGACTAGGATTATATGATAGTGTTTGTACCATGTTGAATGAATGGTTGTTCATACTTTGTATTATTTTAGACTTGTGATGAGTAGAGTCATTGCCGGTGACAAAGGCATGATCCCAAAGGTTACCTTGAGAAGAGAAAAGATTTTCTTATTTTATTTCTTCATTTGTATAATTTAAATTGATTGCTTTTAAAGTTACGAGTAAAAAAATAATGGGTTTAAGGAAAAGTTAAACTTGCGGCGATGTGGGTTTGGACACCCGTGCCAGTCACGAGCCCAGGTTTTGCATTTAAAAATTTTGTAAATTCTAATCAAAATAATAAAACAATATGAATTAAGTAATTTATATTATTATAAACTAATTAATTAGCATAATATAATTTTAATATTAATGTCATAAGTTCTAAACCCTAAATCCTAAGGTCTTATTCCTAATAAAAAATATAACAACAAAACAACTAGAAGTAGAGCAACTTGAACAAGAATAGTAACCAAGAACAAAGCAATAATAAACTCCAATCTATCCTTATGTCCTTGGCCGAAAGTTTTAAGGCCTCAGTGGATCACATATATATGTTTTTTCAGAAAATGTTAAGTAACCAAAAATAATTTTGATTCATTTTAATTAATTATCTTATATTAATTAATTTGAAAAATATATTATATTAATTAATTAATTTATAATTATATATTAATTACTTCATATTATTTTAATTTTTATGAGAATTAAAAAATTCTAAATATAAAAAATATCAGAACTCGGTTATATTAAAAGTTCAAAATAGGATTTTATTTGAAAAAAATGTATAATTGCAAAATGTGTTGCATATAATCATATATAGTTAAAATTCATAGCTTAACTATTAATAAATAGTAACCTATGTGCCTAATTCCTAAACCCCAAGTTCTAATCGCTAAGGTCTATTCCCAAATTCCTATGTCCTAGATTCTAATTCCTAATTCTTATAAATGTCCTTACTCCTACGACGAACGGATCACGATGATTATTTTATTGATTGTTAAGCTATATGTTTTAATTAATATAATTGTGCACCCCATTTTGTATTTGTAAATCATATCAAATGAATACTATTTTGAAATTTTTTGTTCAAATAAGTTCAAATATTTTTATATGTAAAAATTTTGTTTATTCTAATGACAATTCTAAAATAATATATCAATTAAATCTTATAACCTATTATAAAATAACTAATTAACATAATATAAATAATCAAAATAAAATAAATCAATTTCTAATTATATATAATTTTTTTTTAATAATAACATTACAGGGACGGCATATACGATCCACATTGGAGTATAATTAGATTAAGGTCTAAGAAATATAACTAGATTTAATAAGTTTGTTTAAGCTTTTTATACTAAATACTTTAGCAACAGAAAAGAAAAATAATGAAGACTAAAACAAATAATACTCAGCACAGCAATTGTCACCGCAACCCAAAGAAAAGATGAGGGAAATTTGCGGAAAGGAGATTCGTTTAATTTAAATGATGAAGCACATGAAAGAATAACAGAGAGCCCAAACATTATATCCCAGAAGCTAGCATCATTAGAATTAATAGCAAAACTTGATTGGTTAACAGTGGACTACAAAGATCAGTACCCATTTTCATGATTTGAGTGGCTGTGATTAAAAATGCATCACTTGCCTTGGAACCCAATCGAATTTTGGATCCATTAATTTGAAGTGTCATCAATAACGTCACCCTTTGCTCAGTTGAGTCATCAAGGACGCCATTTCTTTCACGAAATCAGAAAACCGCTGAAACTAGAAAAAGGAAGGATTTTAAAATCACACTGAAAGAGGAAGGATTTCAAACCTCCATTGAAGGATTTTAGCACTCACCTCATCTTCCTCCTTTTCAGCTCAGGGTCTTACAAGCCTGCATCCTACGTCGTTCTTTTGTTGTGCTTTGATCGACCAAAGGTAAAGATGTGTTTCAAATTGCGGCTGCAATATTGCGGATGCGGTGATGGCCGCATCCGCATCACCCCGCAATTGCAGGGTGACTGTAAAACACTGCGTTGCGCCGCAACAGAACAGAGTTGCGGCTACAACTTCGTTCCATTGCGGCGCAATACGGTTCTGTTGCCGTTTTGATATAAAATCGACAAAAAAAGTGCACACAACATCAGAGCATCCCATTTTCAACCCTAGATCTATTCAGAAGGGAGAGAGACTATTTACCCATTGAAGACTGCCGTCTCCGTCGTCCATTGAAACTTACTGGCCACCGTTCGTTGATTTCATTCATATGTATCTGTCTATTTTCTGTCCCTCTCCTCTTTTTACTGTTAGTACAAAAGTTAGAAGAACTTAGTCCTTCTCCTCCTCTGTTTTCCATTTTGGCTTTCTTCTGCGATCTTGGCCTCAAATCCCTCTTCCTGCCGTCGATCTAGAGCCTTGATCTGTCTTCGTAGACCACTCACGCGTACCAACTCGCACATTGCACTGCTCTGCCTCTGCTCTTGCTAGATCTCCTTCTCAAACCCTCAGTCCCTTACTATCGCGTGCTATTGTGACTGCTCTTAGTCTCTCTCTCTCATCTTCACGACCTTTCTCAGTTTCTCCCCTCCTGTAAGTTTAATTTTTGTGAGTTGTGAATTGTGATTCTTGACTGAAGTGAAATTGACTTTTTCGTGACTCTTGGGTGCTTGGATAAATGGATCTGAACTAATTGAGGGAGAAGGCTATAAAGTTAATACTTAATAGATCTAGATTCTAGAGGTTTCGACATAATGGGAGTGAGTGGGTGGGAAGTGATTATCAAAAAAAGAAAGAGAGTGGCAATTGAAAATTTGAGTGGGAAGTGAAAAAATGGGTGAGTGTGGCCGTGTCCTATGTGGGTCCTTTGAGTGGGAAGTGTGAAATTTTTTTAATCTTTTGTGAGATTTAAAAAATGATATGATGAAGATGCAATGATAATTATGAATAATATATGTGATTTGTGATTTGTATGTGACTATGTGATACTATGATGTGGGAATGTGATACTGTGATGTGTGAATGTGATACTGATATTAAATCACTAATTTATTTATTTAGAATTTTATATTATGTGTATTTGTTATTTGATCTATCTAATATGTGATAAAATTGTAGATATTGATTTAATAATTTAGTGATCTTATCTATGATTAAATTTTAGATTGACCGTGTGATAAAATTATGGATATAATATGTGATGATTCGTGGTTCATGATATTCGAATTAAGTTTAGTTGGTTTTTTAATTTGAGAATTGAGAAGTTGGAATCCAGATTCAGTGACTTAGCCATTTTCTAAGTTACATAACATACTGAAAGAATAAGCTATTTATTCCCTTAATTAAGATGTTTTAATTGCAATATAGTTATAAAAAATAATAAAATTGAAAATTATTTTTAAACTTCTTTTTTATTATGTTATTTATTCTTTTTATTATGTTATTATATGCAATAGGGTTATAAAAAATAATAAAATTAGAAATTATTTTTAAACTTCTTTTTTATTATTTTGTTTATTCTTTTTATTATGTTATTATATATAATGCTATTGGGGAATAAAAATAATTTTTGCTGGAATAAAATAATGTTGTCTAAAATTTTATTCAATTAGGCATGGGCATTCTATTGTTTAGTTGGAATATCATGATTATGATAAGAATTGATGAAAATAAATTAAATAAGCATTATGTATAATAACATAATAAACAAATTAAACAAAATAATTAAAAAGAAATTTAAAAATAATTTTTAACTTTATTTTTTTATAACCCTATTGCATTTAAAACATGCTAATTAAGGGAATAAATAGCATATTCTTTTAGTATGTTATGTGACTTAGAAAATGGCTAAGTCATTGAATCTGGATTCGAGAATTTGAGATTGATCATTATTATTTTATATATTATATTTTTCTTGAAGTTTGTTATGTTTTATCAATAGGTACTACAAAATATAAATAATGCCACCAAGAGAAGAATTTCCATCTGGAAGAGCTGAAGGTGCTCCTAGCATATATCCTGGTTGGCATTTTGGAACTCCTGTACCTGGAAATCAAAACAATATAGTGTAAACTTTGTGGGAAGATAGTGAAAGGAGGAATTACTTGAATAAAGGAACATATTGCACACTTTCAAGGGAACGTTACTCCTTATCCTAGAGTTACTAAAATTGTCAGAGAGGGTATGCTGAAACTTCTAACAGATACTAAATCAAAAAAAAATTGATTCAAGAAAAAGAAAAGAATAATTTAAAGCAAGATTGCGAGGTGTTGATGATGATGAAATAGAAGGGTTTATTGATGATGATATGCAAATGAGATATGCAACTCAAGAAAATAGGAGAGCTCAACATGAATGGGAAGAAAGACAAAGATTTAGACATCAAACAGGTAGGGCACAAAATGTGTATGATGAGGGTGGAAGCTCTCGTGGTCATGCAGTGGGTGCTAGTGGTGCTAGTAGACAACGTCTGTCTAGTGTAGAAGATACTACATTTAATTTGAGGTTCACATATATTGATCTTGTTAGAAGTCAAAGTATGAAGCAACCAAAAGTTACAACTAGTTTAATGAAGACGTTGAGAAAAAAGTTAGGGCAAGCGGTCTCAAAATTTATAATATATGAGCGTCTTCCTATGAACCTATCTAATTCTCCATGGTTGCATAGTTTAATTACTACTGCCGCCAGTCTTGGTAGCCCAGGTGTTAGATTTTTGACACCTTATAAGATTTCTGATGTTTACTTGGAAGATGAGTACAAAGAAATGAAACAATGGATCGAAGGGCTCAAAGGTACATGGAAGGAAAGAGGTGTGACAATAATGTGCGATGGTTGGATGAAAAGTATCAATCATATGCATATCATGAATTTTCTTGTCTATTGCAGTAAAGGTACTATTTTTTTAAAATCTATTGATGCCTCCAGTGTTGCTAGTAGAAATACTGATTACTACTTCCAGTTACTTGATAAAGTTGTGGAAGAAGTAGGAGAAGAATATGTAGTCCAAGTGGTTACAGATAATGAAGGGGCCTTGAAGGCAGCTGGAAAAAAATTGATGGAAAAAAGGCCGCATATTTATTGGTCACCTTGTGCAGCTCATTGTTTGGGTTTATGCTTAGAAGACATTGGGAAAAAGTCCAATGTACAAAAAGTGTTGGAAGATGCAAAGGTGATCACAACTTTTATATATAATGACATTTGGACTATTAGTCTTATGAAAGAATACACTAAAGGCAAAGAGATTATTCATCCAGGCATAACCAGATTTGCTACACAATTTGTACAACTGCAATCTATTGTGAAGCAAAAAGAAGCGTTGAAAAATATGTTCAACTCTGACAAATTCAGAAAGTCCAAATTTGGGAAGATAAAATCTGGACCAGCGCATGATGCAAAAAAAATAGTTTTGGATGAACACTTTTGTCCAAAGCTAATGACATATTGAAAGTATTTGAGCTTCTAGTTAAAGTGTTAAGATTTGTTGATGGTGATGAAAAGTCAACTTTGGGGTTCGTTTACGAGGCTATTGATAGAGCGAAACAATTTATAGAGAAAAATTGTCGCTATCCCTTGCATTATAATGCTATAAGAGATAAGTGGTGGAAATTTCTACATTCTGATCTACATTCAGCGGCTAAATTCTATATATAAGTTTTATTTTATTGCAAGTTATTAGACCAATTTACATATTTGGATATTAATTGAAAATTTCTTTTACTTTTTGTTTCAGGTTATTTTCTCAACCCTCAATTTTAATATGGAGTTTCACATGGACAAGATGTTTATAAAGAAACATTTGGGGGAACAAAGAATGTAATTTCTAAGTTAGAAAGAAAATTAGATGATCAGGTCAAAGTAATGCAACAGGTTAGCATATATAACTTTAAAAGATTTGTTATAATAAATATTCAAAATATAATATTGTGTATTTAGTATTTACATTATATATTATATGTTGTTGTGTAGTTATTCATTTTTCGAGATAAAGCTGAGACTTGTGGTACAGATATAGCTCAACGAGCATGGTCTCGTATGAATCCAGGTATGATAAGATTTTTTTATGGTCTTTTTATATATTTTTGCTATAAAAAACATTGACCACTTAGATAAAAATATTATTTTTATTTTCTTCTTACCAATCTTTCTAGATATAATAATACATTTTTGTTGTTTAACCATTTGTAGTTTTATTATTTGTATATATTCTAAACAATTTATTTATTTATTTTGTCCAAATAGCTGAATGGTGATTGCTCTATGGTTTATGTGCTCCTGAGCTCCAAAATATTGCAATTAAAGTCCTTAGCCAAACAACTTCAGCATCAAGCTGTGAAAGGAATTGGAATACATTTAGTTATATTCATACAAAGACAAGAAATAGACTCAAGTATAAAAAATTACAAAAACTTGTCTTTACCTTTTACAACATGAAGTTGAAGATGAGACATATGAAAAGAAGAAGTTCAAAAGAAATAGAAAATAGTTTCAACCCAATTAATCTTGACTACATATTCCATGAAGATGATCCTTTATCTCCATGGATTGAAGAAAGGGAAGACCCAGTACTGGATGGACTTCAAAATGCAGAATAGCTGCTTAGAATGGATTCTGAAGATGAGGACATAATAGAAGAAGAAAAAGATGATGATGATGATGAAAGTGATAGTAATGATACTAATGGTGGTTTGAGTCCGCCAAGCAGCAATAGTGGTGGTAGAGGTGGTGGTAGTGCAGAAAATATTCATGGGAGAGATGAATATAGAGAACTATCAGGACACTCCATATATTATGCATGATCAAGATTTTTGTATTGATATATCATCTTTTCCTGAATACCCCCCTACTGAAAGGGATGGAAGACAACATTTTGAAGATTCAATCTCTTCAAGTTTTTCACAAAGTTTTAGTGACTTTGGCATTGGTGAATCTTCTCAAAGTAGCCAAGGTCATTATCCACCATCCTATCAGCTACCTTCTTATCAAGCTCCACCATATTATCAACCTTCAATGAACCATCAAGAGCCTAATTACTATCAACCATCTTATCAAGCTTTTCATCAACAATTAGAGCATGGGAGAGGGGTTTTTGATTATATTTTTGGACAAAGAGCAAGCCATGGTGATGCTGAAAGTGAAACTACAAGTTATGATCCTCCACGCCATTCAACTATGTGGTGATGAATGATGATTAATATCTTGTAATATTGTTTGATAATTATGTAAATACATTTGTATATGATTTTTCACTTATTAACACATTAATTATCTTTTTTTTTTTTAATTTTTTCAAGTAAAATTAACATCATTGCATAGAATAAGAGTATATATTTATGGAATTAATATAAATATTATATATAATATGTTATATATTTTTGAAATTAAAGGTTAAAACAATTAAATACATATTTTATATATTTTGTGCAACTAAAGAAAAATTCACGACCGCAAT
Organism: Biancaea sappan; assembly: GCA_037074585.1. Classification (NCBI taxonomy): domain Eukaryota; kingdom Viridiplantae; phylum Streptophyta; class Magnoliopsida; order Fabales; family Fabaceae; genus Biancaea; species Biancaea sappan. The sequence continues at coordinate 15,807,958 of CM073495.1, read as the reverse complement.
GACCGCAACCGCATCGCAGCGTCAGCAATACCCACAATCGCAGCGACTCGCAACTGCAACCGAAACCGCAATTTAAAACCTTGGTAAAGAAGACTTTAACAACAATAACAACCAAACCCAATTCCAAAACATTATTTGGAATTAGAACCAAAACTGTGAAATTTAAATTACAAGATTCGCAAAGAAATTTGGAGAATTTATAATGAAGTTTGAAGAAGATACGCAGAGAAACAATCCAGGGGCACAGGTGGCATTGGAGTACTGATTGAGATACAAACAAAGCACTAAGCGTCGATCCAGAAAATGGAGAAGAACAGAGAATAATAAAATAATAATAATAATATTAATGAAGATAATACGTACGGTTGGGGGAGAACCATGGAACCGAAAAATAGAGCTCCATTATAAATATCAGTAGAAAACAGAGCAAGGCTCCCTAAAGAGCATAGAACTGAAGATACAAATGCTACGAAATTGTGCCGTTAGGGATTGGAATTTCGTTCAAATATTGTGCCGTTGGGTCGCCGAGTCGGTCAATTTGAATTTGGTTCGAACGTTAATCTGTGTGATCTCTTGCATTGTTTGGTCTTGAAAATCCACAAAGGAGTCCTGCTACGATGCTTAAGTCTATAAAGCTTTAGCTTCAGAGGTTTTAAACACCGCATAGGAGCTTTGAATTTTTTATATATGAGGTTTTTTTTAAATAAATTATTTATAAATGAGGTTTGATGAGGACAACATAGAGACAGTCAAAATCGAGAGTAGCTGTTGTGAAAATAGCCTTTTAAAGTTTTGTATTTTAAAAGAGAAAATTAAAAGTCCCACATTACTTGGAGCAAGGAGGAGAAGAATGTTTATATACTAACTTGTGTTGGTAGGCTAATAAAGAGCTTGGGAAGAGGTGAACTCTCGCGCACATAAGCCCACATGGATTCAAGCTAGTACAGTGCTAATCATCCAATTTGTCCCCTGCGCGTGCAATAAATTGAACCAATTCATTTTTTCTCTGGAGAAATATTTTTTTAATACATTTTTTATTGTTTTAAATATATTTAAATATTTAAAAACTACTTATTAAATTTTTAAAACTGTTCACTAATTTTCAAAACCGAATGTATTAAAATTTTTGTCTGCCTCATTATTGTTCAGCAGCTATAAAAGGAGGACTCATTCTTCTCATTTTACACACCAAGTCAAAAACAATTATGTACTTTTCTTTTCTCCCTCTCCCAAACTCTTTGAGTTAAGCTTTTCAAAATTTTTGCTGTTCTATGGCTTGAGAAATTTTCTCAAAAGAATCTATTTAATCTTGGAGAGGGTTCTGAAGAAGCAGTAATATTGCCGTGGTCACAGAATAATTTCTTCAAGGACAATATCTACTATAAAGACGTGACTCAGATTATTACCGTGTTGGTTTCCAGATTTTACAACAATAGCAAATAAGTAAATTAAGTTAGATTTGGGTTGAGTTAAAAAATGGTTCCATTGATCCACTCTTCTTCTAAACTTTGAATTTTGGGTGCCCAACTTTGTTATTACATTTTGGTTCTTATGTGTTTTACTCTTAGTTTATTTTATCCTAGGGAAGATGATATGAGTAGCTAAGGAAGACCACAATATTATGGAGTTCTCTCACTGATTGTTGTCTAGGGCAAGATTTGATGCTTCATCCCTTCAACTTCGATCACCTTTTGCGCCTCAAGCCTTTCCCTTCCATAAAAAATAAAGGTCTACGAGCATTTTGTAATTATGGTACAAATATTTGGGAATTTAGGTGAAGGGTGACAAGGGAGATTTCGGAAATTTAATATTACACATTGGCTCATTAATTCTTCAAACAAATTTGGTTATACTTGTTCATGCAGTAATGGAACTTTTATTATTTCTTTAGATTTAAAGTTGGATTGGTACTGGTTCTTTAATTGATAACCATGATTGTTTGATTTGTGTGCAATCCAAAAGCTGTGAGACATGCATGTTGTTAATTATAATACTAAATGCAAATTGTCTGATCACAATTATGCTAAATTATGATATAAATGTTTGGAGTATATCTCTAAACAGATAATATAAAGACTTATGTTAGAAGACATTCTACAAATATTAAGAATATTTGCTTTGAATGTATTAAATTATTATATTTTAAAATTGGATTAAATTATAGTTTAAGAGAATTATATATAATATTTTATAAAAATATGTATTTCGGTTGTTAAGAATCTTGATGATACTAAAAAGAAGGAAAAACGTTTAATTGGATTTTGTAATTTAAATGATTAAATTGAAACAAAATAAAATTATTAGTATGAAAGACTTTATTGTATTGAAATTAGGAAAATTACAAAAAAAAAAAGAAAACTTTTGTGGATTACTCATAAATCATGTTTAAAATTTTCATCATCCAAAAGAATAGAAACCATAACTTTACTTCAAATAGATAATCTCTGATTGGAATATATACGATGATGATATTGGGGATCACTAAAGCTTGTTATATCAAAATCATGAAACAGTTTAATAAATCATATACGTAAAGGCGTTTGGGAAAAAAAAATCAAAAGATGTCCTAAAATAAAAAATAAAAAAATAATTGCGTTTATAGAAAGATATCTAAGGCTACATTTAATTAGTTAAATAATTGATGTGAAGTAATAATTAGTACAAAGAAATATTATTAAAATTAATTAAATAAAGTTTCAAAAAAAAAAGAGGGAGATGAATTAATTGTTACTCCTATTTTGACGGTTTTTACTCGTCAAGCCTCATTTATAAATAATTTATTTAAAAAGAACCTCATTTATAAAAAAATTCAAACTCCTTTGCGGTGTGTTAAAACCTCTGAAGCTGAAGCTTTAGAGACTCAAGCATCTTAGAATTAGAAGGACTCCTTTGTGGATTTTGAACACCAAACAACGCAAGAGACCACACAGATTAACGTTCAAACCAAATTCAAATTGACTGACTCTTCGTCGACCCAACGGCACCATATTTGAACGAAATTCCAATCCCTAACGGCACAATTTCGTAGCATTTATATCTTCAGTTCGATCCGTGCTCTTTAGGGAGCCTTCCTCTGTTTTCTACTCATATTTGTAATGGAGCTCTGTTTTCTGGTTCGATGGTTCTCCCCCAACCGTAAGTGTCATCTTCATCAATATTATTGTTATTTTATTCTTCTCTGTTCTTCTCCGTTTTCTGGTTGGATTCTTAGTGCTCTGTTTAAATCTCAATCAGTACTCCAAAGCCACCTGTGCCCCTGTATTGTTTCTCTGCATATCTTCTTCAAACTTCATTATAAATTCTCTGTATTTCTTTTGAGAATCTTGCAATTTAATTTCGGAGTTTTGGTTCTAACTCCAGATTATGTTTTGGAATTGGATTTGGTTGTTATTGTTGGTAAAGTCTCCTTTACTTGCTTCTTGATCAGAGCACAACAAAAGAACGACGTAGGATGATGTGACTGCTAAAATCCTTCAATGGAGGTTCCAAGTCCTTCCTCTTTCAGTGTGATCCTAAATTCCTTCCTCTTCCTCTCTTAGTTCTAAAGAAGAAACACATTTAATTACCAGATGTTCTGAATATCGTTCATGCAATCTTATTACATTGTCAATATAATGTCAAGGCAAGTGATGCATTTTCCTTAGGCATTGTGTGTTTATGATGTTGCTTTTTGGCAAATTTCCCATATCTTTTCTATGGGTTGCGGTGACAAGTGCTTTGCTGGGTATTTATTTGTTTTAGCCTTCTTCATCATTTTTCTTTTCCGTTGCTAAAACGATTTAGTATAAAAAGCTTGAACAAAATTATTAAATCTAATTATATTTCTTAGAGTTTATTCTAATTATACTCCAATGTGGATCATATATGCCGTCCAAGTATGTTATTATTAAAAAAAATTATATAATTAAAAATTGATTTATTTTATTTTGATTAGTTATATTATGTTAATTATTTATTTTATAATAGTATATAATTCTTAATTGATATTGTTTTAGAATTTTCATTAGAATCAACAAAAGTTTTACATATGAAAATACTTGAACTTATTTGAACAAAAAATTTCAAAATAGTATTAATTTGATATGATTTACAACTACAAAATTTGGTGCACATTATATTAGTTAAAACATATAGCTTAACAATCAATAAAATAATCATTGTGATCCGTTTGTCTAAGGCCTTAGGACATTTATAAGAATTAGGAATTAGAATCTAAGGCTTAGGAATTTGGGAATAGGCTTTAGCGATTAGAACATAGGGTTTGCCAATTAGGATAATAGGTAGTATGTTTATTTTATTAATAGTTAAGCTATGAATGTTAACTATGATTATGTGCAACACATTTTGCAATTATAATTTTCTTTTTTTCAAATGAAATCCATATTATTTTGAACTTTTAATTTAAATAGGTTCTGATATTTTTTATATTTAAAAATTTTTAATTCTTATAAAAAATTTAAAACAATATGAAGTATATATATAATTATAAAATAATTAATTAATACAATATATTTTTTTATATCAATTAATATAAGATGATTTATTAAAATGAATCAAAAGAATTTTTAGTTACTTACATTTTCTAAAAAAAGCATATATGGACCCCACATGTGATCCAGTTAGGCTTTAAAACTTTTGGCTAAGGATTAAGGATTGGAGTTTATGTCATAGGACTCACGGCTTAGGACTTCCTGTTAATCTTAATCTTCTTCTTCTTCTTCTTCTTCTTCTTCTTCTTCTTCTTCTTCTTCTTCTTCTTCTTCTTCTTCTGCTGTTGTTTTATTCATGTTATTGTTGGTTTTGTTCTTATTTTTGTTGTGGTTGTTGTTGTTGTACTTACATTTTTGTTCATGTTGTTGTTCTTATTCTTGTTGTGGTTGTTGTTTTTGATTCTACCCTTATTGCTGTTCTTTTTTTGTTCTTGGTCTTACTATTCTTGTTCAAGTTGCTCTTGTTGTTCTCTTTTTTTATTGGTAATAAGACCTTAGGATTTAGGGTTCAGAACCTATGACATTAATAGTATAATATAATAGTAAAATTATATAATATTAATTAATTTGTTTATAATAATATAAATTAATTAATTCATATTATTTTATTATTTCGATTAGAATTAAAAAATTTTAAATATAAAAAATACTACAACTTATTTGGACAAAACATTTTAATATCTGATATGACAAAATTATAATTTCAAAATGTGTTGCACTTAAAAGGACATTTATAGGAATTAGGACTTGGGAATTTAGTTATTTTGAATTTTTTATTCAAATTGGTTATTATAATTTTTATATTTAATTTTTTTAATTCCAATAAAAGTTCTAAAATAATGTGAAGTAATTAATATAGACACACACACACACACACACACACACAAAGATATATATATATATATATATATATATATATATATATGTATATATATATATATATATTATATAAATTTTCATATTATAATTAATATAATATAATTAGTTAAATAAAATAAATTTTAACTATTGACAATTTTTTATACACTAACATGGATTCCGTATACAATCATCCACTTTTGATCGCATAGAAAATGAAATAAACAAAAAGAATTGGAACTTAGTATTTTGGACTTAAGGTATAAAAATTAGGGATTAAGACTAGGTAATAAAAATTAGGCAATTGGGCTCATCGTTCTTGTCATTTTTGTTGTCATCATCGCTATTCTTATTATTATTATTATTTTTTTTTGCAATTGTTGTCATCATTGTCATTGTTGTTGTTTTTGGTTATTGTTTTAATTGTTTTATTTATTGTTGTTGTTTGTGTTCTTGTAGTTGGTTTTGATGTAGCCGTTTTTAACCTTGTTTTTAATAAGTAGATGTTTTTGTTGTTGTTGTTGCCCTTTTTTTTTTTCCTTGTTGGTTTTTTTTTTGGTTTATGTTGTTGTTGTCTATTTTTTGTTCTTTGGATTATTTTAGTTGTTGTTTAATCTTCTTCTTGCATTTTTGTTGTTCTTCTTCCTTGGACTTAGGAACTAAGCGTTAGGCCTTAGGACTTAAGGTCCAAGAATTAGTCATAAGATTTAGAAATACTTATATGAAATTAGGACGTAAGACATGGCTGAGGTCTACATGATATTAGGCCGTAGGACTTAAAAACCTTAAAACTTAAGACATAGGAATTAGGCCTTGGGACTTAGGACATAAGTATGGGAATTAAGATTTAGAAATAAGGAAATGATTAAGGACTTCAAATTTAGGATTTGGGATTTATAACCTTTCTTAGGACTGACTTCGAAGTTACGGATAGATCTTAGAACTTATGAGCTTTATACTCAAGGGCAGTGGTGAAGCCACTTATGCACCTCTTGAATTCTAAAATTTTACATGTAAAATTTTTTGTTTTTTTATTTTTGCCCCCCTAGTTTTTTATTTTTGGCCCCCAAAAATCCCAGTACACTCCCCAACCAGGACTCCTCCCACTATCCCCATCAACTCTCTGTCTTTCCCTTGAGTTCGTCAACCACTGACCTTTGAGGTTTTTGTACATATGTTTAATTCTATCAAATTGGTTGATTGATTATATAATTAGGGTGAAGTCAATTTGATAAATTTTTTTCTTGATGATGATTAATTTGTCATTTCATTATTAGGGCCTCTTTGTAAAAACTTGAAATTTTAGATTTTTGTACATAGGTCTAATTCTATCAAATTAGCTGATTGATCATGCAATTAGGATTTAGAAGAAGAAAGATTTTTTTTTTAATGGAAAGATTTTTTTAAGAGAAAATTACCATCAAATGTGCAATAAATTAAAATTAATTTAGTAGAATTGCCATCATATCCAAAGGAGCAAATGAAAATTTTGCCCCTATGACCGAGGGGTCCTAGATATGCCACTACTCAAGGCTTAGGGCATAGGAATCATGCCATAGGACTTAGGACTTAAAGACAAAGGATTGAGGTATTTGAATATAGAAATTTGGGATGAGGACAAAAGACTTGGGAATTAGGGATAATAGGATTTAGGACTTAGGTTTCAAGACATAGGACTAAGGCTATAACAAAGGACTTAGAGCTTAATCTTATGTCTTTAGAACTTCTTCTTTAAACCCAAACAGTCTTAAGTCGTAAGGCCCAAGGCCTATATCTTAAGCCCCATGTCCCAAGGAAAAAAGTCCTAGGTCCAAAGTCCAATGCCCCTATGTCTTAAGCCCTATAGTGTTAAGGCCTAATTTTATGTCCAAAGTCACATGTCCATAGACTTATGGCTTTAGATCTTAAGTGCTAATCTCAATGTCCCAAGTCCTAGTGCATAATTTCCTAAGCCCTAAGCCCTTAGGCTTTAACTTCTATGCCTTAAATTATAGACCCTATATTTAAGTCCTAATAATCCCATGGTGTTTAGAGTTTAGAGCTTTAACTTAGGATTAGGATTTAAAACATGGGATATAATGCATAGGACTTAGGGCTCAGGGCTTTTGAAATGGTCCTAAGAACGAGACTTTTTATTACTTAAGACACCTCTTATTTTGGACCTAGGAATTTTGCCTTAGGATAGACTTTTAAATTAGGGTTTAGGCCTTTGGACTTGAGGCTTAGGAATTTCAGCTTTTGACTTTTAAGTTATGACTTAGAGCATAAGAATCACACCTTAAGACTTTTAGATTAAGAACTACTTTGGACTTATGATTTAGAGATTAGGATTTAGGACTTATAGTATGTAGGACTTAAGGCATAGGAATTAATCCTTAGGAAGCAGTAGGACTTAATGACTTAATGCTTAGGGCTATTATTGTTGCTTTTGTTGTTATTGTTATCATTGACTTATAAACTAGACATTAGGACTTACTGATATGGCATGCCCTAGTCCGATGTCTATGTCTTATGGCATGCCCTGTGTCTTATGTTGATGTCGATGTCGATGTCTATGTTGAAATTATGAATTAGGAATAAGGACTTACTGATATGGCATGCCCTAGTCCGATGTCTATGTCTTATGGCTTATGCCTCAGGAATTAATGATTTATATTTTATGTGATATTATGATATAGGACTTAAAATTGTACCTTAGAAATTAGGACTTATGACTAGGGCTTGAAGCTTAGGAATGAAATGATACCAACAAGATGGTCCTTTTTGAGATTGTGCAGTTATGAGACTGTAAAGGAAAGATTAAAAAGATTTGATATCAACAAGGTTTCCTTATCGAGAGTCTATTTCATAACTCCACAGTTAAATGTGTTTATTCTAGGATGGGTGATCCCCTGGAAATGTTTTTCCCCAAGGAGCATGCAAGTGAGGATAAATCACCTGTGTTAGTTTGTGAGGACAGTTAATCTAGAAAAGCATCCAAATCGATACAAGTGGTATCAAAGCCGAATGTCTCTAGTGGAATGTGCAACTAGGGCCGATGAAGGGAGTGATCACTGTTGTGAAGAGAAGAAGCATAAAGAGCAGCCCCAGGCAGTTATAGGACTGCACAGTTGAGGAAAGGTTTAAAAGATTTGATACCAATAAGGTGCACCTTCCTTATCGGAAGCCCATTTCATAAGTACTTCACAGTTAAATGTGCTCATTCTGAGATGGGTGACCCCCTAAGAAGTTTTTTCCCAAAGAGCATGAGAGTGAGGACAAATCATGTTGTAAGCACTAGTGTTGGTTCAATGTACAACTGGGGTCGATGAGGGGAGTGATCACAGTTGTGTAGAGAAGAAGCAGAAGGAGCAGCCCCAAGCAAGTGGCAACTTGGGGAGGATAATTAGTGACTAGGGACTGGGCGGTGAGAGAAGATGAGGATAAAAAAGAGTGAGGAGAGAAGGAGAGAAAATAAAAAATGCATAATTACTATTTTACCCTTTGGTTAACCTTCAATCAACGCTATTTATGGCCAATATGTAATTTCTCTAACTTGGGTTTTTTTCATTTCATTTCCTAGGCACCACATAATTTTCTTATCATAGCCTTGGATATGAGAAATACTAAGTTGGAGTTACGTATTTGCCATAAATAACATTGATTGACCGGAGGTCAACTAGAGGGAAAAATAGTAATTTACCATGGGTGGTGCTCGGATATGAGAAATACCTCTAAGTTGGATAAATTACTTATTTGCCTTACATAACGTTGATTAGAGGTTACCCGGAGGGAAAATAGTATTTCACCAACTTGGTGACCTCACTCTTATTCCCTCATTTTTCATTTTCTCTCCATCTCTCCTTACTCTCTTTTATCTCCATCTTCTTTCATTGCCCAGTCCCTGGTCACTAATTACCCTCCCTAAGTTGCCACCTCTAATCTCACATTCCTTACTAGACAATAGGAAAAAAAGTTTTCCCGTACCTAAATTATTCCTTAAAAATTCAAATTAAACTAATACCCGAAAGCTGCCGGTATTAGTTTAATTCAAATTAAACTAATACTTCCCCTTAAAGAAATTTGGTCCTTGAATTTCAACATCTCTTAAGAACATGCCCAACCCATTCATCTTCCCATGGCTGAAGCTTATGCTTTGAGTATTCTACCATGATCTGCTTTCATCTCTTCCAGGAGCTCTCTTATATACTCACAAATAAAACTCCCTAAACCCTAAAGGGATGAAGTTGAGGGGTCTCACACCTCATTTTGATTGCACAAGAACATTTCTCTAAGTCTGAGCATCTATCTAGAAGGATGGGACTGCACCACTCATGCCACCATTTGGCATGTCTCTCTCTTGCCTGCCCTTAGGGCGTCTCATAGTAATAAAGGAAGTAGCCTAGGACTACAACCATTTTTTACGTTGCTATAGCAAGAGAGAAGGAGGAATCGCTATCACTAACTAATTATGCTTATTGGGAAGCAAAAATGTTTCACCCATTCCCATATCTTCTTGCCATCTAGGCTAGCTTGCATCTTCATCCCTAGTTCCTTATAACTAGTAATGAGTCTTTTTCTTTTCATTCTTTAACAAGTTTACGAGCTACTGAGTAATGCTAATCGATTATCAATCCCATACTAATCTCGTTAAAGGATTCCTGAGTTGATTGACCCTCTCCCAGTCATCTGCTTGTGGTGCCCACTAATTGCATACCCTTGAAAAATTCTCTCAAAAGGTGGGACATAGAGGTCCATCTATAGGTTATATTCCCATTTCCTGCCATTACTCTTCCCATATAAGCTACACAGCATCTATCCTGATGTTAGCCTGTCTAATCGAACCCGTTCGATAAACTTTCTCTTTTCCTGGAAAATGGTGGTGAAATTCTCATGGAACTTACCCCTAGGCTTAAGCCATCCTCAAGGCAAGTTCAATTGCCATAGTTAGAATATCCCGGTAGTCTCAATTCTAGTTGAGCATAAAATATGTTCCACCTATGTACCAAGTCACTCGTTGCCTTAAACTTGTCAATACCCCCTTTCTCTTGAGAGATGCCACCTCTTCATGGTCTTACCCAGCCGAGGAGTCTTGAAACAGCTAAGGAATCCCTAGTAAGCTCAACTAGCTCCCTTTAAATATCTACGTCACTATACCTAGTATGATTCCTTTTTCTTCACATTTAAAGAGGTATATAAGGTTCCTATCTCATGCCACTCTAGTGTGAGTCAAAGTCACCTCAACTAAAAGTTCCCTGTCCTGCATACTAAATTACTTATATACAACCATACTCCGAGAGCATGACCTCAAACACCCTTGGCTATCGCCCAAACCAAGGCCACTATTGAAGAACTCACCTTCGGTTTGTAGCAAATAGCGACAAGCGAGCCAAGCCCACATCGAGCATTAACCCTCTGGCTACCCCCAGGGATGATCTAACTAAATGCCATTGGCTTATATGCATCTCATGCATGCAAATAACACAAGCACATATAAACCTGTGATCAAGATCACATAACACAAAGGACATGAGGATGCACACAAGGTACCGATATTATCTGAATGCAGTAGTTGAATCTCTTAGTTACGAGTGTACATCAAGCCTATTTTTGTCACCCCATAGTTTTGCCTTTCCTCCCTAGTCCACTGCCAACCTCTCAGCTTCTTCTTCTCCCAAAGATGCGAAGAAAGTTCTGGAAGTGGAAAGGGAGCAAGTGAACTCCTGTCAAATTCCTAATGACAATTGAGGGGCTTTCTCTCTAATATTACTTGATTGCACCGGCTACACACAAAACTCAAGTAACAACATGCTACATAATAGAATTCCCCCACATTAAGAATTTCGGCCCTACTTTGCCTGGTTCGAGGTAAGTTCAGGTAACTTGTACTATGTTCCCTTTGACTACCTAAACTAGCCCTTTTGTCATTGACACTGCATTGACAATAAAGGGGATAGTTCCTCCTTGTTTTCCTCTCTTATCATGCTCATCTTTCCCTACCTTTACAAGCTCTATCGAATTAGTCACTGCCTTGGATGCTGGGTACATCTACATTCATGGCCCCACTAGTTAGCATAATAATGGACGGAAGCCTTAAACAAGCCTATTTCCCCTTTCATTTAAGAGTATACGAGGGACATCTCATGCAGATTGATTGAAGTTGTGGCCATACTCTCACACTTCTATGAACTCTTGCTTGAGAGCCTTGAACTCAAAAGTTTTTCCTCAAGTAAATGTCCTGAGGAACAAATTGCCATAAAAATATTCTTTTGAACCTTTTCCTCTCCTTTAGTGGGGAATTTAGGGCTTTGCCACCCCTAGCTGCATTCCCTTGACTATGAGCTCTTCCTTCCCAATCAAAATGAAGCTAATCTTCCATGTATTTCTAATCCCTTATTTGTGTAGTCTTCATACTCTATGAGCACGATCTCTACTTCATCCCTTTTCACTTCTCGGTAACTCTTCCTTTCCTTTTTACCACTTCCATGGTCCATGCCCCTCTTCCTTATAGTGTACTCACGAGCCTCTACTCTCCTCAAAATGATCTTATCTTCATTTGTTTATCTCATCACGTCTTTTCTTGTGGCTCTGAAATGCATGTTTCTCACACCACTTGAGATGCATCTCAAACCTATACATGGTAAATGTAGATGTTTGAGTTACTCAAGAACTCAAACACATCCTTTGAAAGCAACTCGATTCAAAAGAAAGGAAGACATATCCTATAAGGCATTTGGAGGCCTTTGGTGGAGCCCTATAATTATGCTTGGGTTCATAATGATAGAGGATAATCCACAAAGGTTACCAACTGTAATTAATAGGAGACCTAACTTTTTTGTTAATACCAATTTGTCACGATCCGAAACCGAGGGCTAGAATTTTCATTATTTCCCAGAAATGCAGTCGTGATTGGCAAGGACAATGTGATATTCACAACTTCGTATGCCCAAATCAATTTCCTATTGACCCTAACCACCTACATTAGATCCTAGGTAGCCTATCTGATCACAAAACATACTAGAATAATCAACTTAAATATAAATAGGTCTAACCTTACCCTGAGCAATAAAGAGGTATCCTTGATCTGTAAGTTCTCAATCTAGCCATCCTTCTATACTTACAACTGTGAGGGGGTGAGTCTAAACCACAGGCTCACCTGAAATAGCATTGCTCTACATAGACATGCAATATATATAGTATGCTATGCATAAACACACGCATATTCCCCTTTTGTGAGTCTATATTCTCACAAATGCCTCATCAAGTACTAACCACAAGACTTAACTTCTTGGGTTATCACTACCAATAGCTTATTGTTAAGGGTCTACATTCCCCTAGCCTTAATCCCCTAAAAGTCATCTACGAAGATTCACTACTCAGTTTTGCTATGGGTCTACGATCCCATGGCAAGTTCCCACCTCTTGCAACACAACACATACATATATCACAACACGCAACATCCATATCACACCTTATGGGTCTATGTTCCTATAGGTTCCCCTCTCTAGAGCCTCATCAATGTGGATGCCCATGGATTATCAGTCAAAGTCTTGTCACATAGGTCTACGTTCACACGAACTCATTGTCTAAATCTCCTAGGTCACCTTGCCAGGGTCAACCTTCCCTCTTATGTATCATTCAAGGATTTCACTATCTGGGTATGATTCCTAATATTTATGTTTCTTAAGGCTTAATCAACGTGGGTCTACACTCTCATGGTTTCATTACCTAGATCCCATTCCATGGATCTACGTATCCATGGAACAACCCCTGGACACCACGTCCATTGACCCTATGGTACGACTCATTGACACTATGGTACGACTCCTATTCTGAGTCTTGGCTTATACCCTAACTCAGCAACCACCATCCTGACCCCAAGAGTGTACCATTGTGCCTCATCTAATCACAAACAAAATCACATGCACAATCAACCATAGACCATACATCTATTGAGTACGTCACCGAAAAGTTTCCATCTAAGAAATTTAGTAGCCCTTTGGCATTTTTTTGGTTGGGCCTTGCCTTACCATGACGTTGTCCCTAGGGCGGATAGTGGAACCCACATTGGTTTCCTCACCCTAGGCATCTCGTTCCCACACCATAACACAATTCCCTAGGTACTTATGTTTACCTAATTATACTCGTATACTCGCAATGCATCATACACATGTTCAATAAAACATGCATTTAAATCAATTTAAGAAAAACAATCCTAAAATATATACATATATATATATATATATATAAGCGTATATCCTTTACCTGGATTTGAAGCTCTCCAGCCCCTGCAATACACCTTGGCTAAGCTCCAAATCATAGCCCAACCTACTGGACACAAACCATACTGTTCATCATACAAAAATATGGAAAAAAAAAAACATGTTTAAGCTATGGTGCTTGGGGTGCCATCCTTCCTTTCCATTTCCCTTAGCCTGCCCATAAGGTACCTCGTCTCTCTCTCTCTCTCTCGTCACTAGGGATCAGACAATAGTACTTGGGGCACCACACTTGGCTCCTAGGGCACCGGTACCCTGAGCCACTGTCTCAGAGGCACAAAACCCGGATGACCCTTAATTTTTTATAGATTTGAGCCAATTTTTCACCTTTAGGCTAATTCTTTCCATGGATTTCATCCTTGATGTTTACGAAGTGTTTTGACACCAAAATTCTCAATTAATTCCAACATTCCAAGCCCCAATCATCAAAATCCTTCTTAAGATCCTAATCCTAACTTAAATCTTGGTTATCCTTTCAATTCTTGATTCTACTTTGGGTGGGTTGATGCCTTCGGGTAGTTGACACCTCCGAGTGGGTAAACGCTTACCGGTGGGGTGTAAGTGAGCATTTATGAACTTTCTCATGATGAATTCAATACATATTTACTTCATGAATTATTAATGTTATGAGTATGAGTACTAGTGTGTTCATGCATGGACTATATTTGTTTTAGCATGCATAGTCACATGTATATGTAGTAGGGTTATTTATTTTTGGTGAGTCAGTGTTGAGGATACCTCCTATTTGTTTGAGGTATAGTAATAGTTTTAATTATGTTGTTTTCGTGTTCTTAGAAAGCTCTGTAATTAGGTAAGTCACATACTGCTGTATAGAATGGTTAAGAAATTTATGTGGGGAAACAAATAAGAAATGTGTAATAGAAACTGGAGAATTTAGTTATGAAATTGTATGAAGACTTTTCTTATTTGGTTATGAGAAGAGAAAATATTTTTTTTTGTTTTATTTCTTCATTTGTGGGTTTGGAGATTTAATAAGTTTGTTTAAGCTTTTTATACTAAATACTTTAGCAACAGAAAAGAAAAATAATGAAGAAGACTAAAACAAATAATACTCAGCAAAGCACTTGTCACGGCAACCCAAAGAAAAGATAAGGGAAATTTGCCAAAAAGCAACATCATAAGCACACAAATGCTTAAGGAAAAGAAAGGAGATTCGTTCAATTTAAATGATAAAGCACATGAATTGAATAACAGAGAGCCCAAACATTATATCCCAGAAGCTAGCATCATTAGAATTAATAGCAAAAACTTGATTGGTTAAAAATGGACTACAAAGATCAGTACCCACCTCATGATATGAGTTGGTGTGAGTAAAAATGCATCACTTGCCTTGGAACCCAATCGAATTTTGGATCCATTAATTTGAAGTTCATCAATAACGTCACTCTTTGCTCAGGTGAGTCATCAAGGACGCCATTTCTTTCACGAAATCAGAAAACCCCTGAAACCAAAAAAAGGAAGGATTTTAGAATCACACTGAAAGAGGAAGGATTTGGAGCCTCCATTGAAGGATTTTAGCACTCACCTCATCTTCCTCCTTTTCAGCTCAGGGTCGTACAAGCCTGCATCCTACGTCATTCTTTTGTTGTGCTCTGATCAACCAGCAGGTAAAGAAGACTTTAACAACAACAACAACAACCAAACCCAATTCCAAAACATAATCTGGAATTAGAACCAAAACTGTGAAATTTAAATTGCAAGATTCGCAAAGAAATGCGGAGAATTTATAATGAAGTTTGAAGAAGATATGCAGAGAAACAATCCAGGGGCACAGGTGGCGTTGGAGTACTGATTGAGATAAAAACAGAGCACTAAGCGTCGAACCAGAAAACAGAGAAGAACAGAAGAATAAAATAATAATAATAATAATATTGATGAAGATGATACTTACAGTTGGGGGAGAACCATGGAACCAGAAACAGAGCTCCATTACAAATATCAGTAGAAAACGGAGGAAGGCTCCCTAAAGAGCATGGAACTGAAGATATAAATGCTACGAAATTATGCCGTCAAATATTGTACCGTTGGGTCACCGAAGAGTCAGTCAGTTTGAATTTGGTTCGAACGTTAATCTGTGCGGTCTCTTGCGTTGTTTGGTGTTCAAAATCCACAAAGGAGTCCTTCTAAGATGCTTAATTCTACAAAGCTTCAGCTTCAGAGGTTTTAAACACCGCATAGAAGCTTTTAATTTTTTATAAATGAGTTTTTTTTTAAAATAAATTATTTATAAATGAGGTTTGAAAAGGACAAGACAGAGACAGTCAAAATAAATTATTTATAAGTTAGATTTGGGTTGAGTTAAAAAATGGTTGCATTGATCCACCCTTGTACTGATTTTTGACTTTTGGGTGCCCAACTTTGTTATTGCATTTTGGTTCTTATGTGTTTTACTCTTAGTGCATTTTATCCTACTGCAGATGATTTGAGCAGATAAGGAAGACCACAATATTATGGAGTTCTCTTACTGATTGTTGTCTATGGGAAGATTTGTGAATGAGGATTGGAAATTGAAACTGATGCAACTTGACATTAAATAGACAAATATGAGAAAGAAACAAATAACAAAAAAGTAAACAAAATGTACATTTGATGCCTTTAGAGAAGGAAAAGGAAATGTACATAGGAGAGGGGAAGCAACGTAAAAAGGAGGCAGAGGTACATATCGTGAATGGCCTTTGTTTGACGCTTCACGCCTTCAACTTCATTCACCTTTTGCGCCTCAAGCCTTTCCCTTCTACAAAAAATTAAGGTCTGCAAGCATTTTGTAATTATGGCACAAATTTTTCGTTATTTAGGTGAAGGGTGACAAGGGGAGATTTGGGGAATTTAATATTACACATTGTGTCATTAATTCTTTAAACAAATTTTATTATACTTGTTCATTTAATAATGAAATTTTTAGTATTTTTTTGGATTCAAAGTTGATTGTATCGGTTCTTTAATTGATAACCATGATTGTTTGATTTGTGTGCAACCCAATAGCTGTGGGACTAAGCATGCTATTAATTATGATACTAAACGCAAATTGTCTAGTCACAATTATGCTAAATTATGATATAAGCGCTTGGGGTATATTTCTAAATAGATAATATAAAGACTTATGTCAAAAGGTATTTTACAAATATTCAATGTTGATGATAAGAATATTTGCTTTGAATGTATTAAAATATTATATTTTAAATTTGGATTAAATTATAGTTTAAGAGAATTTTATAAAAAGATGTATTTGGGTTGTTAAGAATCTTGATGGTATTAAAATAAAGAAAAACGCTTAATTGGATTTTGTAATTTAAATGATTAAATTGAAACAAAATAAAATTATTAGTATGAAAGACTTTATTGTATTGAAATTGGGAAGATTACAAAAAGAAAAGAGAAAACTTTTGTGGATTACTCATAAATCATGTTTAAAATTTTCATGATCCAAAAGAACAGAAACCATAACTTTACTTCAAACAGATAATCTCTGACTGGAATATATACGATGATGATATTGGGGATCACTAAAGCTTGTTATGTCAAAATCATGAAACAGTTTAATATAAATCATATACTAATAGCGTTTGGGAAAAAAAAATCAGAAGATGTCCTAAAATAAAAAATAAAAAAATAATTGCATTTATAGAAAGATATCTAAGGCTATATTTTAATTAGTTAAATAATTGATGTGAAGTAATAATTAGTACAAAGAAATATTATTAAAATTAATTAAATAAAGTTTCAAAAAAAAAACAGAGAGGTGAATAAGTTGGATTAGTTTTCACGAAAGAACCTCATTTATAAATAATTTATTTTAAAAAAAACCTCATTTATAAAAAATTCAAACTCCTTTGCGGTGTGTTAAAACCTCTGAAGTTGAAGCTTTAGAGACTCAAGCATCTTAGAAGGACTCCTTTGTGGATTTTGAACACCAAACAACGCAAGAGACCACACAGATTAACGTTCAAACCAAATTCAAATTGACTGACTCTTCGTCGACCCAACGGCACAATATTTGAACGAAATTCCAATCCCTAACGGCACAATTTCGTAGCATTTATATCTTCAGTTCGATCGGAGCTCTTTAGGGAGCCTTCCTCTGTTTTCTACTGATATTTGTAATGGAGCTCTGTTTTCTGGTTCGATGGTTCTCCCCCAACCGTAAGTATCATCTTCATCAATATTATTATTATTTTATTCTTCTCTGTTCTTCTCCGTTTTCTGGTTCGATTCTTAGTGCTCTGTTTAAATCTCAATCAGTACTCCAACGCCACCTGTGCCCCTGAATTGTTTCTCTGCATATCTTCTTCAAACTTCATTATAAATTCTCTGTATTTCTTTTGAGAATCTTGCAATTTAATTTCGGAGTTTTGGTTCTAATTCCAGATTATGTTTGGAATTGGATTTGGTTGTTATTGTTGTTAAAGTGTCATTTACCTGCTTGTTGATCAGAGCACAATAAAAGAACGGCGTAGGATGCAGGTTTGTACGACCCTGAGCTGAAAAGGAGGAGAATGTGGTGAGTGCTAAAATCCTTCAATGGAGGTTCCAAACCCTTCCTCTTTCAGTGTGATCCTAGATTCCTTCCTTTTTTGGTTTGAGGGTTTTCTGATTTCGTGAAAGAAATGGCGTCCTTGATGACTCAACTGAGCAGAGGTACAGTATATAGCGTTCCTATCCCTGTTCACTTAATCATTCCGATTTGTAAACTTGCTGCTTTGCTTTGAATAAAGATATGAATCTCTTAGTTCTAAAGAAGAAACAAATTTAATTATATCTCTTGCAAATCTTATCAGAGGTTCTGAATATCGTTCATGCAATCTTATTACATTGTCAATATAATGTCAAGGCAAATGATGCATTTTCCTTACGCCGTCCATGTATAATCTTAATCATAAACTGTTTATGTCTTAGGACTCACGGCTTAGGACTTGTTAATCTTAATCTTCTTCTTCTACTACTTCTTCTTCTTCTTCTTCTAGGTTTTGCTGTTGTCTTCTTCTTGGTTTTGCTGTTGTTTTGTTCATGTTATTGTTGGTTTTGCTCTTATCTTTGTTGTGGTTGTTGTTGTACTTACATTTTTGTTCATGTTGTTGTTCTTATTCTTGTTGTGGTTGTTGTTTATGATTCTACCCTTATTGCTGTTTTTTTTGGTTCTTGGTTTTATTATTCTTGTTCAAGTTGCTCTTGTTGTTAATAATACCTTAGGATTTAGGGTTTAGAAACTATGACATTAACAGCATAATATAATACTAAACTATATTATATTAATTAATTTGTTTATAATAATATAAATTAATTAATTCATATTATTTTATTATTTTGATTAGAATTAAAAAAATTTTAAATCTAAAAAATACTACAACCTATTTGAACAAAACATTTTAAAATAATATTCATCTGATATTAAAAAATTATAATTTCAAAATGTGTTGCACTTAAAGGACATTTACAGGAATTAGGACTTGGGAATTTAGTTATTTTGAATTTTTTATTCAAATTGGTTGTTATAATTTTTATATTTAATTTTTTTAATTCCAATAAAAGTTCTAAAATAATGTGAAGTAATTAATATACACACATACACACAGATATATATATATATATTATATAAATTTTCATATTATAATTAATATAATATAATTAATTAAATAAAATAAATTTTATCTATTGACAATTTTTTATACATTAACGTGGATTCCGTATACAATCATGCACTTTAGATCGCATAGAAAATGAAATAAACAAAAAGAATTGGAACTTAGTATTTTGGACTTAAGGTATAAAAAGTAGGGATGAAGACTAGGTAATAAAAATTAGGCCATTGGGCTCATCGCTCTTGTCATCCTTGTTGTCATCATCGTTATTCTCATTATTTTTTTTTTGTAATTGTTGTCATCATTGTCATTGTTGATTTTTTTGTTATTGTTTTAATTGTTTTATTTATTGTTGTTGTTTGTATTCTTGTAGTTGGTTTTGATGTAGCTGTTTTTAACCCTGTTTTTTGTAAGTAGATGTTTTTGTTGTTGTTGTTGCCCTTTTTTTCCCTCTGTTGGTTTTTTTTTTGGGTTATGTTGTTGTTGCCTATTTTTTGTTGTTTGGATTATTTTTAGTTGTTGTCGAATCTTCTTCTTGCATTTTTGTTGTTGTTGTTCTTCCTTGGACTTAGGAACTAAGCGTTAGGCCTTAGGACTTAGGTCCAAGAATTAGTCATAAAATTTAGAAATACTTATATGAAATTAGGACTTAAGACATGGCTGAGGTCTATATGAAATTAGGACTTACCACTTAGTAGGCCTTAGGACTTAAAAACCTTAATAAGCCTTGGGACTTAAAATTTAGAAATAAGGAAAGGATTAAGAACTTAAAATTTTGGATTTGGGATTTATAACCTTTCTTAGGACTAACTTCAAAGTTACGGGTAGATCTTAGAACTTATGAGCTTTATCCTCAAGGCTAGTGGCGGAGCCACTTATACATCCCCTGAATTCTAAAATTTTACATGTAAATTTTTTTTTAATTTTTGCCACCCTAGGTTTTATTTTTGGCCTCCAAAAATTTTTGAACTCCTACATTCCTCTCCTCTCTCATCAGTCAATCTCAGTACACTCCCCAAATAGGACCCCTCCCGCTGTCCGCATCAAATTGGTTGTTGATTATGTAATTAGGGTGAAGTCAATGTCATG
Source organism: Biancaea sappan (assembly GCA_037074585.1). NCBI lineage: Eukaryota > Viridiplantae > Streptophyta > Magnoliopsida > Fabales > Fabaceae > Biancaea > Biancaea sappan. The sequence goes on along the minus strand of CM073495.1, from coordinate 15,787,666 downwards.
AAATTTTTTCTTGATGATGGCTAATTTCTTATTTCATTGTTAGGGACCTCTTTGTAAAAACTTAAAATTTAATGTTTTTGTACGTATATATAATTCTATCAAATTCAAATTTGTTGATTGATTATGTAATTAGGATCATGAGTAACATATTTGTGAAGTCAATTTCATGAAAATTTTTCTTGATGATGGTTAATTTGTCATTCCATTATTAGGGACCTCTTTGTAAAAAGCTTGAAATTTTGGATTTTTGTACATAGGTCCTATTCTATCAAATTGGCTGATTGATCATGCAATTAGGATTTAGAAGAAAAAAGATTTTGTTTATAATGGAAAGATTTTTTAAGAAGAAATTACTATCAAATGAGCAATAAATTAAAATTATTTTAGAAGAATTGCTATCATATCCAAAAAAGCAAATGAAATTTTTGCCCTTATGACCGAGGGGTCTTGGATACGCCACTGCTCAAGCCTTAGGGGATAGGAATGACGCCATAAGACTTAGAACTTAAAGACAAAGGTTTGAGGTCTTTGAACATAGAAATTTGGGATAAGGGCAAAAAACTTGGGAAATTTGGGAAAATTTTGCCCCTATGACCGAGGGATCTTGGATACGCCAATGCTCAAGCCTTAGGGGATAGGAATCACACCATAGGACTTAGAACTTAAAGACAAAGGATTGAGGTCTTTGAACATAGAAATTTGGGATAAGGACAAAAGACTTGGGAATTAGGGATAATAGGATTTAGGACTTAGGTTTCAAGACATTTGACTAAGGCTATAACAAAGGACTTAGAGCTTAATCTTATGTCTTTAGAACTTCTTCTTTAAACCCAAACAATCTTAAGTCGTAAGGCCCAAGGCCTCTATCTTAATCCTCATGTCCCAAGGCAAAAAAGTCCTAGGTCCAAAGTCCTAGGCCTTATATCTTAAAGCCTGAGTATTAAAGTTAAATCACCTTGAGTGCTAAGTCTTAAGCCCTATAGTGTTAAGACCTAATTTTAAGTCCAAAGTCACATGTCCATAGACTTATGGCTTTAGATCTTAAGTGCTAATCTCAATGTCCCAAGTCCTAGTGCATAATTTCCTAAGCCCTAAGCCCTTAGGGTTTAACTCCTGTGCCTTAAATTATAGATCTTATATTTAAGTCCTAATCCCATGGTGTTTAGGGTTTAGAGCTTAACTGATGATTAGGATTTAAAACATGGGATATATAATAAGGCATAGGACTTAGTGCTCAAGGCTTTTGAAATTGTCCTAAGAATGAGGCTTTTTATTACTTAAGACACCTTTTACTTTGGACCTAGGAATTTTGCCTTAGGACAGACTTTTAAATTAGGGTTTAGGCCTTTGGACTTGAGGCTTAGGAATTTCAGCTTTTGACTTTTAAGTTGCGACTTAGAGCATAGCAACATGCCTTAAGACTTTTAGATTGAGAACTACTTTGGACTTATGATTTAGAGATTAGGATTTAGGGAATTAGGACTTACGGTTTAACGATTAGGACTTATAGTATGTAGGACTTAAGGCATAGGAATTAATCCTTAGGAAGTAGTAGGACTCAGTGCTTAAGGCTATTATTGTTGTTTGTGTTGTTATTGTTGTGATTGACTTATAAACTAGACATTAGGATTAACTGATTATGAATTAAGAATAAGGACTTACTGATATGGCATGCCCTAGTCTGATGTCTATGTCTGATGGCTTATATGCCTCATGAATTAATGATTTATATTTTATCTCACCTTAGGATATAGGACTTAAAAATTGTACCTTAGAAATTAGGACTTATGACTAGAGCTTGAAGCTTAAGAATTAGACTTTAGGACTTATGACTATGCCTTAAGGACATAGGACTTAGGGACGTATGTGATGCTCGAGGCCGACGAGGTTGAGGACTGATTGTCAATGTAGAGAAGTAAAGGGATATCGAAATAAAATGATGCCAGCAAGGTGGTCCTTTTTGAGACTGGGCAGTTATGGGACTATAAAGTTGAGGAAAGCTTAAAAAGATTTGATACCAACAAGGTTTCCTTATCGAGAGTTCATTTCATAAGTACTTCACAGTTAAATGTGCGTATTCTAGGATGGGTGACCCCCTGGGAAGTTTTTTTCCCAAGGAGCATGCGAGTGAGGACAAATCATGTTGTAAGCACCCGTGTTGGTTTGTGAGGATAGTCAATCTAGAAAAGTAACCAAGTCGTTACAAGTGGTATCAAAGCTGAACGTCTCTAGTGGAATGTACAACCAAGGCCGATGAGGGGAGTGATCACTATTATGTAGAGAAGAAGCATAAGGAGCGACCGCAGGCAGTTATGGGACTGTACAGTTAAGGAAAGCATAAAAAGATTTGATATGAACACGATGCACCTTTTTTATCGGAAGCCCATTTCATTATTCCTTCACAGTTAAATGTGCTTATTCTGAGATGGGTGACCCCCTAAGAAGTTTTTTCCCAAAGAGCATGCGAATGAGGACAAATCATGTTGTAAGCACTAGTGTTGGCTTGTGAGGACAGTCAATCTGGAAAAGCAACCAGGTCGTTACAAGTGGTATCAAAGCCGGACCTTTCTAGTTGAATGTACAACTGGGGTCGATGAAGGGAGTGATCACAGTTGTGCAGAGAAGAAGCATAAGGAGCAGCCCCAAGCAGGTGGTAACATGGGAAGGATAATTAGTGACTATGGACTGGGCGGTGAGAGAAGATGGAAAGAAAAAAGAGTGAGGAGAGATGGAGAGAAAATGAAAAATGAGGGACTAGGAGTAAGGTCACTATACCCATGGCAGAATTACTATTTTGCCCTTTGGTTAACCTCCGATCAATGCTGTTTATGGCCAATACATAATTTCTCTAACTTGGGTTTTTTCATTTCATATCCTAGGCACCACATAATTTTCTTATCATAGCCTTGGATATGAGAAATACTAAGTTGGAGTTACATATTTGCCATAAAAGAGGGCAAAATAGTAACTTACCATGGTGGTGCTCAGATATGAGAAATACCCAAATTAGAGAAATTTGCCATAAATAACGTTGATCAAAGGTTAACTGAGGCGAAAATAGTATTTCACCATGGCGGTATATATAGGCGATCTCACTCTTATTCCCTCATTTTTCATTTTCTCTCCATCTCTCCTCACTCTTTTTTATCTCCATCTTCTCTCACCATCCAGTCCTTGGTTACTAGTTACCCTCCCTAAGTTGCTACCTCTAATCTTACATTCCTTACTAAACAACAGGAAAAAAATTTTTCCCGTACCCAAGTTATTCCTTAAAAATTCAAATTAAACTAATACCTGAAAGCCGCAGGTATTAGTTTAATTCAAATTAAACTAATACTTCCCCTTAAAGAAATTTGGTCCTCAAATTTCAACATCTCTTAAGAATATGCCCAACTCATTCATCCCGTGGCTGAAGCTCATGCTTTGAATATCCTACCACGATCTACTTCCATCTCTTCTAGGAGCTCTCCTATGTACTTATAAATAAAACTCCCTAAACCCTAAAGGGATGAAGTTGAAGGGTCTCACACCTCATTTTGATTGCACAAGAACATTTCTCTAAGTCTGAGCATCCATTTGGAAAGATAGGACTGCACTACTCATGCCATCGTTTGGCATGTCTCTCTCTTGCCCCGCCCTTAGGGCTTCTTATAGCAATAAAGGAAGTAGCCTAGGACTATAACCCTTTTTTACGTTGCCATAGCCAAGGAGAAGAAGGAACTGCCATCACTAACCAATTGTGCTTGTTAGGTAGCGAAAATGTTTCACCCAATCCATGTAATCTTCTTGCCATCCAGGCTAGCTTGCATCTTCATTCCTAGTACCTTATAACTAGTGATGAGTCTTTTTCTTTTCATTCTTTAATAAGGTTATGAGCTGCTGAGTAATGCCAATTGATTATCGATCCCATACTAATTTTGTTATAGGATCTGTGAGCTGATTGACCCATTCCCAGTCATGCTGCTTGCGATGCCCACTAACTATGTACCCTTGAAAAATTCTCTCAAAAGGTAGGACATAGAAGTCCATCTATAGGTTTTATTCCTGTTTCATGCCATTACTCTTCCCATACAAGCTACACAGCATCTATCCCAATGTTAGCCTGTCTAATCAAACCCGTTCGAAAAAATTTCTTTCTTCCTAGAAAATGGTGGTGGAGTTCTCATGGAACTTCCTCCTATGCTTAAGCCACTCTCAAGGCAAGTTCCACTCGCCATGGTTAGAATATCCCAGTAGTCTTGATTCCAGTTGAGCCTAAAATATGTTCCGTTTATGTACCAAGTCACTCGTTGCCTCAAACTCATCAACATCCCCTTTCTCTTGAGAAATGCCACCTCCTTATAGTCTCACCCTATCTATAGGAGTCTTGAAACAACTAAGGAATCCCTAGTAAGCTCAACTAGCTCTCCTCAAATACGTCATTATACCTAGCATGATTTTTTTTCCTCACCTTTGAAAAGGTATTGATGATAAGGTTGACCACGCCTATCTCGCGCTACTCTGGTATGAGTCAGAGTCACCTCAACTAAAAGTTCCCTGTCCAGCATACTAAATTACTTTTGTACAACTTCCGTACTCCAAGAGCATGAACTCAAACACCCCTAGCTACCACCCAAACCAAGGCCACTATCGAAGAACTCACCTTTCCCTAGTGGGGTTCATAGCAAACATCGACAAGCTAGCCAAGCCCACATCGAGCATTAACCCACTAGCTATTCCCAGGGATGATCTAACTTAATGCCATTGGCTCATATGCATCCCATGCATGTATATAACATAAGCACATACAACCCTGGGATCAAGATCACATAACACAGAGATCGTGAGGATGCACACAAGGTAAAAGTATCGTTATTATCTGAATGCAGTAGTTGAATCTCTTAGTTACGAGTATACATTAAGCCCATTTTCGTCCCCTTATAGTTTTGCCTTTCCTCCCTAATCCACTTCCAATCCCTCAGCTCATTCCTCTCCCGAAGATGCGAAGGAATTTCTTGAAGTGGAAAGGGAGCACTGTCTAATTCTTAATGACAATTGAGGGGCTTCCCCTCTAATATTGCTCGATTGTACTGGCTGCACATAAACCTTACATAACAACATGCTCCATAAAGGAATTCCCCCATATTAAGAATTTCAGCCCTACCTTGCCCAATTCGAGATAAGTTCAGGTAACTTGTACTATGTTCCCCTTGACTACCTAAATTGGCCCTCTTATCATTGACCATATGCTGCACTAACACTAAAGGGAATAGTTCCTCCCCACTTTCCTCTCTTATCCCGCTCATCCTTCCCCCCTTTTACAAGCTCTATTGAACTAGTCATTACCTTAGATGCTGGGTACATCTACATTAGTGGCCCGACTAGTTGGCACAACAATGGACAAAAGCCTTAAACAAGCCTTCCCCTTTTATTTAGGAGTAAACGAGGGGCATCTCATGCCAATCGATTGAAGTCATGGCCATACTCTTACACTGCCATGAACTCTTGCTTGAAAGCCTCGAACTCAAAGTTTTTCCTCAAGCAAATGCTCTGAGGAAAAAATTGCCATAAAGACATTCTCCTGAACTTTTCCCTCTCCTTTAGTGGGGACTCTAGGGCTTTGCCACCCCTTGCTGCATTCCCCTGACTATGAGCTCTTCCTTTCCCAACTAGAATAAAGTTAATCTTCCATATATTTCTAATCCCTTGTTTGTGTAGCCTTCATACTATATGAGCACGATCTCTACTTCATCCCTTTTCACTTCTTGGTAACTCTTCTTTACCTTTTTACCACTTTCATGGTCCACGCCCCTCTTCCTTATAGTGTACTCACGAGCCTATATTCTCCTCAGAATGATCTTATCTCTATCTAGTTATCTCATCACGTCCTCCCTCATGGCTCTGAAATGCACGTGTCTCACACCACTTGGGATGCATCTCAAACCCATACACGGTAAATGTAGATGTTTGAGTCACTCAAGAACTTAAACGCATCCTTTGAAATAAACTCGATTCAAAAGTAAGAAAGATATATCCTATAAAGGCCTTTGGTGGAGCCCTATAATTGTGCTTGGGTTCATAATGATAGAGGATCCACAAAGGTTACCAACTGTAATTAATAAGACCCCTAACTTTTTTGTTAATACCAAATTTGTCACGATCCAAAACCGAGGGCTAGCATTTTCATCATTTCCCAAAAATGTAGCCGTCATCAGCACAGACAATGTGATATTCACAACTTCGCATGCCCAAATCCCTTTCCTATTGACCCTAACCACCTACATTATATGCTAGGTGGCCTATCTGATAACAGAGCATACTAGAATACAACGACAACAACAACAAAGCCGTACCCTGAGCCACTGTGTCGGAGGCACAAAACCCTAATGACCCTCAATTTTTGATGGATTTGAGCCAATTTTTCACCTTTAGCCTAATTTTTTCCATGGGTCTCATCCTTGATATTTAGGGAGTGTTTTGACACCAAAACCCTCAATTAATTCCAATATTCCAAGTGCCAATCATCAAAATTCTTCTTAAAATCCTAATCCCAACTTATATCTTGGTTATCCTTTCAATTCTTGATTCTACTTTGTTTATTAATCAACAAGGAGTTTTTTAGAAAATAACCCAAGCTCCAAAAGTCCCCTACAATCCCAATTCCTTAACAAATCCTCTTAAACCTGAAAACACAGAAAAAATGGGAAAAAAGGAATACGTACCTCATCTCCTTACTTTTTCAGTGGTGGTTAGTCACCAGAGACGCATATCTTTGTCGGAGAATGGTTGTCAAAAGCTTAGTCTTGAGTTTGGGTGAGAGAGAAGATGGAGATAAAAGAGAGTAAGGAGAGATGGAGAAAAAATGAAAAATAAGGGAATATGAGTGAGATAACCTATATAAACTATAGTAAAATTACTATTTTGCCCTCCGGCTAACCTCCGATCAACATTATTTATGGTAAATGTATAATTTCTCCATCTTGGGTATTTCTCATATCCTGGGTACCACACAATGTTCTTATTATAAAGTCTTAGTAATCATCTGGATCTCTTAATGCCATGTGTACACTTCCCTAGTCCTTAGTCAATAATTACTTTCCCCAAGTTGCCACCTCTAATCTCATATTCCTTACTAAACAACAGGAAAATTTTTCCCGTACGTAAATTATTCCTTAAAACTTCAAATTAAACTAATACATGAAATTTGTAGGTATTACAGGTTTTAAGGTTCTTTGGCTTCTTAGGTGGCTTAGGCCTAAGGGCTTAGATCATCTTAAAGACATTAGACCTCAGGCTTTAGGCTTTAGCCTTTTGGCATAGCGCTTTATCGTTAGGATCTAATGCTTAACCTTAAAGGCTCAAGGCTTAAGATAAACAAAGTTCTAAGGGCTCAAAGGCTAGAGATTAAAGATTAGGCCATAAAGCTTGGGCTCTTAGGGGTTCATTTATTAAGTCTTAGAAATTAGGCCTTGATACTTTGGCTACCTTAAAGATTAAGTGTTAGGGTTTAGACCTTAGTTCATAGGGTCTTAGGCTTTTAAATATCCTTAAAGCTTGGGACATAAGATTTCAATCTTAGCATTGGCCTTAAATATCAAGGCCTAGGTTTAATGAGGCTTAGAAGTCTTAAGCTTTAGGCTTTAGGTTGTAGGCCAGCTGTATGGCTTGTTCTTGAGATTCCAAGGATTATTCCTATAGTTTTAGGCTTGGGTATTTAGCCATAAAGTTTATAGCTTAGGCTTGAGGTCTTATTTACTTTAGAACTTAGGACATAATACTTAAGAATTTGGACTTAGGACTTGGGGCTTAGAACATATGCGTTAGGACATAGGATTTAGGCTAATTTAGTACTTTGGCCTTATTTAGGGATAAGGCTTTAGTAATTAAGACTTCGGATTTAAGACTTCACTATAGGAATGAATAGAATTAGTTGCTGAAAGTTCTGATTGACTCCTACTGAATAGCTTTTTGACTACTTTGGTTAATGTTGGTACCAAATTTTTCCTACTATTTAGCCACAGAAATTTTAGTCAGTAATATTTATTTACTGCACACCTACTAATCTTTGATAGGTAATGTAAATTTAAAATACTATTTTTACTTTTTTAAAAGCCTTCCAAAAAATTAATTTAAATAATTTGTTATGCTTTATATTTTAAAAATTAGAAAGTAAGCTTGGGGCTGTGGCTTGAGGTGGATGAGGGGACAAAATCCTTACATTTCATAGAGTCTAGTCTCCATGGTACTTAGTTTCGGCATCATTTCCTCATATTTTTTTCAAATTTTCTACATAAGATTTACTCATACTATAAACAAGTGTATTTTTTAAAACTATTTCAGATGCCTCAACTCCTAAACCATATACATGCCCTGCTTTTTTTTCCTCCTGATATTATCCATAGATCAAGATTCGATAATTGTTGTTTAGAGCTACCTAAAGATTGGTGCAGCCTTTTATATTTCACCTTTGAGGAAAATGAAATTATATTAGGGTGTATTATATAAATTATGTACTATTATATATAAAATAATACTTACAAATGTTGCCTCAGATTTTTTATTGACCCATCTTTGATTAGTCTCAGTTTGATGAGTTTGAAAAAATAACTCAGATTCAATAGGTTCTCTTCCTATTTCTTTTGTCTATGGTTCAATATATATATATATATATATATATGTATATAAGTGTTTGAGATAGAGCCTCCAGTGTGGAGAGATGAGCCAAATCCACTAGAGTCATAAGGTTTTTTTTTACTTGTTAATCTTTTTGAAATGTGGTGTTCCTCATTTACCACACAATTGATTCTAAATAGATTTCCCAATCCACGCTAGTTTTTTATTTTTCTTATGCGTTGTATTATATCATATCTTTTAAGCACATCGACGCACAACTTTTCCAATTTTTTTTTAATAGAGTCTTCACCTTGAGCCATAGCCCTTCAAGAAACCCCCCAAGCTTCAGGCTTGGACAAGCTAACCTTGGCACTTAAGGCGTTCAGGCCTGAATGGACTTAAGCGACGTCAATACCTTCTTCTTTGCGTTTGATTCTAAAGGTATGGCACGGCCACGAGAACCCTCAATTTTCCAGCATTTTCACTCAATTTTTCACCATTTCTCTTAGTCCATGCATTTTATAGATGTTTGGGGAATAATTTAACACCAAAACCCCAAGTTAATTCCAAGAGTTAGAGTTTAAATCATCAAATTTCCTTTCAAAAACCTTAACTTTCTTTTTCTTGCTTCATACCCTTGAATCCATCCTTTAACTGTGTTTAATTCATTAAAATTTTATTCTAAATTCTTGACCAATCATCAAAGAGTGTTTCTAATCCTTATCCAAGCTCAAAATCTCACAAATCAATTCATTTTCACCCCATTTGTCCATAAATCCGAAAATGGATAGAAATTTGGGAAAGTGAGATACCTACCTTAATTCCTTGCTTTTTCGGTGGTGGTTGGTCGCTTGAGATTTGAACCCATGTTGGAGATAGGTTTTCAGAAGCTTGCATAGTAGAGGATTGGGAGATGATGGAGAGAAGATGGCGTGAGAGCTTGGGAAATGAGAGAGCTCTTGAGAAAGCTCAATAGTTCTAGGTCCAAAGTCTTAAGCCTTAAGTCTTAAGTTGTAAAAAGCCTTATTCTTATGACCAATTCTTAAGCCCTGAGCTCTAAGTCCTAAGCTCTAAACCTGACTTGTGATTAGGACTTAAAACATAAGATATTTAATTTAAGGCATAGGAGTCAGGGCTTAGGGCTTAGGAATTATGCACTAGGACTTAGGACTTTGAGATTTGCACTTAAGATCTAAAGCCACAAGACTAAGGACATGTGACTTTGGACTTAGGAATTAAGAATTAGGTTTTAAGACTTGGCACTTAGCACTTAGTGATTAGGATTTAACACTTAGGCCTTAGACATGAAGACTTTGGGTTTAAGACATAAAGACTTTGACTTATGATCCTAGACTTGGTTAGGACTTAGCATCTAGGACTTAGGCTTCAGGGATTAGAACTTTGGACCTTGGACTTTTGCCTTGGGACACAGGTCTTAGGATAGGCTTTGAGTCTTATGACTTAAGATTTAGGGATTAGGACTTAAGACTTAGGCTAAGGGCAAAAGACTTTAGGTTCAAAGACAAAGTTCTAAAGTCTTAAGATTAAGCTCTAAGTCCTTAGTCCTAATTCCTTAGTCCAATCATAAGGTGTAGCCTAAGTCCTTAGTCTTGTAACCTAAGTCCTAAATCCTAGGTTCTTATCCCTAATTCCCAAGTCTTTTCTCCAAATCATAAACTTCTATGTTCAAAGACTAAAGATTAAGCTCTAAGTCCTTTGTCCTATAGCCTTAGCTTGAAATCTAAGTCTTAAATCCTAAGGTCTTATCCTTAATTCCCAAGTCTTTTGTCCTACTTCTTAATCTTAATTCCTAATTCCTTAGTCCAATCCTAAGGTGTGATTACTTTGCCCAATGTTCTAAGCCTTGAGTCTAAATATCAAGTTCTAAGATCTAATCCCTAATTTCAAAGTCCTAACTCTAAGAAACGTCATCAATCCTAAGTCCTTAATCCTTTCCTTATTTTTAATACTTAATTGTCAAGTAATAAGTCCTAAGTCCTAGGGCCTAATTCCTATGTCTTAATTAAGTTTTAAGGTTTTTAAGTCCTAAGGCCTAATTATTAAATGGTAAGTCTGAATTTCATTGACTTTAGCCATAAGTAAGTCTTGAAATCCTATAGCATAAGTTTTACTAAATCTTATGACTAATTCTTGGACATAAGTCCCACGGCCTAATGCTTAAATTCCTATGTCCTAAGAACAAACAAAGAAGAACAACACCAAGAACATCAACAAAAATGCAACAAGAAGAAGAATGACTAAAACAATCGAAAGAACTACTACTACCATTACTATAATACTTGTGAAAAAAAAACATTGTTTTAGTATATGATACTATTCACCTATATGATACTATTTATGTATATGGCATTGTTCATGTATACAATCATCATGTCAAGCACTAGATGTGAACTAACATAAGAGGAAACTACAAAGGCATTCGTGGGAAAAAAAGAAAATATTTTATATGAGAAAATTCCCTTCGAGATTAAAATGAAAAGGACTACAATAAAGAGAAACTTAAAATTTTAGGGGAAAAGAAAGTTCTCCCTTCATGCATTGTGTCACACATTTTCAGCTGAAGAATTCACAGTAAAATCCATAGTAAATTGATTTTTTAATGCATAGTAAAAATTAAATTATTAAAGTTCATAGTAAATTAAAATATTAAAGTGCATGATAAATTGAATATTTTATTAGTCTATAGTGTCAAATAATACTGATTAATTTTCCTATAAATTGGCCCTTCCATTTCACTTGTAAACTCACACCTTCAGCTACTCTTTCTTTCTCTCTTCAAATCTCTCTTGCTGGCGCTAGGTATCTGGAAATGTTCTTCTATGCTCTTTTCTTATAAGTGCTTGAAGGTTAATTCTTAGTATAATTTGCTGTTACGACCTTGGATGATCTTCCACAATAACAACAAAGCCTTATCCCACTAGGTGGGGTCAGCTATATAGATCGCACAATGCCATTGAGCTCTATCAATGACCAACTCTTTAGGTATCTCATTTACTAGAAGCTCCCGTTCAATAATTTCTCGAAATGCCCTTTTTGGTCTTCCTCGACCTTTTTTCACATGGCTCCAAACCATCTGCTTAACTCTCCTAACTGGCGCTTCCAACGGTCTTCTTTGAACATGCCCAAACCACCTTAAAGGGTTTTCAATCATTTTTTCCTCAATAGGCACCACTCCAGCTCTATCTCGTATACGATCATTACGGATCATATCTCTTCTTGTATGACAACACATCTAATGCAACATCCTCATCTCCGCCACTCCAATTTGATGTTCCTGTTATCCTTTCATCGCCCAACATTCACTCCCATATAAAATCGCTGGTCTTATAGCAGTACGATAAAACTTTCCTTTGAGCTTATCAGGTACTTTCCTATCACAAACAACCCCTGATGCTATTCTCTACTTTAACTACCTAGCTTATATCCTATGTTTCAAATCTCCAATAATTTCACTGTCATCTTGTATAACTGATCCCAAATACCTAAACTTTGAATATGACCTGATCACCAATTTTAACCTCCAACTCGTTCCTAGCTTGTCGCTTGTTAAACTTATAATGCATATATTCAGTTTTACTCCTGCTCAGACGAAAATCCTTTGATTCCAAAGTAGCTCTCCATAACTCAAGTTTAAAATTAATCTCTTCCTTTGACTCTGCTATGAAGACAACATCATCTACAAAAAGCATGCCTGTAGGGATTTCTTCTTGGATGTGCTTCGTAGGAACATCTAAAACCAAGTCAAACAAATAAGGGCTCAAAGATGATCCCTGATGTAGGCTAATCTTAATAGGGAAGTCTCTAGTCTCCCCTCTAGACGTTTTCACATTAGTTGTAGCCCCCTCGTATATATCGTTTATAGGTCTAATATACGCAACCCGTACACCTTTCTGTTCTAAGGCTTTACACAGCACCTCTCTTGGTACTCGATCATAAGCTTTTTCAAAGTCAATAAATACTATATGCAAGTCTTTTTGTTTACTCTGATACCTTTCCATCAACCTTCTTAGAAGATAAATGGCTTCCATAGTAGACCGTCCTGGCATGAAACCAAATTGATTTTCGGAAATACTCGTCTCTATTCTTAACCTACGTCCAATCACTCTTTCCTATAATTTTAGAGTGTGACTCATAAGCTTAATCCCTCGGTAGTTTGCATAGTTTTGTATGTCTCCTTTGTTTTTGTAAATAGGCACTAAAGTACTTCTTCTCCATTCCTTAGGCATTTTCTTAGATTTTAAAATCTCATTAAAGAGCTTAGTTAGCCAGATAGTACCCTCCTCCCCTAAACACTTCCAAACTTCAATAGGAATACCATCAGGACCAACAACTTTACCATTATCTATTTTTCTAAAAGCTTCCTTGACCTCATCAACCTTAATCCTGCGATAATATGCCAAATTTTGTTCTCTCTCCAAGGTTGTTAAATCTTCCATATCACAAGTCGACCTTGTTCCATCATTAAAGAGCTTGTGAAAATAACCCTGCCATCTGTTTTTAATATCTCTATCTGTAATCAAAACTTTTCCTTCTTCATCCTTAACACATCTTACTTGATCCAAATCTCTAGATTTCCTCTCTCTAGTCTTCGCAATCTTGTAAATCTTTTGTTCCCCTTTTTTCGTTCCTAAGTCTTTGTAAAACTCTTTAAACGCTTTAAGAAAAAAATTATCCTTGATTGCTTGAGAATTATTTTGATTACTGATTGTCGGAATAGAGTGTAAACTATGAAGAATACATGTCTAGGAAAGGTTTTGGCTAAGGAAAGATTTGGTGTACTCTTTTACAACTTGCATTTACTTTTCTTGTTATGAATAGTAATAGTATGTATGAATAGTATCCGTATGTATGAATAATATATATACATACAAATAGTATTCATACATATTTTTGAATGGTACAAGAGTTAGAGGAAAAGGAGAAAATAAAACCTCCTGAAGGATTGTATGTAGTAAGCCTTGCACCTTTAGTAGGATTTTGGACATCCTTTGATTATAAAGTGTAGAAATCTAGCTCAAACCTGAGGTAATGGACCTAGCCTCACCTTGTTTGCTTATTTTTCTAGGATTATTCTCCTAGCAACTCTTACATTTTGTAAGTATGTGATGAGTTGATGAGATGCTTGTTATGCATAAGTCCTCATATGATTGAAAATGTAATAAACATACCCATATGTGGTTATGGATTAGTGATGCATAATTATAATGAGTCATGAATAGAAATGACTGATTATAAATTTTGCATGCTAAGTGATATTTTGTGAAACAATCTTGTTGAGAAGGGTGGCTAATATGAAATTATGTACGATGAGTAAAACATGTATTTATGTATATACATAGACAATATTGTGAATGTTATGTGTGTATGTGATTGTGCCTTGTGCATGACACCTTCGGGCAGGTAGATGCCTACGGGAGGGGTGCAAGTGAACATTTATGAACTTTCTCATGATGAAATTTTCTTGATACATATTTACTTCATAAATTATTAATGTTATAAGTATGAGTATAGTATGTTCATGCATCAACCATATATTTGTTTTAACATGCATGATCATAAGTTTATGTGGTATGGTTATTTATTTTTGGTAACTCAGTGGACTAGACTTACCTTGTCATAGTTTCAAGTGAAGAAGGCCCTGCAGTTTTGAGGACAAGCATGTTGATACCTCCCATTTGTTCAGGTATAGTAATAGTTTAAATTATGTTGCTTTGGTGATCTTATAAAGCTCTCTAATCAGATAGGTTACATACTGCTGTATAGAATGATTAAGAGATTTGTGTGGGGAAACAAGTTAGAAAAGTGTAATAGATACTTGAGAATTTATTTATGATATTGTATTTCACACTTATTCATACTTTCTTATTTGGTTATGAGAAAAGAAAATATTTTCTTTTTTTATTTCTTCATTTGTGTAATTTAAATTGATTACTTTTAAAGTAATACTAAGATAAGAAATAAAAAAATAATGAGTTTAAAGGAAAGTTAGGCTTGTGACAGTGTGGGTTTAGACACCGTCTACGCTAATCATGGGCCCAGATTTGGGGTGTGACAAAGATCGTATCAGAGATTGGGATTTGGTCTCTTACTGATTACAAGACAAGGTAGCCTTAGTAGGTCTTACTCTATTATTGTGAACCTAGGCATAGCTATAGAGAGACGGCTCCACTAAAGGCCCTATAGGATTGGTTGTGCGTATTCCTTTCGAGTTTTAATCCTCAACTCATTGGTTGTATAGAGTCCTTAGAACTAAGGTGTTAGTTCCAGTACGTGTATATCCTTGGCACCCTCGGTGTGGTGTGAGAGGACTCTTTGAGATGAGTGGATGTACCTTTGTGGCTAAAGATGTTGGTTAAAGATCCTCCAATGAGGGAGGAGTACCTCCTTAATAGACTTGTGCATGAAAGGTCTTGGAAACTAATAATAATAAATCATGGTTAGTTTAAAACCATGTCAAATAAGAATTTATACATAATTGAGCCATGAGTATGCGTAATTAATTTGAAAATATGACAGTTGTGAAACCATGATGAGTGATTGATATGATTGATTGAGATCGAATGGTATTCATTGGTGAGAATGAATAGGATCATATGATAGCCTTTGTACCATGTTGAATGAATGTTTGTGATAATACTCTGCATTATTTTAGATTTGTGATTATGGATGAGTGGAGTCATTGCCAGTGACAGAGGTATGATCCTAAGGGTTATGAACTGGTTCATTGCTAGTGACAGAGGCAAGTACTGTGCTTGAGAATTACTGGTGACAAAGGCATGACTCGACATGAGGAATTATATGGATACTTGAGGAAAGTACTCTACTAGAGAATTGCTGGTGACAGAGGTATGACTCTCTGTGTGAGGAATAATGCAGATGCTCAGTTATGATTGATTTTATATTGTGGCTTATGTGTGTCCATTCATTAAATGTCCCCTTGTTATGGTTTCCTTGAATATAATTTGATAAATTGTATTGTATGGTGTGTGTTTGTTCGATGCTTTAACATTCGACATGTGTTTCCCTAGGGCCATATGGCCATGATATTACTATTTGTAAGTGAGTCATCTCACTCAACTTGCTTTCTAAAAATAATATCATGCATGTGTGCTTGTAGAAATTCTTTAGGTTATAACATATAAATTCATATGGGGGAACATTTGTGATTGTTTAGGAATGGAGGTGATGTGTGATAACTTTGGGGGAATATGAATTAGTAGTAAGGTCTTATAATCTGACCTTAAGGGAACATAGGCCATTGGGATAGAATTGCCCTTGTAAAACC
Source organism: Biancaea sappan (assembly GCA_037074585.1). NCBI lineage: Eukaryota > Viridiplantae > Streptophyta > Magnoliopsida > Fabales > Fabaceae > Biancaea > Biancaea sappan. The sequence goes on along the minus strand of CM073495.1, from coordinate 15,771,768 downwards.
AAACAAGACCAAAGTGGTTGAGGATATGACCCAATAAGCCCGGATGCCCGATATGGTTGAGGGTTTAATCCAATAGAGCCGAAAACTTGTTATGGTTGCAGGCATGATCTAAGAGAACTTGATATTAGTTGAGGACATGACCCAATAGATTGGAAACTTGTTGCGATTGATGATGTGACCCAACAGAACCAGATGCGTGATATGGTTAAGGGTATAAATCTAACAAAAGCACTACGGTTGAGGGTATGACCCAATAGAACCAAACCATTAAACAACATGTATATAATGAATCAATTGATCCCCATAATGTGGATTACTTTGAAATTACACATGAAAGGTAAGCCGGATGGTACATAGTGTATTAGTTGGCAATAATACATGTTGTATGGACATGAGGATATTCATTCGTGAAGTGAGTTGGTATGATCATAAGGATTGAGATTGTAGCATCAAAACCTTTGTGAGATAAGGTTGATTTTAAGGGGGAATGCCCAAGAAAGATGCACGTAAATCGCATTTGTGCATTAGGTCAAGGAAATATGTCGGTGAACTAACGAGTTGGATATCTAGATGAGAAATCCTCCAATGGAAGAGAGCTAACAATATGCTAGGGAAGGTCTAAAACCTAGTAATCGATGTATTGAAAGGGGTATATCTATGAGTAAGTAATGAAAGAGATTTTAGACAACAATATAAACTTAGTAAGATGAGTGATTGTTGAAATTTGGGGACCAAATTTCTTTAAAGGGGAAGTATTTTAATACCCGTAAAAAAAAATATTGTTCCAATATATGGTATTATTCACCTATATGATGCTATTCACATATACGGCATTATTCACGTATACAATCATCATGTCAAATACTAGATGTAGACTGGGCATGAAAGAAACTAGAAAGGAACTGTGGGAAAAATGAAAACATTTTATGTGAGAAAATTCCCTTAGAGATTAAAATGAAAAGGACTAAAATGAAAGGAAACTTAAAACTTTAGGAGAAAAGAGAGTTTCCCCTTCATGCCTAGTAAACTAAATTATTAAAGTGTATTGTAAATTAAATTATTAAAGTGAATGGTAAATTGAATATTTTATTAGTGAATCCTGATTTTCTTATCCATTTCACTTCTAAACTCACACCTTCAGCTAATCTTCCTTCCTCTCCTTAAATCTCTCTTGCTCTGGTGCTAGGTCTCTAGTTCTAGGCCTTTCCTCCTTCCAAAGTAAGGAAATGTTCTTCTATGTTCTTTTCTTGGAAGTGTCTGAATTTTAATTCTTAGTATGCTCTGTAGTTACAGTCTTGGCTGATCTTCCACATCAAGAAAAAAAAATTATCCTTGGTTGCTTGAGAAGTATTTTGATTACTGATTGTTGGAATAGAGTGTAAATTGTGAATAATACATGTCTAGGAAAGGTTCTAGCTAAGGAAATACTTGGTACTTAAGAGTGTCTATTGTGACCCACCTCTCTTTCTTCGAAACTTACCTGGTGTACTCTTTTACAACTTGTATTTACTTTTCCTGGTATGAATAATAGAAGTACATATAAATAGTATCTGTATGTATGAATAATAATTGTATGTATAATAAATAGTAACCATACGTATAAATAGTAATTTTGAAAGGTTGGGCAGTGGGATTTTGGACATCCTTTGTATGAAGTGTAGAAATCTAACTCGGACCTGAGGTAAGGGACCTATCCTTACATTGTATGCTTATTTTTCTATGATTATTTTCCTAGCAACTCTTACATTTTGTAAACTTGTTATGAGTTGATGAGATGCTTGATATGCATAAGTCCTTATATGATTGAGAATGCAATAAACATATTTGTGAGTGGTTGCTAATTAGATATGCATAATTGTCATGAGTCATAAATGGAAATGATTGATTATAAATTTTGCATGCTAAGAGATAATTTGTGAAGCAATCTTGTTGAGAAGGGTGTCTAGTGTGAAATTATGTATGGTGAGTGAAACATGTATTTATGTATATACATAAGAAATATTGTGAATGTTATGTGTGTATATGATTGTGCCTTGTGTATGATGCCTTCAAGCGAGTTGATTATAAACATACGCCTTTGGGCGGGGCGATGCCTTCGTGTAGTTGAAACCTGCGGGTGGGTTGAGGCTTACGGGTGGGGTGTAAGTGAGCATTTATGAACTTTCTGATGATGAATTCTTCTTGATACATATTTACTTCATGAATTATTAATATTATGAGTATGAGTACTAGTATGTTCATGCATTGACCATATTTGCTTTAGCATGTATAGTCACATGCATATGCAGTAGGGTTATTTATTTTTGGTGAGTCAGTGTTGAGGATACCTCCTATTTGTTCGGCGTATAGTAGTAGTTTTAATTATGTTGTTTTAGTGATCTTAGAAAGCTCTGTAATTGGGTAGGTCACATACTGCTATATAGAATGGTTAAGAAATTTATATGGGGAAACAAATAAGAAATGTGTAATAGAAACTGGAGAATTTATTTATGAAATTGTATGAAGACATTTCTTATTTGGTTATGAGAAGAGAAAATTTTTTTTTATTTCTTCATTTGTGGGTTTGGACATTGGCTGTACAAGTCATGGGCCCATATTTGGGGTGTGACAAAGATGGTATCAGAGGTTGGGATTAGGTCTCCTACCGATTATAAAGTAAGGTAACCTTAGTAGGTCTTCCTTTATTGTTATGAATATAGACATAGCTATAGAGAGATGGCTCCAACAAGGGCCTTATAGGATTGGTTGTGCATATTTTGTTCGAGTTTTACTCCTTAGCTCATTAGTTGTATAGAGTCTTTAGAACTAAGGTGTTAGTTCCAGTAGGTGTAAGAGGACTCTTTAAGATGAGTGGATGTACCCTTGTGGCTAAAAATGTCGGTTAAGGATCCTCTAAGGAGGGAGGAGCACCTCTTCAATAGACTCGTGCATGAGGTCTTTGAAACTCATAATAATAAATCACTGTTGGTTTGAAACCATGTCGAATAAGAATTTATACATAATCGATCCATGAGTTTGAAAATATGATGGTTGCAAAACCATGATAAGTGATTGATATGATTGATTGAGTACAAATGGACTAGGTGAGAATGACTAGGATTATATGATAGTGTTTGTAACATGTTGAATGAATGGTTGTTCATACTTTGTATTATTTTAGACTTGTGATGAGTGGAGTCATTGCCGGTGACAAAGGCATGATCCTAAAGGTTACCTTGAGAAGAGAAAGATTTTCTTATTTTATTTCTTCATTTGTGTAATTTAAATTGATTGCTTTTAAAGTTAGGAGTAAAAAAATAATGGGTTTAAGGAAAAGTTAAACTTGCGGCGATGTGGGTTTGGACACCCGTGCCAGTCACGGGCCCAGGTTTTGCATTTAAAAATTTTGTAAATTCTAATCAAAATAATAAAACAATATGAATTAAGTAATTTATATTATTATAAACTAATTAATTAGCATAATATAATTTTAATATTAATGTCATAAGTTCTAAACCCTAAATCCTAAGGTATTATTCCTAATAAAAAATAGAACAACAAAACAACTAGAAGTAGAGCAACTTGAACAAGAATAGTAACCAAGAACAAAGCAATAATAAACTCCAATCTATCCTTATGTCCTTGGCCGAAAGTTTTAAGGCCTCAGTGGATCACATATATATGTTTTTTCAGAAAATGTTAAGTAACCAAAAATAATTTTGATTCATTTTAATTAATTATCTTATATTAATTAATTTGAAAAATATATTATATTAATTAATTAATTTATAATTATATATTAATTACTTCATATTATTTTAATTTTTTATGAGAATTAAAAAATTCTGAATATAAAAAATATCAGAACTCGGTTATATTAAAAGTTCAAAATAGGATTTTATTTGAAAAAAAATGTATAATTGCAAAATGTGTTGCATATAATCATATATAGTTAAAATTCATAGCTTAACTATTAATAAATAGTAACCTATGTGCCTAATTCCTAAACCCCAAGAGGTCTATTCCCAAATTCCTAAGTCCTAGATTCTAATTCCTAATTCTTATAAATGTCCTTACTCCTACGACGAACGGATCACAATGATTATTTTATTGATTGTTAAGCTACATGTTTTAATTAATATAATTGTGCACCCCATTTTGTAATTGTAAATCATATCAAATGAATACTATTTTGAAATTTTTTGTTCAAATAAGTTCAAATATTTTTTTATGTAAAAATTTTGTTTATTCTAATGACAATTCTAAAATAATATATCAATTAAATCTTATAACCTATTATAAAATAACTAATTAACATAATATAAATAATCAAAATAAAATAAATCAATTTCTAATTATATATAATTTTTTTTAATAATAACATTACAGGGACGGCATATACGATCCACATTGGAGTATAATTAGATTAAACTCTAAGAAATATAACTAGATTTAATAAGTTTGTTTAAGCTTTTTATACTAAATACTTTAGCAACAGAAAAGAAAAATAATGAAGACTAAAACAAATAATACTCAGCACAGCACTTGTCACCGCAACCCAAAGAAAAGATGAGGGAAATTTGCAGAAAGTAGATTCGTTGAATTTAAATGATGAAGCACATGAAAGAATAACAGAGAGCCCAAACATTATATCCCAGAAGCTAGCATCATTAGTGTTACACCCGAAATGTGACCGCCCAGCGTTTTTTTTTCAAAAGAAATATGATATAAAATCAGCTTTCGAAATTGAAAACCAATTTTATTTGGAGCCGCCACCAAAATTTTATTTATTAGGAAAAAAAACTTTGAAAAAACCTTAAGATTTGACGGTCTGCGCTTAAAGAGAAACTGAGTTCAGAAGTTGAACTGCATAGGGAATGTGTTAGGTACCCCATACGTTTGATTTAGAAAGCATACAATTATTTAATAGTTACTCAAAATTACCCTTATAAATCACCAAAGAAATAGATAATAGAATATAAAAAAAATAATAAATAAATATATAAAAGACGGACTTGGCTAGGCAGTGCCTAGGGCCTACGTACCTAGCTGTTGAGATCAAAGTCCACGTAGTTCGTACTCTTGAAAATATTTTTTCTAAGAAATATTTTTGGGTCTTTAGAATTTATTTTAAAAAGAATACTTTTAGAGATTTCAACTCATGAGCATTGTTATACAATCGCGTCATGAATATTAAATGTAAAAATTCTTTTTCACTTGCATTGTTATACAATCGCATAGTGAGTACTTTATTTAGTTTTTTTTTAGGATTTAAAACTCAATGAATTGGTTTTTTATTAAAATATATACGTATATATATATATACGTATACATATATATATATATGTGTATGTGTGTGTGTGTGTGTGTGTGTGTGTGTGTGTGTGCATGTTTTCCCACCAGTATTGTTATACAATCACGTAGTGGGCACTCTATATAAGGGCAGATTCATTCCAACGGAGTTGAGAACTTGTCCCATTAAAAATTTATGCTTTATATTTTTTAATTATCCTATGGCATTGATTAACAATCACTCGATAGGATAATAAAATTTCCCCTAAAGATAGGGATTAATGCACTATTCTAGAAAATTCAGTAATTTTCCAACTCATCATCAACTATGAAATTAAAGAAAAATATCTTTGGATTTTTGAAATTATTTTGAAAATAAATTTAAAGGAAAATATCTTTTGGGACTTTTGAAATTTTATTTAAAAAAAAGGATTTAATCAAGATGAATTAGGATTTTAATTATTTTTTTTAATATCTGAGATTACATAAACGCACAAGTGTATACATGTGTATATAAGATATACGTAAACATTATATATGAAAACACATAAACGCACACATAAACACAAATATATGTAGATGTATTACATATTATATAAAACATATATTGATATGCGTCTACAACACCGGCAACATATAAAACCTTCAAAACTGACCTTCGTCACTGTGCTTTGCCCACCGTGAGTCTCTGTTTCTCTCTCTGATATGTTCTGCTTATTTCTATTCCTGACTCTGTGCTCGCCTCTTTCTCTTTGCTTCGTTTTCTTTCTCTTTGCTTCGCTTTCTTTTTATTTCTTCCTCTCTGGACTCTCTCGCTCTACCTTTTTTTTTTTCTTTTAACACCTCTGGTAAGCTCTCTTTATTATCCACCACGCTTCCTCCTTTTCAGCTGAGTGGCTTCATGCATGAGATAGTGGGATAGTGGGATAGTGGGATAGTGGGATAGTGGGCTGTTCATCATGTGCTAAAGTGGAGTTTCTCATGTGATGATGTGGTGAGCATATCAAAAATAAATATTAAAAGGCATTTGACATACCTTTTGTTATTTTGTTATTATTTTTTTTATATTTTTATATTTTTATATTTTTTGATTATTTATTTATTAAAAGGAAAGGAGAAATTATAAACATGATGGATAAAATTAGGTGTTACAGTTGCCCCTCTTTACTCATGATTGAACAAGATTATAAGAAATTAATTTTGAAATATTCTTGTTTAAGAATGAGCAAAGATAAGAAACACTTAATTTTGTCAAGAAATGACATGCACAAAAATTGGATCAGTCATAAGATAATGCAATTGTCTGAGAAGATGGGTACCAGTGGTTTTTGAGCTTTGAAAAGAATAGGTGCCGGTCGTGCTCGAGCTTTGAAGAGATGGGTGCCGGTCGGGTCCAGACTTTGACAAAATAGGTGCCAGTCGTTTCTGGGCTTTGAAAAGGTGGGTGTCGGTCGTCTCTGTGCTTTAAAAGGTGGGTTTCGGTCATCTCCGGGCATTGAAATGATAGGTGCCGGTTGTCTCCGGGCTTTGAAACGGTGGTGCCAGTCGCCTCTGGGCTTTAAAAGATAAGTGCCAGTTGTCTTCGAGCTTTGAAAGGATGGGTGCCAGTCATCTCTGGACTTTCAAAAGATGGGTGCCGGTCGTCTCCGGGCTTTAAAAAAAATGAGTGCTGGTCGTCTCTGGGCTTTAAAATGATGGGTACCGGTTGTCTCCGGGCTTTAAAAAAAATAGGTGCCAGTCGTCTCTAGGCTTTAAAATGATGGGTACCGGTCGTCTTCGGGCTTTGAAATGATAGGTGCCGATTGTCTCCGGGCTTTGAAATGGTGGTGCCAGTCGCCTCTGGGCTTTAAAAGATAGGTGTCGGTCGTCTCCGGGCTTTAAACAAAATGGGTGCCAGTCGTCTCTAGGCCCTAAAAAGATGGGTGCCAGTCGTCTCTGGGCTTTAAGCAAAATGGGTGCCAGTCATCTCTGGGCTTTAAAAAGATGGGTGCCGGTCGTCTCTGGGCTTTAAAAATGATTGGTGCCGGTCGTCTCCGGGCTTTAAAATAATTGGTGCCGGTGGTCTCCGGGCTTTAAGATGGTAGGTGCCGGTCATTTTTGGGCTTTAAAAGGATGAGTGCCAGTTATCTCTGGGCTTTAAGATGATTGGTGCCGTCCTTACTACGGGATATGGTAGTACTTAGGCAAAAGCTGTCACCACTACTGGACATGAAAATACTTGAACCCAAGCGATATTTTGAATTTGGATGCACCAAAGACTTTAGCGCGCCTAAGGCTTAAGGTGTCGGAGTTAAATTGAAAAATGCATACCATGCAAGAACCAAGTTAAGAGATTTTACTTGTTTGGAAATGATTGCGCTTTCTTTGGAGAATTTCATCAAACCAAACCAGACCCCCTTCTTGTCTTTATATCACTTGAAAGACTTGTTGTATTTTGAATTGAAACCTTGCCCCAGATTTGACATTTATTTCTTTGACGGAGTTGTCTGCTAACATGTTGATAAGGGTGGATTTTCCTTTTCTGACATAAAGACTTCATGCAATGTCAAATTGCCCCAATACTCTTAGGACTTCAACCAATAGACATGACTAGATATGTCCCATAAACCATAGATGGAGGCATTGCCCCAGTGTTGAGACATGTTATTTATTTTTGCATTCCTCAAGGAATGAGAAGAGTCTGCTTGCCAATGACTGATCTAGCTGCAAATGATGGCACCTTGTTGAAAATGATGCTTAGTAACATTTGGGTCTTTTTGGCCCAGTTATGTAACTATGATGGTAGTCATCTTTATAGGATTAATCCAGATTTGTAAAATGTTCCTTTTTGTAACAGCTTTCAATTCACATTCACCATAGATCTTGTGATCAAATATTTTTGACGTCATTACTCAGCTTATTAGTTCTTGTTATGTCATCGAGTGAAACACATTTATCTTGTTTAACTAAGTCGATGCACGTGAAACACTAAAAGATGATAAATTATGGAATTCAAAGAATGAAATCTTGTGAATTTAAAAGATATTGAGGAAGATTAATATGCAGACAATGGTTAATGGTTTCACAATGGCGAAACAAAGGTATGCAATGTGAAGATATGGGAAGATGCCCCACTTCAAAACCTGAGATATTCCCTGCACAAATCTTTGATTAATGTGAACAAAAGAGATTTGGTCTAAGTCAAGTTGTTACCCCAATTTCAAATTTACTTTCGTTTTATATCTCTTTTTTTTTAAAAAAAAAGTATGTGCCCCAGTTTAAGCATACCAAACCTCAATGAGGACTTTAAATGCTTGTAATGTGGCCAAGGTAAATTGGCTTTTGAATTAGAAAGATATTAAGCTCAAGACTAACACGCCCTTATCCCACTTCTTCACTTCTATCTTCTCTCCTAAAATCTTATGCCAAAAATTCTTTGAACAAGAGAGAGTACTTATGGGTTGTAACGTGGCTTAATGGTGAGGAATGATGGCTTCAGAAGGAAAGGTATAAAGGCCCAAATTTCATGTTGGGTTACAATGAGAATTATGTCCTTGAAGTGTTGTGTAGTCTTGGTGACATTCACTTAGCTCTTTGTTCTTAACTAAGCTCCCACTTTGAGGGTTTATAGCTTATTTCTGTTAAGATGAGCACTCCTCCCTTAACAATTTTCATAGCTAGAGATGAATTTTGTAGTTTTTCTCTCTTTTTTTTTTGGATCTTCTTCAATTTTGTGCCTTTGGCTTTTTCTTTCATTTCTTCTCTTCAGAAATTTTTTCTACCTCTTTTTCCGATCTTCAAGATAGATCATCTAGATGCCAAAATTGCTTCTCATTTTTAATACTCATTGTTTCCCAGGCTTGATACATCATGGGTGATTTAAGAGAATCATAGGCACAAAAGGGATAACAACGGTTAATTAGTGTATGGGTAGTGAAAGAATTAGACCTCTCCTGCTTTATTAATTTTTGGCATAAAACATGTTAAAACTACCCCACCCTGGTATTTATGGTAAATAAATGAAATGAACCCTACTTCTAGCTCAAATGGGGTGACTAGGGATAATCTCCTCTTTTGTCTAGGAAAACAATGAATGCCTCATATCATTGACTCAATTTGCTCATGGGACACACCCTTAATGAACTTTGAATTAGCTTTGGGGTCTTATATTCGCATTATCCTTAGATTTTTGTCTGTGTTCACATTAAGTTAAGATTTTCCAAGAAATATCACATGAAAAATAAAATGAATAAAAATAGAGAAAGGAAACGAGTAGACAAGCATAAGGGAACAAAAATGATGATTTTTTACTGTCGGAATAAAAGGATTAATATAATGGAAGTGAGATAATTGTATATTGCCCTAGTTAAACAAGACATGAAAATATAAAGTCCTTTCAAAATTTTAAATAACAAGCACTAAATAAGATGATAAATAACACCAAAGATTTAACTTTGTTGTTGTTCATAGCCTATGATTAAAGATGCATCAACCACTTTCTGGTCCTGCTTTTAATTGGATATGGTTGGAGTCGATCAAATCTAGCACATTTCTTTTAAATGTAGTACAATTCTCGATCGAATGTCCAACAGCTCCCATGTGAAAGTCACATGTAGCAGTCAGATCATACCATGCTGGATATAGAGGATTCACCACTTTAGCAGGTCGAGGCCCCAGGAGCTGAGCGGTCAAAAGACTTTTGTATAGCTCAGCATTTGTTGTGCCAAAGTTTGGCCATGGGCGACTATGTAAACCCTTTTGTCCTCCCCTTTGGGTGTGTTTATTTGGCTCTAGTTGACTTTGGCCATGACTATTAGCTCGATAAGAATATGATTGTTGCTGGGGGTAGGATCTTATTGGCTGTACATAACTCACTTCTTCTTCCTTTTTCCTTACAGGTTGCCCCTTCTTTGAGCTACTTTCTTCTTGGGGACTTGAGAGTTTCCCTTCACGAATATCAGCGTCGATTCTTCCCCCAATCTCAATCAAGTCTGCAAAGTCGGTGACATACGTTCCAAGCATAGTTCTATAGAAAGGATCTGGTAAGGTACGGATAAAGTAAGAACAAAATTCGGACTGGATCAATGGAGGTTGCACTTGTGATGCCATTACTCTCCATCTTTGGGCATATTCTTTGAATGTTTCAGAATTTTTCTTTGTCATTGTCTTCAATTGCTCTCTAGTCGGAGCTGTTTGCAGATTAAACTTATATTGCCTCATGAATAAGTTCGCCAAGTCCTTCCATTTCTGAATTTTTGACTGGTCTAGTTGCATAAACCACAACAATGCAGCCCCGGTTAAGCTTTCAGGGAAAAAATTAATTAAGAACCTCTCGTTACGGGACCATACGCACATTTTGGTGCAATATGACTTCAAGTGGTAAACCAGGTTACCAGTACCATCATATTTGGAGAATTCTGGCATCTTGAACTCTTTCGGAATCGTTATCTCAGGAGTTAGACACAATTCATCCAACTCTAATGACCCCCAAGACACTGGCCCTCGCAAGGCGCGCAATTGGTCTTTGACTTCTCCAATTTCCTCTTTAAGATTTCTATCTTCTTTCTCAATCCTTGAGGCGGGAATCTGGAGCGTGTAAACAAGATCGTCACCAGGATGTCCCTGCGTGGCATCTTCCCCTATGTTCTGATTAGTATTGTCGGGTGTATCCGCTGTTTGCGTGTGGGGGTTTTTCCCTTTATCTGCTGTTGGGGTGACTGTTATCTCGTTCGCTTTTGCCTTAGGATTAACATATGCTGGCATGGAATTGTCAGTCTCAGCTTGAGTTTCAATAGCGGCAGGTATTGAAGAGAGAGCAACTGCACCGGCTTATTTTCCTCTCACTTCTTCTGTTAATGTTAAGATCATTTCAGTCATTTGAGAAAATTGCCTTTCCAAGGCCTCAAGGCGCACAGTGGAGTCATTTTCCATTCTTTGATTATCTCCTGATTGGCCTTCCATTGTCTTACTTCGTGAGCGAGTGTTGTATACGCGAGTTGATGGTAGGGTCTGGTTGGACGATTTTCTTTTAGAAGGCGCAATGGTGAAGTTTTATTATTTCTCTCTGAAGAGAAAGATAAAAAATTAGCCTTTTGAAAATGATTTAATCAAGTTATTAAGTCTTTTCCTCTTTTTGAAAGGATCTCATGTTGGAACACGGATATTTTTAAAATATTTACTACATCTACGATGACTCTGCATAATGTGACTCTTGCGCTCTTTGTGAGCTTTCATGAGCTTTTGAGAAAAATAGTTGTTGAGAGAAAAAAAAAGGAATTTATTTTTACTCGTGTTTCAACAATTAAGTGAAAGCAACAGAGGAAATAGAACTCTCTTATTAAAAGGAAAAAGAAAAGATATTACATATTATTCAAAAAAAATGAGGAAAAGGAGTGAAAAATTATTGAATAGAGTTAGAAAAGGGGGAAAGACTGTTCTTTTTTGAAAACTATTTTATTAGGAAAAAAATAGAAATAGTTGAAATAAAAGTAGAAGTTAAAAAAAAATAAAATAAAAGGTAATGATATACAAAATTGGGAAATGATAAAGGGTGCTTCCCCTATGTTTTACTTAAAGATTCTTATGCATCAGTCTTCTAGGCCAATTAAGAGTGCACATGTTTCAAGGTGGATCTACAAGCCTATGGATTTAAAGGTCCCCAGACTGCCCCCATAGTCGAAACTCATGGAGATCTCCAATTGTCAGCATTGAGAACGTAAGAGTTACACTCTCTATGAATTCTATACTGACAAAAAAGGTACAGTCTGAGCGGAAGCTTTCATGATCCCCGCAAGGGATAGACCCTCTGCGACATCACTAGACTTCCTGCTATCTTATGGTTGCGCTCAGCCCAAATATAGAGCCAGTGTGTGCGATGGACGTGTTAATACATAATATGTGAGGGGAGTGAAGTAAATATATATAAAACAAAAAATAAAATAAAATAAAATATAAGCGTAATTAAAGTAAATAAATAAAATAAAATAAATCTTAATTAGAATAAATAAATTAAAAAAGGAATAAAAAATGTACAAGTAAATATATACAAGACAAAATAAAATAAAATAAAAATAAAATATAAAATATAAGGGTAATTAAGATAACTATCAAATTTAATTGCACACTTAATAAATCAGTATCAACTCTCAAATTGTCCCCAGTGGAGTCGCCAAACTGTCACACCCGAAATGTGACCGGCCGGCGTTTTCTTTTCAAAAGAAATATGATATAAAATCAGCTTTCGAAATTGAAAACCAATTTTATTTGGAGCCGCCACCAAAATTTTATTTATTAGGAAAAAAAACTTTGGAAAAACCTTAAGATTTGACGGTCTGCGTTTAAAGAGAAACTGAGTTCAGAAGTTGAACCGCATAGGGAAGGTGTTAGGCACCCCATACGTTTGATTTAGAAAGCATACAATTATTTAATAGTCACTCAAAATTATCCTTATAAATCACCAAAGAAATAGATAATAGAATATAAAAAAAATAATAAATAAATATATAAAAGACGGACTTGGCTAGGCAGTGCTTAGGGCCTACGTACCCAGCTGTTGAGATCAAAGTCCACGTAGTTCGTACTCTTGAAAATATTTTTTTTTGAAGAAATATTTTTGGGTCTTTAGAATTTATTTTAAAAAGAATACTTTTAGGGATTTCAACTCAGGAGCATTGTTATACAATCGCGTCATGAATATTAAATGTAAAAATTCTTTTTCACTTGCATTGTTACACAATCGCATAGTGAGTACTTTATTTAGTTTTTTTTTAGGATTTAAAACTCAATGAATTGGTTTTTTATTAAAATATATACGTATACATATATATATATATATGTGCATGTTTTCCCACCAGTATTGTTATACAATGACATAGTGGGCATTCTATATAAGGGCAGATTCATTCCAACGGAGTCGAGAACTTGTCCCATTAAAAATTTATGCTTTATATTTTTTAATTATCCTATGGCATTGATTAACAATCACTCAACAGGATAATAAAATTTCCCCTAAAGATAGGGATTAATGCACTATTCTAGAAAATTCAGTAATTTTCCAACTCATCATCAACTATGAAATTAAAGAAAAAATATCTTTGGATTTTTGAAATTATTTTGAAAATAAATTTAAAGGAAAATATCTTTTGGGACTTTTGAAATTTTATTAAAAAAAGTATTTAATCAAGTTGAATTAGGATTTTAATTATTTTTTTTTAATATCTGAGATTACATAAACGCACAAGTGTATACATGTGTATATAAGATATGCGTAAACATTATATATGAAAACACATAAACGCACACATAAACACAAATATACGTAGATGTATTACATATTATATAAAACATATATTGATATGCGTATACAACACTGGCAACATATAAAACTTTTAAAACTTACCTTCGTCACTGTGCTTTGCCCACCGTGAGTCTCTGTTTCTCTCTCTGATATGTTCTGCTTATTTCTATTCCTGACTCTGTGCTCGCTTCTTTCTCTTTGCTTCGCTTTCTTTCTCTTTTCTTCGCTTTCTTTTTATTTCTTCCTCTCTGGACTCTCTCGCTCTACCTTTTTTTTTTCTTTTAACACCTCTGGTAAGCTCTCTTTATTATCCACCACCCTCCTTCCTTTTTGGCTGAGTAGCTCCATGCATGAGATAGTGGGATAGTGGGATAGTGGGATAGTGGGCCGTTCATCATGTGCTAAAGTGGAGTTTCTCATGTGATGATGTGGTGAGCATATCAAAAATAAATATTAAAAGGCATTTGACATACCTTTTGTTATTTTGTTATTATTTTTTTTATATTTTTATATTTTTATATTTTTTGATTATTTATTTATTAAAAGGAAAGGAGAAATTATAAACATGATAGACAAAATTAGGTGTTACAATTAGAATTAATAGCAAAACTTGATTGGTTAACAGTGGACTACAAAGATCAGTACCTATTTCATGATATGAGTTGGTGTGAGTAAAAATGCATCACTTGCCTTGGAACCCAATCAAATTTTGGATCCATTAATTTGAAGTGTCATCAATAGTGTCACCCTTTGCTCAGTTGACTCATCAAGGACACCATTTCTTTGACGAAATTAGAAAACCGCTGAAACTAGAAAAAGGAAGGATTTTAAAATCACACTGAAAGAGGAAGGATTTCGAACCTCCATTGAAGGATTTTAGCACTCACCTCATCTTCCTCCTTTTCAGCTCAGGGTCTTACAAGCTTGCATCCTACGTCGTTCTTTTGTTTCAAATTGCGGCCGCAATATTGCGGATGCGGTGATGGCCTCATCCACATCACCTCGGAATTGCGGGGTGACTATAAAACACTGCGTTGCATCGCAACAGAATTGAGTTGCGGCTGCAACTCTGTTCCATTGCGGCGCAATACCGTTCTGTTGCAGTTTTGATATAAAATTGACAAAAAAATTGAACACAACATCAGAGCATCCCATTTTCAACCCTAGATCTACTCAGAAGGGAGAGAGACTATTTACCCGTTGAAGACTGCCGTCTCCGTCGTCCATTGAAACTCACTGGCCACCGTTCGTTGATTTCATTCATCTGTGATCTGTCTACTTTCTGTCCCTCTCTTCTATTTTCTGTTAGAACAAAAGTTAGAAGAACTTAGTCCTTCTCCTCCTCTGTTTTCCATTTTGGCTTTCTTCTGCAATCTTGGCCTCAAATCCCTCTTCCCGCCGTCGATCTAGAGCCTTGATCTGTCTTCGCAGACCACTCACGTGTACCAACTCGCACATTGCACTGCTCTACCTCTGCTCTTCCTTTACTCTTGCTTGATATCCTTCTCAAACCCTCAGTCCCTTACTGTCGCGTGCGATTGTGCCTCACCGAGATTGCTGTGACTGCTCTTAGTCTTTCTCTCTCATCTTCACGACCTTTCTCAGTTTCTCCCGTCCTATAAGTTTAATTTTTGTGAGTTGTGAATTGTGATTCTTGACTGAAGTGAAATTGACTTTTTTGTGACTCTTGGGTTCTTGGATGAATGGATCTGAACTAATTGAGGGAGAAGGCTATAAAGTTAATACTTAATAGATCTAGATTCTAGAGGTTTCGACATAATGGGAGTGAGTGGGTGGGAAGTGATTATCAAAAAAAGAAAGAGAGTGGCAATTGAAAATTTGAGTGGGAAGTGAAAAAATGGGTAAGTGTGGCCGTGTCCTATGTGGGTCCTTTGAGTGGGAAGTGTTAAATTTTTTTAATCTTTTGTGAGATTTAAAAAATGATATGATGAAGATGCAATGATAATTATGAATAATATATGTGATTTGTGATTTGTATGTGACTATGTGATACTATGATGTGGGAATGTGATACTGTGATGTGTGAATGTGATACTAATATTAAATCACTAATTTATTTATTTAAAATTTTAGATTATGTGTATTTGTTATTTGATCTATCTAATATGTGATAAAATTGTAGATATTATGATTTAATAATTTAGTGATCTTATCTATGATTAAATTTTAGATTGACCGTGTGATAAAATTATGGATATGATATGTGATGATTCGTGGTTCATGATATTCGAATTAAGTTTAGTTGGTTTTTTAATTTGAGAATTGAGAATTTGGAATCCAGATTCAGTGACTTAGCCATTTTTTAAGTTACATAACATACTGGAAGAATAAGCTATTTATTCCCTTAATTAAGATGTTTTAATTGCAATATAGTTATAAAAAATAATAAAATTGAAAATTATTTTTAAACTTCTTTTTTATTATTTTATTTATTCTTTTTATTATGTTATTATATGCAATAGGGTTATAAAAAATAATAAAATTAGAAATTATTTTTAAACTTCTTTTTTATTATTTTGTTTATTTTTTTATTATGTTATTATATATAATGTTGTTGGGGAATAAAAATAATTTTTGCTGGAATAAAATAATGTTGTCTAAAATTTTATTCAATTAGGCATGGGCATTCTATTGTTTAGTTGGAATATCAACGTAAATATGAAAAATAATTATGAGAACATGATTATGATAAGAATTGATGAAAATAAATTAAGTAAGCATTATGTATAATAACATAATAAACAAATTAAACAAAATAATTAAAAAGAAATTTAAAAATAATGTTTAACTTTATTTTTTTATAACCCTATTGCATTTAAAACATGTTAATTAAGGGAATAAATAGCTTATTCTTTTAGTATGTTATGTGACTTAGAAAATGGCTAAGTCACTGAATCTGGATTCGAGAATTTGAGATTGATCATTATTGTTTTATATATTATATTTTTCTTGAAGTTTGTTATGTTTTATCAATAGGTACTACAAAATATAAATAATGCCACCAAGAGAAGAATTTCCATCTGGAAGAGCTGAAGGTGCTCCTAGCATATATCCTGGTTGGCATTTTGGAACTCCTGTACCTGGAAATCGAAACAATATAGTGTAAACTTTGTGGGAAGATAGTGAAAAGAGGAATTACTTGAATAAAGAAACATATTGCACACTTTCAAGGGAACGTTACTCCTTGTCCTAGAGTTACTAAAATTGTCAGAGAGGGTATGGTGAAACTTCTGACAAATACTAAATCAAAAAAAATTGATTCAAGAAAAAGAAAAGAAGAATTTAAAGCAAGATTGCGAGGTGATGATGATGATGAAATAGAAGGGTTTATTGATGATGATATGCAAATGAGATATGCAACTCAAGAAAATAGGAGAGCTCAACATGAATGGGAAGAAAGACAAAGATTTAGACATCAAACAGGTAGGGCACAAAATGTGTATGATGAGGGTGGAAGCTCTCGTGGTCATGCAGTGGGTGCTAGTGGTGCTAGTAGACAACGTCTGTCTAGTGTAGAAGATAATGCATTTAATTTGAGGTCCACAGATATTGATCTTGTTAGAAGTCAAAGTATGAAGCAACCAAAAGTTACAACTAGTTTAATGAAGACGTTGAGAAAAAAGTTAGGGCAAGCGGTCTTAAAATTTATAATATATGAGCGTCTTCCTATGAACCTATCTAATTCTCCATGGTTGCATAGTTTAATTACTACTGCCGCCAGTCTTGGTAGCCCAGGTGTTACATTTTTGACACCTTATGAGATTTCTGATGTTTACTTGGAAGACGAGTACAAAGAAATGAAACAATGGATCGAAGGGCTCAAAGGTACATGGAAGGAAAGAGGTGTGACAATAATGTGTGATGGTTGGATGAACAGTATCAATCATATGCATATCATGAATTTTCTTGTCTATTGCAGTAAAGGTACTAATTTTTTAAAATCTATTGATGCCTCCAATGTTGCTAGAGAAATACTGATTACTACTTCCAGTTACTTGATAAAGTTGTGGAAGAAGTAGGAGAAGAATATGTAGTCCAAGTGGTTACAGATAATGAAGGGGCCTTAAAGGCAGCTGGAAAAAAATTGATGGAAAAAAGGCCGCATATTTATTGGTCACCTTGTGCAGCTCATTGTTTGGATTTATGCTTAGAGGACATTGGGAAAAAGTCCAATGTACAAAAAGTGTTGGAAGATGCAAAGGTGATCACAACTTTTATATATAACCACATTTGGACTATTAGTCTTATGAAAGAATACACTAAAGGCAAAGAGATTATTCATCCAGGCATAACCAGATTTGCTACACAATTTGTACAACTGCAATCTATTGTGAAGCAAAAAGAAGCGTTGAAAAATATGTTCACCTCTGACAAATTCAGAAAGTCCAAATTTGGGAAGGTAAAATCTGGACCAGCGCATGATGCAAAAAAAAAAAAAGTTTTGGATGAACACTTTTGGTCCAAAGCTAATGACATATTGAAAGTATTTGAGCTTCTAGTTAAAGTGTTAAGACTTGTTGACGGTGATAAAAAGTCAACTTTGGGGTTCATTTACGAGGTTATTGATAGAGCGAAACAATTTATAGAGAAAAATTGTCGCTATCCCTTGCATTATAACGCTATAATAGATAAGTAGTGGAAATTTCTACATTCTAATCTACATTCAACGGCTAAATTCTATATATAAGTTTTATTTTATTGCAAGTTATTAGACCAATTTACATATTTGGATATTAATTGAAAATTTCTTTTACTTTTTTGTTTCAGGTTATTTTCTCAACCCTCAATTTCAATATGGAGTTTCACATGGACAAGATGTTTATAAAGAAACATTTGGGGGAACAAAGAATGTAATTTCTAAGTTAGAAAGAAAATTAGATGATCAGGTCAAAGTAATGCAACAGGTTAGCATATATAACTTTAAAAGATTTGTTATAATAAATATTCAAAATATAATATTGTGTATTTAGTATTTACATTATATATTATATGTTGTTGTGTAGTTATTCATTTTTCAGGATATAGCTGAGACTTTTGGTACAGATATAGCTCAACGAGCATGGTCTCGTATGAATCCAGGTATGATAAGATTTTTTTATGGTCTTTTTATATATTTTTGCTATAAAAAACATTGACCACTTAGATAAAAATATTATTTTTATTTTCTTCTTACCAATCTTTCTAGATATAATAATATTTTTTTGTTGTTTAACCATTTGTAGTTTTATTATTTGTATATATTCTAAATAATTTATTTATTATTTTGTCCAAATAGCTGAATGGTGGTTGCTCTATGGTTCATGTGCTCCTGAGCTCCAAAATATTGCAATTAAAGTCCTTTGCCAAACAACTTCAGCATCAAGCTGTGAAAGGAATTGGAATACATTTAGTTATATTCATACAAAGACAAGAAATAGACTCAAGTATAAAAAATTATAAAAACTTGTCTTTACCTTTTACAACATGAAGTTGAAGATGAGACATATGAAAAGTAGAAGTTCAGAAGAAATAGAAAATAGTTTCAACCCAATTAATCTTGACTACATATTCCATAAAGATGATCCTTTGTCTCCATGGATTGAAGAAAGGGAAGACCCAGTACTGGATGGACTTCAAAATGCAGAATGGCTTCCTAGAATGGATTCTGAAGATGAGGACATAATAGAAGAAGAAGATGATGATGATGATGATGATGATGAAAGTGATAGTAATGATTGTTGACCCTAAGGCTATATGTCATAAGTTTTGATGATGACAAATGTATTTGAATAGTAGCATTAATATATATAAAGATTAATTACCATATATATGCTACAAGTACTTAAGCATGATTATGTTATTTAATATGTATGTTGCATATATTGAATCATGCTATTAAACTAACCATTGGGTTTGCAAGTAAGATATATTTTATAGGTTGGTTCAAAAGAAGAAGAGTGAGCATTTTATTGAAGAACAAGGAAAAGCAATATCATGCTTCACTCAAGGAAAACAACATGCAAGGATGAAGCTCCAAGAAATGAAGAATTAGAAGATTTGAAGTCTTGGAAGCTTGGATGCATCAAGATAGCCTATGTGTTTACATTAGGTATATTTTATATAGGCTAGTATACTTGTGCAACTCAATGATTTAGATTTGCATACATTGGCTCAATTATTTTGAACAAAAAGATAGTGAGATATGAAATTTTACAAAAGTTAGTTTTTGACCTTTGGTCACTCTTTATATCATATCTCATAAACAAAAAATCATTTTTTTCAAGTATCTTAATCGCATTTGATAGTAGACTCAAAGATCTTTCCAAAGGTATATTATTTATTGAAAACGGAGTCCAAATGAGAAATATATGACTATTTAAAATATAGTTTGAAAAACTGAAAGTTGATTATTCTGTTCTGACCTATAGTCAGTATTTTGATTATATCTTTTAAAAGAAAAATAATTTTTGAGTAAAACTTCACTCATTTGAAACTAGACTCCAAGAGCTTTCCAACGGTATATTATTTGTTTAAAACGGAGTTCAAATGAGGGAGTTATGAATTTTTAAAGAAAGCTCAAAATCTGGGCTGCACTATAAGTGCTGTAACGGCTATATAACGGCTAGTTTTGTAAAATCTTATATATATGACCTTTGATACACGATTTTGAGTAAGAACAAAGTCCTACAATGTGATATTAACTTCTTCTATATCTTTGAGAGAAAGGAAAGCATTATTGAGCCAAATCTTGCATATTCTCTATCATTTGAGTTATTAGAGCTTCATTTGTTTTCATCTACTCTTTAGAGAGAGTTTCTTTATATTGTTGATTTTGATCAACACATATATTATTCTGAGTTGAGGTTCGCAAGTACCGGTGTTTGAAGAACTTGCTTTGGGTTGAGGAGGAGCCCGGATTCATAAATTCTTCATTGTGGTTTCGCAAATACCCGGATCGAATTTGCGTGGTTATAGTGGTTTGCAAGTACCCGGATTAAACTTGCAATTATAGTGGAAATACTCAAGTGGTCTCTTGAGGACTGGATGTAGGCTTGGATTAGCCGAACCAGTATAAATCTCTGAGTTTGCTTTCTCTATCCCTTACTCTTTAATTTATGCATATTGATATCTATTCTTTAATTCCTTGATCTTTATAATTATTTATCTTAACGGCACATTGATTTTCTGTATTGTATTTATTATCCTAAGCATTGTACTTTTACAGAAAATCATTTTAATTTCCAATTAATTCTTGTGAAAAATTTATAAAACCCAATTCACCCCCCTCTTGGGTTCCAACCATTACTTTCAATTGGTATCAGAGCTTGGGCTCTTGTTTAAAGACTTAACCGTCTAAGAGTTAGCATGGTTGGATATAGTGATTGGTTTATTTCTAAAAATTGTTTTTTCACAGAACCTCCAATTTTTGATGCTAATCATTTTCAATATTGGAAGTATGAAATGAAAATGTTTTTAATTTCAGTAGACCATAAACTCTGGGATGTTATAGAAAATGGTTCTTGTATGCCTGTCAAGGAAGAACAAGGAAAATGCATTCCAAAACTTAAGAGTGAATGGAATGATACTGAAAGAAGTTTAATGCAACTCAATGCTAAGGTAAAATTGATTATTTCTTGTGCATTGAGTCAAGATGAATTTTTCAAAATCTCCAACTGTGCAACTGCAAAAGAAATGTGGGAAATTCTTGAAGTTGCACATGAGGAAGATCTTATTGCTGAGGAATTAAGGTATAGAAGTTTCATTAATGAACTTGAAATTGCTCAAATGAATAATTCCAAAACCATTAATGAGATACAACTTGTGCTTAATCAATTGCAAGCTCTTGGTGTTGAACTTACAGGAAAATCTCAAATCACCAAGGTGGCAGACGAAGAAGAAAAAGGAGAAAAAGAGAAACCACAACCAAAAGGTGAATCATCAAAGAAAGCTTACCTATCTTCCAATTGGGGAAATAGCAATTCTGATAAGCAGAACACAAATGAAGAAGCCAACACTTGTCTTGTGGCCAGAGATAAAGATGAGGTAAATTCATTTGACTACTCTTTTGAAGAATTACAAGATGCCTTTGATGATTTACATGAAGAATCTCTTATACTTGCAAAGAAACTAAATGTTTCAAAACAGAAAAACTCTTCTCTTGAAAATGAGTTGGAAATATTGAAAAATGAATTTTCTATTTCCAAGGAAGAGAATTTTGTTTTTGAAAATCAAAACAAAACTTTGCAAGAAGAGAATTTGATTTTAAAAACAAATATCTCTACCAACAAAAATTGCTTTTGTACCAAGTGTGATTTTTTTAAAAAAGAAAATGATAATCTTAAAAACACACTTGCAAAACTCTCTCAAGGTAGAGAAATTTTAAATACTTCAGTTTTGAAATAAAGAAGAATTAACAAAGTTGGTATTGTTTCTAAAAAGAAATCAAACCAAAAGCAGTTTAAAAACTTCTTTGTTTCTGCAAAGATGTCCAATAGTCCAACTTGCACTTGTTTCTATTGTGGACTGAAAGGACACAAATCTTACTCCTGTTTTTATAAGAAAAATCTTGTTCATGGAGTAAAAATGAAATGGGTTCAAAAAGGAACTCATGACCCAGGAAAACCCAAAGAAATTTGAGTACCAAAGATAAATGAATAATTTGTAGATTTGCCTCGAAGCAAGGAGCGGAAATGACTTTTCAATGGCTACATCATTCAAACTCCACTCTCTTGCATCAAAAGGAGGCAATGGATAAGTAAACATATAAGCTGGAATGCATTGTAAGAATTTTGACTGATATGTTTACTGCTCTCTAATGCTTTTTTCTGTTATCTAATATGCCTTACATCTATCCTTGATATTCATGCATGCTATATCTGAAAACAATTGTTAGGTGTGCAGATTATAGATTCAAATTTTGTTTTGATCTAAAATCTTTCTTCCAAATTTTGCTCAAACTATCCTTTTTACTGCATCATGAAAACTTGCTTCCATTACACGCACATTTTTCTTGTCTTCACAACAATAAGATTCCTCCTACCTATAGTATTTATCCTTGTTGTAATCTTATTTAAATATTTTCAATGAAATCAAATATTTTGCAAAATTACATTTCATGAAAGCATAGCACTTTTATTAATATGGTATATCTTGAACATAATGTTGCTCCTAGTACTCGAGATTTATTTGAACATTACTGATTTGAACATCAAAGTGCTCCACCAAAAGTGTTTTGCAGGAGTTAGTCCTCAAATCTATCCTCTAAGCTCATTCGTAATGATCGACCAATGCTTGACAGTGATCTTATGAGAGATTGTTTTCAAGAGGATCTTGCAAATAATCAATCAATTAAGTTCATTAAAATTGCAAGAAGATAGAATCAAAAGAAGAGCAATGAGCAAAACAAGAATATCAAAATCTTGAGGAGGAACTTGAAGAAGCAATAAGAGTTTACCAAAATTGATGAGTATCTCTATTCTTTACCACTTTAATATTTAATTGAGTGATACTCCCTGATCATAATTGGCTATGTTGGCAATTTTTTTTACTGACATACTTTCATTACAATGATATATTGTTCTCTAATATCTTACATATTTGATCATATCATTGTATATAAAGATATTGTCTTAATACCATTCATCATGGTTTGAGCATTATACATGTCATATCCTTTGTATAAGATATAGCTTATGAACGATTGTTTATGGATTCTAGTTTATATCTGATTATATCTTATTAATCCATATTACCTCAATTATTGTACTACATACTCAAGTTATAATATGTTTTATCTTGATAAGTATGTAACTTGCTTTTGCTTTGAAATGATGATATATATGTCCATGTCAGAAAATTCTTTCCATCTTTAAAATGGATATATATTTTTCAATATATATATACTGTGCTGAATTTGTGTAGCTGATTTATTTTATCTTTCTTTATTATTATTTTTTTGTACCGTCAAATAAAAGAAACCACTTGCATTAAAAAAAAACCGAAGGATTACATTGCATAATTAAAAAAAAAAGGGAAAGTTTGCTCATGCATGAGCAATCTATAGGCGAGGTGGTCTCGGATTAGGAGGGTTGTATTGTATCATCACCCCTCGGCCATTCCTTGGAGCAAAAGACTGAGCAATGTCACGGAGGGTAGTGTAAATCCCATTCATACAATCAACACTTCTTTGTTGTTGATTACAGAAGCATTGGGTAGACCAATAGAAGAA
The DNA here is from genome assembly GCA_037074585.1 of Biancaea sappan. Lineage (NCBI taxonomy): Eukaryota > Viridiplantae > Streptophyta > Magnoliopsida > Fabales > Fabaceae > Biancaea > Biancaea sappan. The sequence goes on along the minus strand of CM073495.1, from coordinate 15,747,994 downwards.
CCTATCTATTCTTGAAGTCAGTGCCGCATTGTTGCGTTTAGCTAACTTCTCCAGGTCCTCTATCATCTTCTTAAGTTTCTTCACCTCCTGCTCCAGACAAGCAATTTTGTCTTCTGACGTATGGCTTGTACTAATCTCCTCATCTTCTTCGATCTTCATTTTCTTCTTTTGATTTTCTTGAGATCCCTCCAAAGGTCTTTTGCCCTTGTCCTTGCCTAGACTCAAGTTTAAGTCGAGCTCTTCCTCCCTGGCCTCTACTGTGAGATCAATGAACTTTCTTGCTGCCATGGTTTGAAATTTTTTTTGGAGTATGAAGAGAGAGGAATGTCAGAAAGTTGTAGGCTCAGAGATGAATACTCTTTGTGGTGTGATAATTGAGAACTCTGGGGCAGTCTTTATAGAGAGAAAATTGTGACTTAGAGCCAGCGAAGATATCTCTTCGCCGCACCCCTACACGCTCATCCTATGGATTTTGCAAGCTGGAAGCCAGAAGTCTAGAGTACGCATGCACACCAACAACGCGTCGCATTAATGGCAAAACCACGAAAGTCAATTTTCGGTGGATTTGCGACTGATTTAATTTGTTTTGATTAGAAATTTTAAGGATTAATAAAATGGTGATATTCAGAACCGTATCACTCTGCTTTGTTGTGTTGTTCTTGAGAGCATACATGATTACATCATGCTGTGATTATATGTATCTAAGAACATATGTTGTGTATGCTATTCATGCATCATGAGCGAAGGCTATGGCTAAGAATAATATTTCATGATTCCACATGCACTCATACAAAATGAGCTGTCAAAATTTTTACATGTACTCATCCTCAAGATACATATATAAATTCATTTTGAATGGGTATATAAATTGCTTCCTTTGTGCTGAAATTTATCTTATCCTTTATGAAGCAAATTTGTTTTGAAAAAGGACTTTAAAAATGCTTCTGTTATGTTAATATGTTTTATCATATGAAGCAACATTCTTTTTGAAAAAGAAAAGATTTTAAAGATCTCTTTTGTTGTAGATAACAAAAGGGATGAAAAATATTGATGTTTCATATATGGATTATGAACTATATGCTTGAATATACCTTATTACACTAATCCATATATATTGCTTCCTTAGATGAAATGTTTCTAAATTCCTTCGAAGCAAAATGTTTTTGAAAAATATCGTGAATCTCTTGAATTGCTTCCACAATGCTGAAATTGCTTTGCCATATTGAAGTATTATCTGTTTTGAAAAGAAAAGGATTTGAGTATCCTTATTTTAAATCAATTTTGCTATATGTTGAAATAATTTTATGCATATATGCAGAAATTATTTTTCAGAAATCTTGAAAAATATTATTATTCGATTTATGGATTATGATTAATATTCTTGTTTATATCATGCTTTGCTAATCCATATATCATACTTCTGCTGTGTGCTGTAAATATTTCTATCATATGACAGCAAATGATGTTTTTTTTTATTTCAAAGAGTTTAATTTTTCTGCTATTTACTAAAAATGCCTCTTCATAAACAAGCAGAAATCATTCTCAATGAAAATATTGCAGAAATTTCTTCAAAAATCTTACTTCAAAATACTGCAATCAAAAACTGAATTTCCTTTATAATGATTTGGACAATCTTTTTCAAAGGAAAAATGTTATGAAATTCAGGGGAAGCTTTGTCTCACTTGAATGTATTTTTTTTAAAAAGAATATATCTTGAAAAATTGGATATTCATTATTCATTATTCTTTTCCAAATTATGCAAAGTTTAAGGGGGAGCCTAAAACTCTATCAAGTTTTATCTTTTGGCTCATTTCATTTGACATGAGAAAAATTTTTTTAAAATTTTCTTTTTACATGTCAATGAAATCAATGATAAGTTTTGATGTATCCTTACCCCATACTATATTGACATCTTCTGACATCCTGACTTAAAGAAGGTATGTGCTTTAACTTCTATATATTGTGTTCCTTACACCTTTTTGTTGATGTCAAATAGGGGGAGAAGAAACAATAGAAAAATATGTATATGTGCTTATAACATTGCATTTATTATCTTGTGATACATATTTTTCTGTGGTGATTTGTCATCATCAAAAAGGGGGAGATTGTTGACCCTAAGGCTATATGCCATAAGTTTTGATGATGACAAATGTATTTGAATAGTAGCATTAATATATATAAAGATTAATTATCATATATATGCTAGTACTTAAGCATGATTATGTTATTTAATACGTATGTTGCATATATTGAATCATGCTATTAAACTAACCATTGGGTTTGCAAGTAAGATATATTTTATAGGTTGGTTCAAAAGAAGAAGAGTGAGCATTGTATTGAAGAACAAGGAAAAGCAATATCATGCTTCACTCAAGGAAAACAACATGCAAGGATGAAGCTCCAAGAAATGAAGAATTAGAAGATTTGAAGTCTTGGAAGCTTGGATGCATCAAGATAGCCTATGTGTTTACATTAGGTATATTTTATATAGGCTAGTATACTTGTGCAACTCAATGATTTAGATTTGCATACATTGGCTCAATTATTTTTAACAAAAAGATAGTGAGATATGAAATTTTACAAAAGTTAGTTTTTGACCTTTGGTCACTCTTTATATCATATCTCATAAACGAAAAATCATTTTTTTCAAGTATCTTAATCGCATTTGATAGTAGACTCAAAGATCTTTCCAAAGGTATATTATTTATTGAAAACGGAGTCCAAATGAGAAATATATGACTATTTAAAATATAGTTTGAAAAACTGAAAGTTGATTATTATGTTCTGACCTATAGTCAGTATTTTGATTATATCTTTTAAAAGAAAAATAATTTTTGAGTAAAACTTGGCTCATTTGAAACTAGACTCCAAGATCTTTCGAACGGTATATTATTTGTTTAAAACGGAGTTCAAATGAGGGAGTTATGAATTTTTAAAGAAAGCTCAAAATCTGGGCTGCACTATAAGTGCTGTAACGGCTATATAACGGCTAGTTTTGTAAAATCTTATATATATGACCTTAGATACACGATTTTGAGTAAGAACAAAGTCCTACAATGTGATATTAACTTCTTCTATATCTTTGAGAGAAAGGAAAGCATTCTTGAGCCAAATCTTGCATATTCTCTATCATTACAGTTATTAGAGCTTCATTTATTTTCATCTACTCTTTAGAGAGAGTTTCTTTGTATTGTTGATTTTGATCAACACATATATTATTCTGAGTTGAGGTGCGCAAGTACCGGTGTTGGAAGAACTTGTTTTGGGTTGAGGAGGAGCCCGGATTCATAAATTCTTCATTGTGGTTTCGCAAATACCCGGATCGAATTTGCGTGGTTGTAGTGGTTTGCAAGTACCCGGATTAAACTTGCAATTATAGTGGAAATACTCAAGTGGTCTCTTGAGGACTGGATGTAGGCTTGGATTAGCCGAACCAGTATAAATCTCCGAGTTTGCTTTCTCTATCCCTTACTCTTTAATTTGTGCATATTGATATCTATTCTTTAATTCCTTGATCTTTATAATTATTTATCTTAACGGCACATTGATTTTCTGTATTGTATTTATTATCCTAAGCATTGTACTTTTACAGAAAATCATTTTAATTTCCAATTAATTCTTGTAAAAAATTTATAAAACCCAATTCACCCCCCCTCTTGGGTTCCAACCATTACTTTCAATGATACTAATGGTGGTTTGAGTCCGCCAAGCAGCAATAGTTGTGGTAGAGGTGGTGCTAGTACAGAAAATATTCATGGGAGAAATGAATATAGAGAACTATCAGGACACTCCATATACTATGCGTGATCAAGGTTTTTGTATTGATATACCATCTTTTCCCGAATACCGCCCTACTGAAAGGGATGGAAGACAACATTTTGAAGATTCAATCTCTTTAAGTTTTTCACAAAGTTTTAGTGACTTTGGCATTGGTGAATCTTCTCAAAGTAGCCAAGGTCATTATCCACCATCCTATCAGCTACCTTCTTATCAAGCTCCACCATATTATCAACCTTCAATGAACCATCAAGAGCCTAATAACTATCAACCATTTTATCAAGCTTTTCATCAACAATTGGAGCCTGGGAGAGGGGTTTTTGATTATATTTTTGGACAAGGAGCAACCCATGGTGATGCTGAAAGTGAAACTACAGGTTATGATCCTCCACGCCATTCAACTATGTGGTGATGAATGATGATTAATATCTTGTAATCTTGTTTGATAATTATGTAAATACATTTGTATATGATTTTTCACTTATTAACACATTAATTATCTTTTTTTAAAATTTTTTCAAGTAAAATTAACATGATTGCATAGAATAAGAGTATATATTTATGGAATTAATATAAATATTATATATAATATGTTATATATTTTTGAAACTAAAGGTTAAAATAATTAAATACATATTTTATATATTTTGTGCAACTAAAGAAAAATTCACGACCGCAATGACCGCAACCACATCGCAGCGTCAGCAACACCCACAATCGCAGCGACCCGCAACTGCAATCGCAACCGCAATTTAAAACCTTGGTAAAGAAGACTTTAACAACAATAACAACCAAACCCAATTCCAAAAAATAATTTGGAATTAGAACCAAAACTATGAAATTTAAATTGCAAGATTCGCAAAGAAATTTGGAGAATTCATAATGAAGTTTGAAGAAGATACACAGAGAAACAATCCAGGGGCACTTGAGATATAAACAGAGCACTAAGCGTCGATCCAGAAAATGGAGAAGAACAGAGAATAATAAAATAATAATAATAATATTAATGAAGATGATACGTACGGTTGGGGGAGAACCATGGAACCAGAAAACAGAGCTCCATTACAAATATCAGTAGAAAACAGAGCAAGGCTCCCTAAAGAGCATAGAACTGAAGATACAAATGCTACGAAATTGTGCCGTTAGGGATTGAAATTTCATTCAAATATTTGTGCCGTTGGGTCGCCGAGTCAGTCAATTTGAATTTGGTTCAAACGTTAATCTGTGTGATCTCTTGCATTGTTTGGTCTTGAAAATCCACAAAGGAGTCCTGCTAAGACGCTTAAGTCTATAAAGCTTTAGCTTCAGAGGTTTTAAACACCGCATAGGAGCTTTGAATTTTTTATATATGAGGTTTTTTTTAATAAATTATTTATAAATGAGGTTTGATGAGGACAACATAGAGACAGTCAAAATCGAGAGTAGCTGTTGTGAAAATAGCCTTTTAAAGTTTTGTATTTTAAAAGAGAAAAATAAAAGTCCCACATTACTTGGAGCAAGGAGGAGAAGAACGTTTATATACTAACTTGTGGTGGTAGGCTAATAAAGAGCTTGGGAAGAGGAAGACTGTCGCGCACATAAGCCCACATGAATTCAAACTAGTACAGTGCGAATCATCCAATTTGCTCCCTGCGTGTGCAATAAATTGAACCAATTCATTTTTTCTCTAGAGAAATATTTTTTTAGTACATTTTTGTTTTATTTGTTTTAAATATATTTAAATATTTCAAAACTGCTTATTAAATTTCTGAAACTGTTCACTAATTTTCAAAACCGAATGTTAATTTTATTAAAATTTTTGTCTGCCTCATTATTGTTCAGCAACTATAAAAGGAGGACTCATTCCTCTCATTTTACACACCAAGTCAAAAACAATTCTGTACTTTTCTTTTCTCCCTCTCCCAAACTCTTTGAGTTAAGCTTTTCAAAATTTTTGCTGTTCTGTGGCTTGAGAACTTTTCTCAGAAGAATCTATTTAATCTTGGAGAGGGTTCTGAAGACGTAGTAATATTGCCGTGGTCACAAAATAATTTCTTCAAGGACAATATCTACTATAAAGACGTGACTCAGATTATTACCGTGTTAGTTTCCAGATTTTACAACAATAGCAAATAAGTAAATTAAGTTAGATTTGGGTTGAGTTAAAAAATGGTTCCATTGATCCACTCTTCTTCTAAACTTTGAATTTTGGGTGCCCAACTTTGTTATTACATTTTGGTTCTTATGTGTTTTACTCTTAGTTTATTTTATCCTAGGGAAGATGATATGAGTAGCTAAGGAAGACCACAATATTATGGAGTTCTCTCACTGATTGTTGTCTAGGGCAAGATTTGATGCTTCATCCCTTCAACTTCGATCACCTTTTGTGCCTCAAGCCTTTCCCTTCCACAAAAAATAAAGGTCTACGAGCATTTTGTAATTATGGTACAATTATTTGGGAATTTAGGTGAAGGGTGACAAGGGAGATTTCGGAAATTTAATATTACATATTGGCTCATTAATTCTTCAAACAAATTTGGTTATACTTGTTCATGTAGTAATGGAACTTTTATTATTTCTTTAGATTTAAAGTTGGATTGGTACTGATTCTTTAATTGATAACCATGATTGTTTGATTTGTGTGCAATCCAAAAGCTGTGAGACATGCATGTTGTTAATTATAATACTAAATGCAAATTGTCTGCTCACAATTATGCGAAATTATGACATAAATGTTTGGAGTATATCTCTAAACAGATAATATAAAGACTTATATTAGAAGACATTCTACAAATATTAAGAATATTTGCTTTGAATGTATTAAATTATTATATTTTAAAATTGGATTAAATTATAGTTTAAGAGAATTATATATAATATTTTATAAAAATATGTATTTCGGTTGTTAAGAATCTTGATGATACTAAAAAGAAGGAAAAACGTTTAATTGGATTTTGTAATTTAAATGATTAAATTGAAACAAAATAAAATTGTTAGTATGAAAGACTTTATTGTATTGAAATTAGGAAAATTACAAAAAAAAAAAACTTTTGTGGATTACTCATAAATCATGTTTAAAATTTTCATCATCCAAAAGAATAGAAACCATAACTTTACTTCAAATAGATAATCTCTGATTGGAATATATACGATGATGATATTGGGGATCACTAAAGCTTGTTATATCAAAATCATCAAACAGTTTAATAAATCATATACGTAATGGCGTTTGGGAAAAAAAAAAAATCAAAAGATGTCCTAAAATAAAAAATAAAAAAATAATTGCGTTTATAGAAAGATATCTAAGGCTACATTTAATAAGTTAAATAATTGATGTGAAGTAATAATTAGTACAAAGAAATATTATTAAAATTAATCAAATAAAGTTTCAAAAAAAAAAAAAAGAGGGAGATGAATTAATTGTTACTCCTATTTTGATGGTTTTTCCTCGTCAAGCCTCATTTATAAATAATTTATTTAAAAAGAACCTCATTTATAAAAAAATTCAAACTCCTTTGCGGTGTGTTAAAACCTCTGAAGCTGAAGCTTTAGAGACTCAAGCATCTTAGAAGGACTCCTTTGTGGATTTTGAACACCAAACAACGCAAGAGACCACACAGATTAACGTTCAAACCAAATTCAAATTGACTGACTCTTCGTCGACCCAACGGCACCATATTTGAACGAAATTCCAATCCCTAACGGCACAATTTCGTAGCATTTATATCTTCAGTTCGATCCGTGCTCTTTAGGGAGCCTTCCTCTGTTTTCTACTCATATTTGTAATGGAGCTCTGTTTTCTGGTTCGATGGTTCTCCCCCAACCGTAAGTGTCATCTTCATCAATATTATTGTTATTTTATTCTTCTCTGTTCTTCTCCGTTTTCTGGTTGGATTCTTAGTGCTCTGTTTAAATCTCAATCAGTACTCCAACGCCACCTGTGCCCCTGTATTGTTTCTCTGCATATCTTCTTCAAACTTCATTATAAATTCTCTGTATTTCTTTTGAGAATCTTGCAATTTAATTTCGGAGTTCTGGTTCTAACTCCAGATTATGTTTTGGAATTGGATTTGGTTGTTATTGTTGGTAAAGTCTCCTTTACTTGCTTCTTGATCAGAGCACAACAAAAGAACGACGTAGGATGCAGGCTTGTACAACCCTGAACTGAAAAGGAGGAGTATGATGTGACTGCTAAAATCCTTCAATGGAGGTTCCAAGTCCTTCCTCTTTCAGTGTGATCCTAAATTCCTTCCTTTTCTGGTTTGAGTGTTTTCTGATTTCGTGAAAGAAATGGCGTCCTTGATGACTCAAATGAGCAGAGGTACAGTATATAGCGTTCCTATCCCTGTTCACTCAATCATTCCGATTTGTAAACTTGCTGCTTTGCTTAGAATAAAGATAAGAATCTCTTAGTTCTAAAGAAGAAACACATTTAATTACCAGATGTTCTGAATATCGTTCATGCAATCTTATTACATTGTCAATATAATGTCAAGGCAAGTGATGCATTTTCCTTAGGCATTGTGTGTTTATGATGTTGCTTTTTGGCAAATTTCCCATATCTTTTCTATGGGTTGCGGTGACAAGTGCTTTGCTGGGTATTTATTTGTTTTAGCCTTCTTCATCATTTTTCTTTTCCGTTGCTAAAACGATTTAGTATAAAAAGCTTGAACAAAATTATTAAATCTAATTATATTTCTTAGAGTTTATTCTAATTATACTCCAATGTGGATCATATATGCCGTCCAAGTATGTTATTATTAAAAAAAATTATATAATTAAAAATTGATTTATTTTATTTTGATTAGTTATATTATGTTAATTATTTATTTTATAATAGTATATAATTCTTAATTGATATTGTTTTAGAATTTTCATTAGAATCAACAAAAGTTGTACGTATAAAAATACTTGAACTTATTTGAACAAAAATTTGTACGTATTAATTTGATATGATTTACAACTACAAAATTTGGTGCACATTATATTAGTTAAAACATATAGCTTAACAATCAATAAAATAATCATTGTGATCCGTTTGTCTAAGGCCTTAGGACATTTATAAGAATTAGGAATTAGAATCTAAGGCTTAGGAATTTGGGAATAGGCTTTAGTGATTAGAACATAGGGTTTGCCAATTAGGATAATAGGTAGTATGTTTATTTTATTAATAGTTAAGCTATGAATGTTAACTATGATTATGTGCAACACATTTTGCAATTATAATTTTCTTTTTTTCAAATGAAATCCATATTATTTTGAACTTTTAATTTAAATAGGTTTTGATATTTTTTATATTTAAAAATTTTTAATTCTTATAAAAAATTTAAAACAATATGAAGTATATATATAATTATAAAATAATTAATTAATACAATATATTTTTTATATCAATTAATATAAGATGATTTATTAAAATGAATCAAAAGAATTTTTAGTTACTTACATTTTCTAAAAAAAGCATATATGAACCCCACATGTGATCCAGTTAGGCTTTAAAACTTTTGGCTAAGGATTAAGGATTGGAGTTTATGTCATAGGACTCACGGCTTAGGACTTCCTGTTAATCTTAATCTTCTTCTTCTTCTTCTTCTTCTTCTTCTTCTGCTGTTGTTTTATTCATGTTATTGTTGGTTTTGTTCTTATTTTTGTTGTGGTTGCTGTTGTTGTACTTACATTTTTGTTCATGTTGTTGTTCTTATTCTTGTTGTGGTTGTTGTTTTTGATTCTACCCTTATTGCTGTTCTTTTTTTGTTCTTGGTCTTACTATTCTTGTTCAAGTTGCTCTTGTTGTTCTCTTTTTTTATTGGTAATAAGACCTTAGGATTTAGGGTTCAGAACCTATGACATTAATAGTATAACAGTAAAATTATATAATATTAATTAATTTGTTTATAATAATATAAATTAATTAATTCATATTATTTTATTATTTCGATTAGAATTAAAAAATTTTAAATATAAAAAATACTACAACTTATTTGGACAAAACATCTAATATCTGATATGAAAAAATTATAATTTCAAAATGTGTTGCACTTAAAAGGACATTTATAGGAATTAGGACTTGGGAATTTAGTTATTTTGAATTTTTTATTCAAATTGGTTATTATAATTTTTATATTTAATTTTTTTAATTCCAATAAAAGTTCTGAAATAATGTGAAGTAATTAATATAGACACACACGCACGCACACACACAAAGATATATAAATATATATATATATATATATATATATTATATAAATTTTCATATTATAATTAATATAATATAATTAGTTAAATAAAATAAATTTTAACTATTGACAATTTTTTATACACTAACATGGATTCCGTATACAATCATCCACTTTTGATCGCATAGAAAATGAAATAAACAAAAAGAATTGGAACTTAGTATTTTGGACTTAAGGTATAAAAATTAGGGATTAAGACTAGGTAATAAAAATTAGGCAATTGGGCTCATCGTTCTTGTCATTTTTGTTGTCATCATCGCTATTCTTATTATTATTATTATTATTTTTTGCAATTGTTGTTATCGTTGTCATTGTTGTTGTTTTTTGTTATTGTTTTAATTGTTTTATTTATTGTTGTTGTTTGTGTTCTTGTAGTTGGTTTTGATGTAGCCGTTTTTGTTGTTGTTGTTGCCCTTTTTTTTTCCTTGTTGGTTTTTTTTTTTTGGTTTATGTTGTTGTTGTCTATTTTTTGTTCTTTGGATTATTTTAGTTGTTGTTAAATCTTCTTCTTGCATTTTTGTTGTTCTTCTTCCTTGGACTTAGGAACTAAGCGTTAGGCCTAAGGACTTAAGGTCCAAGAATTAGTCATAAGATTTAGAAATACTTATATGAAATTAGGACGTAAGACATGGCTGAGGTCTACATGATATTAGGACTTAAAAACCTTAAAACTTAAGACATAGGAATTAGGCCTTGGGACTTAGGACATAAGAATGGGAATTAAGATTTAGAAATAAGGAAATGATTAAGGACTTAAAATTTAGGATTTGGGATTTATAACCTTTCTTAGGACTGACTTCGAAGTTACGGATAGATCTTAGAACTTATGAGCTTTATACTCAAGGGCAGTGGTGAAGCCACTTATGCACCCCCTGAATTCTAAAATTTTACATGTAAAATTTTTTGTTTTTTTATTTTTGCCCCCCAAAAATCCCAGTACACTCCCCAACCAAGACTCCTCCCACTGTCCCCATCAACTCTCTATCTTTCCCTTAAGTTCGTCAACCACTGACCTTTGAGGTTTTTGTACATATGTTTAATTCTATCAAATTGGTTGATTGATTATATAATTAGGGTGAAGTCAATTTGATAAAATTCTATCAAATTAGTTGATTGATCATGCAATTAGGATTTAGAAGAAGAAATATATTTTTTTTAATGGAAATATTTTTTTAAGAGAAAATTACCATCAAATGAGCAATAAATTAAAATTAATTTAGTAGAATTGCCATCATATCCAAAAGAGCAAATGAAAATTTTGCCCCTATGACCGAGGGGTCCTGGATATGCCACTGCTCAAGGCTTAGGGCATAGGAATCATGCCATAGGACTTAGGACTTAAAGACAAAGGATTGAGGTCTTTGAATATAGAAATTTGGGATGAGGACAAAAGACTTGGGAATTAGGGATAATAGGATTTAGGACTTAGGTTTCAAGACTTAGGACTAAGGCTATAACAAATGACTTAGAGCTTAATCTTATGTCTTTAGAACTTCTTCTTTAAACCCAAACAGTCTTAAGTCGTAAGGCCCAAGGCCTATATCTTAAGCCCTATGTCCCAAGGAAAAAAAGTCCTAGGTCCAAAGTCCAATGCCCCTATGTCTTAAGCCCTATAGTGTTAAGGCCTAATTTTATGTCCAAAGTCACATGTCCATAGACTTATGGCTTTAGATCTTAAGTGCTAATCTCAATGTCCCAAGTCCTAGTGCATAATTTCCTAAGCCCTTAGGCTCTAACTCCTATGCCTTAAATTATAGACCCTATATTTAAGTCCTAATCCCATGGTGTTTAGAGTTTAGAGCTTTAACTTAGGATTAGGATTTAAAACATGGGATATAATAAGGCATAGGACTTAGGGCTCAGGGCTTTTGAAATGGTCCTAAGAACGAGACTTTTTATTACTTAAGACACCTCTTACTTTGGACCTAGGAATTTTGCCTTGGGACAGACTTTTAAATTAGGGTTTAGGCCTTTGGACTTGAGGCTTAGGAATTTCAGCTTTTGACTTTTAAGTTATGACTTAGAGCATAAGAATCACGCCTTAAGACTTTTAGATTAAGAACTACTTTGGACTTATGATTTAGAGATTAGGATTTAGGACTTATAGTATGTAGGACTTAAGGCATAGGAATTAATCCTTAGGAAGCAGTAGGACTTAATGCTTAGGGCTATTATTGTTGTTTGTGTTGTTATTGTTATCATTGACTTATAAACTAGACATTAGGACTTACTGATATGGCATGCCCTAGTCCGATGTCTATGTCTTATGGCTTATGCCTCAGGAATTAATGATTTATATTTTATGTGATATTAGGATATAGGACTTAAAAATTATACCTTAGAAATTAGGACTTATGATTATGCCTTAAGGTCATAGGACTAATGGACTTATGTGATGCTCGAGGTCGATGAGGTTTATAAGTGATTGTCAATGTAGAGAAGCAAAGGGATATCGAAATGAAATGATACCAACAAGATGGTCCTTTTTGAGACTGTGCAGTTATGGGACTGTAAAGGAAAGATTGAAAAGATTTGATATCAACAAGGTTTCCTTATCATAGGTACTCCACAATTAAATGTGTTTATTCTAGGATGGGTGACCCCCTGGAAATTTTTTTCCCAAAGGAGCATGCAAGTGAGGATAAATCACCTGTGTTAGTTTGTGAGGACAGTTAATCTAGAAAAGCATCCAGATCGATACAAGTGGTATCAAAGCCGAATGTCTCTAGTGGAATGTGCAACCAGGGCCGATGAGGGGAGTGATCACTATTGTGCAGAGAAGAAGCATAAAGAGCAGCCCCAGGCAGTTATAGGACTGCACAGTTGAGGAAAGGTTAAAAAGATTTGAGATGGGTGACCCCCTAAGAAGTTTTTTCCCAAAGAGCATGCGAGTGAGGACAAATCATGTTGTAAGCACTAGTGTTGGCTTGTGAGGACAGTCAATCTGGAAAAGCAACCAAGTTGTTACAAGTGGTATCAAAGCCGGACCTCTCTGGTTCAATGTACAACTGGGGTCGATGAGGGGAGTGATCACAGTTGTGCAGAGAAGAAGTAGAAGGAGCAGCCCCAAGCAGGTGGCAACTTAGGGAGGATAATTAGTGACTAGGGACTGGGTGGTGAGAGAAGATGAGGATAAAAAAGAGTGAGGGAGAGATGGAGAGAAAATAAAAAATGCATAATTACTGTTTTACCCTTTGGTTAACCTTTGATCAACGCTATTTATGGCCAATATGTAATACTAAGTTGGAGTTACGTATTTGCCATAAATAACATTGACTGACCGGAGGTCAACTAGAGGGAAAAATAGTAATTTACCATGGGTGGTGCTCGGATATGAGAAATACCTCTAAGTTGGAGAAATTACTTATTTGCCGTAAATAACGTTGATTAGAGGTTACCCGGAGGGAAAATAGTATTTCACGAACTTGGTGACTTTACTCTTATTCCCTCATTTTTCATTTTCTCTCCATCTCTCCTTACTCTCTTTTATCTCCATCTTCTTTCATTGCCCAATCCCTGGTCACTAATTACCCTCCCTAAGTTGCCACCTCTAATCTCACATTCCTTACTAGACAATAGGAAAAAAAATTTTCCCATACCTAAATTATTCCTTAAAAATTCAAATTAAACTAATACTTCCCCTTAAAGAAATTTAGTCCTTGAATTTCAACATCTTTTAAGAACATGCCCAACCCATTCATCTTCCCATGGCTGAAGCTTATGCTTTGAGTATTCTACCATGATCTGCTTCCATCTCTTCCAGGAGCTCTCTTATATACTCACAAATAAAACTACCTAAACCCTAAAGGGATGAAGTTGAGGGGTCTCACACCTCATTTTGATTTCACAAGAACATTTCTCTAAGTCTGAGCATCTATCTAGAAGGATGGGACTGCACCACTCATGCCACCATTTGGCATGTCTCTCTCTTGCCCGCTCTTAGGGCGTCTCATAGTAATAAAGGAAGTAGCCTAGGACTACAACCATTTTTTACGTTGCCATAGCAAGAGAGAAGGAGGAACCACTATCACTAACTAATTATGTTTATTGAGCAGCAAAATGTTTCACCCATTCCCATATCTTCTTGCCATCTAGGCTAGCTTGCATCTTCATCCCTAGTTCCTTATAACTAGTAATGAGTCTTTTTCCTTTCATTCTTTAATAAGTTTACGAGCTACTGAGTAATGCTAATCGATTATCAATCCCATACTAATCTCGTTATAGGATTCCTGAGTTGATTAACCCTCTCCCAGTCATCTGCTTGTGGTGCCCACTAATTGTGTACCCTTGAAAAATTCTCTCAAAAGGTGGGACATAGAGGTCCATCTATAGGTTCTATTCCTGTTTCCTGCCATTACTCTTCCCATATAAGCTACACAACATCTATCCTGATGTTAGCCTATCTAATCGAACCCGTTCGACAAACTTTCTCTCTTCCTGGAAAATGGTGGTGAAATTCTCATGGAACTTCCCCCTAGGCTTAAGCCATCCTCAAGGCAAGTTCACTTGCCATAGTTAGAATATCCCGGTAGTCTCGATTCTAGTTGAGCCTAAAATATGTTCCACCTATGTACCAAGTCACTTGTTGCCTTAAACTTGTCAATACCCCCTTTCTCTTAAGAGATGCCACCTCTTCATGGTCTTACCCAGCCGAGGAGTCTTGAAACAGCTAAGGAATCCCTAGTAAGCTCAACTAGCTCCCTTTAAATATCTACGTCACTATACCTAGCATGATTCCTTTTTCTTTACCTTTGAAGAGGTATATTCCTATCTCATGCCACTCTAGTGTGAGTCAGAGTCACCTCAACTAAAATTTCCCTGTCCTGCATACTAAATTACTTATATACAACTATACTCCAAGAGCATGACCTCAAACACCCCTGGCTATCACCCAAACCATGGCCACTATTGAAGAACTCACCTTCCCCTAGCGGGGTTTGTAGCAAATAGCGACAAGCGAGCCAAGCCCACATCGAGCATTAACCCTCTGGCTACCCCCAGGGATGATCTAACTAAATGCCATTGGCTTATATGCATCTCATGCATGCAAATAACACAAGCACATATAAACCTGTGATCAAGATCACATAACACAAAGGACATGAGGATGCACACAAGGTACCGATATTATCTGAATGCAGTAGTTGAATCTCTTAGTTACGAGTGTACATCAAGCCTATTTTTGTCACCCCATAGTTTTGCCTTTCCTCCCTAGTCCACTGCCAACCCCTCAGCTTCTTCTTCTCCTAAAGATACGAAGAAAGTTCTGGAAGTGGAAAGGGAGCAAGTGGACTCCTGTCTAATTCCTAATGACAATTGAGGGGCTTTCTCTCTAATATTACTTGATTGCACCGGCTACACACAAAACTCAAGTAACAACATGCTCCATAATAAAATTCCCCCACATTAAGAATTTCGGCCCTACTTTGCCTGGTTCGAGATAAGTTCAGGTAACTTGTACTATGTTCCCTTTGACTACCTAAACTAGCCCTTTTGTCATTGACCATACACTGCACTGACAATAAAGGGGATAGTTCCTCCTTGTTTTCCTCTCTTATCCTGCTCATCCTTCCCTACCTTTACAAGCTCTATCGAATTAGTCACTGCCTTGGATGCTGGGTACATCTACATTCATGGCCCCACTAGTTGGCATAATGATGGACGGAAGCCTTAAACAAGCCTATTTCCCCTTTCATTTGAGAGTATACGAGGGACATCTCGTGCCAATTGATTGAAGTTGTGGAATCACTGCTATGAACTCTTACTTGAGAGCCTTAAACACTGCTATGAACTCTTGCTTGAGAGCCTTGAACTCAAAAGTTTTTCCTCAAGTAAATGCCCTGAGGAACAAATTGCCATAAAAATATTCTTTTGAACCTTTTCCTCTCCTTCAGTGGGGAATCTAGGGCTTTGCCACCCCTAGCTGCGTTCCCCTGACTATGAGCTCCATATATTTCTAATCCCTTGTTTGTGTAGTCTTCATACTCTATGAGCACGATCTGTACTTCATCCCTTTTCGCTTATCGGTAACTCTTCCTTCCCTTTTTACCACTTCCATAGTCCATGCCCCTCTTCCTTATAGTGTACTCACGAGCCTTTACTCTCCTCAAAATGATCTTATCTTCATCTGTTTATCTCATCACGTCCTTTCTCGTGGCTCTTAAATGCATGTGTCTCACACCACTTGAGATGCATCTCAAACCCATACACGGTAAATGTAGATGTTTGAGTCACTCAAGAACTCAAACGTATCCTTTGAAAGCAACTCGATTCAAAAGAAAGGAAGACACATCCTATAAGGCATTTGGAGGCCTTTGGTGGAGCCCTATAATTATGCTTGGGTTCACAATGATAGAGGATAATCCACAAAGGTTACCAACTGTAATTAATAGGAGACCTAATTTTTTTGTTAATACCAATTTGTCACGATCCGAAATCGAGGGCTAGAATTTTCATTATTTCCCAGAAATGAAGTCGTGATCGGCAAGGACAATGTGATATTCACAACTTCGTATGCCCAAATCCATTTCCTATTGACCCTAACCACCTACATTAGATCCTAGGTACCTATCTAATCACAAAGCATACTAGAAAAATTAACTTAAATATAAATAGGTCTAACCTTACCTTGAGCAATAAAGAGGTATCCTTGATCCGCAAGTTCTCAATCTAGCCATCCTTCTATACTTACAACTGTGAGGGGGTGAGTCTAAACCACAGACTCACCTGAAATAGCGTTGCTCTACATGGACATGCAATATATATAGTATGTTATGCATAAACACACACATATTCCCCTTTTGTGAGTCTATATTCTCACAAATGCCTCATCGAGTACTAACCACAAGACTTAACTTCTTGGGTCACTAGCAATAGCTTATTGTTAGGGGTCTACATTCCCCTAGCATTAATCCCCTAAAAGTCATCTACGAGGATTCACTACTTGGTTTTGCTATGGGTCTATGCTCCCATGGCAAGTTCCCACCTCTTACAACACAACACATACATATATCACAACACGCAACATCCATATCATACCTTATGGGTCTATGTTCCTATAGGTTCCCCTCTCTAGAGCCTCATCAATGTGGATGCCCATGGATTATCAGTCAAGAGTCTTGTCACATAGGTCTACGTTCACACGAACTCATTGTCTAAATCTCCTAGGTCACCTTGCCAGGGTCAACCTTCTTCTTATGTATCATTCAAGGATTTCACTATCTGGGTATGATTCCTAATATTTATGTTTCTTAAGGCTTAATCAACGTGGGTCTACATTCTCATGGTTTCATTACCTAGATCCCATTCCATGGATCTACGTATCCATGGAACAACCCCGGGACACCACGTCCATTGACCCTATGGTACGACTCATTGACCCTATGGTACGACTCCCATTCTGAGTCTTGGCTTATACCCTAACTCAGCAACCACCATCCTGACCCCAAGAGTGTACCATTGTGCCTCATCTAATCACAAACAAAATCACATGCACAATTAACCATAGACTATACATCTATTGAGTACGTCACCGACAAGTTTGCCATGTAAGAAATTTAGTAGCCGTTTGGCATTTTTTTGGTTAGGCCTTGCCTTACCATGACGTTGTCCCTTGGGTGGATAGTGGAACCCACATCGGTTTCCTCACCCTAGGCGTCTCGTTCCCACACCATAACACAATTCCCTAGGTACTTATGTTTACCTAATTATACTCGTATACTCGCAATGCATCATACACATGTTCAATAAAACATGCATTTAAATCAATTTAAGAAAAACAATCCTAAAATATATACATATATATAAGCGTATATCCTTCACCTGGATTTGAAGCTCTCCAGCCCCTGCAATACACCTTGGCTAAGCTCCCAATCACAGCCCAACCCACTGGACATAAACCATACTGTTCATCATACAAAAATATGGAAAAAAAAACATGTTTAGGCTATGGTGCTTGGGGTGCCATCCTTCCTTTCCATTTCCCTTAGCCTACCCATAAGGTACGTCGTCTCTCTCTCTCTCTCTCTCGTCACTAGGGATCAGATAATAGTACTTGGAGCACCACACTTGGCACCTAGGGCACCGGTACCTTGAGCCACTGTCTCGGAGGCACAAAACCCTGATGACCCTTAATTTTTGATGGATTTGAGCCAATTTTTCACCTTTAGGCTAATTCTTTCCATGAATTTCATCCTTGATGTTTACGAAGTGTTTAGACATCAAAATCCTCAATTAATTCCAACATTCAAAGCCCCAATCATCAAAATCCTTCTTAAGATCCTAATCCTAACTTAAATCTTGGTTATCCTTTCAATTCTTGATTCTACTTTGGGTGGGTTGATGCCTTCGGGTAGTTGACACCTCCGAGTGGGTAGACGCTTACCGGTGGGGTGTAAGTGAGCATTTATGAACTTTCTCATGATGAATTCTTCTTAATACATATTTACTTCATGAATTATTAATGTTATGAGTATGAGTACTAGTATGTTCATGCATGGACTATATTTGTTTTAGCATGCATAGTCACATGTATATGTAGTAGGGTTATTTATTTTTGGTGAGTCAGTGTTGAGGATACCTCCTATTTGTTCGAGGTATAGTAATAGTTTTAATTATGTTGTTTTCGTGTTCTTAGAAAGCTCTGTAATTAGGTAAGTCACATACTATTGTATAGAATGGTTAAGAAATTTATGTGGGGAAACAAATAAGAAATGTGTAATAGAAACTAGAGAATTTATTTATGAAATTGTATGAAGACTTTCTTATTTGGTTATGAGAAGAGAAAATATTTTTTTTTGTTTTATTTCTTCATTTGTGGGTTTGGACATCAGTTATACCGATCAGAGGCTGGGATTAGGTCTCCTACCAATTATAGAGTAAGGTAACCTTAGTCGATCTTTTTTTATTGTTATGAACCTGGGCATAGCCATAGAGAGACGGCTCCAACAAAGGCCTTATTGGATTGGTTGTGCATATTCTGTTCGAGTTTTACTCCTTAGCTCATTGGTTGTATAGAGTCTTTAGAACTAAGGTATTAGTTCCAGTAGGTGTAACAGGACCCTTTGAGACGAGCGGATGTACCCTTGTGGCTAAAAATGTTAGCTGAGGATCCTCCAAGGAATGAGGAGCACCTCTTCAATAGACTCGTGCATGAGGTCTTTGAAACTCATAATAATAAATCATGGTTGGTTTGAAACCATGTCGAATAAGAATTTATACATAATTGAACCATGAGTATGAAAATATGATGGTTGTAAAACCATGATAAGTGATTGATATGATTGATTGAGTACAAATGGACTGGGTGAGAATGATTAGGATTATATGATAGTGTTTGTACCATGTTCAACAAATGGTTGTTCATACTTTGCATTATTTGAGATTTGTGATGAGTGGAGTCATTGCAGGTGACAAAGGCATGATCCCAAGGGTTACCTTGAGAAGAGAAAAGATTTTCTTATTTTATTTCTTCATTTGTGTAATTTAAATTGATTACTTTTAAAGTTAGGAGGAAAAAAAAATAATGGGTTTAAGGAAAAGTTAAGCTTGCGGAGGTGTGGGTTTGGACACCCTGTGCCAGTCACGGGCCTAGGTTTTGCATTTAAAAATTTTGTAAATTCTAATCAAAATAATAAAATAATATGAATTAAGTAATTTATATTATTATAAACTAATTAATTAGCATAATATAATTTTAATATTAATGTCATAAGTTCTAAACCCTAAATCCTAAGGTCTTATTCCTAATAAAAAATAGAACAACAAAACAACTAGAAGTAGAACAACAAGAGCAACTTGAACAAGAATAGTAACCAAGAGCAAAGCAATAATAAACTCCAATCTATCCTTATGTCCTTGGCCGAAAGTTTTATGGCCTCAGTGGATCACATATATATGTTTTTTCAGAAAATGTAAGTAAACAAAAATAATTTTGATTCATTTTAATTAATTATCTTATATTAATTAATTTGAAAAATATATTATAATAATTATATATTAATTACTTCATATTATTTTATTTTTTTATGAGAATTAAAAAATTCTAAATATAAAAAATATCAGAATTCATTTATATTAAAAGTTCAAAATAGGATTTTATTTGAAAAAAAATATATAATTGCAAAGTGTGTTGCACATATGTAATCATATATAGTTAAAATTCATAGCTTAACTATTAATAAATAGTAACCTATTTGCCAAATTCCTCAACCCTAAGTTCTAATCGCTAAGGCCTATTCCCAAATTCCTAATTCTTATAAATGTCCTAAGGCCTAAGACGAACGGATCATAATGATTATTTTATTGATTGTTAAGCTATATGTTTTAATTAATATAATTGTGCACCCCATTTTGTAATTGTAAACATATCAAATGAATACTATTTTGAAATTTTTTGTTCAAATAAGTTCAAATATTTTTATATGTAAAAAGTTTGTTTATTCTAATGACAATTCTAAAATAATATATCAATTAAGTCTTATAACCTAGTATAAAATAACTAATTAACATAATATAAATAATCAAAATAAAATAAATCAATTTCTAAGTATATATAATTTTTTTTAATAATAACATTACAAGGACGGCATATACGATCCACATTGGCGTATAATTAGATTAAACTCTAAGAAAGATAATTAGATTTAATAAGTTTGTTTAAGCTTTTTATATTAAATACTTTAGCAACAGAAAAGAAAAATAATGAAGAAGAGTAAAACAAATAATACTCAGCAAAGCACTTGTCACGGCAACCCAAAGAAAAGATAAGGGAAATTTGCCAAAAAGCAACATCCTGAACACACAATGCTTAAGGAAAAGAAAGGAGATTCGTTCAATTTAAATGATGAAGTACATGAATTGAATAACAGAGAGCCCAAACATTATATCCCAGAAGCTAGCATCATTAGAATTAATAGCAAAAACTTGATTGGTTAAAAATGGACTACAAAGATCAGTACCCACCTCATGATATGAGTTGGTGTGAGTAAAAATGCATCACTTGCCTTGGAACCCAATCGAATTTTGGATCCATTAATTTGAAGTGTCATCAATAACGTCACTCTTTGCTCAGGTGAGTCATCAAGGACGCCATTTCTTTCACGAAATCAGAAAACCCCTGAAACCAAAAAAAGGAAGGATTTTAGAATCACACTGAAAGAGGAAGGATTTGGAGCCTCCATTGAAGGATTTTAGCACTCACCTCATCTTCCTCCTTTTCAGCTCAGGGTCGTACAAGCCTGCATCCTACGTCGTTCTTTTGTTGTGCTCTGATCAACCAGCAGGTAAAGAAGACTTTAACAACAACAACAACAACCAAACCCAATTCCAAAACATAATCTGGAATTAGAACCAAAACTGTGAAATTTAAATTGCAAGATTCGCAAAGAAATGCGGAGAATTTATAATGAAGTTTGAAGAAGATATGCAGAGAAACAGAGCACTAAGCGTCGAACCAGAAAACGGAGAAGAACAGAAGAATAAAATAATAATAATAATATTGATGAAGATGATACTTACAGTTGGGGGAGAACCATGGAACCAGAAACAGAGCTCCATTACAAATATCAGTAGAAAACGGAGGAAGGCTCCCTAAAGAGCACGGAACTGAAGATATAAATGCTACGAAATTGTGCCGTTGGATCGCCGAAGAGTCAGTCAGTTTGAATTTGGTTCGAACGTTAATCTGTGCGGTCTCTTGCGTTGTTTGGTGTTCAAAATCCACAAAGGAGTCCTTCTAAGATGCTTAATTCTACAAAGCTTCAGCTTCAGAGGTTTTAAACACCGCATAGAAGCTTTGAATTTTTTATAAATGAGTTTTTTTAAAATAAATTATTTATAAATGAGGTTTGAAAAGGACAAGACAGAGACAGTCAAAATAAATTATTTTTAAGTTAGATTTGGGTTGAGTTAAAAAATGGTTGCATTGATCCACCCTTGTACTGATTTTTGACTTTTGGGTGCCCAACTTTGTTATTGCATTTTGGTTCTTATGTGTTTTACTCTTAGTGCATTTTATCCTACTGCAGATGATTTGAGCAGATAAGGAAGACCACAATATTATGGAGTTCTCTTACTGATTGCTGTCTATGGCAAGATTTGTGAATGAGGATTGGAAATTGAAACTGATGCAACTTGACATTAAATAGACAAATATGAGAAAGAAACAAATAACAAAAAAGTAAACAAAATGTACATTTGATGCCTTTAGAGAAGGAAAAGGAAATGTACATAACGTAAAAAGGAGGCAGAGGTACATATCGTGAATCGCCTTTGTTTGACGCTTCACGCCTTCAACTTCGTTCACCTTTTGCGCCTCAAGCCTTTCCCTTCTACAAAAAATTAAGGTCTGCAAGCATTTTGTAATTATGGCACAAATTTTTCGTTATTTAGGTGAAGGGTGACAAGGGGAGATTTGGGGAATTTAATATTACACATTGTGTCATTAATTCTTTAGACAAATTTGATTACACTTGTTTATTTAATAATTAAATTTTTAGTATTTTTTTGGATTCAAAGTTGATTGTATCGTTTCTTTATTTGATAACCATGATTTGTTTGATTTGTGTGCAACCCAATAGCTGTGGGTCTATGCATGCTATTAATTATGATACTAAACGGAAATTGTCTAATCATAATTATGCTAAATTATGATATAAGCGCTTGGGACATATTTCTAAATAGATAATATAAAGACTTATATCAAAAGGTATTTTACAAATATTCAATGTTGATGATAAGAATATTTGCTTTGAATGTATTAAAATATTATATTTTAAATTTGGATTAAATCATAGTTTAAGATAATTATATATAATATTTTATAAAAAGATATATTTGGGTTGTTAAGAATCTTGATGGTATTAAAATAAAGAAAAACGTTTAATTGGATTTTGTAATTTAAATGATTAAATTGAAACAAAATAAAATTATTAGTATGAAAGACTTTATTGTATTGAAATTGGGAAAATTACAAAAAGAAAAGAGAAAACTTTTGTGGATTACTCATAAATCATGTTTAAAATTTTCATGATCCAAAAGAACAGAAACCATAACTTTACTTCAAACAGATAATCTCTGACTGGAATATATACGATGATGATATTGGGGATCACTAAAGCTTGTTATGTCAAAATCATGAAACAGTTTAATATAAATCATATACGTAATAGCGTTTGGGAAAAAAAAATCAGAAGATGTCCTAAAATAAAAAATAAAAAAATAATTACATTTATAGAAAGATATCTAAGGCTATATTTTAATTAGATAAATAATTGGTGTGAAGTAATAATTAGTACAAAGAAATATTATTAAAATTAATTAAATAAAGTTTCAAAAAAAAAACAGAGAGATGAATAAGTTGGATTAGTTTTCACGAAAGAACCGCATTTATAAATAATTTATTTAAAAAGAACCTCATTTATAAAAAATTCAAACTCCTTTGCGGCGTTTAAAACCTCTGAAGCTGAAGCTTTATAGACTTCAGCATCTTAGCAGGATTCCTTTGTGGATTTTGAACGCCAAACAACTCAAGAGACCATACAGATTAACGTTCGAACCAAATTCAAATTGACTGACTCTTCGGCGACCCAACGGTATAATATTTGAACGAAATTCCAATCCCCAACGGCACAATTTCGTAGCATTTATATCTTCAGTTCGATCCGTGCTCTTTAGGGAGCCTTCCTCTGTTTTCTACTGATATTTGTAATGGAGCTCTGTTTTCTGATTCCATGGTTCTCCCCCAACCGTAAGTATCATCTTCATCAATATTATTATTATTTTATTCTTCTCTGTTCTTCTCCGTTTTCTGATTCGATTTTTAGTGCTCTGTTTATATCTCAATCAGTACTCCAACGCTACCTGTGCCCCTGAATTGTTTCTCTGCATATCTTCTCCAAACTTCAATATAAATTCTCTGTATTTGATTTTGAGAATCTTGCAATTTAAATTTCTGAACTGAAAGGGAGGAGGATGAGGTGAGTGCTAAAATCCTTCAATGGAGGTTCCAAATCCTTCCTCTTTCAGTGTGATCCTAAAACCCTTCCTTTTTTGGTTTCAGGATTCGGGGGTTTTCTGATTTCGTGAAAGAAATAGCGTCGTCCTTGATGGACTCAACTGAGCAAAGAGGTACAGTATATACCGTTTCCTATCCCTGTTCACTTAATCATTCCGATTTGTAAACTTGCTGCTTTGCTTTAAATAAAGATATGAATCTCTTAGTTCTAAAGAAGAAACACATTTAATTATATCTCTTGCAAATCTTATCAGGGGTTCTTATGAAGCATATATATAATTATAAAATAATCAATTAATATAATATATTTTTTTATATCAATTAACATAAGATGATTTACTAAAATGAATCAAAATTATTTTTGGCTACTTACATTTTCTGAAAAAAGCATATATGGACCCCATAGGGATTGGAGTTTATGTCTTAGGACTCACGGCTTAGGACTTCTTGTTAATCTTAATCTTCTTCTTGGTTTTGCTGTTGTTTTGTTCATGTTATTGTTGGTAACCTTGTTCTTATTTTCGTTGTGGTTGTTGTTGTACTTACATTTTTGTTCATGTTGTTGTTCTTATTCTTGTTGTGGTTGTTGTTTATGATTCGACCCTTATTGTTGTTGTTTTTTTGTTCTTGGTTTTACTATTATTGTTCAAGTTGCTCTTGTTGTTCTCTTTTTTATTAGTAATAAGACCTGAGGATTTAGGGTTTAGAACCCATGACATTAATAGTATAATATAATAGTAAAATTATATTATATTATTTAATTTGTTTATAATAATATAAATTAATTTGTTTATAATAATAAATTAACAAAATTTTTAAATATAAAAATACTAGAACTTATTTGAACAAAACATTAAAAAAATATTCACCTGAAATGAAAAAATTATAATTGCAAAATATGTTGCACTTAATGTGAAGTAATTAATATATATATATATATATATATATAACAAAATTGATGAATATAACAAAATTTCATATTATAATTAATATAATATAATTAATTAAATAAAATAAATTTTAACTATTGACAATTTTTTATACACAATGGATTCCGTATATCCACTTTAGATCGCATAGAAAATGAAATAAACAAAAAGAATTGGGACTTGGTACTTTGGACTTAAGGTATAAAAAGTAGGGATTAAGACTTAGGTAACAAAAATTAGCAATTGGCTTGTTGTTTCTTGTGATTTTTGTTGTCATCATCGTTATTCTTATTGTTTCTTTTGCAATTGTTGCCATCGTTGTCATTGTTGTTTTTTTTTATTGTTTTAATTGTTTTATTTATTGTAGTTGTAGTTGGTTTTGATGTAGCTGTTTTTTTTTGTAAGTGGGTGTTTTTGTTGTTGTTGTTGTCCCCTTTTTTGTTCCTTGTTGATTTTTTTTTTTTGGTTTATGTTGTTGTTGTTGTTGTCCATTTTTTGTTCTTTTCGATTGTTTTAGTAGTTGTTCTTCTTATTCTTTCATTTTTGTTGTTGTTCTTCTTCCTTAACTTAGGAACTAAAGATATGGCTATAGGACTTAAGAATTGGCTTAGGTCTATGAAAATTAGGACTTACTTACCATTTAAGTAGGCCTTAGGACTTAAAAACCTTAGAAAAGACATAGGAATTAAGCCTTAGGACAAGACTTGGGAATTAAGACTTAGAAATAAGGAAAGGATTAAGGACTTAAAATTTAGGACTTGGGATTTATGAAGTTTCTTTGATGTTAGAAATTAGATCTTAGAACACTGGGCATAGGAATCACGTATAGGATTGGACTTAGGAATTAGGACTTGGGATTGATGTCCTTGAACATCGGTTTCAAGACATAGGACTAATAGAACAAGGACTAATGGCTTTAGAACTTCTTTACCTTTGCCTGTCTTAAGTCATAAGGCCCTTAGGTCCCATATCCCAAGGCAGAAAAATCCTAAAGTCCTTCAAAGTCCCAAGTCCTAGTGCATAATTCCTATGCCTTAAATTATATCCTATGCTTAGGACTTAGGATTAGGATTTAAAACAAAGTATTTATAATTTAAGGCATAGGACTTAGGGCTCTGGACTTTGCAAATGGTCATAAGAATGAGGCTTTTTATTACTTAAGACAACCTTTGACTTTTAAGTTATAAATTAAAGCATAGGAATTTGGACTTATTTAAGACATAATTTAGGGATTAGGATTTAGGAATTAGGACTTACGATTTAACGATTTAGGACTTAAGGCATAGGAATTAGGACTCAGTGCTTAGGGCTTAGGCCTTATGATTTATTGTTGTCGTTGACTTATAAACTATAGACGTTAGGAATTAGGACTAACTAATTAGGACTAACTAATTAGGCTTAATGACTCAGGAATTAATGATTTATATTTTTTGTACTTAAAAACTAGGGCTTGGAAAAAGAGCGTGAAGTGATTGCCGGTGTAGAGAAGAAGCATAGAAAAAGAGCGGTTCCTGGTAGGCTTCTAGGCCAAGGGACAAATGAATGAACTAACTCCATATTGGAATGAAAATGTAGGAGACTATGTAGGTATGGGACTAGACAGTTGAGTAGAGCTTAAAAAGATTTGATACCAACAAGTTGCTTATCGAGAGCCCATTTCATAAGCACTTTATTTCTTAAGCGTGCTTATTCTAGGATAGGTGACCACCTGGGAAGTTTTCCCAAGGAGAATGCAAGTGAGGACAGTCATCAATATGGAAAAGCATCTAGGTTGTTACAACTGGTATCAAAGCCGACCTTTACTAGTACAGTCCAATCAGAAGTTGGTGAGAATGTACGCCCAAGGCTGACGAGGGCAGGGAGTGATCATTGTGTGTAAAGAAGAAGCATAAAGAGTGGCCCCAGGCAAGTGGCAACTTGGGGAGGGGTAATTAGTGACTAGGGACTCATATTCTTTACCAAACAACAACAACAACAACAAGCCTTATCCCACTAAGTGGGGTCGGCTACATGGATCGCACGACGTCATTGAGCTCTATCAATGACCAACTCTTTAGATATCTCATTTACTAAAAGGTCCCATTCAATGATTTCTCTAAGTGTCCTTTTTGGTCTTCCTCGACCTTTTTTCACAGGGCTCCAAACAATAGAAAAAATTTTCCCCATACCCAATTCTTTTAAAATTTAAATTAAACTAATAACCAAAAACCTTGGGTACTACCCAAAATTTGGCTCAACATCTTTTAAGAGTATAATCGACCCATTCATCCTCCTTGTGTTAGCGGCCTCATGGCTGAACCTCTCATGATCTTATGCTCATTCTTTAAGTATCCGATGTTCTACTTCTCTTCCAAGAGCTCTCTTATATACTCATAAATAAAATTCTTTGAAGGGATGAAGTTTCACACCTTATTTTGATTGCACAATAACATTTCTCCAAGTCTGAGCATCCATCTAGAGGGATGGGATTGCACCACTCATGCCATCCTTTGGCATATCTTTCTCTTGCCCACCTAGGGTGTCTTATAGCGGTAAGGGAAGAAACCTAATCCCTCTCATAGGGAGAAAGAGGAATCACCATCACCGACCAATTGTGCTTGTTAACTGGCAAAAAACATTTCACCCATTCCTCTATATTCTTCTGGCCATCTAGGCTAGCTTGCATCCTTATCACTCACCAACGAGTCCTTTTCTTTTCATTCTTTAAGCCTTTCCCAACAAGTTTGCAAGCTACTAAGTGACGTCATTTGATTATCGATCCCATTTTGATCCCCGTTATAGGATCCCTGAGCTGAGCCCCCTCTCATTCATGCTACTTGCGATGCCCCGCTAACGCACCCTTGGAATGCTTTCAATTCTCTCGAAAAGTAGGATATAGAAGTCCATCTATAGGTTCTATTCCTATTTCACGCCATTACTCTTCCCATTACTCTTCCCATACAGGCTACAACATCTATCCCGATGCTAGCTCACCTAATAGGACCCGTTAGACTTCTCTCTTACTAGAAAATGGTGGTGCAGTTCTCATGGAACTTCCCTTAAGCTTAAGGCAAGTTCTATTAATCATGATCACAATATCCTAGCAGTCTTAATTCCACGTACTAAGCCTAAAATATGTTCCGCCTATATACCAAGTTCCTTGTTGCCTCAAACCCATCAACATCCCCTTTCTCCTGAGAGCTGCCACCTCCTTATTGTCTCGTACATGAGTCTCGAAAGAGCTAAAGAATCCCTAGTGAGCTCAACTAGCTCCCTTCAAATATTTGCCTTTACCCTAGCATGATTCTTTTTTCCTCACCTTCGAAGAGGGGATGATAAGGTTTACCGCCTTACTCTAATGTGAGTCAAAGTCATCTCAACTAGAAGTTCCCTATCATGTATACTGAATTACCTTATATATACTTTTGTGCTCCAAGAGCATGACTTTGAACCCCCTAGCTATCATACAAGCCAGGGCTACTATCGAAGAACTCATCTTCTAGTATACATGATAGGGAAATAGCAAAAAATTGGCCAAGCCAACATCGAGCATCAACCCATTGACTACCCCCAGGGGGGATCTAACTCAATGCCATCAGCTCACATGCATCCCTATGCATGCATATAACATAACCATATTAAATCTTGTGATCACGATCACATAACATAGAAGTTATGAGGATGCACACAAGGAAAAAGTACCGATATTCTCTGAATGTGGTATCTGAATCTCTCTCTTATGAGTGTAAATCAAATCCGTTCCCATCCCCTCATAGTCTTGCCTTTCCCCCCAGTCCACTGCCAACTCAGCTTCTTCCTCTTTCCCAAAGTAAGTGAACTCCTATCTCATTCCTAATGCCAATTAAGGGCACTTCCCCTCTGATATGACTTGCTCAACTACACTGACTGCACACAAACCTTGCGTAACAACATGCTTTATAATGGAACTCCTTACATCAAGCACTTCGAGTCTACATCACCTAGATAAGTTTAGGCAACTCGTTCCCTAGCTTCATCGAACTAGTCACTGCCTTGGATACTAGGTATGTCTACATTCATGACCCCACCAGTTGGCATAATGATAGACAGAACCCTAAACAAGCCTCTTTGCTTTCCCTTTTCATTTGGGAGTATGTGAGGGCATCTCATGCTCATCGATTGAAGTTGTTGCCACACTCTCACACTGCCATGAACTCTTGCTTGAGAGCCTCGAGCTTAAAAGTTTTTCCTTAAGCAAATGCTATGAGGCATGAACTTCTCTAAAAGCGTTCTCCTGAACCTTTCCTCTACTTCAATGGAGAATCTGGGGCTTTGCCACCCCCTCGTTTCTCAGTAACTCCATGGTCCACACCCCTCTTCCTCAGAGTTATTCACATGCCTCTACTTTCCTCAAAATAATCACCTTATCTCCATCCCGTTATCTCGCCACGTCCTCCCTCGTGGCTTTGAAATATACATGTCCTGCACCACTTGGGATGCATCTCGAACCCGTACATAGTAAACATAGATATTTAAGTCACTTAAAAACTTAAATGCATCCTTTAAAAGAGATTTGAAAGAAAGAAAAACACATCATATAGGGCCTTTGGTGGTGCCCTATAATTGTGCCTGAGTTCACAATGATAGAGGAGGACCCACTAAGGTTGCCTTGCTCTGTAATCGATAAGAGACCTAACTTTTATGCTGGTACCAATTTGTCATAACCCAAAATTGAGGGCTAAAATTTTCATCATTTCCTAAATCCCTTTCCTATTAACTTTAATCATATACACTATATCCTAGATGGCTTATCTGATCACAGAGTATACTAGAATAATCAACTGAAAAATAAATAAAGTTACCTTACCTTGAGCAATGAAGAGGTATCCTTGATCCATAAGTCCTTGATCTAGCCATCCTTCCATACCTGCAACTGTGAGGGGGTGAGTCTAAACCATGGACTCACCTAAACTAACCCTACTCTATATAGACATGCTATATATATAGTATGCTATGGATAAACATATACTCCCCTTTGATAAATCTACATTCACATGAATGCCTCATTAAGTACTAACCATGAGACTTATCTTCCCGGGTTATCACTACTCAATAGCTTATTTCTAGGGGTCTACGCTCCCCTAACCTTAATCCCTCGAGAGTCATCTACGAGGATTCACTACTCAGTTCTGCTATGGGTCCATGCTCCTAAGGTAAGTTCCCACCCTCATACAACAAAACCCGTATACATATATCACAACACACAACATCCATATCACACCTTATGGGGTCTACATTCCCATAGGTTCCCTTCTCAAGAGTTTCATCAATGTATAGAGCCTAAGAGTTACTACTATCCAATCAAAAAAGCATAAGAAAAAGCTGGATTCTTAATTGAAAAGTGCCAATTCCTATGTTCATCTTATGTCTTTGTAGATGTTTTATAGTTATAGCTTAATGTTCCTTTTCATTTCAAGGCTAACAATTGACAATTAAATTCTTATTGATGGCATTTTGATGTTTTCAATTACCTTTGTTGTGCGCCTTTGGGTCGATCTACCAACACTCCTTTCGATAAGTTCTGCCTCAAAGCTTTACTAACTTGGATGCTTTGAAAACAACTCATTTCGTAAAGCTCCAGCTTTTAACTACTTTTTTCAAGAAAAACAATGATGATTGACCACCTCGCTCTGACATGCTTTGGGCCAGCTCTCTGACCAATCTTAAATACAAGATTGAGACTTAACCTACTTCGATTGACAGAAAGTGCAAAAGAATGTATACTCTAGTCCAGTACGAAGAGCCTTTGGAAAAAAAATTGGCGATCACTGGCTCTTGCCAATTGTGGGAGAAGGGCTCGAACCCCTGACTCATACTCCTCACCTACTCAGTTGAATCCTGTAAATACTTGAAGTGAAGGGCTGGTTTACACCACTACGATCATCAAGTCGCCTAGAATTAGATTTGTGGTAACTTGCAGTATAGGAGTCTTCCCAAGTGTCACTCTTAGAGCCTTATTTCTAAATTACCTAATTAATTATTCTAGACACTAATCTACACTAATCTACACCAATCTACCATAATTACCATAATGATTACAGCTAATTACCACGAGGGGGTGATTATAGATTTAAGCTTAAAACAGAAACTAAACCTAAACTGAAGCTGACAGAAATAGAATGGAAAGGAACAGAGATATAGAAATGAAATTACAACACAAACATAGAAAATGTAATCAGCCATGGAGTCCTAGAATTGCAACTATCATTATTCTTGTCTTCAAATTAATCCAAGTGTTCTCTATCATTAGGTTTTCTAACTAAGGTTTCCAAGAGATCTCCTAGAACTATATTATATATAAGTTAAACCTAACCAACATGTAATCTTGTTAAACCCAACCTAATCAAGTTAGATAAATATCTAATCTAGCCATTTTCATTCTACTCACTTTACCAATTAGTAAAAGCAAGGCACATCTCAGATTCAAGCATCTAAACCAGACATTATATAAAAATAGAGATAAGAGGCAAGAGCATAAATGAAACATAGATACAGCAAGAAACTTATCTAATTTAAGCTCTAAGAACTCATGTTACAAAGTCTAGTTCTTCCATGGACTAATTATACAAGAGTGAGTTTTAGCCTTCCATGGTGGCTGAAACCCACAAAATAGAAGAGAAATACGAAAGAGGAGGGAAACAAAATATAGAGAAATGGAAGAAGAAGGATCTCTTCAACAGCTAAAAATGGTGGTCTGATGGTGCATATATGCTGCCAGAAGGGAGATGGACAAATTTCAGCTTCTGGTTTGACTCCATGTGCTGTCATTTTCTTCTTCTACTACTGCCTTGCCATTTCTGATTGCTGGTTTCTTTTCTATAAAAAGTTACTATACTGCTTTGTTGTTTCTGTCTACTTCTGATTGCTGTAGAAAGCCTATGCTGTTAAAGCAAAAGCTGCTTTTCCTTTTACTGAAAAGTGTAAAACAGTGGGGCCTAGTAATCCAGTCAGCCCTAGTCAACCAGTCAATGCACAGTCAGCATGTCCAGGTGGCCTCCAAGTAAGCAAAACATCCATGTCATCATTTTTCTCTCCAATAAGTAAATCTGAGAATTAAGCACATGAATTAATTGGGATAAAATTATGAAATTGAAGCATATTAATTCTATAATTAATTTACACCCAAAAAATTCAAAATATAATAAAATAGGAGAGTTGGCAACATTAAAATAGCAATAAGACTAAAATAAGGACTAAATAACATATAAAAATGTCTGATATCAAGGGCATAGCCTGAAATACCTGATATCCGGCATTTGCTTCCAACTTTGACAGTTATACGCAAAGAAAAGAGCCTACTCTTTCAAAGAGCTTCTTTTCGCGTGCATGAATGTCCAGTTTATTATTTCAATCCTGTCTTCAATTTTTTACCTGTGTAAGCCAGCAATCTCATTCTCCCATACATCACCACTTATTCTAATTCTAGAAGCCAGCAAGAGGTAGGCTGATTGTCGATGTCAAAATAGGCTTGAAAAATGCCAAACCTTTTGGTCCACCTTCCATGTCATAGTTATCCTCACTTCATTCAACTTACTCCTTGAAAGCCTCGGTTGCATGAGGCCGAATCCTCCGCATACCATTAATGTTTAAAGTTTCCGTTCTGAGGTTCTATTTCAACCCCAATGTAGAATACAAACACTATGAGGAGCTTGGGGAAGACCATACCATGTGACAAGGATTCACCTCCAGCAAAGGTCCTCTTAATTGGGACAGAATTCAAAGGCATAGCCACCAGTACTAGTAGCAAAAGAGAATCAAAGGCTCTAGAAAAAAAGACTAATTTGGATTGGCTTCTTTTTAAGATATGAAAGTACATAATATACTTCTTCCTTTGGTCCCCTTGTGTGACCTTCTATTTTCATTAATTCGTGGTCGGGGCTTAGCCTCAATCCCTATCTCAAGGGCATGACCTAGGCCAGTGAGGTCCATTACATAGGGTGGTTCTTCTTCCATTAATCAGTTCTGAGATAGCTACATAGCTAGGCAGCTACGAGAGTGAATCCAATCTTTCCTTCTTATTATCAAGTAGTTGTTAATCAATCTAGCTAAGACAAAGTTGGCCTAAATCAAATCTCTCTTGCAGCTAGATCTGTGGATTAGAGCCAAGTTGCTATTGAGCTAAGTCAGCTACTTATTCTTCTAGGTTGTCCTTGAGTGTAGTTCATGAGGGTCTAACTTCCCGGAAGTAGTTACAATCAGTGGCGCTATGACAAGTAGTTGATCATTAACCCCGTTAAATTGGCATAGATTTGGGATTCGTGAATGAATTCCTAGTCAACTTAAGCATCCTCCCTCACTGGCCCCTCACCAAAAGACTTTACCAGCTAAACTAGTGGACTCATAATGCTTGAAGCCCCTTGAGGTGAAAATGCCGGCAACTTCTATAATGTAAGCTTCAACCACTTCCTAGTTAATAACCTATGGCTAGCTTGTCCCTTTAGAAGAAGTGTTTTGACACAGACAGGCAGACTTGCAAGACTCGCTCCTTATGGGCAATTTTTTCGACGACAAAGAGAACTTCAAAACACAAATGCCAAATGTGTATATCTAAAAGGTGTAAAAAAGTCTTAAGAATTTCACTTTGCAGGAAAGGCCATCACTCGCAAGCTATTCAGGAGCCTTCCACTCTTGCTTTCATTTTTATAGTCCTAGCCAATACTGGGTAGGACAGTCCAAGCGCGACCTTACTATGACAAAAATGATTTCTTTTGAGTTCCTAGAGAGTGGAAGGTAAATTCAGTGGGATTTATTTACTTAATGTTAGCTCTATAGGTAGCTTGATGTCTCTCTACATAGTTCCTTTGGTAGTCACCAGAGGTGCCACCCAATGTCCATCCATAAGTTTGGACATCAAGGTGAGTCCTGGTTTGTATACTCGAGTCTTTGATTGGGCTGAAAAATTGACTCTTTAATCTCTTTTATTCCCTAAAGGCTAACACATTATGTATAAGGTATTTTTTAAAATAGTCTTTGATGAAGTTTATATCCAGATACGTGTCAATTAGTTTGATTATTTATTAACTGTTTTTAGTTATAGTTAATCAGTTTTAGATTAGTTTACAGTTTGTTATTTTCGGTCTTTGTTCTGTATATATATTGAGCCTTGCTGTACATATTCGGTGAATATAATAGAAGGAAACTATTTCTTTCTACTTTTGACTTACTACTCTACTTACCCGAACTCTCGTATTGAGATTATAACATGGTATCAGAGCCTTAGGTACCTCAGACTCTGAGAAACTGACTTTGAAGAAACGATGGCGGATTCGAGTGAATCAAGTGTGGAGAGAAGGTCGAATACGCTGTGTACGCCATTGAACTCAGAAGATCCATTGCAGCTACTTAACTTGGATAATCCAGGAATAGTGCTGGTCACGGTTCCTCTCAGTGACATGAACTTCCTAATCTGGAGTCGATCGATCAAGCGCGCTTTGGAAGCAAAGAATAAAATAGGTTTTATCAATGGTTCCGTGACAGAACTGATGGAAGAACCTGATCGAGGAAAATGGAGACGATCTGATCAGATGGTGTGCTCTTGGATTATCAATTCAATGAGCAAAGAAATTGCAAAGACGTTCGTATACTGCTCATCGGCGAAGAAGCTGTGGTCAGAGTTGGAAGAGCAATTTGGAGAAGGAAACGGTCCATAGATATATCACATTCAACGACAAATTTCATCAATCGAACAAGGTAACCAATCTGTTGTGATGTATTACAATAGATTGAAGAAGCTTTGGGAAGAGCTTAATGTTCTTCAGCCAGCTCCACAGTGTACTTGCGATGTTATGGAGAGATGTCAATGCAACCTCTCTGAAAGTCTTGCGACTATAGTTTCGCAAACCAAGCTGATTCAGATTCTTATGGGGCTGAATGATAGTTATGACTCAATTAGGAGTCAAATTCTAGTTTTGGACCCGTTACCATCAGTGAACAAAGCTTATTCAATGGTTCTCAGAGTGGAAAAGCAACGTTCAGTGCAAGGAGATATAAGTAACAGCAATGGTATAGAAGGAAGTGCTATGTTGACAAAGATGTCCCAACAAAACAATAAGTCTCAGAACAATAAAAGGAATCAAAAGAAGGAGGACAAGTATTGCGAGAACTGCAAGGCTACAGGACATGTTAGAGAAACATGTTTCAAGCTGCATGGGTATCCTGACTGGTACAAGCAGCTCAAAAAGGACAAGGTAACTTTGAATGGAAAGGGATATGCTATCATGAGGAGCTTGTCATCTGAAGAGGGAGGTGAATTGAAGAAGGATTCAATCACAGTGAGTCCAGCTATGGCAGACTATATACAACAGGAGATTAATAAGATCATAAAGGGAAATTCAGAGCATGTCAACTTTTCTCAGACCTGGAATATACTGGTAACACTGTTTTGAATCCTATTTTAAGTAGCAATGTATGCAATGAGTATTGGATAGTGGATACAGGGGCCACTAATCATATATATGCTAAAAAGGATTTATTTGAGTCATTGAGTTTCTTAGCACATAAAGTAACCATATACTTACCATATGGAGAAACTAAGAATGTTCAACAATGTGGGAACATAAAGCTAGATAAACAGCTTGTGTTACATAATGTGTTATCCCCACTTTTAAACACAATTTTTTGTCAGTACCTATGCTTTACAGTGATAGTAGGCTAAAGTTCAGCTTCTACTCATCATTCTACGTGTTGCAGGACCGGAGGACTGATTGCATTATAGCCGTGGGGGAAATGAAGGACAGATTGTATTTGCTAAGCTCAAAATCCTTCTTGCCAGAAACTATACGGAAAACTTGCAATATGTTTTTGAATAATGAACCGATACAATACTGTATGATGAATAAAATGGATTTAAATTCCATTTGGCATGATAGGATGGGACACCCATCAGATATAGTAATGAAACATTTACCATTTTATAACAGTGATGGTAATTCTTTGAAACATTGTGATGCTTGTCATATTACTAAACAAACAAGACTTTCTTTCCCTGTGAGTAGCAGTAGAGTTACTATGGTTTTTAAAATGATTCATGTAGATATTTGGGGTCCATATAGGGAAGAAAGTATTACTGGTGCAAAGTATTTCTTAACAGTGGTAGATGATTATAGCAGGACCACCTGGGCTTATTTGATGAGAGAGAAGAGCCAAGCAGTACCTCTTTTGAAGGCTTACCTAGCAATGGTGAAAAGGCAGTATGACAAGGCAGTGAAAGTGGTAAGATCTGATAATGGTGCTGAATTCCTTAGTAATAATTGTTAGATGTTATTCAGTGAGTCAAGCATAGTTCATCAGAAGAGTTGCATCTATACTCCCCAACAAAATGGGGTGGTTGAAAGAAAACATAGGAGTATAATTCAGATTGCCAGGTCACTGTTATTTCAAGCAAGTATGAAGATGAAATTCTGGGGTGAGGCTGTCCTTCATGCTGTATATCTCATTAATAGATTACCTTCATCTGTGTTAAATTGGAAAACACCTTATTTTATGCTTTTTGGAAGAAATGCTTCTTATGAAAATGTAAAGTGTTTTGGCTGCTTGAGTTATGTTACTGTTCAACAGCCAAAAAAGGATAAATTTGGTCCAAGGGTAGAGAGGGGTGTTTTTGTTTGTTTTGCACCTAGGCAAAAGGGGTATAAGGTATATATTTTGGAAACTGGACGTATAATACTGTCTAGACATGTCGTATTCCAGGAGAGTATATTTCCTCTTAAGGATGATTCTCATGAATTGTAAGGTGATAAAATTGTTTCACCCACTGTACCTGTATGTTTTGATGTTTTTTTTGATTGTGAAGATGCATTAGCACCGAAAAGGAGTGTGTAGGAGATCAATGGGCATGACAGTGGTAGCAGCTATGTTGATGGAAGAAATATAGAAGAAGGTGAAAGTGGCTATAACAGCGCTGACAGAAGAAGCACAGAAAGTGGCCGTGATAAATTGACAGAAGTAATACAGAGGAGAATTCTAATCAGGATATAGAAGATGGAGTAATTCAAAGGAGACTCAGTACTAGAGTCAAGCAAAAACCTGGATGATTTTTTGTGTCATTTGAATTGCAATATTCATAGACAAGAAAATTTCAATGTTTACAGGTCAGAGAGTTTGAGCAATCATTATGATTCAAGTAATCATTTTACTCTTACACACATGAACTTTATAGCTAATTTGTCTACTGTTCAAGAGCTGAATTCTTATCAGGAGGTGAGGAAGGAAGCAGTATGGGTGGATGCTATGAATGCAGAGATAGAAGCTCTGGAAAAGAATGATACTTGGGAGATAACTGAGCTACCAAAAGGAAAAAAACCCATAGGATGCAAATGGGTTTATAAGGTAAAACTTAATCAAGACGGAAGTGTAGAGAGGCACAAAGCAAGGTTGGTAGCAAAGGGGTATCATCAACTAGAAGGTGTGGATTTTCATGATAGTTTTTCCCATGTGGCTAAAGTAGTGACTGTGAGGGTTTTTCTGACTTTGGCAGCAGCAAATTCTTGGTCTCTTCATCAACTAGACATTAACAATGCATTTTTGCATGGGTATCTAGATGAAGAAGTCTATATGGTGGCACCTGAGGGTTATAGCAAACTGAAAGAAGGTCAAGTATATAGGCTGAGAAGATCTTTATATG
The DNA here is from genome assembly GCA_037074585.1 of Biancaea sappan. Taxonomy (NCBI): domain Eukaryota; kingdom Viridiplantae; phylum Streptophyta; class Magnoliopsida; order Fabales; family Fabaceae; genus Biancaea; species Biancaea sappan. The sequence goes on along the minus strand of CM073495.1, from coordinate 15,710,419 downwards.
GCCTTAAGCAGGCTTCCAGGCAATGGAACACTGAACTGACATCACAGCTGAAGGGATATGGTTTTGTGCAATCTAGTCATGATCACTGTTTGTTCATTTTAGCTTCTAACAGTTCATTTTTGGCTTTGCTAGTATATGTAGATGATATATTGCTAGCTGGAAATTCTGAGACAGAAATAGCGAGGATAAAGGATTTTTTGGACAAAAAGTTCACCATAAAAGATTTGAAGCATGCAAAATACTTTCTAGGTCTTGAATTTTCGAGATCAGAGAAAGGTTTATGGGTGAATCAAAGAAAATATGTTCTAGATTTATTAAAGGATGCTGGTTTGCTGGAATGTAAGGCAGTATCATATCCTTTACCAAAGGGAATTAAATTTTGTAGCCATGATGGAAAATTATTATCTGATCCACAGAAGTATCGCATACTAATTAGAAGACTACTATATTTAGGCTTCACAAGGCCTGATATATCATATGCAACACAGCAACTCAGTCAATTTGTGCAAGCACCAAGAGAGGAACATTGGCAAGGGGCTTTACATGTGTTGAAGTACTTAAAAGGCTGTCCATCTTTAGGACTATTTTTCCCTTCCATAAACTCACTAAAGATTATAGCCTACACTGACTCTGATTGGGGTTCATGCTTGGAAACTAGAAGATGTCTTACCGGATACTGTATATTTTTAGGAGACTCTCTTGTTTCATGGAAGACAAAAAAGCAACCTACGGTGTCCAGATCAACAGCGGAAGGAGAGTATAGAGCCATGGCTGCCACTACGTGTGAATTGCAATGGCTTAGCTATATACTGAGAGATTTTGGAATCAGATTATAGACTCCTATTAAAATGTTTTGTGACAACCAGGCAGCGATACACATTTCAGAAAATCTGGTTTTTCATGAAAGAACAAAACATCTAGACATTGACTACCATTTCGTTCGAGACATCCATAGCATATTTCATCTTCACAACAGCTTGCTGATTCTTTCACCAAGGCTATTACAGGACCATTTTTTAGTGATATGAGATCCAAGTTGAACTTGATGGACTGCCACCAAGTATCAACTTGAGGGGGGGATGATGAAGTTTATATTCAGACACGTGTCAATTAGTTTGATTATTTATTAACTATTTTTAGTTATAGTTAATCAGTTTTAGATTAGTTTATAGTTTTTTATTTTCGGTCTTTGTTCTGTATATATATTGAGCCTTGCTGTACATATTCGGTGAATATAATAGAAGGAGACTATTTCTTTCTACTTTTGACTTACTACTCTACTTACCTGAACTCTCGTATTGAGATTATAATAGTCTTATCTATGTATCTTTCTATTTTAGAGTTTAGCTAGTTTCATTTTCCTTTTTACATTAACCAACTTTTTTCTTACCTTGTCAAGAAGGCCTAAACAATAGTGCTTTGAGCTTTTCTTTCAAGGGTGTCAAAGAAGCAAATTCTAAGTCCTTCTACTAAGAGGTAAAAAATTTGGTTCTTGTCCCCTATTTCAAATTGAGATTGTGGAGTATTTAGATATTATCATAGAGAAAGAATGAAAGGCGCTTAGTTCTCCCTTCTCCTGGTTTCTGAACAAAGACCTGTTATTCTATTCTTGTTTTGTAGAGAGAGCCAATGGGGCAAGCTATAGACCGAGACTATGAAAGGAATCGAGAATGCTAGCTAATGCTTACCACATCCAATTCTATTTTATCTATTCTTAGTCCTATTTTTACTTTACTTTGTCTGTACATGCATACCTAAGCCTAATCCACCAATTCAGAATTGCCAAACTAGCCCACAGATCTGGGCTGAGAAGAGTAGCTGACTAACATGTCCAGTGCCTAAAGTGTTCTTCCTTCACTACTGAATACAAATAACTAACTGATCTTAGAGAGCTCAGACTGAGGCAACGATGGTTCAATTCAGTAAGTTAGAAGGGGAGCTAGCCATACCTAAAGTCTTCATCGAAGCATTGAAAATTGCGTAAGAGACAGAGCGCAATGAGGAGATAAACTCACTTTTCCAAGACCTACTTAGGAACAAGAAAGTGGACTTGACTTCATCGATGAAGCTATATGCTCTCGTAACATGTATCTCCCTTTCTTTCCTTTCATATACTAAGGGAAGGAGGTGTATACCTATGCACCTTGGAAAGGTGCTGCTGAAGTGGACCCTTTCATTCGATCATATATAGAACTTTTTTCTGACTAAAAACTCAATTTTGAAGTAAAGAATCAGCCTTAACTGTAAGTAACTTAGTGCAAACAATTCTCTGGGCGGTGCCTTGACGGGGTCGCTCTAACATAGAGGGCCTTGAGAAGCATAGCCGTCCAATAACTGATCCTCTAGTAGGTGAAGAGGGATAGAGAACTCCAGTTTCCCTTGGCAATAGTTTAGTCTACCTTGATGAGTGAGAGAGATAGCTGAATTAGGATATCACTACTGGCACCGACTTTGCAGGAAATTGCAATCCTATAAACAAAATGAAAATTGAATATGTTTCGACCATTATCTCCTAATCTTAAATCTTCATTGCAACACTTAATCATTTCTTTTATTATACTGTCACCTGTCTTTTTGATTTGATTAGTTTGAATCCCAACCTAATTCTTCTTAAACTAAAGGATTCTTTTATCCTCTACGGGTTACATGCTATTTTTCAGTTCTTTGGTTTAGAGATTCATATTTTCATTCTTATTTCTATCATCGGTTTAGTAGTAGGTTCCATCTTGCACATACTAGTAGGAGGTTAACCTACTGCCAATCTTGCAATGGAGCACATGCATTTAAAGTTTAGAAAGAGCTTTGTAAGCCTCTATTGAAACTTCTCTTAATAAAGAAGAAAGCTCAAGAAAAGAGTCAAGCCCACAACTTTCATTCCTTAACTCGTGAATCCATGAAATGACATAGTGGAAAGACTAGATTCGGTTAAAGAAAGAGGTCGACAAAGCCAGAAAATTGGTGTAACTCCTACAGCCTTTGTTGCTTTAGTCAAAGAAGTGCCCTGTAGTAGATCGAGTTCCATACCAAATAAAATTCATGGCACACTAAAAGAAGAAGGGCACCTGCTATGGTACGTATGTGCCTAATCCAATTATCCCCTTGTCTCCTCCTTTCTGCTATTCTCAGCTTTGCTTAGAGAGAAACTTATTAGCTTTATCAAACAAAGGAATACCTCACATAGTGAGGCCAAAGAAGACCTTGAGACCACTGTTGACCTTGTGCATGGACAATTTGCATAAGAAAGCCCCGCGCTCTCATATAATAAAATAAGCAAGAGAACTTTTTTTAGGGCTCTTTATATCTCCTTCCCGAAGGAAATGCAGCATAAGTGGATGGTTTGGGAGGGCCTTCTAAGTAGGATCAAATGTCATCCCTTGAAGAAGAGCTCTTTGAAAAGTGCTCCTTTTTCACCTATGTACTCTGTTACCTTAGGAATATCACAGCGTTAGAACATTGTCTAGAATGTCTTTCTACTCGCCAGCTTAGAAAGCTCTACGAGCCTATAAACTGTGAAGAAAGATAAGTACATCTTGACAACAATGTCCACTTGACTATAAGAAAAGAAACAACTATACTTATAGGAACATAGTAGCTTGATTGACTAAAGAGAGGAAAGATTCTCTTTACAATTGAGTGTAGACTGCTACTTACTCGAAGAGTTTTGGGACTACGCGATGCTTCTCCTAGGGTGATATCTTCCTGGGTGGACTTTTAATACTTCACAAGTTACTTCCCTTTCCTGTTATCTTCACTGCTGTGTCTTTCCTCTTCTGATCAAGTTGCTTTCAAAGTTCAACCTTCAACCCTGAGAAAAGCATGGCTAGGCTCAAGACATATTCCTTCTTCTGCAACAAATTAATTCCAAATCCAGCATACCCACCATTCCATCTAACGGCGCTTCTTTACTTAGCCGCTTGAAAGAACTGGATTGTACGAGTATCGAGACTGAGATTAGGGATGGAAATAGAAAAGTTCCCCCTTAAAGCACATCATTACCTATATTGAACTTAATGTGGTAAGCATATAGTTACATTAAAATGCTAACTAAAAGTTGGATCAATTCTATCCCACTTAGCTCAATAGATGAGGCTCCAGGGCAATTCTTTCTTTAGGAACGACCCGTCCTACCCAAATGCCATCTGAAAGGATTGAATTTAGTAATTCATCCTAGTATAGCCTATGCATCAGTCTGCCATTCAGTCAAGCTAGAAGGAAGCAGGTGCAAGTGATTAGGGGGAAAGTTATTCACATGAAGCAAAGGAGCTGCGCTTAAAGGAAAGGGTTATTTTTGGGAAGCGAAGTGACTCTAGCCTTAGGATTTAGGAATCTAGTTAGGGAATGAAATCAGTGAAGTGCCCCTAACAAGCGTTGCATTGGGACAAGAGCCAAGCTAGTGTAAAGGAATTCTTGCTTTCCTTTCCATATGATTTGCGTGAAAGAAAGCTAACTTATTTGTATCACCATTCTTCTCTCAAGAGGGTTGAATGCTCTCGTTCACCATTACAAGAAATTCGATTGAATGAACTGTAACTTAAGGTGAGATGATTACTGCCCCCAACTCTACAGAAAGGCACTAACTCCATTGAAAAATTCTAATAGGATGCAACTGGATCCACTATAAGTTAGAGATCGGGGCATGTATAGAAGCAATCATATCAGGGAATGAAATCATCTTTGCTGGGCCTTCATTCTTCCTTTGAATTCTTTTGTCTTGACAGGTGGGTTTAATGGCCCATGCTTCCATCTTAGAAAGTGATCTCTCTTTCCACAAGTCCATTATTTGATGATGTAGTTACAATTGGTCTAATCCTTATTACTATTACTCAAGAATAGAGTCCAAGCCTCACATTTAGGGATTCAAATAAACTCTTTTGGCCTTGATGAGCCCCATTAGTAGAGTTCATCTCTTTCTATTAGAGTACAAGCCTGACACTCCTGAGTCCCCCTTATCGCAATAGACCTTGTGGCCTTCTTAAGGCTTAATTCTTGGATCACTAATATCTAGCATTTTTATATATATTTTAACCCCTAATTTGGTGTATTTGCATTTCTATCTATAAGAATTCTCCAATTTTAGTATACTTTGTGATTTATTAAGTCTAAATTAATCTTGGAAGGAAAATGAATTATTTTCATATTTTAGAACTTAAATTATTAAAGACTCAATTTAATCCATTGGTATGCCTTGCAGAAATTAAATTTGGAGATTTTCTGATGATGTGGCGCTGAGGTGGACAGTCTTGCTGACATGGCACTTATGTGGTGTTATTCTGATGAGGAAGATGCTGACTAGACTTGTTGCTACATTTTTACTGACATGGAGATGTGTGGGGCCCTCAAACCAGATCTGTTAGCCCTTGCATGCTGTCAAGTCCTTGCATAATTCCCAAACTTTGTTGAAAATGGCATTTCAACTTTCTGCATGGCTAAAGAGACCTTCTGCTGCACCATTTTGGTAACATCCTGCTGCTGCCTGCTACTCTCCTTCTGCAGAACAGTTCAGCCACATTTCAGTCCTCCTTTTTGAAAGTCAACTAAGCATCTAGGGTAGAATATTTCAAGGCATTTTTAGGGCATCTGTTTTGTAACATTCCAAACATCTTTTGCTTACTGTAACTTAGCATTTTTGCAGCTCTGTCTTCCTCTCTGTTTTCTCTTCTGTTGTTTGCTATTTTGCTCTCATGGTGGGCTAAATCCTTTTTGTAATCAGTCACTAGACCATTGGGATGTTGTAGCTTGAACTAAGAATGCAAGATAAGTGTTTTATGTTGTAATCCTTCTATTTTGCTGTTATGTTTATGTTGCTGTCAGTCTCTGATTAGAACTTGAGAAGGAACCTAAACTAATTTATATGTATGAGATATAACTTGCTTGATTGATTAGAAAAGTGAATAAGGCGAAATGACTAGTTAGATGATATATTTAACTTGGTTTGGTTGAGGTTTTCTATTGAATGCATCTAGTTATAGTTAGGGAAGATATTTGTCACTGTAATTAGTAGCATTATATTCTAGAAGTTATTCTAGAACCATTTTTATAAAGAACCAAACGGTGAAATGAGAATAAAACTGAATCAATGAGTTAGGTAATGATAGTTGCACTCCCATGAATCCTAGTGGCTGGTTACATAGTCTCTTTACTGTTAACACTTGCCAATTTCTCCTACTGCTGATTAGTTGCTGATTTTGTTTATTGTTCTGTGTTGTTTTCTGCTGTTACTGCTACCAAACCCCCTGTTTATATGCCTTTAATTAGTGTTTGTGTGCTTAGAACAACTAGTTAGTGATTATAAGTGAGGCTCCTCAAGTAAATACGACCTGGGGATTACTATACTGCAAAATTGCCACAAATTCAATTCTAGGCGATTCGACATTGTAGTGGCGTGAACCCGAATTTTGGTGCCATTGCAGGGAGCCAATTCATTTCTAAGTTGTTAATTAGTTGTTCTATTGTGTTCTTGTTTGATTTTAAGTGGCTTGGTATCATTGGAAGTGATTACAAATTCTTCAAGTCAATTTTTCAAGTTTCCTAGTTATAATTCAACCACTATTCATCAGCAAAAAAACTAAATCAGATTGACTTGAAAATTGGTAGTCCACTAAACACGACCGTTTTGGGCATAACTCCTACGACTTTGTCGTGAGGAGTACCGCCCTATCTCGACCAAATTCCAATGTTTAGACCACTTTTTTCCATTTTACAATCTTTTTAACCATTTTTTCAATTAATTGTGATTTTTGGTTTGATTTTTGCAGACCTTATTTTTTAGTTCTATTTGTTGATTTTGTGCCTCCAATTGGTGAAGGAGTTTTCCAAGAAAAATCAGATTTTTCAGAGATACTTCATTTTTGGTGATTTTTCTTGGTTGGAGCCTTGTGTGCTGATTTAGCTGGTTTATGTGTTTATTATGTTTTCTTATGATTTTTGCCTTTCATAGTGCATGAGAAGGTCTGGTAACGTGGACTTACCACCTTTTGATCTAGAAATTGATAAGACCTTCCATAGGCTAGTAAGAAGCAATAACATTAGGACTAGTATAGTTTATGAACTTCTTGCTAAAATTTTTGATCTTTCTGTCAATAGTGTAGAGTAGAGTTTGAGTCTGAGTCTGATATTTTGTTAGAATCAATTGATTCTGAGTCAGCTGAGACAACTGGGATGGATAACCAAAATGCACAAGTGCCTCAAAATAGGCAAGAACAATCAATTAAAGAGTTGATTGCACCTGATGTGCATTATCAACCATTGTGCATAAATTATCCTGAGTTGGATGCTAATTTTGAACTAAAATCTAGTCTAATCCATTTGTTGCCCAAGTTTCATGGCCTTGCAGGAGATGATCCGTACAAATACTTAAAGGAGTTTTATGTTGTCTGCTCTACCATGAAACCACATGGAGTTAGAGAAGAACAGATCAAATTAATAGCATTTCCTTTCTCTCTGGATGGGGCAGCCAAGGATTGGCTTTACTATATACCTACAGCCTTAATAACAAGATGGGATGAGCTGAAGAAGTTGTTTTTAGAAAAATTCTTTCCAGCCTCCAAAACAACAGGAATTAGGAAGGATATCAGTGGGATTAGACAGTTAAAGGGTGAGTCTCTGCATGAATATTGGGAGAGGTTTAAGAAGCTTTGCTCTTGCTGTCCAAACCACCAAATTTCAGAGCAGCTTCTCATCCAGTATTTCTATGAGGGATTATTGCCTATGGATAGATACATAGTTGATGCAGCTGCTGGTGGGGCATTGGTGGATAAGACTCCTACTGCAGCAAACGAATTGTTACCTCATCTCCTTACTTTTTTTTATGGTGGTTAGTTGCCAGAGACTGATATCGGGCATTTTTATATACTTTTTAGTCCCTATCTTAGTCCTATTACTATTTCAATGTTGCCAACTCTCCTATTTTATTATATTTTGAATTTATTGGGTGTAAATTAATTATAGAATTAATATGATTCAAATTCATAATTTTATCCCAATTAATTCATGTGCTTAATTTCAGATCTAATTATTGGAGAGAAAAATGCTGACATAGACGTTTTGCTTACTTGGAGGCTACCTGGATATTATGACTGGGCATTAAATGGTTGACTAGGACTGACTGGATTTATGGTCTCCACTATTCTACACTTTACAGCAAAGGGGAATGTAATTTCTGTTTTGACAGCATGGACCTCTTGCAGCAATCAATAGCAGACAGAAATAGCAAAGCAGTAGAGTAATTTGTCTGCTACTGTTGCCACTTTTCTGCTGTTGTCTTGCTACCCACATCATGGAAGAAGCACCAAGGAGGCATCCAAGAGGCATCTAGGGTAGAATATTCTCTAAAGAATTGAAGGCATCAGTTTTTAAAAATCAGATGACACTTTTATTTTCTGAGCTTAGCAATTTTCGTAACTCTCTCTTCCTCTCTGTTTTCCTTCTTCTGTTTTGCTGTCTTGCTCTCATTGAGGGCTAAATCTCCATTGTAATCAGTCACTAGGACCTTGGGATGTTTTAGCTTGAACTGAAAGTGCAAGATAAGTGTTTTATTCTTCATTTTATCTCATTTCGTTTCTGTTCTGCTTATATGTTTATGTTGCTGTCAGATTTTGGTTTGAATTTGAAAGAGCATAAACAGATTTATATATGAGATATAACCTTACTTGACTGATTAGAAAAGTGAGTGAAACGAAATGGCTAGTTAGATGATATTTAACTTGATTTGGTTGAGGCTTTCCTTTGAAATGCGTCTAGTTATAGTTAATGAAGATATTCTTGGCTATAGTTAGTAGTATTAAATTCTGGATGTTACTCTGGAATCATTCTTTTTTATAAAGAACCAAGTGGTGAAATGAGAACAAAACTGAATCAATAAGCTAAGTGATGATTGTTACACTCCCATAAATTCTAGCGGCTGGTTGCATGGTTTTCTGTCATTGTCAAACTTGTTCTGCTGATATTTTGCTGCTGTTGTTCATTGTTGCTGTTTTGTTACCACTTCTGTTATTACTGTCAACAAAACCCCCCCACGTTTATGTGCTTTTAATTAGTGTTTTGGTGTTCAGAATAACTAATTAGTAATTAGAAGTGAGGCTCCTTGAGTGAATACGACTTGGAGACCACTATACCGCAAGATTGCCACAAATTCAATTCTGGGCGATTCGACATCGTAGTGGCATGAACCAGAATTTTGGCGCCGTTGCCGAGGAGCCAATGCGCTTCCAAGTTATCTAATTAGTTGTTAAAGTGTTTGCTTGTTTAATTTTAAATTGTTTAATATTGTTGAAACGGTTTACAAGTTTTGAGTTTTTATCGGTTACTATTTATAGGCAAAAAACTAACTACCTCCGATTGACCTCAAACTTGGTATACCACTAGTTTTTGAAATTTAAAGCAAATTCCAACCACTTGATTATCCAAAGGATCATCTTGGGCGGCCATTTTGCGAAATTCCATCGTTTATGCCTCCTTTTCTATTTTTTAATATTTTTTTATTTTTCTAATTAATTGTGATTTTTAGTGTGATTTTTGTAGTTTGAATTTTTGAATTCTGTTTTTTGTGTTTGTCTCTCTAATTTGTGAAGGATTTTTCCATGAAAAATTATATTTTTCTGAGATACTTCAATTTTTGGTGATTTTCATCGGTTGGAGTCTTTTGTTGTGATTTAGTTGTTTTTATTGTTTTTATTGTTTTCTTGTGAATTTTTGCCTTTCCTAGTATATGAGAAGGTCCGGTCACATGGACTTACCACCTTTTGATCCAGAAATTGATAGGACCTTCCATAGGCTAGTAAGAAGCAATAGCATTAGAACTATTATAGTTTCTGAAATTCTTGCTGAAATTGTTGAGTTTGCTATCAATAGTGTAGAAGTAGTATCAGATTTCGAATCTGACATTGTGTTTGAGTCAACTGATTTTGAGTCAGCTGGGACAACTAGGATGGATAATCAAAATGCACAAGTGCCTCAAAATAGGCAAGAACAATTCATTAAAGAGTTGATTGCACCTGATGTGCATTATCAACCATTGTGCATAAATTATCCTAAGTTGGATGCTAATTTTGAACTGAAATCTGGTCTAATACATTTGTTGCCTAAGTTTCATGGTCTTGCAAGAGAAGATCCACACAAGCACTTGAAGGAGTTTCACGTTGTCTACTCTACTATGAGACCACATGGAGTTGGAGAAGAACAGATCAAATTGATAGCCTTTTCCTTCTCTTTGGATGGAGCAGCCAAGGATTGGCTTTACTACTTGCCCACTACCTTAATTACAAGATGGGATGAATTGAAGAAGATGTTCCTAGAAAAATTATTCTCAGCCTTAAGAACAGAAGCAATCAGGAAAGACATCAATGGAATTAGACAAGCAAGTGGTGAATCATTGCATGAGTACTGGGAGAGATTTAAGAAGCTGTGTTCAAAATGTCCCAACCATCAAATTTCAGAGCAACTTCTCATCCAATATTTCTATGAGGGATTACTGCCTATGGACAGATACATAGTTGATGCAGCTGCTGGTGGGGCATTGGTGGATAAGACTCCTGCTGCAGCAAATGAATTGTTGGCCAAGATGGCCCAAAATGCACAACAGTTTGGCACTAGACTGAATGATCCAGTAGTAGTTACTGTTAATGAAGTGAGAACACCTCCCATGGAGCAACAAAGGATAGAAAATAAATTGAAAGAGTTAGCTTCAATGGTGAGGCAATTGGCATTAAATCAGAGAACACAACAACAAGTCCTTCCTCCTTCAGTCTGTGGTATTTGTTCCCTGAATACCCACCATACTGATCAGTGCCCTCAGCTGTAAGAGACCCCAACTGAGTCATGTGCTGGTATATTCCCTAGTAGACCCATGCAGCCACAACAACAGAGATATGACCCATATTCCTCTACCTACAACCCTGGGTGGCGTGATCATCCAGCTTTCAAGTATGGGAATACCTCCAACCCCCCTTACCAGCCACCCCATATAAGATACAATCAACCTGAACCTAGCCATACACCTCTTCCAGCACCCAAGAAACTTGAGCCTAGTCTTGAGGATCTAATGAAGCAACTGACTGCCAATACTCTTCAGTTCCAGCAAAGAACAGAAACCAATATGCAGAATTTGGAGACTAAGATTGGTCAGTTAGCCACAACAGTCAATGAGCTGAAAAGTCAAGGTTCAAGGAGTTTGCCATCCCAACTAGTGATCAACCTAAGAGGCAATATGAGTGCCATCATCTTGAGGAGTGGCAAGCAAGTAGACAGTCCAGCTTCTGAATCTGAACCAGAAAAATCAAATGTCCAGCAAAGTGTTCCTTCATCTTCAACCAGTGAGCAAAATAAAAAGGATGAAGAAGTGGTTCAGAAAATTCCTCTTCCTTTCCCTAATAGGCAGACTCAATCAAGGAAAGTTTCTGAATCTGACATGGATAAAGAGATCATGGAGACCTTCAGAAAAATAGAGGTTAATATCCCACTTTTGGAAGCCATTAAGCAAATCCCCAAGTATACCAAGTTCTTCAAAGAGTTGTGCACTCATAAGAGGCGTTTAAAGGGTAATGAGAGAGTCAATTTGGGGAGAAATATGTCTACACTCATCCAATCACCTATGCCACCCAAGTGCAAAGACCCTGGAACTTTCACAATACCATGCACAATAGGAAACATGGAGTTCTCCAATGCTATGTTGGATTTGGGAGCCTCAATCAATGTTATGCCCAAATCAGTATACTCAAGCCTCAAGATTGGTGTTCTTTCACCAACTGGAGTGATTGTCCAACTTGCCAATAGGAGCACAGCACATCCAGCAAGAGTTCTAGAAGATGTCCTGGTGAGAGTTAAAGATCTCATTTTTCCTGCTGATTTTTATGTGCTTGATATGGAAAATGATAATACTCCTGGCCATGCACCATTAATACTTGGTAGACCTTTTTTGAAAACTGCAAAAACCATTATTAATGTGCATGAAGGGACTTTGTCAATGGAGTTTGCTGGCAACAAAATTGATTTTAACATTTTAGATGCCATGAAACATCCTATGGAAAATCATTCCAATGTGCATGTGGTTAACTTTTTGGATTACTTAATTAATGAGGCATGTGATGATTTCCAAACTGAATTAATTTCTGATTTTCCTGAATTTTTTGATTTGGTAAATGCCTTTGAATGCAATTGTGCTGGTTCTGAATTCTGTCATGCTTGCACTGAAATTGAAAATTCTCTAATTGCTGACAATTCTGAATTGCATTCTAATTTACATAATGGTTTGGATTCTGATGTGCATTCTGATTCTGCAATTTTCTCTAGCTTAAACTTAGATTGTGTTTTTGTTTTAGATAGCTGTAGGTGTAGTGATTTAAACTGTAATGGTATACATTCTTCATCTCTTTCCTCTTGTGATGTTAACCCTTCCTCCTCTTTAGCCAAGGATTCTGTCTTTGAGCAATCTGAATTTGTATGTGCCTCTTGGATATGACTCCACAAAAACTGATTCCATCATCCATCCAACCACCTGCATTGGAGTTGAAGGCTTTACTAGAAAACCTCAAGTATGCCTTCTTGAGAGTAGGAGACAAACTTCCAGTCATTGTGGCCAATAACTTGAATCTCAATCAAGAAGAAAAATTGATCACTTTGCTGAAAAAGAATAAGAAGGCGATTGGGTGGACTCTAGCAGACATTCCTGGGATTAGTCCTTCTGTGTGCATGCATCGCATTCTTCTTGAAGAAAAGACTAAACCAGTCAGGCAGCCCCAAAGACGACTTAACCCCATGATTCTTGATGTGGTCAAGAAAGAGGTAAGTAAGCTCCTCCAAGCTGGCATTATTTATCCTATCTCTGATACTAAGTGGGTGAGTCCGGTACAAGTAGTGCCAAAGAAAATCAGAAAATAATGAGCTAGTACCCACTAGAGTGCAAAATAGTTGGCGTGTTTGCATTGATTACAAGAAGTTGAACCAAGCAACTAGAAAAGATCATTTTCCTCTTCCTTTTATTGATCAAATGCTTGAGAGACTTGCTGGCAAGTCTCATTACTATTTTCTTGATGGTTTTTCTGGGTATTTTCAAATCACATTGCACCTGCTGATCAGGAGAAGACTACCTTCACCTGTCCCTTCGGTACTTTTGCATATAGACGCATGCCTTTTGGTCTCTGTAATGCACCTGGCACTTTTCAAAGATGCATGTTAAGCATATTTTCTGATTTGTTAGAGGATTGCATGGAAGTGTTCATGGATGATTTTTCTGTTTATGGAGACTCATTTGATGCATGTTTGAAAATTTTGGAGAGGGTACTTAAGAGATGCATAGAGAAAAATTTGGTTTGAATTATGAAAAATGTCATTTCATGGTAGAGCAAGGAATAGTCCTAGGCCACATAGTGTCATCACGTGGCATAGAAGTAGATAAATCCAAAGTTAATGTTATCTCTTCTTTGCCTTACCCCACTTCTGTGCGGTAAGTTCGCTCTTTTCTTGGCCATGCAGGATTTTATAGAAGATTCATCAAGGACTTCAGTAAGATCGCTCTACCCCTATCTAAACTCCTCCAAAAAGAAACTGATTTCATTTTAAATGATGCTTGCAGGTCAGCTTTTGATGAGTTGAAGAAGCAACTTACCTCCCCTCCTATCATCCAACCTACACGGTGGGAGCTTCCCTTTGAGTTCATGTGTGATGCCTCAAATTTTGCTATGGGAGCAGTACTTTCACAAAGAGTAGAGAGGAAGTTACATGTCATAGCTTATGCGTCCCGTACCCTTGATTCAGCTCAATCAAATTACACAACCACGGAGAAGGAGTTTTTAACAATTGTTTTTGCTTTAGAAAAATTTACATCATATTTGCTTGCCTCAAAAGTAATTGTGTTTTTTGACCATGCAGCACTGAAATATTTGTTGAAGAAACCGAATGCAAAGCCAAGATTGCTTAGATGGATGCTACTCCTCCAAGAATTTGATGTGGAAATCAAGGATAAGAGTGGAGCAGAGAATGTAGTAGCCGATCATTTAAGTAGGCTTTTGGAGCCTCCTTTGGAGTATCTTCCTATTAGAGATCACTTCCCAGATGAGTGTTTTTCCCTTTTGCATGGTATTAGTGAGCCTTGGTATGCTGATTTAGTGAATTATCTTGTTGCATTTGAATTACCTACATACCAAAATAAACATCAGTTGAACAAATTAAGAAGCGAGGCTAGGCACTATGTATGGGATGACCCTTATTTATGGAAGATTTATAGTGACCAAATTGTTAGGAGATGTGTTCCAAATCATGAATTTGCATCTGTGCTGAATTTTTGTCATACTCTTGCATGTGGTGGACATTTTGGTCCCCAAAGAACAGCTAGAAAAGTGTTAGATTCTGGTTTATATTGGCCTACTTTGTTTAGGGATGCCTATGATTTTTGCAAGAACTGTTCTAGGTGTCAAAGAACTGGAAATGTGTCTAGAAGAAATGAAATGCCTCAACAACCTCTCCTCTTTTGTGATATCTTTGATGTTTGGGGTATAGATTTCATGGGTCCTTTTCCTGTTTCTTTTGGCTTTATGTATATCTTGGTTGCTGTGGATTATGTGTCGAAGTGGGTGGAAGCAAAAGCCACTCGAACTGATGATTCTATTATTGTTGTAGACTTTCTTCGTTCATATATTTTCTACAGATTCGGTGTCCCAAGGCTAAAATCAATGATCAAGGATCACACTTTTGCAATAGAAACATGCAAGGGCTATTAAAGAAATATGGAGTGGTGCATAAAACCTCTACACCTTATCACCCCCAAACCAATGGGTAAGCGGAAGTCTCCAACTGAGAGATAAAGCAAATATTAGAGAAAACTGTACAGCCCAATAGAAAAGATTGGAGCAAGAGGCTTGAAGATGCGCTTTGGGCCTATAGAACCGCTTTCAAGACTCCCATCGGCATGTCTCCATACCGTTTGGTATTTGGTAAAGCATGTCACTTGCCGGTGGAGATTGCACACAAGGCATATTGGGCCGTTAAACAATGCTATATGGACATGACCCTAGCTGGTAAAGAAAGAAAGTTGTAACTTCAAGAACTAGAAGAACTAAGGCTAGCAGCTTATGAGAATGCGTGCATCTATAAAGAGAGGACAAAAGCTTTACATGATCAGAAAATTGAGAAAAAAGAATTCCAAGTAGGAGACAAAGTCCTTCTCTATAATTCTCGCCTCAAGCTAATGCCCGGTAAGCTTCGCTCTAGATGGGTTGGCCCTTTCGTTATTACTAATGTCTTTCCTTTTGGTGCAGTAGAAATTCAAAATGAGGCCACCAACAAGCAGTTTATGGTAAATGGGCAAAGGTTGAAGAAGTTCTACGAGGGCTTCAAAGAAGAAACTGTAGAGGAAATCCAACTCTACAATGTTCCAGCTCCATGATAAGGCTGTACTCTTTCCCTCCTTTTTAATTTATGTCCTCTTCATTTTATTTGATGTTTGGTAATAATTTGCATTGAGGACAATGCAATGTTTAAGTGTGGGGGGAGAGAATTTAATTGAAGCTGATTTTCAAAAAAAAAAAATTCATGCTGTCTCCTCTGTTTTCTCTGTTTCTGTCCAGAATTTTTAAGCTATCTTGCATGAATTTTCTATACTAATTGGCTACGAATTTTGCTAGTTTCTTTACATTTTTTTAAAGCTTTATATGTCTTCTAGCTGTAGAATTTTATTTGGTGTCTTTCGCATTTGTTTTGGTGTAGTTTTGTGTCAGTAAAGCTGAGTCGTCAGAATTTCTGCAGTGCAGAATTTTGCTGCTCTGTTCTGTCCGAATTTGATACTTTTTCTTTTGAAAAATTGATGAAGTTTTTGTGTGAAAGCATGCATGGTGAAATAGCTTAAGTTGTTAATTGACTTAGCATGAAAAGAATTCAGTCTTCTTTTTCTAAGGAACTCAAGTAAAATGGCAATGACGTTGTTTTAATGAATTTTTAGTAATAGTCTTTAAACCGTGAGAATTTGAGCCTTCACTGCAAAATAATATTCTTTCTTGTTGTGTTTATTCCCTATCATGATTTTTACTCCAGAATTTGTCTTGAATCTTTGTTAAGGCTACATTACATGTACATGCTTGGAAATGATTTAGGCATTTGTTTCTTGTAACCATTCTAGCCAAATAGTCATCCTATGTATTATTTCCATTGTGTGCCACTTTGTACCTTACTTCCACCTTTCTTTCTTGTGTTTTCTAGCTCTCTCCCACTTTAAAACATATCATTTCTTTGCCCCAAACTTAAGATTTGAAGAGCTTTAGAAACCTCTTTCTTTTGAAAATAGATTGAATTGAGCATGTGCTAAAAGAAGGATTTGTGGGCTGTTTTGAATTTCAATTTTGCTACTCAAAAAAAAAAATGGCAACTCTTCATGAAAAAAAAAATATATATATATATACCATATGGAGATCAAAAAAAAAGAAAGAAAGAAGAGATCGAAAAAAAAAACAAAAGAGCAAGAAGGAGAAAAGAAAAGTAGCATTGTTGTGCCCAAATTTCAAAGTTCAATCTCTTGTAATCTTATTGATTGATGCTCTTCATTTCTTTAAGTTCTTGTTAAACTTTGCTTTGTGTATTTCTTTCTACCTCCCAATCATTCCTTCACCCAACCTTATACCCTTCCAAAGTCCTAATAATTCAAGCATGTATGTGATTCAAGTAGTGGAGATTTAGATTCTTGACAAGCTTATGGTAGTGAATTCTGTGATAAGTTGAATTTTGAGTGATTTACCCTAGACACTTAAGAGAATAGAGAGTAAACACATTCCTGGTGAGGAGGCTAATTACTTGAATTCATTCGTATCAAATTAAATTGCCATGACTTGGAATCTTAGAAATTTAAGATTAATTTTCTTCAAGTGCTAAATATTTTCAAAATTTTAATTATTTCATTCTAGCATGCTTTCCACGCTTTTCCTTTGGTGTCTTTTGGTGATCTGAATATTATTTTGCCCAGGCGTGCAAAAAGGCTAAGTGTGGGGGATTTGATATCGGGCATTTTTATATACTTTTTAGTCCCTATCTTAGTCCTATTGCTATTTCAATGTTGCCAACTCTCTTATTTTATTATATTTTGAATTTATTGGGTGTAAATTAATTATAGAATTAATATTATTCAAATTCATAATTTTATCCCAATTAATTCATGTGCTTAATTTCAGATCTAATTATTGGAGAGAAAAATGTTGACATGGACGTTTTGCTTACTTGGAGGCTACCTGGATATGATGACTGGGCATTGAATGGTTGACTAGGGCTGACTGGATTTATGGTCCCCACTGTTCTACACTTTACAGCAAAGGGGAATGTAATTTCTGTTTTGACAGCATGGACCTCTTACAGCAATCAATAGCAGACAGAAACAGCAAAGCAGTAGAGTAATTTGTCTGCTGCTGTTGCCACTTTTCTGTTGTTGTCTTGCTGCCCACATCATGGAAGAAGCACCAAGGAGGCATCCAAGAGGCATCTAGGGTAGAATATTCTCTAAGGAATTGAAGGCATCAGTTTTTAAAAATCAGAGGACACTTTTATTTTCTGAGCTTAGCAATTTTAGTAACTCTCTCTTCCTCTCTATTTTCCTTCTTCTGTTTTGCTGTCTTGCTCTCATGGATGGATAAATCTCCATTGTAATCAGTCACTAGGACCTTGGGATGTTTTAGCTTGAACTGAAAGTACAAGATAAGTGTTTTATTCTTCATTTCATCTCATTTCATTTCTGTTCTGCTTATATGTTTGTTGTTATCAGATTTTGGTTTGAATTTGAAAGAGCATAAACAGATTTATATATGAGATATAACCTTGCTTGACTGATTAGAAAAGTGAGTGAAATGAAATGGCTAGTTAGATGATATTTAACTTGATTTGGTTGAGGCTTTCCTTTGAAATGTGTCTAGTTATAGTTAATGAAGATATTCTTGGCTATAGTTAGTAGTATTAAATTCTAGATGTTACTCTGGAATCATTCTTTTTTATAAAGAACCAAGTGGTGAAATGAGAACAAAACTGAATCAATGAGCTAAGTGATGATGGTTACACTCCCACAAATTCTAGTGGCTGGTTGCACGGTTTTCTGTCATTGTCAAACTTGTTCTGCTGATATTATGCTGCTGTTGTTCATTGTTGCTGTTTTGTTACCACTTCTGTTATTACTGTCAACAAAACCCCCCCACGTTTATGTGCTATTAATTAATGTTTGGGTGTTCAGAATAACTAATTAGTAATTAGAAGTGAGGCTCCTTGAGTGAATACGACTTGGAGACCACTATACTGCAAGATTGCCATGAATTCAATTCTGGGCTATTCGGCATCGTAGTGGCATGAACCAGAGACCCACACCTTTGCTGAAGAATGGTTGCCAAAAGCTTGGCCTTGAGTTTAGGTGGAAGGAGAACATAGAGATAAAAGAGAGTGAGGAGAGAAGTAAAGAAAATGAAGAATAAGGGAATAGAAGTGAGGTCACCTATATATACTATAGTGAAATTATTGTTTTACCCTCCTATTAACCTCTGGTCAATGCTATTTATGGCAAATACATAATTTCTCCAACTTGGATATTGCTCATATCCTACACACCACACAATTTTATTATTATACCTATGCAGTCCTTAGTCACTAATTACCCCCCAAGCTGCTACGTCTAATCTCATGTTCTTAAACAATCGGAAAAAGTTTTCCCATACCTTAATTATTCCTTAAAAATTCAAATGAAAATCGTAAGTATTACAAGTTTTAAGGTTTAAGGATTAAGGCTTTTTGGCTTCTTAGGTGGCTTAGGCCTAATGGCTTCAATCGCCTAGGACTTGAGAATTAGACCATAGACCATAATCTTTATGGTTTATGACTAAAGACATTAGGCCCTGGGCTTTAGGCTTTGGCCTTTTGGAATAGCGCTATATTATTAGGATCTAATGCTTAACCCTAAAGGCTCAAGGCTAACATAAACAAAGTTCTAAGGGATCAAAGGCTAGAGATTAAAGATTAGGTCGTAAAGCTTAAGCTCTTAAGGGTTCATATCTTAAGTCTTAGAAATTAGGCCTTGATAAAGGCTACCTTAAGAATTAAAGATTAAGTGTTAGGGTTTAGACCTAGGCTTTAGAGGGTCTTAGGCATTTAAAGATACTTAAAGCTTGGGACATAAGATTTCAATCTTAATATTAGCCTTAAATCTTAAGGCCTAGGCTTAATTAGGCTTAAAAGTTTAAGCTTTAGGCTTTAGGCACTAGGCCGGCTATAGGGCTTGTTATTGAGGGTCCAAGGATTAATCCTATAAATTTAGGGCATAGGTATTTGGCCAATAAGTTTATAGCTTAGGCATGTGGGCTTAATTACCTTAAGACTTAGGACATAATACTTAAGAATTTGGGCTTAGGACTTGTTGGGGTTTTGAACATATGCTTTAGGACATAGGATTTAGGCTAGTTTAGTACTTTGGCCTTAAGATTTAGGAATGAATATAATTAGCTATTGAAAGTTCTGACTGACTCCTGTTGAATAGCTTTCTTACTAGTCTAGTTTGCATTTTTGATTGAGTAGAAGTAGGAAAATATACATGTACATATCATCCTCTGGTTACCAAAATTTTCTGACTATTCAGCAACTGAAATTTTAGTTAGTGATATTTATTTACTGCACACCCACTAATCTTTGGTCGGTAACGTAATTTTAAAATATTATTTTTATCTTTTTAAATGTCAAGAGGGAGTTCTCGAACACATGCGTGCTTGAGAGTTTATATAAAATATTGGAGAGTTTTTTTTTTAATTTCAAAATATTGAAGATTTCGCACATGAGAGTTTTATTTTTATTTTTATATCAATATACATAATCAAAAAATTGTTATGTTGTATATTTTTTAAATTAGAAAGTAAGCTTGGGACTGTGGCTTAAGGTGGATAGAGGGGACAAAATCCTTGCATTGCATTGAGTCTAGTCTATAGGGTATTTAGTTCCCCCATCCTTTCCTCATATTTTTTCAAATTTTCTACATAAGATTTACTCAGACTATGACTCACTGCAATTGGCCTTATTGTTTATAAAGTCCAGAGGTTGCAGTACCAACTATTTCAGATGCCTCAACTCCTAAATCGTATATGTGTCCTTTTTTTCCTCTTGATGTCATCTATAGATCAAGATTTGATAATTGATGTTCTGAGTTATCTGAAGATTAGTGCTACCTTTGATATTCCACCTTTGAGGAAAATGAAATTATATTACGCTGTAATAAATTATATAAAATTATACATAAAATAACACTTACAAATGTTGCTCAAATTTTTTTATTAACCAATCTTTGGTCAGTCTTAGTCTGATGGATTTGAAGAAATAATTCAAATGTGTAGTAGGTTCTCTTCCCAATAAGTTAGAGATAAAGCCTCTAGTGTGGAGATAAGTCAAATCCACTGAAGTCAGAAGGTTTATTTGTTTATTTTTGCTCGCTAAAATGTTTGAAACGTGGTGTTCCCTATTTATCGCATAATTGATTCCAAACAAATTCCCCAATCCACGTTAGTTTTTTATGTTTCTTATGCGTGGTATTACATCATATCTTTTAAGCTCATCGACACACAACTTTTCCAATTTTTTTTTGATTGGAGTCTTCATGTTGTGAATAGAGTCTTCACCTTAAGCCGTAGCTCCTCAAGAAAACCCCTAAGCTTTAGGCTTGGACGTGCCCACCTTGGCGCTTAAGGCTCCCAGGCCTGAATAGTCTCAAGTAGTGCCAACACCTTCTTCTTTGCATTAGCTTCTAAAAGTATGGTACGACCACGATAACCCTCAATTTTCCACGATTTTCATTAAATCTTCACCACTTGTCTTAGTCCATGGGTTTACAGATGTTTTGGGAACAATTTAACCCTAAAACCCCAAGTTAATTCCAAGAGTTAGAGTTTAAATCAAATTTCCTCTTAAAAACCTTAACTTTCCTTTTCTTGCTTTATTCCCTTGAATTCCTCCTTTAACCACGTTTAATCCATTAATATTTTGTTCTAAATTCATTATCAACCATCAAAGAGTATTTCTAATCCTCACCTAACTCAAAATCTCATAAATCAATTCAATCTCACCCAATTTGTCCATAAATCTGAAAATGAATAGAAATTTGAGAAAGTGAGATATGTACCTCAATTCCTCACTTTTTCCTTGGTGGTTGGTCGTTGGAGATTTGAACCCTCATTGGAGATAAGTTATCGGAAGCTTAGATAGTAGAGGATTGAGAAATGATGGAGAAAAGAGGGGCTGAGAGCTTAGGAATTGAGAGAGCTCTTGAAAGCACTCAAAAGTCCTATGTCCAATGTAATACCCAAGAAAAATAAAATATAAATATTTGTTTACAAACTACTGTTACTATTTCAGTATACGGTACTATTCACCCGTATAATACTATTTACGTATACGATACTGTTCATTTATGCAATCGAAATGTCAAGTACTAGATGTGGTTTGGTCATAAGAGAAAACTAGAAAGAAGTTTGTAGGAGAAAATGACGTTTTATGTGTAAAAATACCCTTAGGGACTAAATTGAAAGGACTGATTTGAAAAGAAACTTAAAGGTTTAAGGTGAAAGGATAGTTTTTCCTTTAAGTTTTCAATAGTAATAACAGAAAAAATTTTCAGCCGTTGCCGCTATTTACACAGTAACTGTATTATTAGAAATGTCATTTTCATAAATAGTAAATTGAATATTTTATTAACGTATAGTATCAAATAGTACCCTTGACTTTTCCTATAAATAGGCGCTTTCATTTCACTTCTAAACTCACACCTTCAACTTCTCTTCTTCTCTCCTTAAGTTTCTCTTACTTCAATGCTAGGCCTCTGAGATTGTGGGCCTTTCCTTTTCAGCTTAGGTAAGGATACTATGCCCTTTCTATGTCTTTCAAATTTTAGAAGTTATTTTCTTAAGTATGCTCTGTGGTTGCGGCCTTGGCTGATCTTCCACATCAGAAAAACTGTCCTTAGCTGTTTATATGTTATTTTGATTCTCTGATTACCGAAATAGAATGTAAACTGTGAAGAATACATGTCTAGGAAAGTTCTGGCTAAGGAAAGACCTGGTTTTTAAGTGTGTCCAGTGTGACCCTCTACTCTTTCCTGGGAACTTACCTGGTGTACTCTTTTACAGATTGTATTCTCTATTTCTGGTATGAATAGTAACCGTATGTATGAATAGTGACCGTACGTATGAATAGTGACCGTATATATGAACAGTAACCGTACATATGAACAGTATCTGTACGAAAACAATCCTAACGTATTTTCTCTAATCTTTCATGAAAATCTCTGTAGCGGTATACTGAAATTTATCTGTGTACTCTTGTCCGTAACGACTTAGAGAAGTGATACTCGTATGGAATCGAGGTGAGAGATCCTACCTTACCTTGTTTGCTTATTTAATGTATATATTAAAAGTATACTCTATATATATATGTGACATGAAATTCATGCATTCATGTTATACATTGAAATGTGTAAATATGATTCTGTTGTGAACTTTTCCTGAAATAAGATGCATATGGTTGCCTATGATTGTGTAATGTGGTTGTGTTTGATCTTAATAGAAACGGAAATAAAGTTTATGGGATCCCATAGGATGAAATAAGGGTGGAATGAAATCACTATAGCCACGTGATATTGAATATGATATTAGTCCTTTTAAGGACGGGGTGAAATAAGGTTAGACTACAGATTTGTCCCTTTGAGGACGGGGGTGAAATAAGGGAGGATACGGCAGGGGCCGTGGGGCAACGGCCACTTATTGTGGACGGGACCCGAAAAATGTCTGGGAACTTGATTTAGAATTGTATGAATTGTTTGAATTGTTTGAAATGTGATTTGGTTTGATCTTAAATATGTTGTTAATAATTGCGAGGTCGATTTGCTCACTGAGTTTAAAAGCTCACATTGTTTGTACAACCTTTTTGTTCAGATCAGGTTGCCAGTGAAGAATATCCGCTAGAAGAGTAAATCACTTTGGACCTTCCCGCTATCGGGTAGGCCCCTCTATTGTTGTAGATTATGTTGCTCTGTAATCATCTAGGACATCTAGGTCAGGGGTTTGGCATTTGGTTTGTATGTCAGCATAATAATGTATTGAGAATCTATTATTACATGCAAATCATCTCTATGATTTTCAGATAAAAAAAAAATTTGATATATTTATCGGAAGGCTTACAGTGATGAGAGATTCATCATTGTGCCGGTCATGTGCCCAGAAAACGGGTCGTGACAAAGTTGGTATCAAAGCAATGGTTGTTAGGTCTCCTAGTGATTACAGAGCAAGGTAACCTTAGTGGGACCTCCTCTATCGTTGTGAACCCGGGCACAACTATAGAGAGACGGCTCTACTGAAGGTCCTGTAGGATGTTTCCATTTCCTTTCCCTCCGAGACTTATAGGAATTATGTTTTTAGTTTTAGACAGATGTCGCTACACTTTTGAACTTAGTAAAGGAAAGGTTATTACTTGTTTGATTCCGTTGCTGTCGGATCAAATATTTATATGGTGGATTTTATAAGCTGAATTCATGATTGAATTTGTGTAGCTATATTATTTTAGGGTACCAGCCAATAAAAGAAACCACTTGCATTAAAAACAAAAAAAAAACTGAAGGATTACATTGCAAAAAAGAAGAAGTTTACTCATGCATGAGTAATCTAAAAGCGAGGTGGTCTTGGATTAGGAGGGTTGTATTGTATCATCACCCCTCGACCATTCCTTGGAGCAAGGGACATAGCAATGTCGCGGAGGGTAGTGTAAATCCCATTCATACAATCAACACTTCTTTGTTGTTGATTGCAGAAGCACTGGGTAGACCAATAGAAGAACCTGTCTATTCTTGAAGTCATTTCTGCATGATTGCGTTTAGTTAACTTCTCCAGGTCTCCTATCATCTTTTTCAGATTTTTCACCTCCTGCTCTAGACAGGCGATTTTGTCCTCCGAGGTATGGCCCGTGCTAGTCTCCTCAGCTTCCTCGATCTTCTTCATTTTCTTCTCCTTCTGCTTCTCTGGAGACCCCTCAAAAGGTCTTTTGCCCTTGTCTTTGCCCAGACTTAAGTTTAAGTCGAGCTCTTCTTCCTTAGCCTCTACTGTGAGATCAATGTACTTCCTTGAGGCCATGATTTGGAAAAATTTAGAAATTTTCGTAAGAGTATGAGGCGAGAGGAATACTGGGGGATTGTAGGCTCAGAGATTATTACTCTTTGTGGTGTGGTAACTGAGAACGCTGGGAAGGTTTTTATAGAGAAAAATTTGGACTAAGAGACAAAGAAGATATCTCTTCACCGCACCCCTACACGATCAACCTATGGATTTCTGCAAGCTGGAAGCCAGAAGTCTAGGGTAGGCATGCACACCGATAGCGCGTTGCATTAATGCTAAAACCATGAAAGTCAATATTCGGTGGATTTGCGGTCGATTTTACTCGGTTTTCCCATTTCTCCCGTTGGCATTTTCCGAAATTCAAAGAAGTTGATAACATAGCCATCAAAGATTGCCTTGGATGCTTTTATGATGAACTGAAATGCATTTCTCTGTTTTATTGTGTTGTTCTTAAGAGCCTTCAGTTGAGTATAATATACATAATTGATTGAATCATGTTGTAATTACATGCATGTATGTTATTCATGCATAATGAGTGAAGGCTACGATCAAGGAGAATATGTGATGATCCTACATATACTCATAGAGATGTGAAATCAAAATGACTTGGATAGAATAAAATGTGTAGATGATGATATATCTTCATGGTTACACATACTTACATATAATGCTCTCGTGGGCAAATGAAAGGCAGTGATTTCCTTACATCATGATAATACTTACTGCATGTGACCGTAAGCAGTTAACTTTGTTTTAATATATATATATTGATATACATATACTATGTGTAAATCCAGAATAAAGACACCGATCAGAATCTAAGATAAGGCTAATATGAGACTACCCGATCATAGAGGGACATCGTGATATGGGATTACAGGATAAAACAAGTTAGAGGGAGAAAATCTCAGACTGAAGAGCGTAGTTAGTCAAAAGTTTGAGAAAGGTCAAGATTAGCCGAAAATTTTTTTTTGAGGAAATATTTGACTTATGTTAATTGCATTTACTATTTATCTGCATGTCCGACATTAATTGCTGGCATTGCGACATATGTGATCTGTAAACCTTATAGCGAGCGGCGTATAGGTTGTGGTGGCTTTAGCTCCAGGGGCTTCGGGTTGTCTATAAATCTTGTTTGCCCGTTACCCTACTCATCGCACCAAGCAAACCTACTTCTTTCATTACATACCTATTTCTCAATCTCCATTCCTTTCTCATACGAAGTTATTTCTGATATCCCTAGAGCAATGGCCGATAATAAGTCTTTCAACTTGAATTTTGAGACTGGCAATGTAGAGCTTGATTTAAATCTAAGTCTCGGAGACAACAAAGGGAAGAGACCTGTAGACAGGTCACCAGAAATAAAGAAGAGAAAGAGGGATGTAATAGAGTTGGAGGAGGACAGTACTGCAACATCCTCAGAAAATAAGCTTGCATTCCTGGAGCGTAAGATCGAAAATCTGGAGCGTAAGATAGAGAGCCTAGAATACAAGACAGAGGACCAAAAGCGACTAATAAATCGTCTCTTTGAAAACCAAGAGAAACTGATAAACCGTCGTTTCGGGGAACTAGCTAATCGAGTTGATAGACATTCAATGTTTGCAACTCAAAATTTTCGTGACCAACAAGCAAGGTGTATTGACTGTATGAACGGAGTAACTTCAGCTCTTCGCCAAATTTCTCAGGCACTTCCTCCAGAAACTCTTTCTAGGCTGCAACGATTAGCTTCCTCCTTAAGGTCTGAAGCACCTTCCTCTTCTAGACCTGGAGCACCTTTTACATTTCAAAAGCCTCCTCGTCCTTAATTTATTCTTTCTTTTGTTTGTATCTAAAGCTATATTTGGTCTAAGCTTCATGTATTAAAATTATCTATGTACTAGAAATAAAATTTAAGTTAGTATTTAGATCTTCTTTGTTGAAGTGATTCCTTTTACTGAAAGAACTTGAGGAATGAGAAGATGTTGGACTTATATTTCATACTTGATTATGGAAACTCTAAAGCAGAGTATGGTAATATCTTTTTGACTGAGCAGAGTTATTAAAATGATATTTCATTACACTTCTGAAATATGGAGGAATGCTAAATAAGTATTTTATGAACCTATAAGAACTATGAGTTTGCCCTAATCATTGAAGGGATACGACTCTATATGAGTCATTGAGGTGAGAGGAATTTCTATATATATTTATTTTATAATTATGCATGAGGAGTATGTTATTTACTTAACACATTTTCTGAGATTGTTCTTCCTAGAGATTTATGTAATAATTTTACGTGATTTTTCTTTTTATATGACGCATTCAGCTGAGAGTATCGCCTTAAGGTAGAAGGATCACCTTCGGGCAAGAATATTGCCTATGGCCAAAATGATGTCTTCAGGTGAGGTGCTTGTATTCGTAAAAGTTATAAGTTATGTGTGTGATAACTTGTGTCCTGATATTCAGTATAAACTAGAAAGACCACGTGTCACTTTTGAGAAGACACCTATTTGAGGTTTTACATAGAGACAGAGTTCGTCTCTGATCAGATGGTTTAAGTTTGGTAAAGGTTATGAGGATGAGACACTTTATGGTACAAAAGGTTGTGGAGAAGATCAAACTGATGAGGAAGAGATTGTTTGCTATTTAGAAAAGGCAAAAATTCCTATGAAAATTATTAATAATGCGGTCTAGAGTTCACAGTCGATGCTATAGTGTTCTTGTAAATCCTACCAAGGATGTGAAGATGTTTGGAAAGAAAGAGATACAAAGGATGAGATATAGACGAAGTAATCATACTTTTTTCAGTCTTGAGATGAGTTTTGAATTAGGGGGACCGTGGGGCAACGGCCACTTATTGTGGACGGGACCCGAAAAATGTCTGGGAACTTGATTTAGAATTGTATGAATTGTTTGAATTGTTTGAAATGTGATTTGGTTTGATCTTAAATATGTTGTTAATAATTGCGAAGTCGATTTGCTCACTGAGTTTAAAAGCTCACATTGTTTGTACAACCTTTTTGTTCAGATCAGGTTGCCAGTGAAGAATATCCGCTAGAAGAGTAAATCACTTTGGACCTTCCCGCTATCGGGTAGGCCCCTCTATTGTTGTAGATTATGTTGCTCTGTAATCATCTAGGACATCTAGGTCAGGGGTTTGGCATTTGGTTTGTATGTCAGCATAATAATGTATTGAGAATCTATTATTACATGCAAATCATCTCTATGATTTTCAGATAAAAAAAAAATTTGATATATTTATCGGAAGGCTTACAGTGATGAGAGATTCATCATTGTGCCGGTCATGTGCCCAGAAAACGGGTCGTGACATCCAAAGTCCTAAGGCTTAGTCTAAGTTGTAAAAAGACTCATAGAACATAGGATATAGGATTAGGACTTAGAAAATAGGATATAATTTAGGGCTTAGGAATTATGCACTAGGACTTAGGACTTTGAGATTAGCACTTAAGATCTAAAGCCACAAGATTAAGGACATGTGACTTTGGACTCAAGACTTAAGAATTAGGTCTTAAGAGTAGGACTTAAGCATTTAGCACTTAATGATCAGGATTTAAAACTTAAGGCTTTGACATTAAGATTTTGGGTTTAGGACATAAAGACTTTTACTTATGATCATAGACTTAGTTAGGACTTAGCATCTAGGACTTTGGACCTAGGACTTTTACCTTGGGACATGGGACTTAGGATAGGACTTGAGCCTTTAGGGATTATAAAGACTAAAGGCATAAGATTTATGTTCAAAGACGAAGTTCTGAAGACTTAAGATTAAGCTCTAAGTCCTTTGTGCTATAGCCTTAGTCCTATAAACCCAAGTACTAAATCCTAAGTTCTTATCCCTAATTCCCAAGTCTTTTTCTCTAAATCATAAACTTCTATGTTCAAAGACTTAAGATTAAGCTCTAAGTCCTTTGTCCTATAACCTTAGCTTGAAACCTAAGTCCTAAATCCTAAGGTCTTGTCCCTAATTCCTAAGTCTTTTGTCCTAATCACAAACTTCTTAATTCCTAATTCCTTAGTTAAGGCGTGATTCCTTTGGCTAATGTTCTAAGCCTTGAGTCTAAAGCTCAAATTCTAAGATCTAATCCCTAATTTTGAAGTCCTAAGTCTAAGGAAGGTCATAAATCCCAAGTCCTAAATTTTAAGTCCTTAATCCTAAGTCCATAATCCTTTCCTTATTTCTATGTCTTAATTCCCAAGTAATAAGTCCTAAGTCCTAGGGCCTAATTCCTATGTCTTAATTAAGTTTTAAGATTTTTATGTCCAAAGGCCTAATTATTAAATGGAAAGTCCTAATTTCATAGACCCTAGCCATAAAGTGCTGGTGTAAGTCTTGAAGTCTATCTAAGTCTTACTAAATCTTAGGACTAATTCTTGGACCTAAGTCCTAAGAACAAATGAAGAAGAACAACACCAAGAACATCAACAAAAATGTGAGAAGAATAATAACGACTAAAACATTGTTCCAGTATATAGTTCTATTTACCAATACGATACTATTCACATATACGGCATATGGACTGGGCATAAGAGGAAACTAGAAAGATATTCACGGGAAAAAGAAAACGTTTTTTATGAGAAAATCCTCTGATGGATTAAAATTAAAAGGACTAAAATGAAGAGAAAATTAAAACTTTAAGAGAAAAGAAAATTTTCCCTTCATGCAGTGTCACGTATTTTCAGTCAAAGAATGTAGAGTAAAGTACATAGTAAATTAAATTATTAAAGCGCATAGTTTATGAATAGTATCCATATGTATTGATAATATTTGTATATATAAATAGTAATCATACGTATAAATAGTATCCATATATATGAATAGTATTCATAAGTATTTTTTAATGGCACAAGGGTTGGAGGAAAATGAGAGAACAAAACCTCTTAAAGGAGGTGTGTGGGCCTTCAACGGGATTTTAGACATCCTTTGATATGTATAATGTGTAGAAATCTAGCTCGAACCTGAGGTGAAGGACCTAGCCTTACCTTTGTTTGCTTATTTTTCTAGGATTATGTTCCTAGCAACTCTTACATTTTGTTAGTATGTTATGAGTTGATGAGATGCTTGTTATGCAAAAGTCCTCATATGATTGAGAATGTAATAAACATATCCGTGTGTGGTTGTTGATTAGAGATAAATGTCATAGGTCATGAATGAAAATGATTAATTATAAATTTTGCATGCTAAGTGATAATTTGTGAACCAATCTTGTTGAAAAGGTTGTCCAGTGTGAAATTATATATGGTGAGTGAAACATGTATTTATGCATATACATAGGCAATATTATGAATGTTATGTGTGTATATGATTATACCTTGTGCATGATCACATGTATGTGGTGTAGTTATTTATTTTTGGTAAGTCAGTGGACCAGACTCACCTCATCACAGTTTTAGGTAAAGAAGGCCTTACAGTTTCGAGGACAAGCATGTTGAGGATACCTCTCATTTGTTCAGGGTATGGTAATAGTTTTAATTATGTTTTGGTAATCTTAGAAAGCTCTGTAATCGGTAGATCACATACTACTTTATAGAATGATTAATAGATTATGTGGGGAAATAAATAAGAAAAGTGTAATAGAAACTTGAGAATTTATTTATGAAATTGCATCTCACACTTATTTGGTTATAAGAAGAGAAAAGATTTTCTTGTTTTATTTCTTCATTTGTGTAATTTAAATTGATTACTTTTAAAGTAATATTGAGATAAGAAATAGAAAAAATAATGAGTTTAAGGGAAAGTTAAGCTTGCGATAGTGTGGGTTTAGACATCGTCTGCACTAGTCATAGGCTTGGACTTTGGGCATGAAAAAGATGGTATTAGTGTTTAGAATTAGGTCTCCTACTGATTATAGAGCAAGGTAACCTTAGTGGGTCTTCCTCTATTATTGTGAACCCATGCATAACTATAGAGAGACGGCTCCATCAAAGGCCTTATAGGATTAGTTGTACATATTCCTTTGGAATTTTACTCCTTGGCATGTTGGTTGTATAGAGTCCTTAAAACTAAGGTGTTAGTTCCATTGTGTGTATAGCCTTGGCACCTTGGTATGGTGTAAAAGACAAGCAGATGTACCCTTATGGCTAAAAATGTTGGTTGAGGATCCCCCAAGGAGGGAGGAATACCTCCTCAATAGACTCATGCATGAAAGGTCTTTGAAACTCATAATAATCAAATCATGGTTGGCTTGGAACCATGTCAAATAAGAATTTATACATAATTGAACCATAAGTATGTATAATTAAGTTGAAAATATGATGGTTGTGAAACCATGATAACTTATTGATATGATTGATTGAGAACAAATGGTAGTCATGGATGAGAATGACTAGGATCATGTGATAGTGTTTGTACCATGTTGAATGAATGTTTGTGATTATATTATGCATTATTTAGATTTGTGATTGTGGATGAGTAGAGTCATTGCTGGTGATAGAGCCATGATCTCGTGGGTTATGAACTGGTTACTAGTGACAAAGGCATGAAACTAAAGGTTATTAGTAGTCTATTGCTAGTGATAGAGGCAAGTACTCTGCCTGAGAATTACCAGTGATAGAGGCATGACTCGACATGAGGCAAGTACTATTAGAAAAGTGCTTTAAAGGCAATCACATTTAGCATCAGATGTACAAACTCAATTATTAATTCAAAGAGGTTTTCTTCATTATTTATGTTCATATTTATAAACTCAATATTTGATCGTAATATAGGTAATGATCCATGATACAAAACATAACATGAAGGAAATTACGATGGCAATCATAATGTGAGATTCCTATCATGTGTAATTATGTATGTGTCTAAATTATCCCTAGTCCTAAGATCACCTAAGATTGGACATCACTGATCCGGATAGACTACCACATGTTATACTTCTTGATTTGATCAAGCATATGTCCTCATAAGCTATAAGCATGTGATGTTTTCAGTAAATATGTGAATGCTTGTTAAAGGTAACAAATACATTGGATGACCTCTATATGAGACAATACATGAATACCTATTCAAATATCAATGATAGGTCTCATAGTAGCTAACAGTTCAAGTATCCTTGGACTTGAGGACCTCATCTTGGATATAGATTAGATATGGATCATATGTTTTGGCTTCATTCCTTGTTACCCACCATGGGTCGCTCTTAGGATGTGATTGGACACAACATGAAGTATTCGAAGATATTTGAGTAATCAACAAAGGATTCACTACTCTTGATAGAAGGAAGTATACTTATGACCACTTGTTGAGATAATCACTAAGAAGTCTTTAGCCGAAGCAGACTTGTCATGACGATGGACTTCAATAACTTATTTTAAAGTGATTGATCTCACAGGACAAGGAACTGACTACTTAGGCTGGACTTGATGTAATCTATAGTGGGAGTTGACATATAGGTCGTACTCTGAACCAAGTGGGTATAAGATGGTGAAGGGACACATTTCATATGTGCTTTAGCTACAGAAAGGTTTAGAGCCAAACAGTTGACTTTACAATCAATTGATGGTCAAGATGTGTTGCTAGATACCGCTTGTGATCTCTATTTACATTCAAGTGTTGACTATGAATAGCCAACATAACTGGAAAGTTAACGGGTCACACGCATAGAAATTTATTAGCAATGTGAAACGGGCTTGAGGATTTGATCCAAAATTGGAGAATTAATTAAAAGAAGATAAGATAATAAAAGGATATTCCTATTCCTATCTAAACAAAGAAAAGCCCAAATGAGAACCTCTTGGCCTCCTCCTCTTTCAAAGAGATTGGGCTTTTTAAGGTGCCACCTTAATAAGCCCAATAAGGGAATGGTACCCACTAAGGGAATTAGGGCTTTAGATAGTTTGAAGTAGCACCTATCACATTAAGAGTGATAGTGAAAGCCACGTACAATATACTTTATCTCAATTGTTGAGAATCTTGTTTAGGAAACACTTTTGTTTTCTTTATAGCTTCTCCATGCTTGCTAGCACAAGAACAAGAAGAAACCCCGTTACCTAAAGAGGTTTTTCCTTAGCGTATTTCACGTGGACTACTAGGTATCCCATTTTGAATACTTACTTTAGCTTGAAGAGGTTGTTGCACTACAAGAAGTATTTCTCTTCATTTTGATTACTTGATTAATGTAATGGTAATATAGGTTGATCCTTTAGTGAATGTATTTAGAGAAAAAAATTTAAATTTAGCTACGTTCTATGATATCTAAAATCCTACAATAGTATCAGAGCCCGCCTATAGTTACCATCACTTTAAAACGAAATGTATGAACATAATAGAAATCGACAAGTTTAGGTTTGTGTTTTTGAAACATAAACATGGCATGATGCTTATTTCTTTTTCTTTAAAATTTTCTATGAAAGAGCATGAGATGTTCTTATGAATTTTATTGAGAAATATGTTTTGAATTTTGCTTTGTTAAAGAACACATTTTGACGTCAAACATGAACATTTTTTTAAAAGAAAAATATGTTGTTTTCATCAAAAAAAATTTTAAAGAAAATATATTTTGATCTATAAACCCTATTTTTTTCTTTATTAGTAAATGTTTGTTTTGGCGTAAAAATAAAAATAATTTTTTTTTCAAATTCAAGACTGAATTAGGGTTAATTAATTTGATTGATTTAGATCCTGATTAGTTTCTCAATATGATTTAGGAAACAAAATAATTAGATTAATTAATTCACTATATTTTTATTTTCCTAATTTCTATTAGGAAATTAATAAATTAAATTGATTGATTGATAATGGAATAATGAATCTTAATCAAGTCAAATAAATTGATTCGATTGGATCAAGATTAGTTTCCTTATATGATTTAGGAAATAATTTAATTAATTGATTAGATTGTATCTTGATTATTTTCTTAACTTAAATTAGGAAACAACCTTTCTAAAATTAACCAAAATCTTTATTACTTTCCTAATTTAAATAAGGAAACAAATCAATTTGGAATTGAATTGAGATTTATTTATTTTGCCTAATTAGATTAGGAAACTAGAATTAAAGGTTTTTTAATTCCAAACAAGGAAACAAGCAATTTTTAATTGAGATTATAATGAAAGTAGAAATAATTAATGTGATGAAATTATTCTAATGTAGATCTTAAATGCTAATTTTTGTTATATATTTATTTTGATAGACAATGCATGATAGGATGTATGTATGACATGATAGCTGGTTATGGACTTACCATGTATGAATTATTCATGCATGTTTTTAAATTATAGTTTTCGTAACTAGGGTTTGTGTACCCTACCTCTCCCTATTTCTCTGTTTGTACTTTTCTTATCACCTAACTCCCCTCAAATATAACTTGAGGTTTCTCATTATACAATGTAATTAAATTAAATAAGGTTAGTATAGGAACAAGACGCAAGAAAGAAACCGTGGAGATAAAGCTGAGGAGCCGAGGCCATATGAAGGGTTGACCTAGTCATATGGCCTAGGTTTGACCTAGTCATCAATGTAAAATCATACATATACCTAGGTTGACCTAGTCAACTCTTTTGGCACCAAGGGTTGACTATAGATAAGTCCATAACCACGCTATATAGTTTACAATCTATATATGTGTAATGAGATCACATATATGCATGTCTAATTTAAAATCTGATGAGACTAATTAAGAAAACCCTCGAATAAAATTAAAGCTAAAGTCTTCCATTAATATGGGGTGAACCAGAGATCTTTTTAAAACTTAGGTTATTGGGACTCTCTCCAAGCTTGGCTTTAAGTTGAATATATTCAAACCATTGAGATACGATTTTATGATTGGCTTTAACTTTTAGCTTTGATTTGTTGGACTCTCTCCAAGGTCAATGTGGACAGAGACTAGGTCAGGCTATATATATATATATATATATGATGTGTATGAGTAAAGTTAACAAGCCCAATGATTAGTGCGTACATCAACAGTTGATAGTACTACTTGATCGTTGCATACAAGATGTAATTGGTATAAGATACCTACCATTTTGATCCAAGATGGCTTGTTGCGCTCTCCAAGGTCATTCAAGGTGAGTTTTGGACATCGAGCAGACTAGGAGAGCTTCCAATGGGTCTCCCAGATCCAAAAATGAGTTTTTTATTTTTATTTTGAGTTCGTAATAGTGGGATAATGTGATATATTAAAACCGTATCTCATGCATTCATGTACATACTTTAACATGTTCATATAAAAACATCTAGGTTGATAGAATCATGACATCCATCGTGAATTTGAGATCAATTCTCGAGTCAAATAAGTTAACTAAGGCAAATTTCTTGGACTGGCTAATAAACTTGAGAATTGTTCTCCCTGAACACATTGCCTACGTTCTTTGATGAGGTACTCCCTGAACCCCTTGCTGATGAG
Source organism: Biancaea sappan (assembly GCA_037074585.1). Taxonomy (NCBI): domain Eukaryota; kingdom Viridiplantae; phylum Streptophyta; class Magnoliopsida; order Fabales; family Fabaceae; genus Biancaea; species Biancaea sappan. The sequence continues at coordinate 15,675,993 of CM073495.1, read as the reverse complement.
ATGATGAGACCAAGTGTTGGCCTATAAAAAACGCATGGGTGATGATGAGCTAGCAACATGTATCATGTTCTATGACACTTGAGATTCAGAAGCAGCACGAGGTTTGATGAGCAAGCAAGAACAGAAAGGTTTGATGTCTCATGTTCACTTTTTCGTTCCAAGATGCAAGAAAGGGCATCTGTAGTGCAACACGCACTTAAGATGAATGGCTACATTGAAATGTTAGTAGTGCTAGGTTTCACGATGGATCATGAATTAAGTGTTGACTTAATTCTCCAAAGTTTACTTCATAATTACAAGCCGTTCGTCATGAGCTATCAGATGAATCAAATCTCATCAACTATACTAGAGTTGATCAACCTACTCAAGGCAACTGAGCCTTCTATCAAGAAAGAGAATAAGGCTGTGATGTTAGTGGATTCTTCTAAGAATAAACGAAAATGTTCCAAGAAGAAAAAACCCATTAAGGCCAAGGGAGGTATCAAGAAAAAGTAGGCCAAGAAGGCAAAGAAAGCTACAACCAAAGGGACTTACTTCCATTGTGACAAAGGCAGCCATTAAAAGAGGAACTACAAGGTTTATTTGGAGTTCCTGAAGAAGAAAAAGGTCGATGCCAAAACTACTTCAGGTATATTCGTTATTGAGATAAATATTATTTCTAGTAATACTTGGGTATTAGATACCAATTGTGGCTCATACATATGTATCAACATGCAGGGCTTAAAGAACAATATAGACAATTAACCAAAGGAGAGGTGGACCTATGAGTCAAAAATGGAGCAAGAGTTGCTGCATTAACTGTAGGAACTTATGTATTACCTTTACCTAGTGGTTTAATTTTAGATTTAGACGACTGTTATTTTGTTCCATCCTTGATTAAAAACATTGTTTGAATTTTGAGTTTGAATAAAAAAAAGTTTTCATTTAATATTTAGTAAAAACTATTATCACATAATGTTAAATGGTATTCTGGTATTCTTTATGGCATTGGAACATCATATGATGGGATTTATGTATTAGATACATCTAACCTGATTCTTAATATCGAAAATGGTAGCCTTAAATGCCTAAAACAAGATAATCAACTAACCTCATATTTATAGCATTGTCATTTAGGTCATATAAGTGAGAAACGCATGAGTAAGTTACACAAAAGAGATGACTTAGGGTTATTTGATTATGGATCATATGACATGCATTTCTTGCTTAAGGACAAGATAACTAAATCACCTTTTAGTAGAAAGAGTGAACATGCAACTGACTTATTGGGTTTAATACATACAGATGTATGTGGACCAATGTCAATGCACACCAAGAGTGGTTATGCCTTTATCGATAACTATTTTAGATATGGGTATGTGTATCTAATGAGAGACAAATCTGAGGCCTTTGAGAAGTTTAAAGAATTCAGATATGAAGTAGAGAAATCAGTTGATAAAAATATCAAGACACTAAGATCTGATTGAGGTGGTAAATACTTAAACCAAGAGTTTCAGGATTATCTTAGAGATAATGGGATATTGTCCTAGTGGACTCCACTTTACATTCCATAAGATAATGGTTTGGCTAAAAGGAGAAACGGAACCTTGTTAGACATGGTTAAGTCCATCATGAGTCATGCAGAGCTCCTTAAGTCCTTTTAGGGCTATGCACTCGAGACCTCTCTTGACATCCTGAACAGAGTCCCAACCGTAGTTGATTAACAAGAAATGATATAACAAGAAATTCATCTTATCTTACTTGAAGATATGGGGTTGTCCATCTTAAGTGAAGCAGGTAATTTCAAATAAACTTAAGGCAAAATCTGACAGATGTCTATTAAGCAGACAAGATGATATCAATTCTACTACACTTTGGAACAAAAGGTGTTTGTTTCAAGGCACGCTGTCTTCCTAGAGAAAGAGTTTCTCTTAATGGAAAACAGTGGGAGTATGATTGAACTTGAGGAAGTTCAAGATACCCAAGTAGCATAGAACAACTGCCTGCTCAAAAGTCGATAGACACAGAACATCTACTAGCTCAAGAGCTAGAGCTGTTAACTCATTTAAGAAGAGTAACAGCCAAACCTTTCGTACAAGCACAAATGCTTCGTAGATCTAGTAGGGTACATAGGGCTCATGAGAGATATGGATTTCTCATAAGGGAACCCAATGATGTACTACTTATAGAAGTACAACCTATGAAGAAGTTCTGAAGAGCTCAAAATTTGATAAATGGCTCAACACCATGAAATTAGAAATGGGTTTCATGTACGACAATCAAGTATAGATTTTGGATGATCTGCCTGAGGGGATAAAGCTCATCGGGTGCAAGTGGATTTTCAAAAGAAAACCGACATAGAAGGTACGTTGCAACTTACAAAGAAAGGTTGGTTGCAAAGGGATATCATCAAAAACAAGGAGTTGATTATGAGGAAACCTTTTCACTGGTAGCCATGCTTAAATCCATTAGGATACTCCTAGCCATAGTAGCTTATTATGATTATGAGATATGGCAAATAGATGTGAAGACAACTTTTCTAAACGAAAACATGATCAAGGATGTATATATGATACAACCCGAAGGATTTAAATCTAAAGATAATAACAAAATATGCAAGCTTCAAAGATCCAGGAGTTGGAACATCTAATTTAATGAGACCATCAAAAAGTTTAGTTTCTTACATACTACTCATAGGAAATGACGTTTCTGTCCTTTAGTCCGTGAAGATTTGGCTTTCCAAGAATTTCTCCATGAAAGACCTTGGAGAAGTAACCTACATATTGGGGATAAGGCTATAGAGATAGATCTAAGAGGTTGCTTGGTCTTTCATTGTCTATATACATAGATAAGATACTAAAGAGATTTAGCATGGAAGAGTCCAAGAGAGGATCCATTTGCATGACACATGGATTACACTCTTAAAGTCTATGTGTCCGAAGATATAGGATGAAAGAACTTGCATGAATTTAATCCCCTTACACCTCAGCCATGGGATCAATCATCATGTATGCTATGTTATGTACTAGGCCAGACGTATCATATACTCTGAGTGTCACGAGCATAAATCAGTCTAACCCGAGTAAAGGTCATTAGGTCATTGGGTGGCTGTTAAGTACTTAAGAAGGACAAATGATTTATTCTTAATATATGAGAAGGAGATCCCAAGGTAAGCGGGTATACAGATGCCAGCTTTCAAACCAGCAGGGATGATTCAAGATTCTAGTCAAGTTATACATTTATATTAAACAAAGGTGTAGTCAGCTGGAAAAGTTCCAAGTAAGAAACGAATACAAATTCTATTATCGAAGCAGAGTACATTGTGACTTCTGAAAGTAATGGTTGGAACCCAAGAGGGGGGGTGAATTGGGTTTTATAAATTTTTCACAAGAATTAATTGGAAGTTAAAATGATTTTCTGTAAAAGTACAATGCTTAGGATAATAAATACAATACAGAAAATCAATGTGCTGTCAAGATAAATAATTATAAAGATCAAGGAATTAAATAATAGATATCAATATGCACAAATTAAAGAGTAAGGGATAGAGAAAGCAAACTCAGAGATTTATACTGGTTCGGCTAATCCAAGCCTACATCCAGTGCTCAAGAGACCACTTGAGTATTTCCACTATAATTGCAAGTTTAATCCGGGTACTTGCAAACCACTACAACCACGCAAATTCGATCCGGGTATTTACGAAACCACAATGGAGAATATATGAATCTGAGCTCCTCCTCAACCCAAAGCAAGTTCTTCCAACACCGGTACTTGCGAACCTCAACTCAGAATAATATATGTGTTGATCAAAATCAACAATACAAAGAAACTCTCTTTAAAGAGTAGATGAATACAAATGAAGCTCTAATAACTATAATGATAGAGAATATGCAAGATTTGGCTCAAGAATGCTTTCCTTTCTCTCAAAGATGATAGAAGAAGTTAATATCACATTGTAGGACTTTGTTCTAGCTCAAAATCGTGTATCTAAGGTCATATATATAAGATTTTACAAAACTAGCCGTTATATAGCCGTTACAGCACTTATAGTGCAGTCCAGATTTTGAGCTTTCTTTAAAAATTCATAACTCCCTCATTTGAACTCCGTTTTAAACAAATAATATACCGTTGGAAAGATCTTGGAGTCTAGTTTCAAATGAACTAAGTTTTACTCAAAAATTATTTTTCTTTTAAAAGATATAATCAAAATACTAACTATAGGTCAAAACAGAATAATCAACTTTCAGTTTTTCAAACTATATTTTAAAATAGTCATATATTTCTCATTTGGACTCCGTTTTCAATAAATAATATACCTTTGGAAAGATCTTTGAGTCTACTATCAAATGAGATTAAGATACTTGAAAAAATAATTTTTCGTTTATGAGATATGATATAAAGAGTGACCAAAGGTCAAAAACTAACTTTTGTAAAATTTCATATCTTACTATCTTTTTGTTCAAAATAATTGAGCCAATGTATGCAAATCTAAATCATTGAGTTGCACAAGTATACTAGCCTATATAAAATATACCTAATGTAAACACATAGGCTATCTTGATGCATCCAAGCTTCCAAGACTTCAAATCTTTTAATTCTTCATTTCTTGGAGCTTCATCCTTGCATGTTGTTTTCCTTGAGTGAAGCATGATATTGCTTTTCCTTGTTCTTCAATACAATGCTCACTCTTCTTTTTTTGAACCAACCTATAAAATATATCTTACTTGCAAACCCAATGGTTAGTTTAATAGCATGATTCAATATATGCAACATACATATTAAATAACATAATCATGCTTATATATGATAATTAATCTTTATATATATCAATGCTACTATTCAAATACATTTGTCATCATCAAAACTTATGGCATATAGCCTTAGGGTCAACAACTTCTAAGGCAGCAAAAGAAGCAGTTTGATTAAGAACTTCATCATTGAACTAGAAGTGGTCCCCAGCATTGTTGATGCAGTATTGGTCTATTGCGACAACAATGGAGCCATTTCACAAGCAAAGGAGCCACAGTCTATTCAGAAATCCAAACACATCCTTCATGCTATATTTTGTGTCATGGATTTCATTACTTATATTACCATTATGATGGTAATATAAGTAATGAACTACACACACACTAACTAAACCACTACCTCAGTCTAAGTTTGAGACACACACACACACCATCATAATATGTTCATATTCATAAATATTAGATCGTAATATAAGTAATAAAATCCAAGACACAAAACATAGCATGAAGGAAATTATGATAACGATCATAATGTGATATTCCTATCATGTGTAATTATGTATGTGTTTAAACTATCCCTAGTCGTAGGATCACCTGGGACTAGATATCAATGATCCAGATAGACTAGCATATGTTATGCTTCGATTTGATCAAGCAACTGTCCTCATAAATTATACGCATAAAATGCTTTGAGTAAACATGTGAATTCTTGTTAAAGGTAACAAGTATATTGGATGATCTATATGAGACATCACATGGATATCTACTCAAATGTCAGTGATAGGTCTAATTATTAATTCTGTCCTAAATGATTATTTATTGATTGTTAAGCTATATGTTTTAATTAATATAATTGTGCACCATATTTTGTAATTGTAAATCATATCAAATGAATACTATTTTGAAATTTTTGGTAATAAGTTCAAATATTTTTATATGTAAAAATTTTGTTAATTCTAATGACAATTCTAAAATAATATCAATTAAGTCTTATAAAATAACTAATTAACATAATATAAATAATCAAAATAAAATAAATCAATTTTTAATTATATATATATTTTTTAATAATAACATTACATGGACGTCATATACGATCTACATTGGAGTATAATTAGATTAAACTCTAAGAAATATAGTTAAATTTAATAATTTTGTTTAAGCTTTTTATACTAGATACTTTAGCAACGGAAAGAAAAATGATGAAGAAGGCTAAAACAAAAAATAAAAATATTCAGCAAAGCACTTGTCACCGCAACCCAAAGAAAAGATAAGGGAAATTTGCCAAAAAGCAACATCATGAACACACAATGCTTAAGGAAAAGAAAGGAGAGTCGTTGAATTTAAATGATGAAGCACATGAATAGAATAACAGAGAGCCCAAACATTATATCCCAGAAGCTAACATCATTAGAATTAATAACAAAAAACTTGATTGGCTAAAAATGGACTATAAAGAGCAGTACCCACCTCATGATATGAGTTAGTGTGAGTAAAAATGCATCACTTGCCTTGGAACCCAATCGAATTTTGGATCCACTAATTTACAGTGTAATCAATGACGTCACCCTTTGCTCAGTTGAGTCATCAAGGACGAAGCCATTTCTTTCACGAAATCAGAAAACCCCTGAAACCAAAAAAAGGAAGGATTTTAGGATCATACTGAAAGAGGAAGGATTTGGAACCTCCATTGAAGGATTTTAGCACTCATCTCCTCCTCCTTTTCAGTTCAGGGTCGTACAAGCCTGCATCCTACGTCGTTCTTTTGTTGTGCTTTGATCAACAAGCAGGTAAAGAAGACTTTTAACAACAATAACAACCAAACCCTATTCCAAAACATAATCTGGAATTAGAACCAAAACTGTGAAATTTAAATTGCAAGATTCTCAAAAGAAATGCGGAGAATTTATAATGAAGTTTGAAGAAGATATGCAGAGAAACAATCCAGGGGCACGGGTGGCGTTGGAGTACTGATTGAGATATAAACAGAGCACTAAGCGTCGAACCAGAAAACGGAGAAGAACAGAGAAGAATAAAATAATAATAATATTGATGAAGATGATACTTACGGTTGGGGGAGAACCATGGAACCAGAAAACAGAGCTCCATTACAAATATCAGTAGAAAACAGAGCAAGGCTCCCTAAAGAGCACGGATCGAACTGAAGATATAAATGCTACGAAATTGTGCCGTTAGGGATTGGAATTTCGTTCAAATATTGTGCGGTTGGGTCGCCGAATGAGTCAATTTGAATTTGGTTTGAACGTTAATCTGTGTAGTCTCTTGCGTTGTTTGGTGCTCAAAATCCACAAAAGAGTCCTTATAAGATGCTTAAGTCTATAAAGCTTCAGCTTCAGAGGTTTTATAATGGGGTTTTTCTTTTTTTAAATAAATAATTTATAAATGAGGTTTGACGAGACAAGACAGTCAAAATTAGAGTGGCAAATGGGTAAATTCGGTTAGATTTGGGTTGAGTTAAAAATGGTTGGATCAAAATTTTTCATTCTTATATAACTATTTATGCTCTATTTAAATTTTTCTCTTATGTTATTGGTTGGCCGGACTCATCTTTTAGAGTGAAACTAATCCAACTATTAATTAATTTTAATAATATTTCTTTGTACTAGTTATTACTTCACATCAATTAGTTAACTAATTAAAATATAGCCTTAGATATCTTTCTATAAATGCAATTATTTTTTTATTTTTTATTTTAGGAGATCTTTTGATTTTTTTTTCCTTAATTTGTTTCATGATTTTGATATAACAAGCTTTAGTGATCCCCAGTATCATGATCTTATATATTCCAATCAGGGATTATCTATTTGAAATAAAGTTATGGTTTCTATTTTTTTGGATCATGAAAATTTAAACACTATTTATCAGTAATCCACAGAAGTTTTCTTTTTTCTTTTTGCAATTTTCTTAATTTCTAATGTTTTAAAAATCGAAATGGTCATTGAACTAATAGAGGCACCAGGTTCAAGGTTTAATGGTCGAATCGCAGTCAAACTATAGTCGAACTGACAGTATTTAAAAAATATTAAAAAATAAATTATATAATTAAAAATATTTAAATATTTTATATAATTATAAATTTGTGAGAAAAATATTTTTTTTTATGTTTTTGAGTAAATAATATTTTTTATTTTCTATAATATCTTATAACTGTGCTCTTATTCTTTTTATTTTTAAAATATATAGCTTTTTAAAATTATAAAACATTGTGAAGATGAAAGAGAGAGTTAATTAAAAGAGAGAGAATGAGAAAATGAGTCAATGAAAATAAATGACCGTGGGAGGAGAAAGGCATAGGTGGTGGGAATAGGATTGCCTCCTTAGAGCTAAGGCTAAGGAGTCTCTTTAGCTCCAAAGTTAAGGAGACAACTTAGATCTTAGGTGTTGCAGGAGAAAGTAAAAGGAACTCAGATAGGCATCTTGGGAAATGGAAAGCCCCTACACCATTCAAGAACCCCCTTTCTATATCCTTAGCTGCTTTCCTTTCCATTTTTCCTCTCTCTTCTTCATCTGGGTATTTGTTCTTCAAGAAACGCTCTTTTTCTTCTTCTTCCAACCAACGACTACAAAGTATAAACCGGTGACGGGAGATGGCGATGATGGAGGATGATGTGAAGCTGATGACTTCTTCTTCTTCTTCTTCTTCTTCTTCTTCTTCTTCTTCTTCTTCTTCTTCTTCGACGTCGATGGAACTATCAATTTTTTTTAAACAATTGTTGAGCTCGTTGACGCATAAAACAGTCCGTTTTCATTGATTTTTCTAGTTAGAGACTAGTTCAATCAGTTTCATATTGGTTTTACTTTTTACCAGTTTAACAGCCAAATCGGACTGAATCATGGACCAGTTCCCTATCCGACTGGCTTGTCTGATCCAATTTTTTAATCATTGCTAATTTCAATACAGTAAAGTCTTTGATACTATTAATTTTATTTTGTTTCAATTTAATCATTTAAATTACAAAAGCCAATTAAATTTTTTTCTTTTTTAATACCATCAAGATTATTAACAACCCAAATACATATTTTAATAAAATATTATATATAATTCTCTTAAACTATAATTTAATCCAATTTTAAAATATAATACTTTAATACATTCAATGCAAATATTCATATCATCAACATTAGATATTTGTAGAATGCCTTCTGACATAAGTCTTTACATTTTCTTTGTAGATATATGCCCCAAATATTTATGTCATAGTTTAGCATAATTGTGAAGATAATCTACGTGTAGTATCATAATTAACAACATGCATAATCTCACAGCTATTGGATTGCACAAAATTCAAATAATATTGGTTATAAATTATAGAACTGATACCAATCAACTTTGAATCTAAAGAAATATTAAAAGTTTAATTACCAAATGAACAAGTATAACCAAATTTAGCATAATTGTAGAATGCCTTTGATAAAGGAACTAAATGCTATTTTTACACATAGATCATTAATTCAGTCATCATTCACGTAGCATGTAATATGTCATTTCTGTTAGGTGATTTTATAGCTCTAACAGAAAAGAACCAAAGTGTAATGATTTTGAAAGGTAGAGGACCAAAAGGAGACTTTTAAAAGATAGAGGACTAAATTGAAACCTAAAAGAAAGATAAGGGACCAAAATACTATTTTTACCTATATATGTATGTATGTATGTGTGTATTAACAACGTTCTAAATTTAATATAGTGATATTTGATGTTAGTTCATCTAGTAATGGATATGCTTTGATTTTCAACTGTTGCCTTCTGAAGATGGCCAGAATTCAGGGTGTTAGTACTGACTTTTAAAAGTTCTTGGTAAGAGTATAAATCTAGAATCTTGTTTGGAGGTAAATAATAGAGTTACAACATTTTCATATTGTTTCAAAATGTAAAAGGTCTGTATTTATGAAAAAATGTTAGTGCAATACTCTGATACAATAAGAATCCAAGACATTTTGTTACTCCTTTCATTTAAACCAAGCATCTGTCACTTTATTTATTCTCTTAAATTAAAAAAGATTGAAAAAAAATTTCACAAAGATAAGGAATGGTTTAGTTTTTAGATCATACAAGTTTTGTTCAATCTTCATCCCTGAAACCCATGACCACCTGCGTTTATAAAATATATTTGTATGTCTATAAATGTACTTCGTTGTAATTATTAAAATCTTAATCCGTAAGTAATTTTTGTGTGTATATATGAATTCTACAATCAAAAGGGCCATTCAGATAGAAGCGAATCTGTTACGAGTACTTGGAGGCTCCAACTCTTTGTTAGCTACAGTTTTAACCGTGGCTAAAAAGGGCCATTAAGATGGGGTAGTGTTCAACATAATATAGTAGTAATTAGTAATTTTAGTGGGCTCAAGGCTATTATATATTCTATATACATATTCTATAGACAAAACTTCATTTTGCTCCCTCAATAACTCTTTTTTTTTCAATTTGGTCCCTAAAAAATCCAACCATTTTCAATCTGGCTCTACATAAATTTTTATTCTTAATTTAGTACCTTATAGATTCAAATATTCTCAATTTAGTCCCTTCATGTGGCTTGCAATTTTATTCTAAATTTTGTTAAATCCTTTCACATTTTACATCAGATGGCACAAAGAAAGGAAAAAAATTACATATAGTCCACTTTAACAAGTTTACTGCCAAATCAACACCTCTATTAAATTATTTAATTGTAGTAAGATGTAGAAACCAAATTTAGAGCATTTGGATTTGTAAGAGACCAAATTGAGAATAAAAATATGTGAACAAATTGAGAATGTTTAGATATGTGAGGGATCAAATTAAAAATAAAAATCTATAAAGGACCAAATTGGATTGAGGGACCACATTGAGAATAAAAATATGTGAAAGACCAAATTGATAACACTTGGATTTTTGAAGGACCGTATTGAAAATAAAAATTTATAAGGGATTATGTTGAAAAAAAAAGACATTTGTGAGGGACTTCAATGTAGTTTTAGTCTCCATCTCTTAAAAACAATATTTTGTTTGTTGTATACATACAAACGTATATAGGAAAAATAGTATTTTGGTCTCTTATCTTTATTTTAGGTTTTAATTCGGTCTTCTATCTTTCAAAAGTCTCCTTTTGGTCTTCTATCTATCACAATCATTCCACTTTGGTTCTCTACTATCAAAGTTGTTAATTCACTTAACAAAAAATGACACATCACACACCACGTAAATAATGATTGGATAAATGATATATGTGTACAAATAGTATTTTGATCCTCTATCTTAGGTTTCAATTTAGTCTTCTATCTTTCAAAAGTCTTCATTTGATTCTCTATCTTTCAAAAGTTTCATTTTGGTCCTTTATATTTCAAAGTAGTTTTACTTTGATCCTCTACCACTATAAACGTTAACTTGCCTAGCGGAAAGTACACCTACCATCCACACATGACAAGGGAAAATTTGGGATTTTAATTTTACACATTGTCTCATTAATTCTTTGGACAAATTTGATTATACTTGTTCATTTGGTAATTAATGAACTTTTAATATTTCTTTGGATTCAAAGTTGATTGGTACCGATTCTTTAATTAATAACCAATAATGTTTGAATTGTGTGCAATCCAATAGATGTGAGATTATGCATGCTATTAATTATGATACTAAAAGTAGATTGTCTAATCACAATTATGCTAAATTATGACATAAGTGTGAAGCATATCTCTAAACAGAGAATATAAAGACTTATGTTAGAAGACATTCTACAAATATCCAATGTTGATGATGGAAATATTTGCATTGAATGTATTAAAGTACTATATTTTAAAATTGGATTAAATTATAGTTTAAGAGAATTATATATAATATTTTATTAAAATATGTATTTGGGTTGTTAAGAATATCCATGGTATTGAAAAGAAAAAGAAACATTTAATTGGCTTTTGTAATTTAAATGATCAAATTGAAACAAAATAAAACTAATAGTATCAAAGACTTTACTGTATTGAAATTGAGAAAACTGCAAAAAGAAAAAAGAAAACTTTTGTGGATTACTGATAAATAATGTTTAAAATTTTCATGATCCAAAAAAATCGAAACCATAACTTTATTTCAAATAGATAATCCCTGATTGGAATATATAGGATGATGATATCGGGGATCACTAAAGCTTGTTATATCAAAATCGTGAAACAAATTAATAAATCATATACGTAATGACTTTTGGGAAAAAAAATCAAAGGATCACCTAAAATAAAAAATAAAGAATAATTGCATTTATAAAAAGATATCTAAGGCTATATTTTAATTAGTTAAATAATTGATGTGAAGTAATAATTAGTACAAAGAAATATTATTAAAATTAATTAATAGTTGGACTAGTTTTCACTCTAAAAGATGAGTCCGGCCAACCTATTAACATAAGAGAAAAATCTAAATAGATCATAAATAATTATATAAGGAAAAAAACCAACCACTTTTTAACTCAACCCAAATGTTACCTAATTTACCCATTTACAACTCCTGATTTTGACTGTCTGGTCCCAGTCAAACCTCATTTATAAATAATTTATTTAAAAAAAACCTCATTTATAAAAAATTCAAAGCTCATTTGCGGTGTGTAAAAACCTCTGAAGCTGAAGCTTTTAAGCATCTTAGAAAGATTCCTTTGTGGATTTTGAACACCAAACAACGCAAGAGACCACACAGATTAACGTTCGAACAAATTCAAATTGACTGACTATTCGTCGACCCAACGGCACAATATTTGAACGAAATTCCAATCCCTAATGGCACAATTTCATAGCATTTATATCTTCAGTTCCGTGCTCTTTAGGGAGCCTTGCTCTGTTTTCTACTGATATTTGTAATGGAGCTCTGTTTTCTGGTTCCATGGTTCTCCCCCAACCGTAAGTATCATCTTCATCAATATTATTATTATTTTATTCTTCTCTGTTCTTCTCCTTTTTTCTGGTTGGATTCTTAGTGCTCTGTTTAAATCTCAATCAGAACTCCAACGCCACCTGTGCCCTTGGATTGTTTCTCTGCATATCTTCTTCAAACTTCATTATAAATTCTCTGCATTTCTTTTGAGAATCTTGCAATTTAAATTTCACAGTTTAGGTTCTAATTCCAGATTATGTTTTGGAATTGGGTTTGGTTGTTATTGTTGTTAAAGTCTTCTTTACCTGCTTGTTGATCAGAGCAAAACAAAAGAACGACCCTGAACTGAAAAGGAGGAGGATGAGGTGAGTGCCAAAATCCTTCAATGGAGGTTCCAAATCCTTCCTCTTTCCGTGTTATCCTAAAATCCTTCCTTTTTTTTGGTTTCGGGGGTTTTCTGGTTTCGTGAAAGAAATGGCGTCCTTGATGATTCAACTGAGCAAAGGGTGATGTTATTGATGACACTGCAAATTAATGGATCCAAAATTCGATTCGGTTCCAAGGCAAGTGATGCATTTTTACTCAGGGTGGGTACTGCTCTTTGTAGTCCATTTTTAGCCAATCAAGTTTTTGTTACTAATTCTAATGATATTAGTTTCTGGGATATAATGTCTGGGCTCTCTGTTATTCTATTCATGTGCTTCATCATTTAAATTCAACGAATCTCCTTTCTTTTCCTTAAGCATTGTGTGTTCATGATGTTGCTTTTTGGCAAATTTCCCTTATCTTTTCTTTGGGTTGTGGGTTTTAGCCTTCTTCATCATTTTCTTTTCCGTTGCTATTTAGTATAAAAAGCTTAAACAAAATTATTAAATCTAATTATATTTCTTAGAGTTTAATCTAATTATACTCCATGTGGATCGTATATGCCATCCATGTAATGTTATTATCACAAAAATTATATATAATTAAAAATTGATTTATTTTATTTTGATTATTTATATTATGTTAATTAGTTATTTTATAATAGGTTATAAGACTTAATTGATATTATTTTAGAATTGTCATTAGAATTAACAAAATTTTTACATATAAAAATATTTGAACAAAAAATTTCTAAATAGTTAAGCTATTTATTTCTAATTAACAAAAATATTTGATATGATTTACAATTACAAAATGTGGTGCACAACTATATTAATTAAAACATATAGCTTAACAATCAATAAAATAATCATTGTGATCCGTTTGCCTTAGGCCTCAGGACATTTATAAGAATTAGGAATTAGGCGTGGGGATTTGCTGCTGATCAGTATGCTGCTTTTCACTTTCAGCAACGGTTTTTACTGTTGCTGAAAGTTTTGGCAACCAAAAAACTGCTGCCATTACTTTTAGCAACGGTAAAAACCGTTGCTAAAAGTGAAAAGCAGCAAAAACGACGGTTTTGATCAGCAGCAAATCCGGATCCAGGAATTAGAATCTAGGACTTAGGAATTTGGGAATAGGCCTTAGCGATTAGAATTTAGGGCTGAGGAATTAGGCAAATAGGTTACTATGTTTATTTTATCAATAGTTACGCTGTGAACTTTAACTATATATGATTATGTGCAACACATTTTGCAATTATATATTTTTTTTTCAAATGAAATCCATATTATTTTGAACTTTTAATATAAATGTGTTCTGATAATTTTTTATATTTAGAATTTTTTAATTCTTATAAAAAATTAAAATAGTATGAATTAATTAATATATTTTTATAATAATTAAAATAAGACAATTAATTAAAATGAATCAAAATTATTTTTAGTTACTTACATTTTCTTAAAAAAATAACATACAGGACCCCATATGGGATCCACTTAGGCCTTAAAACTTTCGGCTAAGGACGGATTAAGGATTGGAGTTTATTATTGTTGTTTTTTTGTTCTTGGTTACTATTTTGTCAAGTTGCTCTTATTGTTCTAGTTCTAGTTGTTTTCCTGTTCTCTTTTTTATTAGGAATAAGACCTTATGATCTAGGGTTTAGAACTTATGATATTAATATTAATATTATATTATATTAATTAATTAGTTTATAATAATATAAATTACTTAATTCATATTATTTTATTATTTTGATTAGAATTTACAAAATTTTTAAATGCGAAAAATACTAGAACTTTTTTGAACAAAACAGAAATAATATTCATCTTATATGAAAAATTTATAATTGCAAAATGTGTTGCACATATTAGTTAAAAGGAAATTTATAGGAATTAGGACTTGGGAATTTACAGGAATAGGCTTAGGAATTAGGCAATACATTTTGCAATTATAATTTTGGTAGCGGAAGTAGTGATAGTTCTTTTGATTGTTCTTTGGATTGCTTTAGTTGTTCTTCTTCGTTCTTCTTCTTCTTGCATTTTTGTTGATGTTCTTCGTGTTGTTCTTCTTCATTCGTGAAATTAGGATTATGAAATTAGGACTACTACCATTTAATAATTAAGCCTTGGGACTTAATTAAAAACCTTAGAACTTAACACATAGGAATTAGGCCTTTGACTTGGGAATTCAGACTTAGAAATAAGGAAAGGATTAAGGACGTAGGATTAAGGACTTAAAATTTAGGACTTGGGATTTATGACCTTTCTTAGGACTTAGGACTTTGAAATTAGGGATTAGATCTTAGAACTTATGAGCTTTAGACTCAAGGATTAGAACATTGGGCAAAGGAATCACGCCTTAGACTAAGGAATTAGGACTTTGGACTTTGGAATTTACGTCTTTGAACATAGAAATTTGGGATTAGGATAAAAGACTTGAGAAACTGGGATAAGGGATTCAGGACTTCGTCCTTAAACATAAGACTTAGAGCTTAATCTTAAGTGCTAAGTGCTATGTCGTAAGCCCTTTATAGTCTTAAGAGCTAATTCTTAAGTCTTAAGTCCAAAGTCACATGTCTATGGCTTTAGATCTTAAGTGTTAATCTCAAAGTCTTAAGTCCTAATGCATAATTCCTAAGCCTTCCCTAACTCCTATGCTCTAAGTCCTTGGGTTTAAAGTTTAGAGCTTAGAACTTAGAGCTCAGAGCTTAGGAATTGGTCCTAAGAATAAGGCTTTTTACAACTTAAGAATTAGCCTTAGGACTTTGGACCTAGGACTTTTTCCTTAGGATGGTTTGGGCCTTTGGACTTGAGGCTTAGTAGTTTCAGCTTTTGACTTTGAAGTTACAACTTAGAGCATAGGAATCACATCTTAAGACTTAGGGTTTAAGATTGAGAACTTATGACTTTGGACTTTGGCATTAGGACTTAAGACTTATGATTTAGGGATTAGGACTTAAGATTTAGGAATTAGGACTTAAGGATTTAAGACTTAGGACTTACTACATAGGAGTTAAGGCAAAGGAATTAGGGATTAAGCCTTAGGAAGTAGGACTTAGGTTTAGTGCTTTGGGCTTAGAACTTAGGGCTTAGGAATTATGAACTAGGAATAAAGACTTACTTATGATATCCGACTTAGGCCCTAGGCCTCTAGACTTTGGACTCAAGGCCTATTTAAGACATAAGACCAGTATGAGGCTTAAGAATTATACCTTAGAAATTATTAATCAGGACTTAAGATTTAAGACATAGACTGACTAGGGCTTGGAGCTTAGGAATTAGACTTTAAGCCCTAGGATTTATAAATTATGACTTAGGATTTAGGACATAGGCATTAGGCCTTAGAATTTTGTACTTATGCCTTAGATTTTTAATGCTTAGAAATTAGGCTTTAGGGCATAGAACTTAGGTCTTATGACTTAAGATTGAGGACTAAGCCTTAGAAATTTGGAATTACCTTATTACCCCTTATGGCTTAGCACTTAGGGCTTAAGAATTACTCCTTAGTAGACTCAAAACATAAACTTGAGAATTAAAACTTAAGGATTAGATAGAAAAGAGCTATCATTGTGCCTTCAAAGATAATCACATGCATAGCTTCATCCAACCAAAATGAGTTTGTTAAAAAATTGACCCCTCTTTTAGCATATAAAGATTTCAATCTAATCTTGTGGTACATAATAGGACTAAGAAACAAGTTATAGAATGAAGAAAGAGTGAACTTGTCTAGCTCCAATTAGGAATAAAAAATCAGGACTTAAAGACTTTGGATTAGTGATTAAGGATTTGGGCTAGGCCTTATTCCTTAGGCCTTCAATAATAGGTTTACAGTTTAAGGGTTTGGGTCTTATGTGTAGTGAATAGATGTGCATAGACATTTAGCTCTCTAAAGCTTTAAATCTTAGGGCTTAGAGCTTAAAGCTCAAGAGACAAAGCTTAAGAGACATTTAGGAATAGGCACTTAGGGCTTAGGCCATAGGACTTTTTCCCTTAGCCATATGCTTATGGCTCATACGAAGGTTTAAAGATTAGACTTGAGGTTCAGCAAAGGCCATAGGACTTTGCCCTTAGCCAAGAGAGCTAAGGCATCGACCTTAGGCCTCAGGCCTTAAGATTAGGGCTTAGAGCCTTTAATAATAGAGTTTAAGGCTTGGGGTCTTATATGTAGTGCGTAGACATTTAGCTCTCTAAAGCTTAGGGCTTAGAGCTTAAAGCTTAGGAGACATTTAGGAATGGGCGCTTAGGGCTTCTTAGGCCACAAGACTTTCCCTTGCTTATGGCTCATACGAAGGCTTAAAGATTAGGCTTAAGGCTCAGCAAAGGCCATAGGAAGGCCATAGGACTTTGTTCTTAATCCTAAACCCTAAACCTTAAACCTGCCAAGAGAGCTAAGGCATTTAGGCCTCAGACCTTAAGATTAGGGCTTAAGGACTTAGAGCTTTATGTGTAGTGCATAGATATTTAGTGCGTAGACATTTAGCTTTAAATATTAGGGCTTAGAGCTTAAAGCTTAAGAGACATTTAGGAATAGGCGCTTAGGGCTTAGGCCACAGGACTTTTCCCTTGCTTATGGCTTATACGAAGGCTTAAAGATTAGACTTTGAGAAAATAGCTGGAACCCAAGAGGGGGTGAATTGGGTTAATAAAAATTAATTGGAATAATGTTGAAAAATGCTTAGTTGAAAAATGTTGATAGTACAAAGCAGAGCAATATCAAGATAAATGGAGATGAAGAGCGATAAATCAAATGTTTTAGCTTTAAGTAATTAAAGAGATGAGGTAAAGAAATGAACACAAATATTTATACTGGTTCAGCTTAACCCAAGCCTCCAGTCCTCAAGAGCACTTCTTGAGTTACTATGAACCACAAGTTTATATAAATGGGCACTAACAGAGATCTTTTTCTTTTTAAGGGTGTCTCTCCCCCTTACAAATTGTTTTCTCTCAAAAAAAAACTCAAGGAACACCTTCCTTGGTCAATACAAAGTAAATGATTGAGTAGAAAATAAGTAACTCTCTAAAACAGAGTAAGTGTGCAAGTGAAGAGCAATCTAGAATCAATTGATTGGCAAGTGGTTTTGCTATTCAAGAATCAGAGGTAAAATTCATGTGTTGTAATTCTTTGACTGCGTCTAAGGTCAATAGATAAGCCCTAAAAGTTTTTGGCCTGTTGGAGAAGGATCCTTGATGATATCAGCTGAAATCTTCAAAAAAAAGCCGTTGTAACTGATGTCATCATGCTGACAGTCGACTGATGCTCTTTAATGCCTAGGCTCCAACAATATCACAGAAAAAGAAAAAAGAAATAGCCCAACACCCAACACCAAAATCCAAGGGTGAGCTGCTAGCATGTTAGAAACCCCATTAAAAAAAAAAGGAAAAGCCTCATTTTATCATTTCACATGACCCTTAAAAACAAAACCTCTGCCCCTAAATCCCAAGTTCCTTACAATTACCCTACAAAACACCAATTTCTCCAAATTTCTCTTGAAAGATCACAATTCCAAGCCAAAAATGATCCACCTACAAAGGAATTTGGGAGAAACAACCCCAAATTCATCCTCATTGCATCGATCAAGACACAAAAGCAAAGAAGTCCAATTTTTAGTTGATTTTTAGCTTCAAGTACAAATTTTCTCAATCTTTTCTTCTTTAGCAATGGAAAACCATCTAGAATTGTAATATCCCAAGAATTTTTATGAATATTTAAAGTCTGATTTGAAGTTTAGTGAAAAATTTAATTATGTGAAAAATTTTCTTTTTGAATTAGTGAAGAAAATGTGGGAATAGAAATTTTTATTTTTAATTTAGGAAATTTTTACAAATTCTCAAGGACTAAAGTGAAAAGAAAAGAAAGTATAGAGGACTTTTGAGAAATGACCAAGTAGGAACCCGAGAAGAAGAATAGAGCTTATGGGAATGAATTATGAGTCCGGTACCGAAAAGATGATGGATTCGAGGTTAAAGTGGAGTTTGAGATATTGAGAGGGACTAAAGTGAAATAAGAAAATTTGTGGGGCACCGAGGATTTAGAAACACCTGAGGTGAGATTTTATGAATTTGCTTTTGCTAGTCTTGACTGAGGGTCAATTGCAGAGCAAGTGATAATTTCACCCCGGGCGAGTATATAGGTGGCCTCACCTATTTTTTATTCATTTTTCTCCTTTCCTCTCTCTCTCTTCACTTTCTCTCCTCTCCTTCCCTCTAATTTCTCTCTCTACACTCCAACTCTACAACTGGGCTTTGGAGGGTGGATCTCGGGCTACGGGGCGAGCCTCTAGGAGCCAAGCAACATAGGGAAAGCAAGGAATCGAGGTAGAAATTTCTATTTCTTAAGTTTTTCTCTATTTTCTAGTTTTAAGAGTGTTTGAGGTAAAATCGAGATTCCGGCTTCGTTTCTCGATTAAAATTGGTGATTTTGGTGTCTAAATGCTCCTTAGACATTAAGGGTGAGATCCCATGGAAGAAATCATGAAAAACGGTAAAGATTTGGCCAGATTTGGGCCAAAACCGAGAGAAATCGCGAAGGGGTCGCGATCGTGGCACCCAGGCGCCATGTGTGGCGGCTAGGCGCCAAGGTGAGATGGGAAGAAGAAGGAATTGGAGCCCAGGCGCCAGGCATGGTTGGCGCCCAGGCGCCAGGTGTATCGAGAAATTTTAGTTTATTTTTCAATCGGTCATAACTTCTTCATCCGAATTCCGTTTTGGGCAAACTTTATATCGTTGGAAAGCTCTTTAAGTCTAGTTTCCAATGGTATAAGTTTCATTTGAATATTCATTACCAGTTAGGAGTTATAATTCGAGAAGTAAGTGAAGGTCGAGAGTAGTGGTAGGAAATTTCTCTATTTCGTAACTCTGATGGTTTTTATCTGGTTACAATAGGAATGGTCAAAGTGCAAAGTGGGAGTGCCGAGAGCGTGAAATCCAGGTGAGTGGGTTAATACTTGCTATGATTAAATATCTGTTATTGACTTTTTGCATCATAGTGGAAATATGTTGTATATCCAAGTTTGAAGAGGATGATGTGAAACGATGAGGCATAAACAAATGTGGAACGTGTCTGGTAATGTATATAATTATATTTTCTTATTTTCCCATGAATGGAGGTTATATGATGGATTGTGAATGGCATGTGAACCGAGTTGAATAATTGTTCTATATTATGGGTTATGTTATATACATGCTATGTTGCTGGAACCACATTAATTATGTTGTGGCTTGAATTGTAAATGACTGAGTTGTGTATGTGGCTCAAGATTATGATTGAGGATGTTTTTATATGTGATTGTGATTGTGTTTGACTGGAAAGGAAAGGCATTGTGGTGCACCCCATGGAGAAATCCATGTGAAGCTATAAGGGTGGAGAATATAAATGGAGCGATAAGGGTGGATGCGGCGGGGGCCGCGGGCAACGATCCAGAGGTATTCTGGACGACCCGGTTGGTACGGGAATTGTGTGTGAAATTGATTTCATCGATTGCTGTTGTGAATTTTGAATTTTGTTGAAATGCATTTGATTCACTTGGATATTGTTGTGAAGTATTATGAATAATATTATATCATATGATGATCGATCTACGTATGATTGCTGCATGTTATCATTATGATGCATAATTTTTATTTTGTCATAGTATTGTGTTATCTACTCACTGGGCACGTGGTTTGCTCATACCCCTCTTATTGATATTTTTTTTCAGAATTGACAGCTGAAGGTAAATATCGGAACAAGGAATTATGGATCCTTAATCCATAATTACCTTTTCAATTGTTCAGGATAAAGGTATAATAGTTAAGTTTTATTCTAAGTTGTATAAATCTAGAAATCTCTGTAATCGGGTAGGTTCATTCAGTGATGTAATGTGAGTAATTGTAGTATGTATAGAGAACTCGTTTTGGTTGCATGAAAAAGAATTGTATGATTTTTAAGAGAAAGATAGGCTTACGGAGGTGAAATGAAATTCATTTTCCGTGCCGGTCACGTGCTCAAATTTTGGGACGTGACAAGTTGGTATCAGAGCTTTGGGATTAGGTCTCCTACCGATTACAGAGTAAGGTAACCTTAGTGGGATCTCCTCTATCGTGGTGAACCCGGGCACGACTATAGAGAGATGGCTCCATTGAAGGTCCTGTAGGATGTTTTCATTTCCTTTTCCTCCAAGACTTGTCTTTTCTTATGAATTATGTTTTAGTTTTAGTTTTAGACAGATATGGCTATACTTTTGGTCTTGGTAAAGGAAAGGTTATTATTTGTTTGATTCCGTTGCTGTCGGATCAAATTGTATGTATGGGGCTTTATATGTTACATTCATGATTGATTTTGTGTGACTAATTTCTTTTATCCTTCTTAATTTTATTATTACTATTTTTGGAGTACCATCCCATAAAAGAAACCACTGGCATTAAAAGCAGAAGGATTACATTGCAAAAAAAAAAATTACTCATGCATGAGTAATCTAAAAGCGAGGTGGTCTCGGATTAGGAGGGTTGTACTGTATCATCACCCCTCAACCATTCCTTGGAGCGAGAGACAGAGCAATGTCGCGGAGGGTAGTGTAAATCCCATTCATACAATCAACACTTCTTTGTTGTTGATTGCAGAAGCACTGGGTAGACCAATAGAAGAACTTGTCTATTCTTGAAGTCATTTCTGCATGATTGCGTTTAGTTAACTTCTCCAGGTCTCCTATCATCTTTTTCAGATTTTTCACCTCCTGCTCTAGACAGGCGATTTTGTCCTCCGAGGTATGGGTCGTGCTAGTCTCCTCAGCTTCCTCGTTCTTCTTCATTTTCTTCTCCATATGCTTCTCTAAAGACCCTTCAAAAGGTCTTTTGCCCTTGTCTTTGCCCAGACTTAAGTTTAAGTCGAGTTCTTCTCTCTTGGCATCCACTGTGAGATCAATGTACTTCCTTGTGGCCATGATTTGAAAAATTTAGAAATTTATGTGGGAGTATGAGAAGAGAGGAACGCTGGGAAGTTGTAGGCTCAGAGATGATTACTCTTTGTGGTGTGGTAACTGAGAACGTTGGGACAGTTCTTATAGAGGAAAAATTTGAACTTAGAGACAAAGAAGATATCTCTTCGCCGCACCCTACACGCTTAACCTATGGATTTTTGCAAGCTGGAAGCTATGAGTCTAAGGTAGGCATGCACACCAACAACGCGTCGCATTAATGGCAAAACCACGAAAGTCAATATTCGGTGGATTTGCGGCCGATTTACACTTGGTTTTTCCATTTCTCTCGTTGGCATTTTCTGAAATTGAAGGAAGTCGACAATGTAACCATTACAGAGTGTCTTGGATGTTTTCACGATGAACTAAAATGTATTTCTATGCTTTCTTGTATTGTTCTTGAAAGCCTTCAGTTAAGTATAATATACATGATTGATTGAATTATACTGTGATTATATGTATCTAAATACATATGATATGTATGTATGTTATTCATGCATAGAGAGTGAAGGCTATTTGTTATGGTCAGGAATAATATGTAATGATTCTACATACATTCAGAGAATGAAAAGTCTGAAATTTTAAAAAAAAAACTTGAATAGATGAAAATATATATAGATAATGATGTATTTCTATGTTTATACATATATACATATATGCTCGTAGAGGCAAGTGAAAGGTAAAATTTTTCTCTCACTTTATGGAACGCTTGATGTGTAGATGTGAGAGTTTTTATTTTAATATGTATGTTTGAAAATGTGTAAGCTTAGGGCAAAGTCACGGATTAGAAACCTAGATAAGGTTAATATGAAGCTACCCGTTCATGGAGTAATATCTCGATTTAGAATTATTGGATATGACAAATACAGAGTTAGGAAGTCATAAATTGAAGCGGCGATTAGTTTAATAATTTGAGCAAGAGTCAAAAGTTAGCCGAAATTTTTGAGGAAATCTTTTGTATTTGATTATATTTTGTTATTTTCTGGCATGCTTATCAGAGACCGTTGGCATTGCGTCGGATAAGGTCTGTAGGTCATCTTTAGAGTATGATGTAAAGGTTTTGTAGCCCTAAATTTCGTCTATATATAATGGATGCCCCATTACGCTGCTCACTACACTAAGAGTTTATATCTATAAGCTTTCTAGCATCAAACTTCTCCTTCTGTACAACCTTTATAGCTCAGAAAAATATGGCCGGCAATAAATCTTTCAATTTAAACTTTGAGGCTGGCAAGGTAGAGCTGGACCTAAATCTTAGCCTGGAGAATTATAAGAATAAGAGATCCATGGAAGAGTCACCAGAGGCTAAGAAAAGAAAAAGGGATGTAGTAGAGTTAGAGGATGTTAGCACAGCAACATCTTCTAATAATGAGCTTGCGCTTATGAGACAAAAGATGGAGGACTTGGAAAGACTGATAAACCGCCACTTTGAGGACCAGGGGAGATTGATAAATCGTCTCTTTACAGAACAAGAGAAGCTTTTGAACCGTCATTTTAGGGAATTGGCGAATAGAGTTGATAGACATTCGATGTTTGCAACTCAAAATTTTCGTGACCAACAAGCGAGATGTATTGACTGTATGAATGGAGTGACTTCTGCACTTCGCCAAATTTTCCAGACGTTTCCTCCAGAAACTCTTTCTAGGCTGCAACGATTAACTTCCTCCTTAAGGTCTGAAGCACCTTCTTCTTCTAGACCTGGAGCACCTTCTGCATTTCAAAAGCCTCCTCGTTCTTAATTTATCTTTTCTTTTGTTTGTACCTAAAGCTGATATTTGATCTAATGTTTACGTATTAAAATTATCTGTTTTGTAAATCAAGTTCAGCTTGTTGCCTGTAACTTATGTATTAGAAATAAAAATATGTTGAACTTGTTATATTTTGTACTTGATTGTGAAAATTCTAAGAGAGAGAATGAGATATAAACAAAATATTGGCATTTGCTTCAATCTTGAGGTAAGTTTTGAATTCGGAGGACCGAATTCTTTTAAGGGGGGAAGAATGTAATATCCCAAGAATTTTTATGAATATTTAAAGTCTGATTTGAAGTTTAGTGAAAAATTTAATTATGTGAAAAATTTTCTTTTTGAATTAGTGAAGAAAATGTGGGAATAGAAATTTTTATTTTTAATTTAGGAAATTTTTACAAATTCTCAAGGACTAAAGTGAAAAGAAAAGAAAGTATAGAGGACTTTTGAGAAATGACCAAGTAGGAACCCGAGAAGAAGAATAGAGCTTATGGGAATGAATTATGAGTCCGGTACCGAAAAGATGATGGATTCGAGGTTAAAGTGGAGTTTGAGATATTGAGAGGGACTAAAGTGAAATAAGAAAATTTGTGGGGCACCGAGAATTTAGAAACACCTGAGGTGAGATTTTATGAATTTGCTTTTGCTAGTCTTGACTGAGGGTCAATTGCAGAGCAAGTGATAATTTCACCCCGGGCGAGTATATAGGTGGCCTCACCTATTTTTTATTCATTTTTCTCCTTTCCTCTCTCTCTCTTCACTTTCTCTCCTCTCCTTCTCTCTAATTTCTCTCTCTACACTCCAACTCTACAACCGGGCTTTGGAGGGTGGATCTCGGGCTACGGGGCGAGCCTCTAGGAGCCAAGCAACATAGGGAAAGCAAGGAATCGAGGTAGAAATTTCTATTTCTTAAGTTTTTCTCTATTTTCTAGTTTTAAGAGTGTTTGAGGTAAAATCGAGATTCCGGCTTCGTTTCTCGATTAAAATTGGTGATTTTGGTGTCTAAATGCTCCTTAGACATTAAGGGTGAGATCCCATGGAAGAAATCATGAAAAACGGTAAAGATTTGGCCAGATTTAGGCCAAAACCGAGAGAAATCGCGAAGGGGTCGCGATCGTGGCGCCCAGGCGCCATGTGTGGCGGCTAGGCGCCAAGGTGAGATGGGAAGAAGAAGGAATTGGCGCCCAGGCGCCAGGCATGGTTGGCGCCCAGGCGCCAGGTGTACCGGGAAATTTTAGTTTATTTTTCAATCGGCCATAACTTCTTCATCCGAATTCCGTTTTGGGCAAACTTTATATCGTTGGAAAGCTCTTTAAGTCTAGTTTCCAATGGTTAAGTTTCATTTGAATATTCATTACCAATTAGGAGTTATGATTCGAGAAGTAAGTGAAGGTCGAGAGTAGTGGTAGGAAATTTCTCTATTTCGTAACTCTGATGATTTTTGTCTGGTTACAATAGGAATGGTCAAAGTGCAAAGTGGGAGTGCCGAGAGCGTGAAATCCAGGTGAGTGGGTTAATACTTGCTATGATTAAATATCTGTTATTGACTTTTTGCATCATAGTGGAAATATGTTGTATATCCAAGTTTGAAGAGGATGATGTGAAACAATGAGGCATAAACAAATGTGGAACGTGTCTGGTAATGTATATAATTATATTTTCTTATTTTCCCATGAATGGAGGTTATATGATGGATTGTGAATGGCATGTGAGCCGAGTTGAATAATTGTTCTATATTATGGGTTATGTTATATACATGCTATGTTGCTGGAACCACATTGATTATGTTGTGGCTTGAATTGTAAATGACTGAGTTATGTATGTGGCTCAAGATTATGATTGAGGATGTTTTTATATGTGATTGTGATTGTGTTTGACTGGAAAGGAAAGGCATGGTGGTGCACCCCATGGAGAAATCCATGTGAAGCTATAAGGGTGGAGAATATAAATGGAGCGATAAGGGTGGATGCGGCGGGGGCCGCGGGCAACGATCCAGAGGTATTCTGGACGACCCGGTTGGTACGGGAATTGTGTGTGAAATTGATTTCATCGATTGCTGTTGTGAATTTTGAATTTTGTTGAAATGCATTTGATTCACTTGGATATTGTTGTGAAGTATTATGAATAATATTATATCATATGATGATCGATCTACGTATGATTGCTGCATGTTATCATTATGATGCATGATTTTTATTTTGTCATAGTATTGTGTTATCTACTCACTGGGCACGTGGTTTGCTCATACCCCTCTTATTGATATTTTTTTTCAGAATTGACAGCTGAAGGTAAATATCGGAACAAGGAATTATGGATCCTTAATCCATAATTACCTTTTCAATTGTTCAGGATAAAGGTATAATAGTTAAGTTTTATTCTAAGTTGTATAAATCTAGAAATCTCTGTAATCGGGTAGGTTCATTCAGTGATGTAATGTGAGTAATTGTAGTATGTATAGAGAACTCGTTTTGGTTGCATGAAAAAGAATTGTATGATTTTTAAGAGAAAGATAGGCTTACGGAGGTGAAATGAAATTCATTTTCCGTGCCGGTCACGTGCTCAAATTTTGGGACGTGACAAGAATGGATTCTAATTTTTTTAAAAGAATTCTTAATTGATAAAAGTTTCATAAGAAAATAAAGCCTAAGCACTAAAGATATAAACCTTAAGAACTTTGTTTTTAATCCAATAAATTTGCTAAAAAATTGAGTTAGAAAGCCTAGATGAACACTAGATTTAAACTAAAGAAAGGGTAAATTGTGGTTTGACAACTTGAAAATTAAAATTTAAACATTATGGCATTTTTCAAATAGTTGTTAAAACACCTGCTAGCGTAAAGATTCTTTAAAGATAACTTGGAGTAATAAGTTTTGAGAGAATTTACCCGTCAAAGATGGGGTTGAGGAAGAAATAAAACTAAAAAAGAAGCACAATGGGATAGTTAAAAAAAAGGATTAAATTGGAAAAACATCATAGGACAAATGTAGAAGTAGACTTGTTAGACCCATTTTGAAATTGTATTGGATAGGCTAGATTTTCTTGCAAGTGCCATGCCAACAAAGCATCCCAGGGAAACACTAGTTGTACCATCAATGACACAAAGTTCATCACATATGAAGTGGAACAACTGTGCAAGGAATATGTTGAAACCTGAAAGAAGTGTAGTAAGGGAAAAAGGAATCCAACTTAGCCCTAGTGTCACGCCCTAAAACCAGGCACATGACTAGCATGGTAGGTAAGCCTTGCCTCATTACTATAAGCCTAATTCACCCAAAAATTCACACAAAAACGAGGCATTCACATAACACATATGAAATTGAAATACAAATCATACACAAGTTTGTTTTCAACAAGAAAAGGGAATCTGCCTTACATTACCAAATTGAACTTACATCAAGTATTTATTTGTTCACATTCACATTTTCAAACAAACAATAAGAATATTACAAATAGATCTTTCAAAATATGACATTTAATATCCATTACAAAAGAATCAACATTCACAATAGTTGTTCCCTATTAATCTCACCTACCCAATTACATAGCTCAATCTAGAGTTTTTACAAAATGGTGAGTAACCAAAAAGAATATAACACTAACCCATAGCAAATGAGGCATTGACTTGGAGTGCTACTCAACAAGGGCTTCCTCTCTATATCTGAAATGTTGAAAAAAGGGGTGAGAATATTGACTCAGTGAGAAAATACTCTACCCTACACCACACACAAGCATAAACATAAAGATGCAATTTATCAGCATACAATATAATTCATAAATACTTAAAATATTACAAAGAAAAACAAGATATGAAGATGCATTGCAATGTCTCTTGGACTCATGGTCCCATTTTTAAACTTTTTCCAACCTTATTGACTCCTCCTTCGAGTATCAATCTATACCATAACACCTCATTTTATCATAATCGATGGCCATGGAATAGTGATCTATATTGTTCCACTTTATTACTCCTCCTTTGGGCACCAACCTATACCATAACACCTCAAGGTATTTATCAGTGCCAATCAACCATTCCAATCAGTGGAATCAAAATGTTCATAAAAGGGCAACATATATTCCACATGATTTCGACCCTCTGAAGGGAAGCTAACAAAAAGTTATAACATATAAATATATTTCATCATTTAGTTCATCTAGATGATTCACATTCCTTTTCCATTTTGTCAAAAACATGGTGCAAACATCTTATGTTCACAGTCATGCAATTGCATACATATTGAACATCACATACATATATATATATATATATATGTTTGCTAGTCATCAAGGTTGATTAGACAACAATAAGGGTATATTCTTCCCTCACTTGGATTTTGTTTTCCCTTACCAATAGCTCTCAAATCAAGTAGGATTACAAGCCTTAAATCCAAGAAAAATGGTCAAAAGATTTAGCAAAGCCTGTGAGACAAGAAATCATGGAAAGGAATCAAAATTTAAGTCTTATGAGAAGCTATAGATGGTGTTACCTTGGGCACCCAACCTAGCACCTTGAGGTGCCACAGCGAAAACTTCTGCCCAGCCATCAGCCTCTTGGCTAAGGGCTTCCCAGCTAGGGCGCCCTAGGCTCCAGCCTTTGTGCCTGGGACACCAACGGCCAAAGTCTCGGCCGTGTTGGTGCCTTGAACGCCCATGGCTAAGCACCACGGCCATCATATAATAACCCTCTAGAGCAACAACAAAACTTGGTCTTCCACTACCAAACAATCATGGGTTCCTCTTAGGTTGAAATGGGACCATCAAACACTAATTAAATCCGGCAACAACCCTCCAAGATTTAATTCACATCAATATTCATGAATTTTATAAATTCTCTAAGCTCCTCTCAAGCATTCCTCTTGAGATAAAATCATTGTCTTCCATCCAAGAGGAATGGCTTGGAGACATACCCAATCCAACTACCAAGAGTTTAAACCAAGTTTTTCTCCACTACAAAATTCTAGGGTTTAACTATCATAAAAAGGGAAAGGAGGAAGAGAGTCTTACCTCAACAAACTTCTTCCCAAGGAAAATGATGGAGTGGTGTGGAGATGAGAAGAAGGACCAAGAAGGAAGATGAGAGAATGTGGCATTGAGGGAGAGAGTAGAATAGATATGAGAG
The DNA here is from genome assembly GCA_037074585.1 of Biancaea sappan. Taxonomy (NCBI): domain Eukaryota; kingdom Viridiplantae; phylum Streptophyta; class Magnoliopsida; order Fabales; family Fabaceae; genus Biancaea; species Biancaea sappan. The sequence goes on along the minus strand of CM073495.1, from coordinate 15,647,234 downwards.
TGCAGAAGAATGAATGAAGTTAAGTGTGGAGTTAATGTTTTTAGTCATTTCAAGGATGACCAAAATGCCCATAAGCAATAAAAGCAAGTTCAATAAGGACAAATGCAAAAGATGGAATTCCTTAAAATGACTATAGAACCTCATATCATCCACACATTCCATTATTCCAAAATAGCTCCCTTAGCATAATACAAATTTATTCATTTTTCCTTTCATAGATTTTATGCCCCAAGGTTTTCTCTTTATTTCGATTAGTCCCTCAAGGCCCATGTTTTCGACATAGTCATTCCATGACATCATCCCATGAAACTATATATATATATGTCAATTCAAGTATTTCATGCATTTCCTCATCATGCAAGAATATACACCATCATATATATCATCATAGGCCTCAAATCATAAAGGAAAATTTCATTCACATCAAATGCGTATGCACACACCACAACGTTTACACATACAATATAATCTAGGGATATTACACCTAGTTAGCCCGGCTTTGGACTTAGGTTTAAAGGGAATTATAGAAAACAGGGTTGGCAAAAAAATGTATAGTCAGATTTATATGGTTGTGGTACCTAGAGGGAGTTCTACACCAGTGCTCTCGAAATAAAAAATAACTAAGTATTTGTTAGGGTTAAGTACATAGAGCTTACAACAAGCAAAGTCAATCAGTTTTATATGCTTAGTGACTTACCTGGGGGAGTGTGATTATAAAAATAGAATGAAAAATTGTGAATTAATGCAGATTCTAGGAGATATGTCCTCTTCAAAGGTGATGGTTTGAGGCTAAACATCTAGGATGGTATGAAAAAAATGTTTTCTTTTTCTCACAGCAAGATTCATACCCAAAAAGCCAATCAATCTAGATGAACCTGGCCAAACCCGATTTAAAATGGCAAATGCGGTTGAGTGAGTTTGGGTGTTTAGGTTAATTCAAGCCAAATTTTTAGGAAAAAAGTCAATCTAGTCAGGTAATTTGGGTTGGCCCAAATAGACTTGACTAGACCTGACCGACCGACAAATTTTATATATTACCAAAAAAAAATTGTTTACTCCTGATTTAATTGGTCATTTGTCCTTGACATTGTATCCATGGTTTCATATTGGCCACTCATTTGTCAATGCCTTAAGTAGAATGTAATTCTATATATCACATATACTACTAGTCTTTAGATATTTATATCATTAATTAAGTTACTGTAAATTTCATCTTTTCAAGTTGTAAGCACTTCTTGTAATTATGTTATTTCCGATGCACTATGTATATATGGTTCTTTTTCAAAAGCCAGACAGAAAGCATAGCGTTGGGAGATTAAGTTAATTAGAAATATATGATTTTATGTATGTATACATATAGATTCACATATATATAATATGTCCATAGTAATTGACAATTGACATATTAATGTTGTGAAATCCCCATTTCAAGTATAAGCAAACACATCTTGTAAAATAAAATTCTCATTTCATGTCCATAGTCTTTCTATTTTATTTTTGCTTTTATTTTTTAATATATTGTATCTTTCAAATCTGAATCAACCCAACCAACCGCAACCTAACCCAATCCAAATCATGTGAGTCAACCATATTTTGCCTCATCAAGTTTAATTCCAATTTTCTCCACCCTAATTTTGATTGGTCAAGATTATCCAACGCAACTCGACCAATGCTTGCCCTTGTAACGTTACTTGATATAGGGCTATCATAGCTTAGGGCATTTTAGAGGGTGAACCCACAGATGTAGGAAGGATCATCTTCCAAAATATGTACGTGTTCATGCTTTCAAACAAGAACTATGGTATGCCTTTTCCTATGTTTATCACATAGAACGGAGATGAGATAAACCTCCGAGATTTCCCATACCCTTCCCCACGTCCCTGAGTCTTTATCTTTTATTTTGATATTCTATGTTTCCAATGATGACTACGGTTGATTGTGTAATATGGATTTATGATATCACTTTATGAGTGGCTGTAAATTTTGGATTCATGACACTGATGATTATGGATGACAGAAAACATAATAATTTTGTGGATAAAGTTATAAAATTGAGTTACTGTGATGAGTTGTTATGGATCAATGCTATATGGTATCTTTTGGGCATTATGTGAAAGCATATTTTTGTCTAAACACAACCAAATAGTCAAGACTTATAGAATTACAAATGTGAAAAATTCTTAAATATATGAATCTGTTGTTTGTAGATCTTGATAAACAATAAGAACATATAATAAATACATGAAGTAAAGAGCATACCATGATACGTCATAGTCCAGAGATCAAATACGGATAGGCTCTTTTAGCAGAGTATAAGGGGCTCTCACTGTTTTGGTCTAATGGAATGTACAAATGACACATACAATGTCACCAAAACAAGACCCTTATATAACCCAAGGAACCAAAATCATCATGCCCATGAGTCGACTCATGGGTTGACCCCTTTATAATAATACCCCGTCACTGTTATTATTTAGAACCAGATATCTACACATAAAATATTTATAATGACACCTCATACCAACTTATAAAATATATCAAATAGATCGCTGAACACAAAATACAAGAAAATCTTATTACAAACCTAATTAAAGATAGCCTCAAATATATATATATCCCGAAGTATGCATAAATATATAATATTAATATATTAGTTCACTCAAGTAAATTGTTAGCTCTAAACTTTATTTATAAAATAAATAATATATATATATATATAAAAAATAAATAATGCTAACATTATGATGAATTTTAAGCTTATTTCTGTGACCTTTGATGTTTTTTAAATGACCGTTGAAATCATTGTGCTTTTGATGACATGTCGGGCTAAAATGGCTCTAAATGATTTTATGATGAATGGGAGGCAAAACGAATGTATGATTGTTTTCCTTATTTCTATCTATGTGGTTAACAAGTATATTTTTAAGTACTTTGGTAGAAGAAACAGGTCCATATGGTGCAGAACAAGAAGACAGCGCCTCACCCTCAAAAAGGAAGGCGAAACGCTGAAGCAGAGAATTATGCAGGATGAAACCCGAAATTCAGTGCCTAAGGTCTGCAAATGAAACAAGAGTTTCTCTCTTTCGAATGACTTTTTTTCCAAATGACTTGCTTCTTTAATTCTCACATATCTGTTGGCTTGAGGCTTATAATCTGAATTTCCTGGATTTTATTTATGGATTTTTTTTTAAGATAACCTAACCTTCATCATTGAGGACAATGATCAGTTTAGTTTGGGGGTAGGGAAATTAGAGTTTTAAAATTTTGTATAAAATAACCCGATCCCAGATGGACATAATTGTGGCTAATTTGCAGTTTTGACATATCCAATTGAGTTGAGAGCAAATACTAGATTGGATTATTGGATGTTTTTGCTAGATGCTTGAGAGCCCTTCCTAAACTCGTTGTGAGGAGAATCTGTCCGTTGAACCTTTAAACGATATGGCTTTAACATTGGGCTATACCGGTTTTCTGAGTCCTATGTTTTAGAAACCCATTTCATTATCAAAGAACAATGCGGAACCAGATAGTTTTTTAACAAAATTAATACATTTTGTAATGGTTGAGATATATAAGCAGCTGCATAAGTTTATATGTTTTTTTCTGGGTTCTTGTTCTGTGTTTGCTGCATTAGTAATATTCTGAGTGCAAATTAGTCTCAGGCGATTAAAACCATTTTTGCAAGAAAATAGCATGAACTTTGGGAAAACATTTTTCTCTGCACATTACTGCCGGGTTTCGACTTCAAAAATATTGTTTCTAAGCATATTCAAATATTATGGGAAAAAAAAGTATGCAGTGAAATTTTGAGAATTTATCCCTTTGCTGGAGTTCCAATGCTTCAATGAGTAGATGAGTATAGTAGACACATGCTATAGTCATCATTCACTATACAAACAAGTTTGGTCAAAACAAACATTAATTATTCAAGGGAATAAAATATTATAACAGCAACACCGCTGCAACCTATACACATATCCTTCCCCAGAACCTTGAAACCGAGAGGCAGCCACTCAAAACTCCCTATCTGGCAACAAGATAGGAGCTACAAGAGACCATATGTACAGAGCGGCAGTTGCCCAGCCGGTGACGATCCGAACCCACACCGAAGGCCACCCGACATCAACTAACCTTCCACTCTCCCCAACAGAGGTTGACCACCCAGTCAGAAGCATTGCAGAGTACATGCTGGCAAGAGAGAAAATTAAGTGGAAGAAAGCATATGAATATGTAACCGGCTTTGCCTTTTCATCCCCTCCTTCCTCTGCATTTATAGGAAGTAGAGGCTTCCCTGCATCATCACCAGAAAAGCCAGATTCAGTTCTCAGTATCTGTGGTAAAAACGGAAATGGATTGAAATGAGAGTCAATCTTGTGATTTGGACCATCCGTTTTTTCTTTATTTCATAAAGGATCAAAATTGAAAGAAGGAAATTAAAGAAAAAAATTAGGCAAATCAATTTGGATCGTCCATCATTAAATGAAAGGAAAGAAATGGCCCAGATCGTGAAATGAACTTTCATTTTCTTGTCAAAAATTTACTGAGATGCTATTGCTAATGAAAAACCAAGTTGACACTGGCCCAAAAAAAAATCAATATCCAAAATAAAACTTAGTTTTCCATATCTCAGACTAAGCCAGGAAATTAAAAAAACGGGGACAGATTTTTGTTGTTTAGATCAATCAGGACCTTTGAATCCCCGCATTCCATAGCTCTTAAGCCAGTGAATGTGAAGCTCAAGAAGGTGAAGGTCCTCGACATCATGATATGAAGCAGGGATACTTTTGAATATACAATATATTGAAAGTAGGTAGTTTGGATTTTAACAACTACCGGCACGAGGTGAGCTTGGTGAAGAAAGCACTGTGGAAGAAGATCCAGCGCGGACAGCAGAATAAACAACTGATAGAACACTTGTAAGTAAACCCAACACAAGGGTGCCTGTGGAAACAACTTTCCAGTGCTTGTGAAGACCATTACACTCGTAATCTCTTGGTTCACTAGACAATGCACTATAACAGAGATAAGTGCAGTATAAAGATATCACTGAAGCTGGCAGGATGCTGCCATTTACCTGTTCAAGAATAATTTAATAACTGGATTCTGCTAAAGAGATAAACTCAATGCATAGACCATATCCACAAGAAAGAAGCACTGGGTTTAATATGATTCTGATGGTAGTTACAACATGCGAAGCAACTGGATAAAATGATATAAGTAGCAAAGAACAAAACAAGTTTAATAAAATAATATAATGTTAATGATGCAACACTTTCACCCAGTCTTGAACCAAAAACAAAAAATGGCAATCTAATATCAGAAGACAAACAATCATAACAAATTTGCATTGAGCTAAGGAAAGTGAATTAATAGAGGGTAGCTACAATGAAAATCGACTGATGAACTTACCACAGGATGCAAAGCCACTAAAGCAAAAACAAATGCAAGAATCAAGGTCGTGGCAATGAAAAAGGTATTGAGGCCACACTCATGTCCAGATGCTGTGAAGAAGTGAAAACGAACTCCCGAGAATGCAGATGTACCCAGATAACAAACAAGTGAAACAACAAATAGGGAAACATACCTAGATAAATAAAGGAAACGTCATTCAAAATTGTATGTCAAGTGAACCAAATTACATTAGGAAAAATGAATTAGTATAGCAGAGGCTAAACTAACCAGAATTTATCATCATATCCAACCCATGTGTCATTCCATCTATGAACAAAATCCAACAAGAGCACAACTTGAACAAGAAGAAACAAGCCTGTCCCAAACTTTGATGTTGTTTCTGCAAACAGAAGAAACTTCATCAGAATCATGAACAAAGGAAGAATGGCAGGTTAAAATCATACTTAAAGCCTATCTACAATGAACTCCTTCAATTCAAAAACCGCTCTATCATGGAGTTGCAAATTTTTCCATTTTACAATCTAAAGCTTCCATAAGATACACCATGCCTTAATATCCTGCAATGCCAACCACTAAATGACTAAATTAACGCATTTGCATTTTGGAATTGTATTCAAATAACTGATCACTAACCTAGAGTTCTAAAGGAAACAATACAATAATCAAACAATACTTTAAACTGATTTATTTTAGAAAAATATATAACCTAATCATACTTAACACGAGATCGAAGTTATTTTTAACAATCAAAATATCAAAATAACAATTTGATTTGCTTCATAATTCAATATACAGACCTTTTGAAATGATATACCAGATAAATTGACAACTGTGATTCTCAAAAGTGAGCTCCCTTCAAAAATTTTGGACATTGAGAGGCAGTCCATTTTATATGAAGATAACTTGTTACAAGATACAGTACAACAAAATATGATAAATTCTTTGAAGCAGGATTTCAGAATAAACCTCCTTTTCCTTATTAACAAATGGCAACATCCAAGTATGCTTCCTTATATCCTCATGCTCCCATAAGAATTCTGATGACTATATAATTTCTTAAACAAATTGTGTATTCCCATAGTAGAAATCGAGCTAATTGTTGGGTTGACTCTAAGCACTCAAAATGGTTAATTGCTTAACATGCCTGAACTCTACAATAAGAAACTGATTTGAATAAAACAAACTGAAATTAAATTCCATGAACAACGTACCATAGAAATTGATGATCTCATTTGGAAGGAAAAACATAAAGATGATCAAAAGGCACCAACATATTATTTTCATCATCCAACCTCCATGGTGCAAATTATCACGAGGATCCTTCTGGGTTTTGACACCTATCATTAGAATTGCCAGAATAGTGAAAAAGATAAAATTTCCCAGGCTAACCCGTAGAACTGCATCTGTTTCAAACCACTCTCTGCTAGGTGTATGAGCGAAGTGATTGATCCCTGTAGCCATATAGATAACAAATGACTAAAAAGAAATTTGCACGGAAAATTTTTCATACAGATATGCACAGCAAAGTTTTAACTTGTGGAGATAGCTGCTTGTTTATATAGCCGGTGTGTCATCTCTAATGTGTCTAATTGTCTATACACAACTAAGTCGTATAATTATACTTTATTCTGGTTTGCTAAAAAAATCTTATGGAAACGGAAAACCCAAAATCTTCTACAATTAAAACTGCCTAAATTGATAGAAGAATCAATCATTCAAATTGCAAGATGGTTAAAAAGTTTCATCATTGCAGTTTCTAGCGCTTTCAACATGTAACAACAAAATTCACATACAAAAATATAAATATCAAGAAACAAAATAATACAATACTTACAACAGATTTGCACAACAAAATATAGACTCTTGGAGATAGCTGATTAATTTCATAGCCCAGTGTGTCATCACTAACGTATCTAATTGCCTATACACATAAGTAAGGGGTGCAATGATAATCTATTCATGCCTGCTATTATATTTTATGAAAACCCATGATTTTCTAGCACAAAAATTGCCTATATTGATAGAAGAATCAATCATTCAAATTGCAAGACTATAGGGTAAATTCATAAATTACAATTTTCTCTCCCAATCAACAGATAGCAATAAAACCCACAAAGTAAAAGATAAATATCAATAAGCAACATATAAGAATATGTACAGGGGAGACTCTCCATCAAAGGAGTAGCAACCTCACGCATAATCCATGCGACAACCAGAGATAATGCAAAGAGGCCACAGTATGCGATCCTTGCAGAACGCCGGCTGATGCCCGACACCGCCGCCCGGCACGCCTCACAAGCACAAGCGGCGCAGCATGATGCGAGGCAGGAAGCAGCCCACATCGTCTTCTTCACTACAGATAAAAAAGTTGGGTGATTTACGCAGTGCTCGTGGATTGAAACTTTTTCTATCTGGGAAATGATCAAGATTTTCAGAGAGATTGAGATTGAGAATTAGGGCAGATGAATACACTGAATGGAATTAAGACTTTGGGAATTGGAGAAGACTTCCATTCCCCAATTATCCCAATGACTTCTTTGAAGTCTGGTTTACCTTTTTGTTTCTGGTTGAAAGCCAAGTACCGAAAACAAAAAGCTGTTATATGATACTTAAAATATTGTTTAAAAGTTTAATATTTTATTAACAGTTACCTTGAAATATATAATAGATAACGATTATTAACATATAATCTAATGTTTAATATTAGATATTTGAGGCTTACGAAGTCATCGACAAATATTCCATAAAGATCATAAAAAAACATATAGTAATGAATTTAACAAGTCTAAGGGTGTGTTTGTTTCGGCGTTGGAGATGCCGCATCGCCGTTTATTGTGGGAGGAATGGTCGTTTGGAGGCAGGGAGGGTGTTTGGGAGATTTGGGAGTGTCAACCGTGGTATGGAGGCTTGTAACGTGGTTGGTGTTGCAGTGACGATTTTTGACTTTTTCGATAGAGGCAACGTGGTTGGGTTTGTTTTGGAAGGATGTGGGTATATGTTGCCCTCAAGTGAAAGGGTGTGAGGAAGGGAAGAGATGGCGGAAGGATCGATGAGAAAGGGAAGAAGGAAAGAGAAACAGAGGAGAGAAGGAAGGATCGATGAGGAGGAGAAACAGAAGAGGAAGAAGAAAAAAGGAAGAAGGGGGAGGAATAAAAGAAAAATAGAAAAAAAAATGAGATTTATTTCAAGGAAAACCAGAATAGAGATTTATTTCAGGAAGTTGAAAATAAAAAAATAGTTGCACACCGCGTATATATCACGCACAAGGAGAAAATCATCTGATTTGCACTTGATAGGCTTTAATTTGTGTTGGCTCATATGCGCGAAAGCCCATCTCTTCTCTAGTCCTTTATGAGACCAATATCACATTTACACTTATAAAGTCTCATCCCTCTCTTAATTTAAGCAATGTGGGACTTATTAAGTATAGAATGCTTGTTTTTAATTTATTTTTTTATCTTTTTAATGAGAAGCTTGTTTTCATTAAATTATTATAAGCTTATTTTCATTAATTTTAATTGAGATAAAATTAATTTAATAGAGAAGACAAAAATTGTATTGAAATTTAGTTAGAGATAAAATTAATTTAATAGAGAAAAAAATGTTTTAAAATTTAATTAGAGATCTTTAATTTATTGTGAGTAATTAGTTTCATTTTAAATAAATGACAATAAACAATAGTGTTACATAAAAATTAAATAAAAAATTTATGTCCTTTCTGGTAATTACACATCTCAAACCACGTTTGCACACTAACATCCAAACATTATATTCTTACACCAAATTATGTTTATCTGATCTAAACCACATTTATCTAAATGTCTCCCAAATATAAATCACGTTCATTCAAACCTAGTTTTTTCTAACTACGTTTAATCAAACCTAATTTTCTCCAACCACATTTAACTCACCAAGCTCCCAAACACACACTAAGTTGATAGCAGTAGTTCATTGAAAAGAAGGGTAGCACTAAAACTAAGCATTAAAAAAAAAACTTCGATCTTTATTTGTATATTTGTATATATTTGATTGAAAAAATATTAGTATAATCGTTTCAGTCTTTCACTTGGAAGTGCTATAGAAATTTACAACTTTAATATGACCGAGACGGTATAAATCAACTCATTCTACTATCCCTCCTATAGCATCGAGTTTTTCTTTTTTTTTTTTTTCTTTTGGGGTAGAACATTGAGTTTCCTTTATATTTCGTTCAATACATATATCTTACGAGCGCTTCAGTAACTATCTTTCGAATAAATTCGTATTTTGTAACAAAAATTGTTTTAGAATTATTATATAAATTCAAAAAAAGATTTACTTAATTTAAATGCAGTTAAATTCGGTTACTTATATTTGGACTTGTGTATTAGTAGTCTTAATTTATCCATTTAACGACTGAAATATATTTTCTGCCTCCTAAATTCAGAGATTTTCCTTTCCTCTATTAAAACAACATTAATTTTTTAATCAAATTCAATGAATGATGTCCTACGGGCAGCATCATACAAGTAAGTCCTTTACTGATCACGGTTAGTGTTAAGTCAGAAAATATTGCTAAATATTGCTAAACATATAAAAGATAGAGAAAAATTGAACTTATAAGTTAACATGCACACACATTTTAACGCTTCAAATAAGTCCAGTCCATGAATCTGTAAATTGGGCATTTTCGGACGAGGGACTCAACAAGAGAAATCTGAGTTGGCCATACAGTTGGACAATTATAGTATGGGCTTGAGGATGAATTCTTTGATTATTAAATTCCATAACCCAAACTAAAACTCAAACGATTTTACATATTAAATTCTGATTTTAACAATTATCTTAATTTGATATGTTCTAGTTAAAGATACAATGCAGGCTGAGAACCGCGAGTTTAATTCAAATATTAAAACACGTTAAACTCTAAATTTACCACAAACATCCCCACACATTTCCCTCAATGGGACTTGTGGAGAAAACATTGAGATTAAAAAAAATTAATTCAAAGGGAAAATAATACCATGAAGCAAAACCATAAGTAGCTCATTTGAATATCCAAATGACATGAATAACACACTAAAACTTTAAACAAAACCAGCTTTCAACTTTATCAAATTTGGGGTCCAATACCACATACAACCAACAAAATTGAGGTGAGTTCTATGGTGTACCTCGACAAAACTTTAAAACACTGCCTAACAAAGACAACTCAGTACTTAACCGGAGCTAGGATTTCAAGTTGGGAACCAAGCTTCTCATCTGCAATCTTCTCAGCCTTTACCCTCAACTTGGTGAGCTGCTTCTTCCTCTCGTACACCTGCTGTGCCCTCTCCTTTCTCTTCTTCTCCAACTCCTGTGAGGAAAAGAATAATTAGAGACTTCATCAAACAAAACTATGTTTTCCTCCCCAGAAAGCATGCAACTTGTGATACAAAACACAGATTTACATGGTAAGTTTCAAGAATAACTTGTAATTGATAAAAACACTATATCATATGGACTGATAAATGAGCTGTGTCTTTGCAATCAATGCACTCGACGAAATAATTAGATGAGATCATATGATTGGTCTATTGATCACTTGCAGAAAAATGCACTGCTAAACATTTGTATCATACAAAACGGGTAGTTTCATAAAGGAGGAAGTTTGAAAGAGGCAAGAACTTACTCTGATGGTATCGTAATAGTTCCATCCAACCTCAGAAGACAATCTACCCAACAAGCAGAATTTGTGTCCTTTCTGAAGCCTCAAAACCCTGATTTCATTGATTTAGTTCAAAATACATAAGAGAAAGGAAAATCCAATGCAAATAAACTGAACCTTGAAATATAACCTCGATTGCAAAATCCACCCCAGTAAAAGAGATAGACACGTAGAATAAGAGCTTACTTCAGAGCATCAGGGACAACCATCCTCTTCATCTTGTCATATGGAGGGGGTATGCCCTCGTAGACCTTCAATCGATCAAGTGCAGCTGCCCCACGCTTAGTCTTATGGGGAATCATTCTATAAATAGAGACATTGCCAAATACCGTCACATCAAAACCACAAGCAAAAACCATAATAATTTTCATAAACACTAGTAGTAGTTCCAAAGGGGGGAAAAATTAAATGGCCAATAGAGAGATGTCAATGCAGAGAGCGGCCCATGTAAGCATTCCTATATACTATGAACAAGAGAGCACGAAGATATGCTATTTACTATACAATTCAATCACTTCAAGATACAAAAGGTTCATACAACTTGACCGCCTTCTGGAACTTGATATCAATAATAAAACTTACTGCTAATCTTGTTTTCCCTAACTATCATGTCAAATTTAGCATGTCATGCAAATTATCTTATAATATAAAAATACTCAATACAGCTGCTACCCTCAAAATCACATTGATTTACTTAAAACAAACCACGCATAATCATATCATGAAGGACTTGCTTTCATTCCACGAATAACAAATCTAAATATCGAAAACTCACCTTACATTATAGGAATCTTGTCGTTCAAATTAATCACTATAAACCACTATTTATCGAAGTCAAAAATTGATAGTAACATAAGCTCAGCCCAGTAAACAGAATTCACTCGGTAGCAAGCCAACCAGGACAAAACAGAAAACGAAATTACATCACTCAAAAACGAAGCGAAGGCTTCCGAATGATCCAGAGAAGCCTTAGATTAAGTGAAAACAAACACAAAATGCCAACTACATGAAACTCACCCACGAACAGTACGCCAGAAGATCTTGCCAGGAGCTCGGAAGTGAATGGGACCATGGGAAGGCTTGGTGTTCATGCGCTTGCGAAGGAACCTCATGTACTTCATCTTCTGCCTGACAAGACCACCCGAGATGCAAATCTCCTCGCACCTCACCACGACCACCTTCTGACCGTTGAGGAGCTCCTTGGCCACGATCGACGCGAGACGACCGAGCATGTGGTGGCGAGCGTCCACCACCACCCTCTTCGCGCAGATCCCTGACCCTGACACCATTTTCGTTCACTCTCACAAGCTCTCTGTCTCGGAGGTCCCTTTTGCCGCTCCTTGCAAAATTTGGGGCTATAAGGGAACGGAAGAAACAGCTAGGGTTTCTGGTTTTTGAATTGTGTGGGTTGGGCCTTGAACACGACAGACCCGAACCCAAATTAAAAATCAAATGATCAAATAATTTACTTTTTGGTATCAAATTTTTGAAATAAAAATAAGTTGAATATAATAAGCTAAATTTAATTAATAATAGCCTAAATGGGATGGAAAAACATTCTTTAAAACATATTTTAAAAATTCTAGATTATTGAATATCTATTTTTTATAATTAAATTATGCATTACAAATAATCAAATTTAATATCATCTCTTACGTAAGGCATCAAAAAAATTATAAACACTTATTAAAATGAGATTAGTGGCTCTAGGATTTAGGCCTTATGTATATATACTGTTAGACTAAGACACTGAAAAAGTTGCTACTCGAAGAAATGTATTAAAAAAAAATCTCGACCATATTATTATAAAAAAAATAGAAGAAATTTTTTTAATAGACATATTTCCTTTTTAGAAAAATTCTGGAAATTATCTATTCTGTTTTTTTTTAGTTGCCAAAATGTTTTAGTTTTGATGGTCGAATGATTTGTTTACACATTTGTTGTCTCACAGAGGGCTGAGATAAGTTAATTATAATGGTCATTTTTCTTTTAGTGGACTACAGGGCCTAAGCCCAAAAGAAAGAAAGCCACACACAAATCAATCTGGGGCCACACGGTGCCCGAAAAATCAGCCAATAAGATTTGTATAAGAGTATTGACAGTAGTGATTTTTAAGGAATTTTTAAATTTAAAAATTAATTCTTATTTTAGTTCATTTGTGAAGTTTGACATACTGGCTGTCACATATAAGAACGATTCTTATATAAGAATTGGTTTTTATACAAATAATAATAATAAAATAATCAACTCACAATAAATGTTAATGGAGAGTAATAAATGCTAAAATAGTAGAGAATTGATTGCAGGACCCATTTGTGGATTTTTAAGAGGTTTACATTAGACTGGATAGTTACTTAAAGTAGTTGGGAGTTACTTAAGTTAATGTGATACTGTGAAACTCACAATAAGAACTCAAGTAAGGTTCACTACTATAGATGCTCTAGCTTTTAAGGTTGGCTAATAATCTATTTGCACCGAGATTCTGAAAATTGGATAACTAGTTAAAAAAAATTAATTTAAGAATTAATGATTTGATTGTGGTCAAATTGATAATATTAAAATATATAAGATCTACAATAAGAATTTGCTAATTCAATTAAATATAAGATTTAAGATTCAATTATTAAAAACAACATCCATAATTCCCAATTCAAGTATATTTCTTTCTTAAAGTTTTTGGAAGCATGTTTCTTTCTTTTAATTTTTTGGATAATTATTTTTTTAACTACTTATATATTTTTATTTTTGTATCTCTAAAAAAGGCCAAAGGGGGATTGTTAATTTATTAAAGAGAAAAGCTAAATGTCTGACATGCTAGTTGTACAATAGAAGTAGGATAGGAACAGCTACGCCTACGTAGTAAATTAAGACGACTAAGTAAAGTGTTTAGTTATGGTGAGTGTTATAGTATTTCCATTTTCTATGATATGCTTAAGAGAGATGAAATCAAAGAGGAAGAGAGGCGCCTTAGATCTACTCCACTCCATCAAAGATTGGATATTGTTGGCGCTTGTTTGGCATGCATTTAAAGGAAAAACAAAGCCATGCTCGATTTGCCCTCCTATTTTTTTCAGCTTGACAAACAATGAAACACCTTTGTGTGCAAAGAGATCAGACCAACAACAATGCATTACCACCACATAGGGAGGAGGGAGAGAGAGAAAGAAAGACAGAGAGATTGAGTGATTTAGAGACAGAGTGAACTTGGAGAGAAATGGTAATAAGAGATCAAGACGCTGCTCCAAGAGACAGAAGATTGTCAGAGCTTTTTATTTTGGATTGGAGATTTCATCGTTTTGGATCACCGAAGCTTTCTTTTTTTTTCTTTTCCCAGCTGGGTTTAGCCACTACCTTTCACCGAAATTTGTTGCAGAGTGAAATTGGGAAAGTCAGAAAGAGAGAGAGAGAGGCAAAGAAATCAGAGTGACACGCGAGAGAGAGACGAATAAATCAAAGCAATAGCAAGAGAGAGGAATCAGAGCAATGGTGAGATAGACTAACCAAAGTGGTGGTGAGAGAGACGAAACAGTGTGACAACGAGAGAGATGAACCATGTTGACCCTAAGGCTTTATACCATAAGTTTTGATGATGACAAATGTATTTGAATTGTAGCATTGATATATATAAAGGTTAATTATCATATACATGCTACAAGTATTTAAGCATGACTATTTTATTTAATGTGTAATGTCTTATACATTAATCATGCTATTTATCATGAATTGAACTAACCATTTGGTTTGTAAGTAAGATATATTTTATAGGTTGGTTCAAAACAAGAATAGTGAGCATTGGATTGAAGAACAAGGAAAAGTAACATCATGCCTCACTCAAGGAAAGCAACACACAAGGACAAAGCTCCAAGAAATGAAGAATTAGAAGATTTGAAGTCTTGGAAGCTTGGATGCATCAAGATAGCCTATGTGTTTACATTAGGTATATTTTATATAGGCTAGTATATTTGTGCAACTCAATGATTTAGATTTGCATACATTGGCTCAAGCATTTTTGAACAAAAAGATAGTGAGATATGAAGTTTTACAAAAGTTATTTTTTGACCTTTGGTCACTCCTTATATCATATCTCATAAATGAAAAATCGGTTTTTCAAGTATCTTAATCTCATTTGATAGTAGACTCAAAGATCTTTTCAACGGTATATTATTTATTCAAAACGGAGTCCAAATGAGAAATATATGACTATTTAAAATATAGTTTCAAAAAATGAAAGTTGATTTTACTGTAATAAAAAATTATTCTATTCTGACCTATAGTCAGTATTTTGATTATATCTTTTGAAAGAAAAATAATTTTTGAGTAAAACTTAGCTCATTTGAAACTAGACTCCAAGAGCTCTCCAACGGTATATTATTTGTTTAAAACGGAGTTCAAATGAGGGAGTTATGAATTTTTAAAGAAAGTCCAAAATCTGGACTGCACTATAAGTGCTGTAACGGCTATATAACGGCTATATAACGGCTAGTTTTGTAAAATCTTATATATATGACCTTAGATACACGATTTTGAGCTAGAACAAAGTCCTACAATGTGATATTAACTTCTTCTATCATCTTTGAGAGAAAGGAAAGCATTCTTGAGCCAAATCTTGCATATTCTCCATCATTATAGTTATTAGAGCTTCATTTGTATTCATCTACTCTTTAAAGAGAGTTTCTTTGTATTGTTGATTTTGATCAACACATATATTATTCTGAGTTGAGGTTCGCAAGTACCGGTGTTGGAAGAACTTGCTTTGGGTTGAGGAGGAGCCTGGATTCATAAATTCTCCATTGTGGTTTCGCAAATACCCGGATCGAATTTACGTGGTTGTAGTGGTTTGCAAGTACCCGGATTAAACTTGCAATTATAGTGGAAATACTCAAGTGGTCTCTTGAGCACTGGATGTAGGCTTGGATTAGTCGAACCAGTATAAATTTCTGAGTTTGCTTTCTCTATCCCTTACTCTTTAATTTGTGCATATTGATATCTATTATTTAATTCCTTGATCTTTATAATTATTTATCTTGACAGCACATTGATTTTCTATATTGTATTTATTATCCTAAGCATTGTACTTTTACAGAAAATCATATTAACTTCCAATTAATTCTTGTGAAAAATTTATAAAACCCAATTCACCCCCCCTCTTGGGTTCCAACCATTACTTTCAATTGGTATCAGAGCTTGGGCTCTTGTTTAAAGACTTAACCGTCTAAGAGTTAGCATGGTTGGATATAGTGATTGGTTTATTTCTAAAAATTGTTCTTTCACAGTACCTCCAATTTTTTATGCTAATCATTTTCAATATTGGAAGTATGAAATGAAAATGTTTTTAATTTCAGTAGACCATAAACTCTGGGATGTTATAGAAAATGGTTCTTGTATGCCTGTCAAGGAAGAACAAGAAAAATGCATTCCAAAACTTAAGAGTGAATGGAATGATACTGAAAGAAGTTTAATGCAACTCAATGCTAAGGCAAAATTGATTATTTCTTGTGCATTGAGTCAAGATGAATTTTTCAAAATCTCCAACTGTGCAATTGCAAAAGAAATGTGGGAAATTCTTGAAGTTGCACATGAGGAAGATCTTATTGCTGAGGAATTAAGGTATAGAAGTTTCATTAATGAACTTGAAATTGCTCAAATGAACAATTGCAAAACCATTAATGAGATACAACTTGTGCTTAATCAATTGCAAGCTCTTGGTGTTGAACTTACAGGAAAATGTCAAATCACCAAGGTGGCAGACGAAGAAGAAAAAGGAGAAAAAGAGAAACCACAATCAAAAGGTGAATCATCAAAGAAAGCTTACCTATCTTCCAATTGGGGAAATAGCAATTCTGATAAGCAGAACACAAATGAAGAAGCCAACACTTGTCTTGTGGCCAGAGATAAAGATGAGGTAAATTCATTTGACTACTCTTTTGAAGAATTACAAGATGCCTTTGATGATTTACATGAAGAATCTCTTATACTTGCAAAAAAACTAAATGTTTCAAAACAGAAAAACTCTTCTCTTGAAAATGAGTTGGAAACATTGAAAAATGAATTTTCTATTTCCAAGGAAGAGAATTTTGTTTTTGAAAATCAAAACAAAACTTTGCAAGAAGAGAATTTGATTTTAAAAACAAATATCTCTACCAACAAAAATTGCTTTTGTACCAAGTGTGATTCTTTGAAAAAGGAAAATGATAATCTTAAAAACACACTTGCAAAACTCTCTCAAGGTAGAGAAATTTTAAATACCTCAGTTTTGAAACAAAGAAGAATTAACAAAGTTGGTCTTGTTTCTAAAAAGAAATCAAACCAAAAGCAGTTTAAAAACTTCTTTGTTTCTGCAAAGATGTCCAATAGTCCAACTTGCACTTGTTTCTATTGTGGACTGAAAGGACACAAATCTTACTCCTGTTTTTATAAGAAAAATCTTGTTCATGGAGTAAAAATGAAATGGGTTCAAAAAGGAACTCATGACCCAGGCAAACCTAAAGAAATTTGGGTACCGAAGATAAATGAATAATTTGTAGATTTGCCTCGAAGCAAGGAGCGGAAATGACTTTTCAATGGCTACATCATTCAAACTCCACTCTCTTGCATCAAAAGGAGGCAATGGATAAGTAAACATATAAGCTGGAATGCATTGTAAGAAATTTGACCGATATGTTTACTGTTCTCTAATGCTTTTGTCTGTTATCTAATATGCCTTACATCTATCCTTGATATTCATGCATGTTATATCTGAAAACAATTGTTAGGTGTGCAGATTATAGATTCGAATTTTGTTTTGATCTAAAATCTTTCTTCCAAATTTTGCTCAAACTATCCTTTTTACCGCATCATGAAAACTTGCTTCCATTACACGCACATTTTTCTTGTCTTCACAACAATAAGATTCCTCCTACCTGTAGTATTTATCCTTGCTGTAATCTTATTTAAATATTTTCAATGAAATCAAATATTTTGCAAAATTGCATTTCATGAAAGCATAGCATTTTTATTAATATGGCATATCTTGAACATAATGTTGCTCCTAGTACTCGAGATTTATTTGAACATTACTGATTTGAACATCAAAGTGCTCCACCAAAAGTGTTTTGCAGGAGTTAGTCCTCAAATCTATCCTCTAAGCTCATTCGTAATGATCGACCAATGCTTGACAGTGATCTTATGAGAGATTGTTTTCAAGAGGATCTTGCAAATAATCAATCAATTAAGTTCATTAAAATTGCAAGAAGATAGAATCAAAAGAAGAGCAATGAGCAAAACAAGAATATCAAAATCTTGAGGAGGAACTTCAAGAAGCAATAAGAGTTTGCCAAAATTGATGAGTATCTCTATTCTTTACCACTTTAATATTTAATTGAGTGATACTCCCTGATCATAATTGGCTATGTTGGCAATTTTTTTTTACTGACATACTTTCATTACAATGATATATTGTTCTCTAATATCTTACATATTTGATCATATCATTGTATATAAAGATATTGTCTTTATACCATTCATCATGGTTTGAGCATTATACATGTCATATCCTTTGTATAAGATATAGCTTATGAACGATTGTTTATGGATTCTAGTTTATATCTGATTATATCTTATTAATCCATATTACCTCAATTATTGTACTACATACTCAAGTTATAATATGTTTTATCTTGATAAGTATGTAACTTGCTTTTGCTTTGAAATGATGATATATATGTCCATGTCAGAAAATTCTTTCCATCTTTAAAATGGATATATATTTTTCAATATATATATACTGTGCTGAATTTGTGTAGCTGATTTCTTTTATCTTTCTTTATTATTATTTTTTTTGTACCGTCCAATAAAAGAAACCATTTGCATTAAAAAAAAACCGAAGGATTACATTGCATAATAAAAAAAAAGGGAAGGTTTGCTCATGCATGAGCATTCTACAGGTGAGGTGGTCTTGGATTAGCAGGGTTGTATTGTATCATCACCCCTCGGCCATTCCTTGGAGCAAGAGACTGAGCAATGTCACGAAGGGTAGTGTAAATCCCATTCATACAATCAACACTTCTTTGTTGTTGATTGCAGAAGCATTGGGTAGACCAATAGAAGAACCTATCTATTCTTGAAGTCATTGCCGCATTGTTGCGTTTAGCTAACTTCTCCAGGTCCTCTATCATCTTCTTGAGTTTCTTCACCTCCTGCTCCAAACAAGCAATTTTGTCTTCTGACGTATGACCTGTACTTATCTCCTCAGCTTCTTCGATCTTCATCTTCTTCTTTCGGTTCTCTTGAGATTCCTCCAAAGGTCTTTTGCCTTTGTCCTTACCTAGACTCAAGTTTAAGTCGAGCTCTTCCTCCCTGGCCTCTACTGTGAGATCAATGAACTTTCTTGCTGCCATGGTTTGGAATATTTAGAAATTTTTGTAGGAGTATGAAGAGAGAGGAATGTCAGGAAGTTGTAGGCTCAGAGATGAATACTCTTTGTGGTGTGGTAATTGAGAATTCTGGGGGAGTCTTTATAGAGAGAAAATTGTGACTAAGAGCCAAAGAAGATATCTCTTCGCCGTACCCCTACACGATCATCCTATGGATTTCTGCAAGCTGGAAGCTAGAAGTCTAGGGTACGCATGCACACCAACAACGCGTCGCATTAATGGCAAAACCACGAAAGTCAAGTTTCGGTGGATTTGCGGCTGATTTAATTTGTTTTGATTAAAAATTTTAAGGATTAATAAAATGGAGATAAACAGAACCGTATTTCTCTGCTTTGTTGTGTTGTTCTTGAGAGATTTCAGTATAATATACATGATTGATTGCATCATGCTATGATTATATGTATCTAAGAACATATGTTGTGTATGCTATTCATGCATCATGAGCGAAGGCTATGGCTAAGAATAATATTTCATGATTCCACATGCACTCATACAAAATGAGAAGTCAAAAATTTAAAATGACTTGAATAAAATGAAATGTGTAGAGGCTGATACATCTTCATAGATACACATACTTGCATATAATGCTTTTGTGGGTAAATGAAAGGCAATAATTTGCTTACATCATGATAATGCTTGATGCATACGGCCGTAAGCAATTAATTTTGCCTTTAACCTTTGAGTTACATTACTAACTTAAGCATTAGAGTGGCTGTCAAAATTTTTACATGTACTCATCCTCAAGATACATATATAAATTCATTTTGAATGGGTATATAAATTGCTTCCTTTGTGCTGAAATCTATCTTATCATTTATGAAGCAAATTTGTTTTGAAAAAGGACTTTAAAAATGCTTCTATTATTTTAATATGTTTTATCATATGAAGTAATATTTTTTTTGAAAAAGAAAAGGTCTTAAAGATCTCTTTTGTTGTTGATGACAAAGGGATATTGATGTTTGATGTATGGATTATGACCTATATGCTTGAATATATCATGCTTTGCTAATCCATATATCATACTTCTGCTGTGTACTGCAAATATTTCTATCATATGACAGCAAATGATGTTTATTTTTTTTATTTCAAAGAGTTCAATTTTTCTGCTATTTACTAAAAAAGCCTTTTCATAAACAAGCAGAAATCATTTTCAATGAAAATATTGCAGAAATTTTTTTAAAAAAATCTTACTTCAAAATTCTGCAATCAAAAACTGAATTTCCTTTATAATGATTTGGACAATCTTTTTCAAAGGAAAAGAGTTATGAAATTCAGGACGAGCTTTATCTCTCTTGAAAATATATAGATGACCTTGAAAAAGAATATATCTTAAAAAAATTGAACATTCATTATTCATTATTCTTTTTCAAATTATGCAAGGTTTAAGGGGGAGCCTAAAACTCTTTCAAGTTTTATCTTTTGGCTCATTTGACATGAGAAATTTTTCTAAAAATTGTTTTTACATGTCAATGAAAACAATGGTAAGTTTTGATGTATCCTAACCCTATGCTATATTGACATCTTTCGACATCCTGGCTTAAATAATGTATGTGCTTTAACTTCCATATATTGTGTTACTTACACCTTTTTATTGATGTCAAATAGGGGGAGAAGAAACAATAGAAAAATATGTGTATGTGCTTATAACATTGTATTCATTATCTTGTAATACATATTTTTCTGTGGTGATTTGTCATCATAAAAAAGGGGGAGATTGTTGACCCTAAGGCTTTATGCCATAAGTTTTGATGATGACAAATGTATTTGAATTGTAGTATTGATATATATAAAGGTTAATTATCATATACATGCTACAAGTATTTAAGCATGACTATGTTATTTAATGTGTAATGTCTTATACATTAATCATGCTATTTATCATGAATTGAACTAACCATTTGGTTTGTAAGTAAGATATATTTTATAGGTTGGTTCAAAACAAGAAGAGTGAGCATTGAATTGAAGAACAAGGAAAAGTAACATCATGCCTCACTCAAGGAAAGCAACATACAAGGACAAAGCTCCAAGAAATGAAGAATTAGAATATTTGAAGTCTTGGAAGCTTAGATGCATCAAGATAGCCTATGTGTTTACATTAGGTATATTTTATATAGGCTAGTATATTTGTGCAACTCAATGATTTAGATTTGCATACATTGGCTCAAGCATTTTTGAACAAAAAGATATTGAGATATGAAGTTTTACAAAAGTTATTTTTTGACCTTTGGTCACTCCTTATATCATATCTCATAAATGAAAAATCGGTTTTTCAAGTATCTTAATCTCATTTGATAGTAGACTCAAAGATGTTTTCAATGGTATATTATTTATTCAAAACGGAGTCCAAATGAGAAATATATGACTATTTAAAATATAGTTTCAAAAACTGAAAGTTGATTTTACTGTAATAAAAAATTATTCTGTTCTGACCTATAGTCAGTATTTTGATTATATCTTTTGAAAGAAAAATAATTTTTGAGTAAAACTTAGCTCATTTGAAACTAGACTCCAAGAGCTCTCCAACGGTATATTATTTGTTTAAAACAGAGTTCAAATGAGGGAGTTATGAATTTTTAAAGAAAGCTCAAAATCTGGACTGCACTATAAGTGCTGTAACGGCTATATAACGGCTAGTTTTGTAAAATCTTATATATATGACCTTAGATACACGATTTTGAGCTAGAACAAAGTCCTACAATGTGATATTAACTTCTTCTATCATCTTTGAGAGAAAGGAAAGCATTCTTGAGCCAAATCTTGCATATTCTCCATCATTATAGTTATTAGAGCTTCATTTATATTCATCTACTCTTTAAAGAGAGTTTCTTTGTATTGTTGATTTTGATCAACACATATATTATTCTGAGTTGAGGTTCGCAAGTACCGGTGTTGGAAGAACTTGTTTTGGGTTGAAGAGGAGCCTGGATTCATAAATTCTCCATTGTGGTTTTGCAAATACCCGGATCAAATTTACGTGGTTGTAGTGGTTTGCAAGTACCCGGATTAAACTTGCAATTATAGTGGAAATACTCAAGTGGTCTCTTGAGCACTGGATGTAGACTTGGATTAGTCGAACCAGTATAAATCTCTGAGTTTGCTTTCTCTATCCCTTACTCTTTAATTCGTGCATATTGATATCTATTATTTAATTCCTTGATCTTTATAATTATTTATCTTTACAGCACATTGATTTTCTGTATTGTATTTATTATCCTAAGCATTGTACTTTTACAGAAAATCATTTTAACTTCCAATTAATTCTTGTGAAAAATTTATAAAACCCAATTCAACCCCCCTCTTGGGTTCCAACCATTACTTTCAAACCAGAGTGATGGCGAGAGAGATGAACCAGAGCGACAACGAGATGAGATTGGGAGAGACATGAGACCACAGCAATGGCAATAGAGATGAATATGAGAGGGAGCTGAAGGTGATGGAAGCTTCAAAGGAAGCATAAGAAATTAATTTGGGAGAATAAATCTTCATTTGGTTGATTACACTTTAAAAAATTACATTGGCTTATTACACTTAAAAAAAATTACATTGGCTTATTTGTTTTTTCTTTTTTTTTTAAAAAAACAATTTTAAATAAAGGGTAATTTTTCTAAATTACTCCATATATTTCATTTCCTTTCCATTAAAAAATATATACCAAATAAAATAATTCTTTTTTTCTATTATCCTTTTTATCCCATACCAAATATATTTTTTCATTTTTTTTTCTATTTTCCCTTTCCATTTTCCATTTTCCTTTCCCTTTCCCTTTTCATCTTTGTTTTTATTTCCTTTCGTTCCATTTCTTACACACCAAACACGCTCTTATAGCAGAGGCAATGAAGAGATAAGGAGCTTTGTTTCATTATCGCAACCATAATCATTGTTGAGAATAACTGTAAAGATTGAGTATTGTTGTTCTTAAACCCCTTCCCTTCTTAGAGTCTCTTTCATCTTTGTCCTCTCTACTTCACCTTATTCACCTTCATTATCTTTGTCTCCTTTCTCTACCCATCACTCTTTTCTTCTGCTAACACCTACACTTCTCTCCCAACCCCAAACCCAACTTTGACCTCTGCTTCTTAGCTGTCCTGGTGAGTTCACTCAACGCCACCACTTATTTAGTATATTTGCTCAACCAATTCAAACCTAAACCCATGACCAGTTGTCACATCTAACCTGCCAATCAACTCCTATTTTGATCAGCCTTGATCGATTCAATTCCTCTCCTAATTCTAGATTCCTTCAGACCAAACCATGAACCAGTTCTCGATTGAACTAATTAGTCTAATCCGATTCTAAGGACTATGATCTACAAAATAGTTGTTTGATGCCACATATGTCACCCTTAATTATCTGCATTTATGTTGCTTGTAAGTCTATGTAAGGCCAAAATAAATAGTGATAAAACATATGTATATATACACACACATTGTTATGCTAATGGAAATTATATATCTATACACACATATACTTATTGGACATAAGATGGATGTTTGGTTGTGGCTAGAAGAGTATTTTTTTTTTTGATTCCTGCACTTACTCTCTTTTTACTTTGGTCAATTAAATTTCTTAAGCGCCCATTTGATTTCTAGGAAAGAGCAAGAATGGAAAGGAAGTAGGAAAATGGAAAGGAAAGGAGAATAAAAGACGGAAAAGAGAAAAGAAAAAAACGTGTTTACTATAAGATGGAAAAGAATGAATGAAAAAAGGAGTATGTGGGGTAATTTACTAAATTACCCCTATTTTTATCAGACTCTCATCACTCTGCCTCATATCCCATCTCTCTTAGCCCTCTCATCTCTATGCATCTCATCTTTCACTTCTTCCCATCTCTGCCTCGTCTCTCTCCATCTCTCTCGGCCCTCTCATCTCTGTGCATCTCATCTTTCTCACTTCGTATCTCTGCCTTGTTTCTCTTCATACCTCTCATCTCGTCGTTGGCGGTCTCTCTCCGTCGCTGGTAGGCTCTCTATCCCTACCCCTAACTTCTCTCTATATCCCTGTCACTAGTCTATGTTCTCTCTCCTCATCGTTGGTCTCAGCTCTCCCTCCTATCACTGATCTGAATACCGGTCGACTACTTCCTCTCTGGAATGTGCTAGTTGATCGATCTTTTGGTACTAGTCAACTGCCAACATTGGGGTTCAAAATTTTCTAGGAATTTTACAGATCAGAGCTCATCAAATAAACTTGTAAAAGAGAGGAAATGAAAAAAACTCACAAATTCACAACTGAAGATTTTGTTGTAAGCATCGGCATTCTTCTTGGAGGTTCATAAAACTAAAATTAAAGCTTTAGCATTGACATACATAGATACCCAGATACACCAATTGACTTTCCTTCTTTTATTCTCAATTTGTTTAGAAGATTTCGAAAAAGGGATTAACAATTTTCAAAATGAACGTATCGTTCTGCAATGATTGGCTCGTATTGTATTAACCCATCTTCCAAAGAAGAGAACGACGTAGAGAAGAGGGACAAAATTGTTTGTTTTTCCATTCGAGAATCATATTTTCCATCCAAAATGTGAAGGAAAGGAACTCAGGGAAAGTGCCCCCTTTTTTTTTTCCATGATAGAAAGCTTCATTCCAGCCCCAGTGTGCTACCAAACGGTAGAAAAATGGAACAGTAATGGAATACACTACTCCATTCTAGCTTTCTTAAGTTACCAAATAGCCCCTAAGTATGTGTATACTATTTCATTTTGGTCCTATGTGTCAACGGCAATATTATATATGTGTGTGTGTATGTGTGTGTACACTATTATGCTTGATACTTGGTTGTAGCTAGAAGAGTAAATTTTTTCTTAATTCCTCCACTTGCACACTATTCACTTTGATCTTGAAGGAAATGGCAATTAAATTTCTAAATGTTAGGTGGGTCCTTCCTTAGTGGTAATCACTTGCACAATAGGCACCGAATTGCAGCAAAAGTTGACAATGAAGAAAATTTTGTTGTGTGATTGAAGGAGGGAAGAGGAGAAGAGTGCTCTATAAATAGAGCTCTTCTCTTCTCTCAAACATCATCACATTTTATTCCTTCTCTTTTCTTCTATAGCTTTTCCTTATAGTTTCTAGAGAGAAATAATGAGTTATTTTACTCCTATTGATAGAGAGAGTGATAATTTCTTTCCTAGCAATTTGAGAGTAATTGTAATTATTATATTCTTTCTAGTGTGATCTCTCTTTCACTTGTCCGTGGACAAAGCCTATATTGGGTTAACCACGTAATTATTAGTGTTCATTTTTATCTTCATTCTTTCTCATTTCAATTGTGTTGCAAGTCGACAATTATGATCCATAATTACCTAACAGTCATATTAGAGCTTTTTGGTTTAGTGGGATATTAAATTCTTAATATATTCTGTGATTGCAGTTTTGTCTAATCTTTCACAGTAGAAATGAATTGTTTGATGTTGACTTGTCATGCTGCAATTATTGTTCACAATTGCTATCCACACAAAGTGGTTGTATACTTTTACTGTAATTGTGTCATGACCCAAAATTGGGACTAGGAGTTTTACCACTCCTAAAGCCGAACTCGTGACTGGTGTGAACAGTGTATTATTGACACTACCGCAAGCCTAAAGTTATCCTAATTATTCTAGGTGGCCTATTTTACAAAGAATACTAGAGACAAAAAATAAAATAAATTACCTTACCCCATACAATGGGGAGGTATCCTCGATCCACGACCCTCGATTTGACCGTTTTGCCATAACTGCAACTGTGAAAGGGTGAGTTTAAACTACGGACTCACCTATGTTAGTCCTACACTACACAGATATATAGAAATATATATATATATATATATATAACCAACTCGAGAATTTATGTCGCATGATACCAAGCTGCTCGAAGGCAAGCATATGATGTCATGTCCCGTCATATTTCCCCCCCAATCATACACATACACAGCACACATTAATTACATGTAACCCTATACAAGGGTCCACACTCTCATACCACATCTCAAGAGCTTAATCAACGTGGGTTTATGTTCACACAGAACATCACTCAAGAAATCCCATTATGTTTCTGGCCTCTTGGGTCATATTCATAACCATAACATATGTATGGTTTCTTAGATTATGCCCTCGACCATAGCATGTATCCAGCCCACAAACAATACAAACAACCACACATAATGCATTATGCAAATGATGATATGCAATGTTTGTCCCGCTCTTTTCCACACTTACCACATTGAAGACTAACCCTCAATGTGTTTATTTCAGAGGTTCACCCCTCTATTTCCCTCTCATAATATGAATATGCAGATGATAATATGTAATGCATTCACACAAACACAATACAATAACTAATCCACTACTCCCACCCACATTCCACACAACAATCCCAAATTACCCCCGCTACATACCCCACATATAATATATTTAACAATTAAATGTATATTAAAACAATTTAGGAAAATAATTCCTAAAATATAAATATACATACATAGATATATATATCCTATTTAGGAAAGTTAGATCCCTAGCCTGGATTTCACATTCTCTCGGCTCCCACTTTGTGCTTCGACTATCCCTATCAAGTAACCATGCAAAAATTATCAAGATTACAAAATAAAGAATTTTCTATTACTAATCTCGACATTTACTCACTTCTTCAGTCATAACTCTTAATCAGTAATGAATTTCTAAATGAAACCCATACCATTGGAAACTAGACTTGAAAAGCTTTCCAAGGATATAAAGTTTGCTAAAAACGGAGTCCGAATGAAAGAGTTATAGCTACTTAAAGAAAGACTAAGGTTCTCGGCACAGCTTACACCTGGGCACCATACACATGCCTAGTGCCTGGAAGTCACGATCACAACCTTCGTGATTTCCTCTTAGATTTGACTTTGATTTGACCAAATTTCCACCGTTTTTCATAATTTCTTTCATGTGCTTTTATCCTTGGTATCTAAGGAATATCACCAAAAGCCCCAATTTTAATCGAGAAATGAAGTTAGAATCTCGATTTTACACCAAATACCCTTAAAATTAGAAAATAGGGAAAATTTTAGAAAATCAGAATTCTTACCTTGATTCCTTGCTTTCTCTATGTTGCTTGGTTACTGGAGGCCCCCCTTGTTGTTGAGAGCCACTCCCAAGAGCCCGATTGATGGGTTTGAGTGGAGAGAGAAAGTAGAGAGAAGGAAGAGAGAAAGAGAGCATAGAGGATAAAAGAGAGAGAGGAAAAGAGAAAATGAAGAAAAACGGGCGGGGCCACTTATATATACTTGCCCATGATGAAATTACTACTTTACCTTCCGGTTGACCCTTCGTCAAAATAGGTAAAAGCAAATTTGTAATATCCCACCTCGAGTGTTTCTAAATCCTAGGTGTCCTATATATTTTCTTATTTGATTTTAGTCCCTCCTTTGATTCAACCATTCTCCTAACTTCCTCGGTGCCTTCGGTACCACCAATACACTTGATTTTTCACCACTCAATATTCCACAACCTTGTCATTTCTAAAACTCATATTTTCCTTCTTACATAACAAAAAAATTTCCTCTGCCCGAATTATTGCATAAAATTAGTTTTAAATAATACCCAAAAATAACAGATATTACATATTGTAAATGTATACTGAATTTGTTCTAGTATACAGTAATACGTATCCATCACTTTTTAAATAATATTATTACTAATAATTTTTTAACCCTTATTTCTTTACCCATTAATTGATATTGAGATAAATAAATTTTTTTAAATGATTTTTATAATTAAACTCTTTTAAAAATTTATCAATTTCCTTACATTTGGTCATCATTTTTATTACAACATCCCAAAATCCACCATTACTAAATTTTAAATTTTTTATTACTAAAAGTTACTTTAATAAACAAAGGGACAAAATTGAAACAAAACAATCTTTTAAGTACATACTAAATTGAAATGATTGATCTTTCAATGACCAAATCCATTCAAAGGCTAAATTAATATATAATTTACCCAAAAAATAAACAATCAATTTATGCAAGAACTAACTTATTTATATCATTGTATTATTAGTCTAGGATATCAGATGCTTTATAAGACAACACAACACAACCCTAAAAACTTATTAAACAACAGTCACTAAGGTTACACACACATATGAATGGTCTAGACCTCCAGCCTGGGTGGACTCCCATGATGTCTTGGGTCTGGACCTCCAGGACTCAACCTCAAAATACCATGAACGTCGCTTTGTTTCAAATAGTTGTTCCTTTTGAGATCCAAACCCCTGGGTGGATGCCCATGATGTCTGGGGTCTGGACCTCCAAGACTCAACCTCATAATACCATGAACGTCGCTTTGTTTCAAATAGTTGTTCCTTTTGAGATCCGAACCCATAGTTGGGTACCCGTGATGTTTAGGGTTTGGACCTCCAGGACTCAACCTCATAATACCATGAACATCACTTAGTTGCAAATACTTGCTCCTCTTGAGATCCAAACCAATGGAAGGAGCCCCGTGATGTCTAGGGTTTGGACCACCTGGACTTTCTCTCATAATTACACCACCAACATGGCTAGGTTTCAAGCCTTCAAGCCCTTTAGGAGACTCAAGTGTGTTCTTTTTCTTGGAGGTTAGGGTTTTCATGAGCTTCGGGACGAATAGCAAGTCCAATAATGGCATTGTTTGCAATAAGTATTACAGCTGTAGCTAATTTCAATGTGAGAGGGAAAGTATTTCGCAACTTTTCCATATCTAACAAAAAATGAAAATTGACAATCAGTATATATATAATATATAACCTTAAGACCAAGGATTGTATTTATATATATGAGAGTGGTGTATTGGCTTTTGGAGTTTGTGCTTTTTAAATATATAAGATTCGCAAATTAAATGTTCATGATCTAAAACTTTTCTACAGGGATTCTTTTGCTTCTTTTAATTAAATTTTGCATATACATGCGCTTTGCAGGGATTCTTTTTAGGGTGTTAATAATTTAGTCGTTGAAGGATATAAAGATGAACTGTTTAATTTATTAAATTTTAATTCTAAATGAATTAGTTCTTAAAAAATGAATAAATATATTGAGTCCTAAAATAAATTGATTTGTATTGACCTGTTTATACTAATACGTATTAACTTTGAATTTCAATTGCTTAACAATAAAATAATCTATCTTTTTGGCTTTTACTCCATTTTTTGTTACAGATATTGTGGTTAAAAAACTAAAAACAATTCTACTTCAATTTTCTGAAATTTTCAATTAGTAATTTTTTTTTCTAGTTTGACCTTATTTGGTTTACAGTATATAATAGTGTCAAAATAGTCATATCTTGTATATTAATCCATTTAGCCTACTAATTATCTGGGCTTGAGTATAAAAAATTTAGATCTGTTGTAAAATGGGTCTAAACTAACAAGCCCATTAGTTTGTAGGACAATTCACTTTATTCTTTATTCTTTTTTTTTTGGGTAAAAAATTGTTATTATTTCATTGAAAACATCACATTATCTCATATTATATAATAACATATTAATAAATAGAGAAAATTTAATTATGAATATAGAGATTTCAAATTTACATATATAACATAATTGATGTACAAAGTTACTATAAAAAATTAAAGTTACTAATAATTTAAAAAACAAATTAAGAAGTAATATTTTATAAGTATAAATTATTTTTCAATAAAAGTTGCTTATTAGTTTGGCTTTAGAAGTTTGTGCTTTGTGAATATAAGATTCACAAATTAAATATTCAAGATGCAAAACTTTTCTAGAGGGATTCTTCATTAAATTTTAAATATGCACTTTTGAGAATTTTTTTTAATAAATTAATAAGTTAGTCTTTGTGCTATAGATGAATTATTTTAATTTTAAAGGTTTAATTCTAATATGACTTTTTTTTTGGTAAAAATTCTAAAAAATGAGAGTTTATAATTTACAAGTACTAATTTTAAACTTCATGGTTTGACATTAAAAGAATGTATATTTTAGGATCAATTGAAAAATTTACTTAATTTTTTGTTACAGTTAATTTTGGTTTAAAAATAATTAAAAATATTCTACATTTTTCATTTGAAAATTTCAATTTTTAATTTTTCCCTAGTTTGACCATATTTGCCTATAATATATAGTAGTTTCAAAATCGACTGTGCCTATAAATTAAACCCACAAAATAGACCGGTCTGAATATTAAAAAAAATAATGAACTAGTCTATTTAGCTCATGGGACAGTCTGCTTTTTTTTTTTGGGTAAAAGTTAATTTATTTTGTATTTAAAATCTTATGTTGTCTTATTTAATAATCTATAGCAATATAACTGGCTATCAGTGCAAGAAACTAGCTTCCGTTCAGGCCAACTTAACCCACCTCGTACCAACCTAAATTGTTTGACTTGGCTCATTCTAACTGGTTTAGTTATTAATAAAATTTAAACAAAGTAGAGATACAAATAATAATAATTCGTGTGTGGGTACAAGCTTGTGTATAATATATATATATCTGGCGTGTTCACGTTATTTTTGTAATGTGCCTCAAACTTTTAATAGATTTGGTTTCAAAAATAAAAGATTTAAAGAGACAGTACGTAAAAAGAAAATTAAGAAATACATCTTTCCAACTTTAGCCATTTGAAAAGAATAAATCCGGCAACAATATTCAATGCACTTTATTGGGACAAGTTTAATGTGCACAAGAGTCCAATGAGACTCATTGTGGAGGCTTGTGCCAAAAAAAAAAAAAAGAAAGAAGAAAGTCAATAGAGCGATTCATTTAATAACCTAGTTTTCCAAATAGGCCTTCCAGTGACTTTAGCTACTTGATATTATGGAAAGTCAGGTGCTAACGTCCAGGAAAGGATGGAAGCCAGGACCAACCTTTTGTGGGATTGGTATTGGTTAGATAATTATTGGTTAGTGCTGTGGGAGTGGTCTAGGTGTACTCTTGAGGTCAAAAACCAATGACTACTGATGTAGGGCACAGGGACTATGACCATGAGGAATGCACCTGAAAACTAAAAGGGTTAAGGAACAAAAATGTGATGATATATATACATATATACACCTTCACAAAGAAGTCCTTGTGGGGATATCCAATTCATGAGAATGCAGACTCACGTGATAGAATCCTTGAGTGGGAATCCTATGGGATTATAAATGTATGGGAGCACTATGTGTGTAGCATATGTGTATGGCTTCATGTTTGTGTTAGCATAGGTTAGTTTAAATAATTTATTTTTATTGTTTTGACCCTGGATAGTGGATATGATGGCATTATGGAAACCCAAGTTGAGCTTGACTCAAAAGGGGCAACCTGCTAATCATGAGATGACACCTATGGGCAGGAGATCGCTTGTGGGTAGGGTATCATTTGTGACTGGGATATCACCCATGGGTGGATTAACACCTTTGAGCGGGGTGCATATATTTTATATTATTGTAAAATATGCGTGAGGGTTTGTATTTATGTGTAGATTATGTTTTTGATATGCATAGCTTAAAGTGTGGGACTGATAAGGTTAATAAATGAGAGGTAATATATATATATATATAAAATATGGTATCAACATAGGCTCTGCGTGAGCTACAAGCCAAATACTATATCATGCATATGCTTTCGGGGTGACCGGATACCGTGTAGGATAATTATCCCAAGGGCATTTTTATATTCATGTATTTGTGTGTAGATGCTTTGAGGTTGAGCGGTAGAGCAACTTATATGTGGTAGGTACTTAAGCCACCCTAAGTTCCTTAATTCTTGCTTGTGGTAATAATTACTAGAACGACACAAATATGACGCCTTCTGAGGCTTCATATGAAAGGCCCTGTGCTTTGGGCTTTGACCATGGGAGTAATTTATGCTCATTCCTGAATGAGGGAAGTTATAGGGCTCCATGGTATATCGGAGCTGTATAATAACTGGGGATCTTAGTTTTTATTTCATTACTGGAGAACGTGAGGCTTTATGAGTGGCAGTATATATACTTTGGTTTTCGATGGAAGCTAGTGAATGCCGCTTCTCATCAGTTATCAGGATGCTTTTTGAGGGTTGTGGTGAGTTTTAAATTTGGTGGACCGAATTCTTTTAAGGGGAGTGAAATGTAATACCCGTCAATTTTGAAATCATGTAGTTGGCGGTATTACAGTTGTTATAATGAAAATTTCTATTTATTTTAATGGAATTATTTGGTTATTTTTAATTTTCATATTTAATTTATTCTTTTTAAATATTATTTATAGAAATGGCAATAAATAATTGGACCGGGTATTTTATTTTAGATAATATTTTTTAAAATTGAGGAATGATAAGAGGAAGAAAAAATTTCGTGCAGATAGAGTTTATAGACAAGGAACAGAGAGAAAACAATCATTACATATAAGGGGAGCCAGGTATCTATAAGGTTCAAAGAAGGACTAAAGTGAAATGAGGAACTATGTGACACTTAGAATATAGGAAATACCCAAATTAAAAAAATTATGGGTTTGTCCCCACTAAGGTTAACCGAGAGTTACCTAGCGGCAAAGTAATAATTTCACCATAGGCGGGCATATATAGATGGCCCTACGTCTTTTTACTCATTTTTCACCTTTTTCTCTCTCTCCTCGCTCTCTCTTCTCTCTTTCTCTTTTCCTTTTCTCTACCTTTCTACCTAATCCTCAACGAGCTTCGAACAACCTTTCTCCACTGGTGGGGCGAGTCACCAATGGCCAAATAACCTAGAGAAAGTAAGGAATCGAGGTAAGAATTCTAATTTCTTGAACTTTTCCCTATTTTATAGTTTCAAGGGTATTTGGGATAAAACTGAGATTCTAGCTTCGCTTCTCGGTTAAAATTAGGAAATTTTGTGTCTAAATACTCCTTAGACATCAAGCATGAGATTCCATAGAAGAAATCATAGGAAACGGTGAAGATTTGACCAGATCTAGATTAAATCCGAGCCAGATTGCATAAAGTCATGATCGTGGCGCTCAGGCACCAGGTGTGGCACCCAGGCACCACACTTCAGGAGAAAAAGGAAAGGCTTTGGTGCCCAGGCGCCAGCCATCTCAAAAATCTTTGGTCTTTCTTAAAACGATCATAACTCCTTCGTTCGGACTCCATCTTTTACAAATTTTATGTTGTTGGAATTTGAGTCTAGTTTCCAACATTATAAGTTTCATTTGAAGATTATGTACTGGATAAGAGTTATGACCAAATGAGTGGCCAAAGGTCAGAGTCTGTAGTGGGGATTTTTCATGTTTATTTATTTATTGATTTGGGTTGGCTCCAGGTCATTTGGGAGCTTCATTGGCTTTGTCTCTTAGGACTTGTTATGTGGTAAACCTTATCAGCATCAAGGTGAGTGGATGACCTTGCCATTTAAGTTTTTAATAAATTATTTGGCCAAGTTCAATATAAATCTTATTCACACTATAGTTAAAATTAAATCAATGAAATTTCCTAGTTAGTAGTAATAACTAACTTAAGGAATTTCATTGAATGATTATGAGATTTATTTAGTGGGATTAAGAGTTTTATTAATTAGTCCTAAAAAGTCATCAAATAATGCCATCATATGTGGGATTTTCTTCTTTTCTTAGCCTTGTTTTGCTATCCTTTTGTACTTTTATTTTGGTTTTCATTTAGTTTCTTTGTGCTTTATAATTTTCTTATTTTCTTGTTTTATTTTCCCTTTTCTTGTCTTTTTTAATTTATTTTAGTTGTTGCCTTTTGTAGTGTATTTTGGGGAGAAAACAAGAGAAGAATGAAGACTCCAATAGCTTAGCGTCTAGGCGCCAGACGTGGCGCTGAGGCGCCAGGCATATGAACATGAAATAGCCTTCTACCCAGTTGGCGCCTAGGCGCCAAACGTGACACCCAGGCGCCCAACCCATGAACTTACTATCTGAAGCTGTCAGCCTTGGCGCCCAAGCGCCAATACCGGCGCCTAGGCACCAAGTCACGAAACTGACAGTTTAAAAGCTTCTTTTGGGGCTTTTTGCCCTAACTTAGATTGGAAGATTTTGGAGCAAGGAGGCAGCACACAAAGGGCAATATTTGGAGCTGGTTAGGGGGGAAGAAGGCCTTCCCTCTTGGGATTAGTCTTCCTTCCTCCATCTCTTCTCTTTTCTCTTCATTTTCTTCTATTTTCATGTTGCATTTTTCTTATATTTTGTAGTTATAAATAGGTTGTAACTCTAGGATTGTTATGAGCCTAATTTTAGATTAGGTTTTATGTAATTTCTTGAACTCTTGTAATTATTGATTGGTTAATACATGTTTATTTATTCCAATCTTAATACTTTCCTTTGATTTGGCCAATTATGGGATGATTTAGTATTTTCACTAAACTTGGGAAAGGGAGGTAAAAACTAGATTTAAGGAATGAGTTGTATGAGTTCTTGAACCTTAAAGGAGAGGGGATTGATTCGCTAATGTCATAGGAATATAGATATTAGCCTCATATAGTCAAATTAGGGTTTGCTCATTTAATAACTTGATTTTCACATAAGGAATTATGGATAATTAGGTTTTATCTTAGTTGAGATTTGGGAAAAATCCTTCTAGGAATATTTGTGCCCTAGACTAGCATGTACAATTGATGAAAGTAAGAGTAAGAGAATGAAAATGGAACCTATGAGAAATGAAAGGTTTGATGGTTGATGTAATTTAATTTTTATGAAACTTTGTTATTGAATGATTCTTTTCAATTGCATTTCGTATTTTGTTGGAGTAGATTTTACTGATTAAATGGCTCTAAAATTGCTTGATCACCACTTTTATGAGTTTGGGGTTTTTATCTACGCTAGGGATAGCTAGATATTAACTTTGCCAGTTGTAACTTCCACCATAAATCGGATTAATCTAGGAATAAATAATCTTATTTATGTGGTTTTGTTTAGAACCAACATCAAAAGGATTTGTAATTTGATTGAATTATTCTTTAGCAACTAAAAGACTAATTTGTCTATGAATTAGTCAGATTAAGAATTAAGTGAAGTCAATCCCATCAACCCTAGGGTCTTGTCACTAGTAGTAGCTTAGTCTTAGGTTTTAGTTAGTAGTTTTTGTTTAATTTGTTAGCTTAGATTTATATTTCTGTTTAACGATTCGTCTAGATAGCATTTAACTTTAGTTTTGCGGATACTTGGCACCTCAATTCTCATGGGAATGATACTCTACTCACTCTGTATTACTTGTATAATTGGTATGCTTGCCAAGCTGTCAACATTTATGTTATGTTTCTAATTAATATCATTAATTAGAAAGTGGAATTCTTACCGTTATTGTAATATGGGAATAATAGATTGGTTATGGTGAATTGATATGGTAGGTGCTATGAGACGTTTGTGTGCGAAATGCATTGTATATCATCCTTTATATATTTATATTATAAGAAGTGGAAAGTGTGGAAATAAAGTAGGAAGCTACCCATCGTGTAATACCACTGAGTGGTGTCAATAGGTATGCATACATATTGAGGCTTAGTCTTCAATGTAGTGTGAAAAAGAGTGAGATAAACATTACATATTGTAATTGTCCACATCGCGAGAGGGAATAGAGGGATAGACCCTTGATTAAACCCATTGAGGATTGGTGTTTAATGTGGTAAGTATGGAAAGGATGTGGAAAATGCATCATACATCATCCATTTCATAATACATTTGGGAGTGGTTGTTTACTTATGCTTTTATTTGATTAAGGATTGTTTTACAGATTGTTTGTGAGACTGTAGACTCGCATTGAACTGTGAGTTTTGGTTGCATGGAAAGTTATGTTATATATATATTATATTTCATACTGATATGTGTTAGTGGTTTTTATTCTAATTATGATAGTGAGGCTAGTATTTATACTTGTACTACATTTTATTGCACAGTCACATGCTCACTAAGTTTTCATAAACTCATGCTTTCTATGGCTGTTTTCAGATTTAGCAGCTGAGGATGATGGGAAAACCGTCGGAGGTTATAGATATACTCCATCTAGTCAGGGGGTTCAAAATGAACCAATTAGTAATGCTCTATAATCTTATAGACTACCTAGGTCCTGCAATATTTTAGAGATTTTATTTATTTACCTTAATTTACTTTGTAAATTATAAAATTTACAATTTGCATAGTT
The DNA here is from genome assembly GCA_037074585.1 of Biancaea sappan. Taxonomy (NCBI): domain Eukaryota; kingdom Viridiplantae; phylum Streptophyta; class Magnoliopsida; order Fabales; family Fabaceae; genus Biancaea; species Biancaea sappan. Next base: position 15,610,671 of record CM073495.1, on the reverse strand, counting down.
GTGGTTAATAGAATGGTTCAGGGAAATTATGAGCTACCACTTAGGTACATCCTATAATATATGTATATTCTTATATCTATTTTTTGAGGCGTTACAGTTACATCTACAAAATACACACTCACACATATATATACAATAATATATATATATATATATATATATATATATACATATATGTTAAAAATTAAATGACAAACAATAATAGAAATATATAATAAATATACAACAAATAAATGATAATAATGTAGCAACTAATCTAAATACAAAACAAAAAGAAAAAATGACAGCAATAATACTCTGTATCATCAATCTCAATTTCCATACATTTACTCTTGTTATCATTATTAGAGCTTTCTATAATAGAACCAAATTTATTGACCAGCTTGATAACATCTAAAATGTAACAATATTATTTATAGAAAATTGGAATTAACAACAAATAAAACATAACCTACAAAACAGAAGATAAAAACTAACCTACTATATAGTTCTCGTCGGCAACAAGATTCAAAATATCATTGAATGGATAAAACTTGAAGATAGATTTTGGAATACTTAAATTATCTTTAGCTAGTTAGACATCAGTTGAAAACAAAACTCAAGCATGAATGGATGCTTTGTTGTATGATACTCACCGTTATACTTAATTACATCCAACATAAATATCACAAACAATTTTCTCCATTATTTGACAGCTGAACTTACTTACAAATGATTTCTTCACATGACCGTGTATGTAATCACCCTTAGAAGGCAAAAAATAAACATAACATAAGCATAATGAAGAAAATAATACATACAAAAAAATTTGAATATAATGAAATTAAATTCACTTGAGAATACTGCAAACAAACTAAAAAGGCATATTGAATGATGGAACTATCCACAACCTCACTACATGAACTTTAATACTCCAATCATCCATTGATACATTAATATCAGTTACTAAATTTAGCCATATATACAAACAGAATGAAAACTAATTCTACAGAAAGATTGGAGCAATATATGACTGTTAGAATAACCCTTTATTTATATAACATGAATATTGAACATAATAAATTAAATTTAATAAATGATAATAATGATAATAATGTAGTAATTAATAGTATCAATTATATAGAAAATTTATTAATTTATTAATTTTATTAATTATTAATATGCTTTATAAAAGATGTATATATAATTATATAGCAACCATATATTAACACTTCACGACTGTAGGTTAGTTTTGATATAGAAACTATATAGCAATTAATTATTTAATTATTTGTATATAATAAATGATAATTTATCAAATGACAACATATTTCACTAGAAAAATTTATCTAATTTACCAATTATATAGCAATTATAGCAATTATATTGCAATTTACCCTACTTTTTTCAAATTCATTTAATGTAATTATATAGCAGTTTATCTTAATTTTTTCAAATTCATTTAATGTGATGTGATTAATTTACCTAATTTATTCATTTAAATTTATCTATTATACATAATTTAATAACTTATCGGTAATTAATGCTCTAGAGTAAAATTTTTTTAGTATATTATTAATGGATCATTGACTTGACTCATTGTATATAATAATGTATTTAAGATATGCTTTAACAATTTAAATGAGTTCATAGACTAATCCACGAATCAATAGAAATCTTATAAGAGTATAAACTTATAAACAAACTAGTCAAACAGAAATAAAACAAAATAATTTTGGTCTTAAAAAAAATACATGTTTTTCTAGGGACGTGGGAAGTACTAGCTAGTTAAGTGTAAAAGTAAGATTCTGTTAACCGAGTCTAGAGGTTGCTACTAGGTAGCAAAAAAGTTAGAGACTGTGTAATGTCTACTAAAATTATATTCATTTATGTAATTTAGCAAAAATTATATTATGAACTAAAGGAAAATCTGGTCGAAGATGTAATATTTTTTCAAAAATATTAACAAACTAACCAATTTCATAGAAATAAGTAAATTCTGAAAGGTCTTTAAGCATAAAATTTCACCCTTTGCAGTAAGCAATTGGTCTACTAATCCATGGTTATCAATCCACTGATTGACTATGAACTTGAATAAATTTGTAAACTGAGAGGTATTAGTCGACTGATGTAGGGTCATCGATCGACTGATGTACCATGAATTTTAGATTTCAGAAAATATTGACTTGAAACATGGTGAAATCATCTATTTTCATTGTACATATAATTTACAACAATGCTTCAACTTTTCTTGCAAACTCTCTTCTAAAATACAACATATTTACATAAAACTCTTATATTTTTTATACATACACACCAAATGTGCATAAGTCTCTAAAGTTTATATAAAAAGATAACATAACTTCTTCTATGCTAAATAACTACTTAATAACTCTACTGTGTTGTTTCTTTTGCTTTTCTTCACTTTTCTACTTCAATTCCTGAAATGGTTAGTCATAATATAAAATCATGAGATATATAATCTCAGTAGCTAGTTTACTTAAAGAAATCACCTCAAGAACCATTTCAGTCATAAAAGCAATTCTCAATAGATAATTCACACTTCTATGAACATAAAAGAACTATCACAAAAGCAATCTCATTAGTAAACTTATTTCATGAAATCTAAATGATTAACTAACACATAACCTGTGTTATAAACTTCTTTCTCAATATAGTGCACTATACTTTAGCTACTTTCTTAGGAAAAGTACTCAATGTCACAAAAGGAATTTTTGTTATCCCATGAGGAATTTCTGGAGTTCTGTCATCCCATAAGGACTTTTACATCCTATGAGGAATTTTGTCATTCCATAAGGATTTTACTCCTTATGAGGAATTTCTGTCATTCCATGGAAAATTTCTAGGGTTCTGTCACTCCATGAGGACATGAACTTTACTTTTCAAGAGAAAGTTAGTTCTTTATACTCATAGAAAGCTTTAAAATATTCATACTTGCTAAATCATACAAAGAGTATGATAGCTAACTGAAATAACTTGCTTTTTAGCCATCTCATGAAGAGAACTCTGGGTTCTGTCATCCTATAAGGATTTTACTCCCTATGAGGAATTTCTATCATTTCATGAGGAATTTTTAGGGTTCGGTTATAGCATAAGGACATAAACTTTACTTTTCAATAGAAAGTTGATTCTTTATACTCATAGAAAGCTTCAAGATGTACATAGTTACTAATATACAAAGAGTATGAAAATTACTGAAATAAGTTGCTTTCTAGTATCTCATAAAGAAAACTCTTTATCCTATGAGGAATTACTACATCCCATGAGAAGTCAAGTTCTACTTTCATGAGAAAACATATTCTCAAAAATTCATGGAAGATTTTATCATAAAAACTATGTTGTATCATACACAAGCATGATAATACATATAAATAACTTGCTTTCATGAATAGCTAGCTACCTTTGATTCTTCCTATAGCTGAAATTTGTGTAATATCTTCTAGTTCCCTTCTAAGGTTCCTTGTTTCCTTAGTTTTCAGACCAACTCCTTCTTCTCGCCTTTTTTCTTAATCTAAAAACCATAATTCTACCAATTTCAAGCTCTAAAATCTATCTAAACTAGAGAAATCAAGTTAATAAGCTTACCTTTTGTAGTTCTCTTGCTCAATCTTTAATTAGAAGTTTCTTCTCTCTCTTATTTTTCTCCTTCACATTTTCTCTCTCTTTCTCTTACCTAATTTTCAAAAAATCCTCTTTTCTCTCTTTCTTATGCTTTAAAAAGAGTCTAAAGAGCCTTCTTACTATGGAAATCCCCCTTTTGACCTTATTCTCTTATTTCTAAGCTTCATGGCCAGACTAGGGCTGTTTAGGTAAATTTTTTCACTAAATTTTCATCTTATTCTTTTATTTCTAAGCTTCATGGGCAGGCTAGGGTTGTTTAGGTAAATTCTTCACTAATTTTTCAGTTAAAACGGACTTATTTTCACACTTCAGCAGACAATTAGTCGATTGATTGCTTTTCAATAGTTAACCAATGCACAATTAGTCGACTGATCCACCTTGATTAGTTGACTAATTGCTTCAAAACCAAACATTTCATCCTGACAGAGAGTAATTAGTTGACTGATCTCTCCTCATTAGTCGACTGATTGCAGATATCAGCAACCTGATTTGATCCCTGATGCTATCAATTGACTGATTATTACCATTAGTCAACTAATTCTCTCATAACTTTTTTTCTTCTACTCTTCGTTCATTTATCCTAATTTCTTATGCCTCTTCTCGATTACTTGTTTCTAGGCATCCAAAAACATATTCTACTAATTTTTAACATCATTCCCAACCTAATTAAAGAAATATAACTTGAATAAAAGAAAATATGGGATGTTACAATTCTCCCCTCCTTAAAAAAATTTTGTCCTCAAAATTTGGGCTAGCATAAGTATAAACATAGAAACATATAGTTATAAGATAAGCTTTTTCTCATTTCTTAAAGAGTTGTTCTATCCTTCCTTTGGGAAAACGTTCGATTATGAAACAGACCCTCTAAATTATTATAATTACTTTCATGAATATAAAAGATCAAGATAAGAACAAAGTATTGGTGCACTATAAATCTACATATTTCATAAGGGTTTACATTGCAATATGAATCTATCCACTATAAGGGTTTATATTGCACCATAACTTTACCCTTCTTATAGGTTCATAATGCACAAGGAGTCTATTCATCATAAGGGTTCTTGGTGCATTATGAATCTACTCAAAATATAGTTTTATAATGTACCACTTTTACAAAATACTTTCTTTTATAATTATGGAAGATTTGTCATAGCTTGTCATAAAATTACTATAACTCTACTCATTTGAGAGGTTTGCACTGCATTCTCATAAGTCTATCTTTTTCTTTGGGTCTAATGCATCATAGATCTATCTAGCTCCTTAGATTTATAATATATCTTATGTTTCTGAAGGAGTTCTTCTACAAAATAATTCTTACTAAAGGTCTTACTAATCATATATACCTTTAGCTAGCTTCTATTCTTCGATCATAAATCTCACTAAAGGTATTGTCTTTTGATTTCTACCTTAATCAGACTTTATTCTTCTTCTATGGAACATGTCCTTGCTAATGTCTCATTAATTATTTCTATCTTTAACTAACTATTACTCTCTTATGAAACAAGCCTTTCTATCCTTTTCTATTTCACTTTTAGAATGAAATTCCATTTGTTCCATATTTTTTCTTACATAAGACTTAATGCTTCCTTTAACTTCTTGACCTTGATTCCAATCTCATAAGAACTAAGGCTTCTATCTTGAATATATCAACTCTTGCTTGTTTCATGCTTATAAAAGAACATCACTTACCTCATAGTAAATGAATTCAACATATATCTTTTCTTTCAACTATTAGGCAAACTTGCTGGAATATTTACGTCACTCATCATTATACATAATACTATGGAAAATAAGTTCCTAAGTCTATGGAAACAAGCATCCAATCCTCATAAAGAGAAAATTTTCTTCAAGCTAGAGGGATATAAAATCATAGAAGACAAATTTTCAAACTTCATGAAGACAAGTCCTCAAGCTTTATGCCAAACATAACAAAATATAAGCCAGAGCAAATCATGAAATTCTTTTCATCACTTTAACATGTAGAAGTATCATACATGGTACTCTTATGCTGAAAATGGATTTTTCTATAATATCTATTTTGTCACAAAATACACACTGTTTCTTATTTTATTCTACTATAAGACTTATGGTTTATTTTATAGAAACTATACATACATAAGCCTTATTCTTTGTGAAGCTAGTGTGTATTCTACTTATCCACTTATGGAATACATATGCTCGTACCCTCTCTAAGGTTGTTATTCTATTTTATCTAGTTTATCATAAGACACTTTTATGTTCTTAATTTAGTTATGATTGTTTCCTTGTTCTTTTACATAGAAAGAACAAGTCTTAACTCCTTGTTTCCCTTTAAGGAACAAGTTTTTCTTCTCTTATTCTTCCTTCGGAATAAGAGTCCATTCTCTTGTTATCTTCTATGGAAACAATTTCTCTTCTTTCACTTGTCTGATGAAAACAAACTATATTTCACATGATTTATTATTTCATCATGAAAAATATATTTCACTTTAAATATAACACTTATCTCATAAAAATAAATCCATGTAATATAAATTCCCAGCTCAGTGCAATAAACTAATAGAAATTAGCAAGCTGATATATAAATAAACCATGGAATCAAAATAGTTGGTGGTTCACACCACGACATAGAAAAGGAAGTCTACAGAACCATTTTTCCAAGCTGAACATGAGAGAAAGGCTACAGTAGTCCTTTAACTCAAGCTAGAAAGATTCTAAGCTGAAATGAAAATATAATTTCCAACTGACATGGAAATATAATTTCCAAGCTGACATGGAAGCAGAGCTCCCAAGCTGAACATGGAAGTAAACTTCCAAGCTTATATCATGCTAATTTCACTATAGGTATCATTTCCTCAGAGATATGAAAATTTCATATCTCTCACTAGTATCTCTATTCTCTTGTGTACTTTCTACATTATTGCTTCATCTAATCATCACCGGTTGACTGTTTGTGGATCTTCAGTCAGCTGGTTAGATACTGTGAATCAAATTTGAATATATTCGCTTTTGAGATAATCACCTCCATCTTCTTTGTTTAATTGGAGAGGACTTCTCTACTCAACTTTTCATAAAATTATAACATACCTCTCCTTTTATGAATTTGGATGATAATGGGTTCCTATCTGTAAAATATACTGGCTAGGTATACATTACAAATAAGATTCTACTATTTCCTTATTCTTCAAAGATGTCTAGTATGTTTTTATCTAAATTTAGTTATGTTTCTTCTAATGATATTAGTAAGTCCTAATTCCAATCTTGAATCCTTAACATGAATAGGACTACTAATTATCATATATCAAATCTCAAACTTACCTTCAAATCTCTTGGTTATAAGTATTCATATAATTTAATTTCTAGTCTTACACTCACATAGGACCATTTTTCTAAATTGAAATAACCATTGCACGCCTCAAACTCCCAATAGTAAATTGACATGCAATCAATTATTTCAATTTCTGATAAACATTGGTCATAAAAACATAAGCAAAAATCATGCAAAGAAATTTCACATGATATATAAACAACTTATTGCATACTATATATGAGAAATTTATCTAAAATTCACCTCAATCATAGAAGTACTTCTTTCAAGTTCTATGAACAATCATAGAAGTACTTCTTTCAAGTTCTATGAATCATCTTTCACCTAATAAGGTTTCTTAGCTCACTAAGTTTCTTAATTGGTAACTCTTTGTGAACCTTTAGTTCACTAAGTTCATTCTAATTATGTACAAAATAACTTTCTTTGTCATAACTTACTAGTCACTTTGTATATATGGTTAATCCTTCAAAATTCTTGCTATTCTAGCATTATCTACTTCTTAAGGAAGAGTACTATCTTGAAGTGGATTGTACAACATACAAAGCACAAACAATACTTGTACTTAAACTAAGATCAGATAACTAACATTTATGTTCTTGTAGTCAAAACCAACCTATTTCCTTAAGGGCCTGGCATCATCAATGTATACTTTTTAAATACAAGAAATCTTACCTCCTTAAGGACTCAGGCTTTATATTTGGATTTCTTATTCTTTCTATTACTATATATTTTCATGGATTTACAGGCATTCTACTTCTTCTTTTTCTTCTTTCTCTTGTCTTGTTCATTCATCTTGCGAATATCCTTTCTCAAACCCCTTATCTCTTCCAGAATAGATGCAAGGATATTCAACTCAGTTGCTCGATGATTTACCTATCTTTCTAACTGGATTCCTAGGATATCTATGCTCTCCAAGAGTTCCTCCAAAACTCCTCTTTGCAAGAAGGTCATCCTACAAATAAAACCATAACATCTATCTCAATGATATAAAAGAAATGATTGGTGATCTTTAGTAGGGATACTTAAAGTACTTAGGCCATATTAATGCATATTATCCTAATCTTATATGTATAGTTTTAAGGATATCCATCATAATTCCTTTACTTGGTACCCTATATTCACCCATATAGTGCCTAAGACTATGCTTTAATTCCAAAATGTAATGTCTACTAGAATTATGTTCATTTATGTAATTAACAAAATTTATTTTATGAATTAAAGGAAAATCTAGTCAAAGACGTGATATTTTTTTAAAATGTTTACAAACTAACCAATTTCATAGAAATAAGTAAATTCTGAAAGGTTTTTAAGCATAAAATCTCTCTCTTTGCAGTAAAAGATTGGTTGCCTAATCCATGATTATCAGTCGACTGATCAACTACGAACTTGAATAAATTTGTAAACCAAAAGGTATTAGTCAATTAATGCAGGTCATCGATCGACTGATGTACCATGAATTTTAGATTTCAGAAAATATTAACTTGAAACATGGTGAAATCATTTATTTTCATTATACATATAATTTACAACAATTCTTCAACTTTTCTTGCAAACTCTCTTCTAAAATAGAGCTATAATATACGAGATTTACATAAGACTCTTATATTTTCTATACATACATACCAAATGTGCATAAGTCTCTAAAGTTTATATAGAAAGATAACATAACTTCTTCTATGCTAAATAACTACTTAATAACTCTACTATGTTGTTCTTTTTTTGCTTTCCTTCACTTTTCTATTTCAATTCTTGAAATGGTTAGTCATAACCTAAAACCATGAGATATATAATCTCAGTAGCTAGTTTACTTAAAGAAATCACCTCAAGAACTATTTCAGTCATAAAAGCAATTCTCAATAGATAATTCACACTTCTATGAACATAAAAGAACTATCATAAAAGTAATCTCATTAGTAAACTTATTTCATGAAATCTAAAATGATTAACTAATACATAACCTATGTTATAAACTTCTTTCTGAATATAGTACACTATACTTTGGTTATTTTCTCAGGAAAAGTACTAAATGTCACATAAGGAATTTCTGTCATCCTATGAGGAATTTCTGGAGTTCTGTCATCCCATAAGAACTTTTACATCCTATGAGGAATTTTGTCATCCTATAAGGATTTTACTCCCTATGAGGAATTTTTGTCATTCCATGGGGAATTTCTAGGATTCTGTCAGCCCATGAGGACTTAAACTTTACTTTTCAAGAGAAAGTTAGTTCTTTATACTCATAGAAAGCTTTAAAATATTCATACTTGCTAAATCATATAAAGAGTATGATAGCTAACTGAAATAACTTACTTTTTGGCCATCTCATGAAGAGAACTCTGGGTTCTGTCATCTTATAAGGATTTTACTCCCTATGAGGAATTTCTAGGGTTCTATTATCCCATAAGGACATAAACTTTACTTTTCAATAGAAAGTTGATTCTTTATACTCATAGAAAGCTTTAAGATGTACATAGTTACTAATCATACAAAGAGTATAAAAATTACTAAAAATAAGTTGCTTTCTAGTATCTCATGAAGAGAACTCTTCATCCTATGAGGAATTACTACATCCCATGAGAAGTCAAGTTCTACTTTCATGAGAAAATATATTCTCAAACATTCATAGAAGACTTTATTATAAAAACCATATTGTATCATACACAAGCATGATAATACATATAAATAACTTGCTTTCATGAATAATTAGCTACCTTTGATTCTTCCTATAGCTGAAATTTGTGTAATATCTTCTAGTTCCCTTCTAAGGTTCCTTGTTTCCTTAGTTTTTAGACCAACTCCTTCTTCTCGCCTTTTTCCTTAATCTAAAAACCATAATTCTACCAATTTCAAGCTTTAGAATCTATTTGAACTAGAGAAATCAAGTTAATAAGCTTACCTTTTGTAGTTTTCTTGCTCAATCTTTAACTAGAAGTTTCTTCTCTCTTTTATTTTTCTCCTTCACGTTCTCTCTCTCTCTTCCCTAATTTTCAAAAAATCCTCTTTTCTCTTCCTTATGCTATAAAAAAAAGTCTAAAGAGCCTTCTTACTATGGAAATCCCTCTTTTGACCCTATTTTCTTATTTCTAAGCCTCATAGGCAGGCTAGGGGTGTTTAGGTAAATTTTTTCACTGATTTTTCAGTTAAAACTGACTTACTTTTGCACTTAAGCAGACGATTAATCGACTGATTGCTTCCCAATAGAAGACTGATGCCCAATTAGTCGACTAATCCACCATGATTAGTCGATTGATTGCTATAAAACCTAAAATTTCATCATGACAGAGAGTAATCAGCCAACTGATCTCTCCTCATAAGTCGACTGATTACATATATCAGCAATATGATTTGATCTCCGATACTATCAGTCGACTGATTAGTACCATTAATCAATTGATTCCCTCAGAACTTCATTTTTTTCCTCTTAGTTCATTTACCCTTATTTCTCATGCCTTTTCTTGATTACTTGTTTATAGGCATCCAAAAACATATTTTACTAATTTCTAACATCATTCCTAACTTAAATAAAGAAATATAACTTAACTAAAAGAAAATATGGGATGTTACAGGTGAACCTTAGTCTGGTTTCTTTGTATTGGTGATATTTGCCCTTAATAAAATATTCATAATTATGTGTTGTAAGGGGTGCATGTAGGTGAATCTTTGAGAATCTTACGAACCACTATAAATTATGGTGTCATCTCTCTTCCATTCTCTTTACATCACCTAAGTTATTAGTTGTTGAAAGAGAACTTTTAATTAGACCTTGATAAGATAAAGTAGAACCTTTTTAGGCTTTTAAAGATTTATTTTACGAAAAAAATATATACACTGTATTCACCTCCCTCTAGAGTGTACTTGTGAACTAACATTTGGTTGACCCAATTAATTTCTCCAAGCTAGTGGTAGTTTTTATCTCCATTGATAATTCTTCCAAGAGTTGTATAGATTCTAGCTTCTCGAGAACTGATTTCTTATCACTGAGAGAATAAGAAAACATAGTAGCATTGAAAAATCTAAATACTCGCAATTGCTTAAGGCTTGATATAACTTCCAAAGGAATAATATCAAGACTAAAATTGATAGACTCCATAAGAAACACCCTCAAGTTTTTTTAAATTTTGCATGGCAATAGGCATTTCTTGTATTTGTGTTTCTGAAAGGTTAAGAAATTCCAAGTGAATCAATTTCTTGAGGGACCTTACGGATTATAGGATTCATTGGTAGATCCAAAACTTTCAATTTGTTTAAGCATTAAAAATTTGAAAAGTTTGTTATGCAAGTCTTTCATTTGACAATTAGAGTCGACATGTTTTGACATGCTGGTATATTCCAATTTGCTTTAGTTTCTATGATTGAAATCATCTCAGCAACCTTATATTTTTCAGAATACATTACAGATGCTACAACTGCTTCACCTTCTACCAAAACTTTGGATCTGTTTCGATCATCATCACGAGCCAGCCATAATGCTATGTCTCGAATCACATATGCATCTTAACAATACCACCCTTGTTTTGTTTCCTTGAAAGATTCAACACTCCAACAAACAAGCAAACTTTAAGCTTTCCAGTACAAATTTCCCATGATTATATGCATCATATATGCTACCATACTCTTTTGAAAATCCCTCTATGACCCATAAATCAACAAGATCATTGATAACAATCTTATAATCCTAAGGGAAAAAATGAACAGTACAAGAATCACTCTTTGAGTATCAGTAGGCAAGCTATCATAGGAAAACTTGAGAATAGAAGACTTGGTCGTCCATATACCAGGAACTTAAGAAGGAAAACTCGATATTTCCTTTATTTCATGATTATGTACTTCTAAACTCTTCCTACTAGCCATTGCTGACCCTACTGTAATCAGAGCAAGAGACTATCCTTGGCATTCTATGACAATCTATTGTGCTAGCTTTGGAATTTTTGGGTGTGAATATAGGGATTCTTCACACACCTTCATGCAAAACAAATCAAATGCTTCTTTCTTTGTTAGGCATTCAACTTTGAATTTCTTAGCATGCATTTGATCACAAACATTCTCAATCTGTGTGGTAAATAAAACTTTGGATCCATTATCTTCTAAAGTGGAACCCCTAGCTTTTGCAAATCAAATTGCTCCTATATATCATCTAACATCAAAACAATTTTTTATGTTTCATAACCTTATAAATTTCTACCACTCTCTTGATATCGGCATTTTTATATGTAATTTAAGTCCCTATCTTAATCCTTCTTGCTATTTTAATGTTGCCAACTCTCCTATTATATTATATTTTGGCAATTATTGGGTCTAAAATGATTATAGAATGATAAGTCCTTTTTTCTGGTTATTTCCTATGGTTTTATTGGGCTTTTTCTTTCCCTTGTTCCTATTTTGCTTTCCTTTTTGCACCATTTATCTTAGTTTTTGCGTTGTTATTTATATTTTGTAGTTCTCCTTGTTCTTTCTCATTTTATCCCTTTTTCCTCTACATTTTGGAGTAATCTTTTTGTATTTTTTTGTAGGTGTATATTTTGGTATGATACAAGTTAGGGAGCTGAAGAATTCTGATGAAAGTGCTTGATGCTGCAAGTCTGAAGGCTAGCACCTCAGGCACCATGCCCTAAACTCTCGGCCTGACAATTATGGCTAGCGCCTCAGGTACCACACAGGGCGCCTAGAGGCACCAGCCTCAAACTCTTTGTCTCGAAGCCTGAAGGTGGCACCTAGGCACAATCCATGTTGTTTTTACCTATTTTCTACATGGGTCCTAGGCGCCACACAGGGGCTTAGGTGCCTGGATCCTGACATACACATAACTGAGCCTATAAATTGAATTTTTAAAGATTGTTTAAGGATCTTTTGGCTAGAGAAGGAAGGGCTCTGCTAGGGCACAATTGGAGGAGAAGGGATACCTCTTCTTCATTGAGTTTAATGATATTTCTTTCTCTCCTTCCTTTTGTATTATGTTTATTTATGTATTTGTGATTTTTTCTTCTCTCCCACCATGTGTAACTAATTCTCTAGGGTTAGGGGTTTGATATAATTGACTTCTATGAAACTTTGTTATTGAATACTTTAATATAATTGCAATTTCGATTATTGGAGTAGACTTTACTGCTATTTATTACTCTTGGATGCTTAGCTACCATCTTCAATGAACCTAGGGTTTATATTAACGCAAGACAGCTTGATATAGACTTACCTTTATAATTTTTACCGTAATTCGGTTAGTCTATGTTAACTTTAATTGCATGATTTTTATGAGTTCTTAAGCTTAAACTCCGAATCAATTAATTTGACTAAGACATTAGCTAATTAATTGAGTGAGAAAGATTTGTTTCACCAAGACATTGGGTTCAAATATCTTTGTGAACTTAATCAATATTAAGAGGAATTTTGCAAGTATATCGAAGTATTCTCTAATGACTCAAAGATTGGTTTGTCTATGAATTAACCAGATTAGGAGTTAAGTGAAATCAATCCCCTCTACTCACATTGTTATCATATAATCTTTCATTGTGCTAGTTTATTCCTTATCTTAATTAGTTTACTTTAGTTAAATTTAGTCTTTATCCACTTACCCTTTTCAATTGTCCAAATATAACTTAAGCTAGTAAAATTGGTAATTGTTAAAAGTCAATCCCTGAGGATGATAACTCTTTCTCTCACTTTACTACTTGTGCGATCCGATACACTTGTCAGGAAAGATCGCATCATAGAACCAATATGTTTTAATTCCATATTTTTATGAGCTTAATTGATTAAAGACCCATTAATCCTTGTGCTTAATTTGTAGATTTAATTATTGGAGAGTAATTTGCTGACCTAGATGCTGACATGGACGAATTTGCTGATATGGCACTAACTTAGAGCATTCTAGGGCTGACTAGACTGACCTGAGACCCACATTTCTACAAACAGCAAAAGCAAAAAGCAACAGCAAGGCAGCAGACAGAAAAATGCAGTAGTAGAAAAGATGAAAGGGACTTGTCCATGGAGTCAAACAAGGAGTGTAAATTCATCCCTCTCTCCTGACAGCAGCTTAAAAGCACTTCATAACCCATTTTGCCATTGTTGAAGAGTTGTCTTCTTCCACCTTTGTTCTGTATTTCGTTTTCCCCCTCCCCTCTTGTATTTTCTTCTGTTTTGTGGGTTTTAGTCACCATGGAAGACTAAAGCTCTTGTGTAATCAATCCATGGAAGAATAGAGTTTGTAACATGAATTCTTGGAGCTTAATCAGTAAGTTTTCTTGTGGTTTTATCTATTTCATTTCTGTTCTAGCTTTTATCTGGTTTTATATTCATATTTGTTCAATTTAGACTTTTACAGATGTGATTTCTGGTTTGAATAGCTTAAATCCGAGATGTTTTCTTGCTATTACTGTTGGTGCAGTAAGTAGAATGAAAATAGCTTGCTTTGGTAATTATCAAGCATGATTTAGGTTAGGATTTAGTCAGATTGCATGTTGGTTAAGTTTAGCTATGGTGTAATCTAGTTCTAGGAAGTCTCTTAGAAATTTTAGTTAGAAAACTTAATGATAGAGAACACTAGAATTAATTTAAAGACAAGAATGGTGATAGTTGCAACTCTAAGGACTCCATGACTAATTGCATCTTTGTGTTTTGTTCAATTTTGTTTCTGTCATTATGTTTCTGATCTATTCTATTCTTCTGTTTTAGCTTAGGTTTGTGTTTTATATTCTGATCTGATGCTTAATCTGCAAACACCCCCTTGGTAATTAGTAGATAATTAGGGTAGATTAGTGTAGATTAGAGTAGACTAGTGTTAGAACAATTAATTAGGCAATTTAGAAGTAAGGCTCCAAGAGTGAAAACGACCTGGGATGACTACTATACTGCAAGTTGCCACAAATTCAATTCTGGGTGACTCGGTGGTTGTAGTGGCACGAACCATCTCTCTTCCTTGCTTTTTGTTGATCCACAAATTGTCCTCGATGTGCAACCTTTTTTCGTATCACTTCCATAGTTTTTCCACTGTTATTATCTTTTGATATCACCACCCATATTACTACATCAAAATCACGAGATCTCTTTGCAAACTCATTGTTGATTCTCTTTAAAAGTGTGGTCTTCCCAGCCCCGCCCATTCCATATAAACCAATCATGCTTACATTTTCTTCGCCAATATTGTCCCGTACTTTATTAACCATTCAATCCATACCTACAGTCATACCAATGGGCATCCCATCCACCTTCCCACGAGGTAACTGGTAAGCTGTATCAACATTAGAGAAGTATGGTCTTAAGCTTTTCAGTTTCATTGAGTGTCTTAATGACCTTCTTTCCTAATTTGTAGCTTGGCACATAGCAACATTTATTCTAGGTTTGTGGATCACCTTGTTGCAATATAGCCTTTACTATCTATAAGAAGATGAAGTTGATTTTAGATTTATCATTCAACACTATATTTCATAACTCTAGAAAAAATGGAGCACCAGTTTTTGAGGTAGCAATATGAAGTATTTTTCACCTTTCGTAAATCATAGGTAATTATTTCACAAAAACTCAATCTAATTAAAAAATATTAGACATGTCTTCATTTAATACACTATATAGAAGTCCAACAATGTGGAAAAATTTCTTCGTATATATGTAACTTATATAGTAGTTGGAAATTAAGTATGCTACGAGAACTCTATATATACTAAGAAGATGCAATACTAGCTTTCATTTTGTCTCTACCTCAATCTATAAATAGAATTTTAAGTAAATTATTGATTTAGTTCTTAAAAGGTTATAATTATCTCAATTCAGTTTTTGAAAGATTAGAACATCTCCAATGGAGGTTTTTAAAGAGTTCTTAAAAATAAAAACTGATTCTTATTGAGTTTTACTATTGGAGTTCACTAGTATGGCTGTCACATGTAAGAATCATTCTTATATTAGAACAGGTTCTTAACCAAAAAAAAAACTAACAAAAAATAAAAAATAAACATTAAGTACATTTGCATTAATTATCCTTCCTTAATTAGTGGAGAGTTGCTTGTGGGATTTATTTGTGAGTTCTTAAGAGTTGCACTATTAGAGTAGAGAGTTGTTTAAGTAGTAGAGAGTTGCTTCAAGTCAAAAGTGGTAATGTGACATATTGGAACTCGTAATAAGCAATTCATTAAAGTTGCACCATTGGAGATGCCCTTAAAAAGTCTGAATTTAATCCTTTTTTGTCGCTAGATCTCAAAATTTATCATCGCTAAGTTACAAATTTTTCATTGCCAAAAACATATTGCTCCATCTTTTAGGGAGCAAATTGAAAAAAGTATACTCTCTCAAAGACCAAATCAATAATTTATTCTAGAATTTTTATAACCTCCACTATGAATAGGTTGTGAATTGAATTTAGACCATTTACAATTGTGGTTCTTAAGGGGTTCTTAAATTTAAGAACCGGTTCTTATATCAGTTCATACTGTGATTTGTCACACTGGTTGTCATTCGTAAAAACGGTTCTTATACAACAAGTAATAATAAAATAATTGACTCACAATAAATATTAGTAGAGAGTAATAATTGCTATAATAGTGGAAAGTTGATTGTGAGACCCTTTTGAGGGCTCTCAAAAGGTTTACTAATAGAGTGGAGAGTTGCTTAAAGTGGTGGGAAGTTATTAAAGATGATATAGCACTATAAAACCTATATAAAAAAAAACTTAAGTGAGGTTCACTATTGTAGATACTGTTAAAACATCTTCAATGGTGCAAGTTACTTATTGTGGGTTCTATTATGCCATATCATTACTTTTGGCTTTAAGCAACTCTCCACTCTAACAATATAGCTGTTAAAAACTTACAAATGAATCCTACAAGCAACTCTTAACTACTTTAATTAATGCAAATATATTTAATGTTTACTTTTTGATTTTTTTACTAGTGTTTTTTTCTTAACAACCTATTCTTATATAAGAACGAGACTTACGTGTGGCAGTCACGCTGGCGAACTACAATAACAAAACTCAATAAGAATTAGCTCTTATTTTTAAAAACCTTTTAAGAACTCCATTGAAGATGCTCTAAGTGTTAATCACCATACTTTATAAGGGATAGCCTCTATAATTTCATAATTGAGAACCTGTATTTATGATAAAATAATCACATAGTTAGTTTTAGTTATTTAAAATTGAACTAAATTACTAATACCAGAATTCTTCCCCAGATAGTAACGTCTGGCTCTAATTCCTAAACGTCGACAATTAAATGATTAAATTTTCCCTGTAAGCAACTATATATAACATCAATATTATATTCAAATCCATAAAATCAGGATGTAATTAAGGCATTCAAACCATAAGACTCATAGAAATTAGCGTAAATTATTGATTTCTTCCCCTAAAAATTACAGTTGTTTCATTTTAGTCGCTAAAAGATCAAGTGTCTAAATTTAGTCCCTAAAAGATTTTGTTTGTCTCATTTGATCTTTTTATTTGTCAAAGTATTTTTTGGTAATAAAATAGAATTGAGATTCAGCAATGGTAATTTTGCGATTTAGTAATAAACAAGACTAAATTGAAACAAATATAATCTTTTAGAAGTTAAATTAAGACATTTAATCTTTGAAGGACTAAACTGAAATAATTAAAATTTCTTTACTAACTAAATCAATAATTTATTCTAGAAATTAATATATTCTCATCCAGAGGTCACTACTGTGGATTAAAGCCATCAAGGCAGATTAATTTGGAACTATATATGAATAAACCAATATGAAGATTGCAATACAATTCATGAATTAGAAATGTAACATGAAAAAACTTTATATAAAGGATCTGAAATAGGACAAGTGAAGCCTCATATGAAATTTGACTACGAGTTGAATGGCATAGCCCAAAAGGGTTAGATAATCTGGAGTCAAACAGGGATTTGATGAAATTGTTTTATTAAAAAAATATAAATATCAAATTTAGTGCATACTACGTATATAAGATGCTTTAAAATTTATTATATTACCATTCGAGTATTGGGCACAGAAGACTTTAATATCCTTTTAAGTCTTAGCTTAGAAGGAAGAAAAAAAAAAGACGCAAGATACTTAAAATATATAATGATGCTAGCTGTGCTAATTTGGAAAGGTTTGTGAATAGAAATCATAAATAAGGATTCACTGATTTCACATATGCTAAGATATTGCAGATCTACAAAACACATACACATGGTTCACTGTGTTTAACTTTGCCTCAAGTTTCATTTTGATATCTTAATTTAATTTTGTTCAAATTTGATCCCTTAACTCTATTTTAAGTTTCACTTTAGTCCCTTAATTTTATTTTGTTCCAATTTGATCCCTTAACTATACTTAAATTTTACTTTGGTCCCGTAACCTTATCTATTTTGTTTTGTTCCATTTTGGTCCCTTAATTTTATCTTAAATTATCTGTAGTCCTTTAATTTTATTTTGTTTCAATTTGGTCCTTTAATATACAAAAATACTTAAATGTTTTCTTTTCTTTAATATCAACAAGATGCTTAACCAAAAAGAAAAAAAAAAGAAAAGAAAAGAGGTTATCAAAGACTCAAAGTTAAGCAAGGAACTATAAAAGAACTAAATCAAGTGGTTTTTGTAGGTTAAAGGACTAAATTGAAACAAAATAAAATTGAAGAACTGAAGATAAATCAACGATATCCAGTGGAAGCAATTAGAAAGATGGATGGACTATTGGACAAAAAAAAACGATTGTGATTGAAATAATAAAAAATGACAGGAAGAATAAGATTCTATTATTTATAAATCTACAAAATGAGATGGGCACTTTGAAACAGCAAATACAAAATGAGTGTAAAAATTTGAAAAATTACTACTAATCAAAAAATAATTTTTTTTCATAATTGAATAACATAATTTTAAAATTTAAGAACAAATAATTAGGACATTCCTGAACATAAATTAACAGATACCTTTCTTCTTAATTGAGAGATTTTTATTCAAACTTCCTTTATTTAATCATAACAGTGCTCTTATTAGCTCATCTGCACAAAAAGAATCTAAGGCTCGATTCCTCAGAGCTGTATTAGTGAAATGTAAATATGATTTTCAAACTTATCTTGTTACAGATGGTAAGGCAAAGCAATATGAAAATATAAATGAGAATTGACCCGAAATAAATACACAGTTTAAAAATAAGTCAAGTTTGAGAAGATAAAAATTAAAATAGATGTAAGAAAGAGTGATAAGTTAAATAACTACTTATTGTCTCTTTTAATTATTTTTAAAACATAACAAAACAAATACAATTTATTTTTATGGGAAAAGTACATTTTTCACTCTTAATGTTTAATTCAAGTTTTAATTTTATCTCTAATTTTTTTATACTAATTTTGTCTAACATATTTTAGTTGTTGTTAATTTTATTCCTATTACTAGTCAATATAGTAGACGAAAAATGTTAATATAGACTCTTGTATATCATAGTCACTATTATTACATTTGTATTAATTATTTTCTATGAATTATATTTTTCAATATTTAAAAATTTGACAAGCATATTAAATATTAATGTATAACATATATATGTAATATATTTATTTTATTCATATATATATATATTTTTTTTCTTAATTTTATTTCCCTTAACTAATCCAATAAATTTAAATTTTATTACAGCTAATAATTTTTTAACCCTTATTTCTTTACCCATTAATTGATATTGAGATAAATAAATTATCTTTTAAATGATTTTATAATTAAAATCTTCTTCAAAATTGTTATCAATTTCCTTACATTAGTCATCATTTTTATTACAACATCCTAAAATCCACCATTAATAAATTTTAAATTTTTTATTACTAAAAATTACTTTAATAAACAAAGGAAAAAAATTGAAACAAAAACAATCTTTTACATACATACTAAATTGAAATGATTGATCTTTCAATGATCAAATCCATTCAAAGACTAAATTAATAATTGACTCAAAAAATAAATAATAAATTTATCCAAGAACTAACTTATTAATATCATTGTATTATTTAGTCTAGGATATTAGATCCTTTATAAAACAACACAACACAACCTTAAAAACTTATCAAACATCGGTCATTAAGGTTGCACACACTTATAAATGGTCTAGACCTCCGGCCTGGGTGGACTCCCATGATGTCTTGGGTCTGGACCTCCAGGACTCAACCTCATAATATGATAAACATCACTTTGTTGCAAATGGTTAATCCTTTTGAGATCCAAACCCAAAGGTGGTGGAACCCTATCATGTCTAGGGTCTGGACCTCCAGGACTCAATCTCATAATACGATGAACTTCACTTTGTTGCAAATAGTTGTTCCTTTTGAGATCGAAACCCATGGATGGATGTCCATGATGTCTAGGGTCTGGACCTCCTGGGCTTAACCTCATAATACCATGAAAATCACTTTGTTGCAAATAATTGTTCCTTTTGAGATCTAAACCCATGGGTGGATGCCCGTCATGTCTAGGGTCTGGACCTCCAGGACTCAACCTCATAATACGATGAACTTCACTTTGTTTCAAATAGTTGCTCCTTTTGAGATCCAAAACCCATGGGTGGAGCTCCGTGATGTCTAGGGTCTGGACATCCAGGACTCAACCTCATAATACCCATGGGTGGATGCCCGTCATGTCTAGGGTCTGGACCACCTGGACTTTCTCTCATAATTACACCACCAACATGGCTAGGTTTCAAGCCTTCAAGCTCTTTAGGAGACTCAAGTGTGTGTTCTTTTTCTTGGAGGTTAGGGTTTTCATGAGCTTCGGGACGAATAGCTAGTCCAATAATGGCATTGTTTGCAATAAGTATTACAGCTGCAGCTAATTGCAATGTGAGAGGGAAAGTATTTCGCAACTTTTCCATTTCTAACAAAAAATGAAAATTGACAACCAGTAAATATATAATATATAACCTTAAGACCAAAGGTTGTATTTATATATGAGAGTGGTGTATTGAGTTTTGGAGTTTGTGCTTTTTAAATATATAAGATTCGCAAATTAAATGTTCATGATCTAAAACTTTTCTACACGGATTCTTTTGCTTCTTTTAATTAAATTTTACATATATCTGCGCTTTGCAGTGATTCTTTTTAGGGTGTTAATAATTTAGTCGTTGAAGGATATATAGATGAATTGTTTAATTGATTAAATTTTAATTCTAAATGAATTAGTTCTTAAAAGAAATAAATATATTTAGTCCTAAAATAAATTGACTTGTATTGACCTGTTTATACTTGTAGGTATTACCTTTGAATTTCAATTGCTTAACAATAAAATAATCTATCTTTTAGGTTTTTACTCAATTTTTTTGTTACAGATATTCTGGTTAAAAATAAATAAAAACCTTTCTACTTCAATTTTCTGAAATTTTCATTTAGTATTTTTTCCTAGTTTAACTTTATTTGGTTTATAATATATAGTAGTATCAAAATTAGTCGTAGCTTGTATATTAATCCATTTAGCCCACTAATTATCTGGCCTTGAATATAAAAAATTAGATCTGTTGTAAAAAGGTCTAAATTGGCAAGCCCATTAGTCCGCAGGACAATTTATTTTATTCTTTATTTTTTTAACTTTTTTTTATTGAAAACCTCACATTATATCATATTTTATAAAAACATATTAATAAATAGAGAAAATTTAATTATGAATAAAGTGATTTCAAATTTACAGATATAACATAATTGATTTAGAAAGTTACTATAAAAATTAAAAAACAAATTAAGAAATAATATTTTATAAGTATAAATTATTTTTCAATAAAAGTTGATTATTAGTTTGGCTTTAGAAGTTTGTGCTTTTTGAATATAAGATTCACAAATTAAATATTCATGATGCATAACTTTTCTAGAGGGATTCTTCATTAAATTTTAAATATACACTTTTGAGAATTTTTTTAGTAAATTAATAATTTAATCTTTGTGCTATATATAGATGAATTATTTTATTTTTAAAAATATAACTTAATTCCTAAAAAATGAGTAAATATATTTAATTTTATAGAAGAATTAGTTTGTATTGAGATTATAATTTACAAGGACTAATTTTAAACTTCAGTGGCTTGGCATTTAAAGAATGTATATTTTAGGATCAATTGAAAAATTTACTTAATTTTTTTGTTACAGTAATTTTGGTTTAAAAATAATTAAAACTTTTCTACTTCTTTTTTTTTTTTTGAAGTTTTCAATGTTATGTTTTCCCTAGTTCATGTTTGCTTATAATATGTAGTAATGTTAAAATTGATTGGGCCTCTAAATTGAGCCCACTAAATAGACGGGTTTGATCATAAAAAAAATAATGAACTAACCTGTTTAGCCTATGGGACAGTTTGCTTTCTCTCCTCTTTTGGTAAAATTTAATTTATTTTGTATTTAAAATCTTACCTTGTTATATTTAATTAATAATCTATAGCAATATAGTAATATATCTAATAAATATAACAAATTTAGGTCTAAAATTATTTTATAATTTTTTTAAATAAATATAAAAAAGTCAAATTTACATATAGTATAGTTAATTTTAAAATCTATTATAGAAACTGAAGGTTGTAAATACACTTAACCCACCAAAATGGTGGATTAGTAATAGATTGGTAATATGTCTTCCTGTATAGAATCGGGACTAGCCCAAGTAATCTAACAATTATAAGTTTTACCAAAGCCGTTCCTTCTATAAAATACAAGTAATAATAATTCGTGTGTAGGTAGGTACAATCGTGTGTATAATATATATGTGTGAACGTATGTATTCACGTTATTTTTGTAATGTACCTCATAAACTTTTAATAAATATAATAGGTTTAAAAAAAAAAGATTTAGAGACTGCGCGTAAAAAGAAAATTTAAGAAATGCATCTTTCCAACTTTAGCCATTTGAAAAGAATAAATTCGGCAAAAATATTTAATGCGTTTTACGGAAAAAGTTACATCTAATTTACAATTTCAGATGATATTAATTTCAACAAAAGGCTTTTTTTTTCCTTTCTTTTTCTTGAAACCAACTCTTAATGGAAATAAAATGCCATATTTATATATATAAAGTTATTTTATGAAGCATTTTAGGAAATTGTTTCCAGGGATGATCGACGTTAATTTTCCTTTCAAAAATAACATATTCCCTTAACTATATGTATGTGCTAAGTGGTAAATTTCTAATGCCTTTAATGAATGTCCGGCGACAATTTTAATTTTACTCTTTTCTCTTTACTAATAAAATGGCATTAATCTTATATCCATTTCACCTTTTCATTTCTTGACTTCTCTAAAATCTATGCTATAAGAACTATTTTCAAAATCATTGATCTTAAAGTTCTATAGCGATTGCGGCTTTCAATTTCATTTATGATGAGATTTTCTACAAGGAGGCCATATATATATATATATATATATAAATTGATTGAAAAACAATTTTTTTAATGTTTGATTAAAGCTCATTGCATTGTAATATATTTCTTGCTGACTACTTTCAAATTTTCAAAGATTTGGATTCCTATACTTCTAATTCTATAAAAAAGTTATGAATTCTATGAAGTAACACATGGTATTTAATGACAACGAAAATAATGTCAAATCTATCCGAGAACATTTCGAATATATAAGAGGTTTAAAATGACTTTTGAGTTATAGTTCAGATTTAGCTAGTAATACATATATAATATTATTAATGGATCATTGACTCATTGTATATTTAATAATGTATCTAAGATATGTGTTTAACAATTTAAATGAGTTCATAACACTAATCCACCAATCATTAGAAATCTTATAAGAGTATAAACTTATAAACAAGCTAGTCAAACTGAAATAAAACTATAATTTTTGGTCTTAAAAAAAATACATGTTTTCTATATTTGATCTCTAAATTAAATATGTTTTTGTGTGTGTGTGTGTGTGTGTGTGTGAGTGTGTGTGTGTGTGTGTGAGAGAGAGAGAGAGAGAGAGAGAGATTCAGTTTCTAAAATTTTTTGATTCATTATTTAGTCGCCATTGATAGAAATATATCTGTCTATATCTGATGTGTATAGCTGATGTGGCTAATAGTGATGACGTGTCATAAGTTGTTGTCAAATTGTTAATTAGTTTCATTAAGTTGTTAGTGAGTTGTTAAGTGGTTATTGTGTAATTATAAATACACATGTCATTATTAACTCTGTAATTACGATTTACTCAATAATATAGAATCAATTTAGATATCTCTCTCTCTGTGTAAACACTCTCTGTTCAGAAATCTATCATGGTATTATAGCTTGGAATCGAAGGAGTGATGGAACATGGCAATAGCTCCGGCATATCTCTAATCCCTTCGCTGGCAAGCTCAAACTTGCTTCTGATCACTTAGAAGGCGAGTTATGTGACTTTCCACCATCCGATTTCGGTTAAACTCAACGAGAAGAATTTTCTCGTATAGTAGCAATAAACACTCATGGCTATTTTCGGCCATGATCTGGCAAGATTCATCAATGAAAGTGGTGATCGTTTGTCCAAGTTTGCAAATGCAGAAGATGAACTCTCTGGAAAGGTTAATGAAGATTTAACTGCTTGGATTCGATCGGTAGTATCAACTGTTACTCTGTTAGTTGCTCTCGTCCATGAGTGACAGTATGTTGACAAGAGTGGTTGGCTATGAGACATCTAGTGCTATTCAGGAAAGGATTCAACAATTCTTTGCTTCACAAAATAGAGCAAAGATCTGACAATTTAAGACTAAATTAAGGAATACAAAGAAAGGAGAGAAGCCTATGAACAAGTATCTCCTTCAGATTAAAGCATTAGTTGACTCCTGATCTCGATTGGCAATGGAGTCACTCAAGCCGAGCATATTGAAGCAATCCTTGACAGATTGAATGAAGACTCTGATCCTTTTATCATGCCAATCAATATCAGGTTAGAACCATATACTGTTTTTAAAGTTGAAAGTCTTCTAATAGCACAAGAGGTTGGAATGGAAAAACATAACAAGATTAGCACTTCTGGAGAAAAGTTGTCTGTTAATATGGCCAGCAGTGAGAATAAGGATAAGGCTGCTGTGTCCATTACAAAATCTAATCAAAATAATAGTGGACAAGATAATTACCGAGGCAATAGCAACAATTTTAAAGGAGGAAGAAACAATCATTCTAGAGGCAAAGGTAACAGAAGTGGATATAGAGGTAGATATATTCAATGTCAGGTTTGTAATAAACCAGGTCATAGTGCTATCCAATGCTATCACCAGTTTGACCAACACTATCAACCATAGAATCCCTCACAGTGTTAAAGGACTTCAGCAAATATGACAACTCTTTGTGTTGGACCAAAGAACATGGCCGATCAAGGGTGGCATCCTGATTCTGGAGCAACAAGCCATGTAATAACATACTACAACAACATTATGCAGCGCAATGACTACACTGGAGCTAAACAAGTGCACATCGGTAACGGTAAAGGGTTAAATGTTAAACACACTGGGTATTCCTTAGTTAAATCTCCATTTGGTTTAAATATTTCTCTTAATCTTCAGAATTTGCTGCATGTGCCACAAATTAAAAAGAATCTTGTCAGTGTTTCTAGATTTGTTAGAGACAACAGTGCTTTCTTTGAATTCTATCCGACTCATTGTCATGTAAAACCTCCATTTGGTTCAAATATTTCTCTTAATCTTTAGAATTTGCTGCATGTGCCACAAATTAAAGAGAATCTTGTCAGTGTTTCTAGATTTGCTAGAGACAACAATGCTTTCTTTGAATTCTATCCGACTCACTGTCATGTAAAACTTTAGAATACCAAGCAAACAATTTTGAAGGAAAAATTGATTCAGAAGGCTTATACAGATTCAATAATTTTCAACTCCAGCATCTGCCCTCTGCCATACCTGACCAACACTCCAATTCAAGTTCATCTGTGTATCTCTCGAGTCAATCTTGCAAGTCCGTTAGTCCATTAAACCTATGGCATTGTAGATTAGGCCATTCTAATCTACAACTTGTATTCTATACTCTCAAGAATTGTAATGTCAAGGTTTCTAATAAAGAAGTTTTTCAATTCTGGTTAGCCTGTGCATGTGGCAAATCCCAAAAACTCCCCTCTCCACCCTCTCAAAATGTGTATAAAAATCCCCTTGATCTATTGTACTGTGACCTGTAGGGCCGAGCTCCTATCTCTTTAACAAATGGGAATTTGTAGTACTTGAGCATTGTAGATGCTTATACTAGGTATACATGGCTTTATCCCTTAAAGAAGAAATCAAACACTAGATACCTTTGCTCATTTCAAAGTCTAAATAGAAAACCAACTTGGACTCACCATTAAAGCCGTTTAAACAAA
The DNA here is from genome assembly GCA_037074585.1 of Biancaea sappan. Lineage (NCBI taxonomy): Eukaryota > Viridiplantae > Streptophyta > Magnoliopsida > Fabales > Fabaceae > Biancaea > Biancaea sappan. The sequence goes on along the minus strand of CM073495.1, from coordinate 15,584,485 downwards.
TTGGGGTGGGGAATTTCGAGCCTTTCAATCCTTCTTGAAAACTCATGGGATACAACAATGCATCATTTGCCTACATGCCCATCAACAAAATGGTATAGTAGAGAGAAAGCATAAACACATTGTCCAAATGGCCCTCTCCTTACTTCCTCATGCCCACGTACCTCTTAAGTTTTAGGAGGAGGCTTTTCACAATATCAGTGTACCTTATAAATCGATTGCCCATTGTGGAAATTTCTAGTAGTAAGATTACACCTCTATTTCATTTGTTTCAAATTCATCCTAACTATGATTTTTTGAAAATTTTTAGGTGTGCTTGTTACCCCCTTTTAACAAGCATAAATTTCAGTTCAAGAGCCATGAATGTGCCTTTATTGGCTATAGTTCAAAACACACGGCTATCGGTATATAGATAAGTCTAGAAAAATCTACATTTCAAGAGATGTTCATTTTGATGAAAATACCTTTCTTTATAAAAACTTGCAGCAAGTCACTCAGTGTAACCCTACCTTTTCTTTTTAACTCCTACCTCTTGCTTTACCTACTCTATTGAATTCTCAAGGTGTTTGTCATTCTAACTCTTGGCCTAATCCATCTACTATTGTCACTAATGTGGTTCAAAATGCTACAGGTACTGTTCAAGCACTCGAGCCCACGATTGTGCACTTAGTCAATGGTGAAGCTCTAAATGTAGAAGCCAATCTTGGTGATAATGGTGAAGCTCTAAATGTAGAAGCCAATCTTGGTGATTATGTCAATATTTCTCTAGTTCACACCACTAACACTAATTACACTAATTAACACGGGGGGTTTGGTTGGTTATGACAGAAATATATTAAAATAGAAACACAACAGAAGCAAAACAGTAGGGAACAACAACAACTACAAACCAGCAGAGAGTATTGATAGTAACAGAGAATCGCAACCAGCTACTAAGATTTATGGGAGTGCATCTATCATTACTTAACTCATTGATTCAGCTTTATCCCTATCTCACCATTTGGTTTTTATGAAAAGAATTCTAGAGGAACTTTCAGAAATTATTATGCTTCTAACTATAGTTAAGAAGAACTTCATTAACCTATAGCTAGATACAACTTCAAAAGATCTTAACTAAATTAAGTTAAACATCATCTAACTGGCCATTTCATTTTACTCACTTTTTCAATCAGTTAAGCAAAGTTGTATCTCAAATTCAAATCAGTTCATACCTCTACAAGTTCATATCAGAATTTATAATCAACATAAACACTAGAACAGAATAGGACAAAAAAATGAGAATAAGATGAAATGGAGAATAAAACACTTATTTTGCATTGAAAGTTCAAGCTACAACATCCCAAGGTCCTAGTGACTAATTACAATAGAAGTTTAGCCCTCCATGAGAGCAAAACCAGCAAAATAGTGGAGAGGAAAATAGAGAGAAAAAAACCTACGAATTTTTAAGTTATAGACCAAATGAATAATGTTCTGCCTTCCAAAAACTGAAGCCTACATGCCCTTAGAATATTCTACCCTAGATGCCCTTAAGTTGACTTTCAAAAGCCTAAAGTGTCGCTATTTCCTTCTGCAGAAGAGGTAGCCAGCAGACCAGCATCAGAAACATGGAATAGCCACAACAGAAGGGTTCTTTTTCTATGCAAAAAATTTGTTGCCATTTTCAGCAAAGTTTGGGGACTTTGCTAAAAAGGCAAAAGTTGGAATACAGAAAAAGAGGCTGGACAAGTCTTGATATGGGTCCCACACATCCATGTCATCAGGTCAGTAGAAAAAGAGTGCCAAGTCAACATCCTACTCATCCCAAAAGTGCCACATTAGCATCCATGTCAACAAAAGTGCCATATTAGTGCCATGTCATCAAGAAATATCTAAAATCAATTTCTGTAAAATACCCAAATGGATTAAATTGAGTGTTTAATAATTTAAGTCCTAAAACATAAAATTAATGCATTTTCCATCCAAAATTGATTTAGACATAATAAATCACAAAGTGTAATAAAATTGGAGAATTTCTATAGATGAAAATACAAATAGACCAAGATAGAGATTAAAATATATATAAAAATGCTAGATATCAAATCCTCTACACTTAGTCTTTTGCACTCTTGGGCAAAATCAATTAAAAAAGCAACAAAGACATCAAGGGACACAACAAGAAGTGTAGAAATTGTGCAATAATGAAATAGTTCAAGCTTGAAAAGATTTAACGTTAGGAGAAAACAAATCTTAAATTTCTAAAAAAATTCAAGCATCATGGCAATTTTGTTGACAAGAATGAATCCAAGTAATAATCTACTCACAAGGAATGGTGTATATACTGTATTCTCTCAAGTGTTTAAGGTAATGCACTTACATTTCAACCTATCACGAATTCACTATCATAAGCTTGTCAAGAATCTAATCTCCACTACTCGAATCATATACATGCTTGAATTATTAGGACTTTACAAGGGTGCAATGTGAGGTGAAGGGATGATTGGATGACGGAGATAATTACAAGCAACAAAGTTTACAAAAACTTAAAGAAATGAAGAGCATCAATTAAGTCCTAAGAGGTTGAACCATGAAACTTAGGGACAAAAATGCTACTTCTCTTTTCTCTTGTTCTTCTTTCTTGCTCTTTTTTCTTTTTCTTTTTTTGGTTTTGGATCTTCATACAATATACTTTTCATCAAGAACTCTCAAATTTTTTTCTTTTCTTTTGAGTAGCAAAACTGAATTTCAAAACAGCCCACAAATCCTTCTTTTTGCACATGCTTAATCTCTTTTCAAAAGAAATTTCTAAAGATCTTCAAATCCTAAGTTTGGCGAAAAGAAAAAAAATTTGTTTAAAGGTGAAAAAAAGGGTTTGAAACACAAGAAAGAAAGGTGTAAGTAAGGCACAAAGGGGTACACAATGGAAACAATACATGAGATGGCTATAATAGTTACAAGAAACAAATGCTTAAATCATTTCTAAGCATGTACATGTAATGTAGCCTCAACAAAGATTCAAGACAAATTCTAGAGTGAAAATTATGATGGGGAATACATACAGCAAGAAAGAATATCATTTTGCAATAAAGGCTTAAATTCTCATGATTTAAAGACTATTACTAAAATTCATTAAAAACAACGTCATTTCCATTTACTTGAATTCCTTAGAAAAAGAAGATTAAATTCTTTTCATGCTAAAACAATCCATACTTAAGCCATTTCATCATGCATGATTTCACACAAAAATTCCGTTAAATTTTCAAAAAAAGAGCATCAAATTCGGACAAAACAAAGCAGAAAAATTAATTTCTGGCAACTTGGCTTTACCGACACAGAACTACACCAAAACGGAAGCGAAAGACACCAAATAAAATTCTACAACTAGAAGACATACAAAGCTTTAAAAAACATATAAAAAAAGTACCAAAAATCATATCCAATCAGTACAGAAAATTCATGCAAGACAGCTCAAAAGTTCTGGACAGCACAGAGAAAACAGAGAACATGCAGAAAAAAAAAATTTTTAAATCAGAAACCAATGTTTCTCCAATTAAATTCTCTCCCACCACACTTAAATATTTCATTGTTGTCAATGCAATTCAGCACCAAACGTCAAATAAAATAAAGATGACATAAATTAAAAGTAAGGAAAGAGTACGGCCTTATCATAGAGCCGATACATTGTAGAGTCAGATTTCCTCTACAGTTTCTTCTTGGAAGCTCTCATAGAACTTCTTCAACCTTTGCCCATTCACCATGAATAGTTTTTTGGTGGCCTCATTTTGAATTTCTACTCACCAAAAGGGAAGACATCAATAATAACAAAAGGGCCAACCCATCTATAGCAAAGCTTATCAGGCATGAGTTTGAGGCGAGAATTGTAGAGAGACTTTGTCTCTCACTTGGAATTCTTTTGTCTCAATTTTTTTTTATCTTGTAGAGCTTTTGTCCTCTCCTTGTAGATACGGGCATTCTCATAAGCCGCTAGCCTTATTTCTTCCAATGCTTGAAGTTGCAACTTCCTTTCCTTGCTGGCTAGGGTCATGTCCATATTGCATTACTTAACTGCCCAATATGCCTTGTGTGCACTAAAAAGTGACATGCTTTACCAAATACCAAGCGGTATGGAGACATGCCGATGGGAGTCTTGAGGGTCGTTCTATAGGGCCAAAGTGCATCATCAAGCCTCTTGCTCCAATCTTTTTTATTGGGCTACATGGTTTTCTCTAATATTTGCTTTATCTCTCGGTTGGAGACTTCCGTTTACCCATTGGTTTGGGGGTGGTAAGGTGTAGAAGTTTTATGTACCACCCCATATTTCTTCAATAATCCTTGCATGTTTCTATTGCAAAAGTGTGACCCTTGATCACTAATTATGGCCCTGGGGACACCAAATCTACAGAAATTATGTTAATGAAGAAAATCTACAACAACAATAGAATCATCAGTTCGGGTGGCCTTAGCTTCCACCCACTTTGACACATAATCTACAGCAACCAAAATGTACATAAAGCCAAAAGAAACAAGAAAAGAACCCATAAAGTCTATACCCGACACATAAAAAATATCACAAAAAAGAAGAGGTTGTTGAGGCATTTCATTTCTCTTTGACACATTTCTAGTTCTTTGACAGCTAGGACAATTCTGACAAAACTCATAAGCATCCTTAAACAAAGTGGGCCAATACAAACCGGAATCTAACACTTTCCTCGCACTTCTTTGGGGACCAAAGTGTCTACCACATGCAAGAGTATGACAAAAAGTAAGCACATATGTAAACTCATGATTTGGAACACATCTTCTAACAATTTGATCACTACAAATCTTCCATAAATAAGGGTCATCCTACACATAGTACTTAGCTTCACTTTTTAATTTCTTTAATTGATGTTTATTTTGGTATGCAGGTAATTCGAATGCAACAAGAAAATTCACTAAATCAGCATACCAAGGCTCACTAGTGCCATGTAAAAGGAAGAAGCACTCATATGGGAAGTTGTCTCTGATAGGGAGATGTTCCAATGGAAACTCAGAAAGCCTACTCAAATAATCAGCTACTACATTCTCCACTCCACTTTTACCTTTGATCTCCACATCAAATTCTTAGAGAAGTAGCATCCATTTAATTAATCTTGGATTCACATCTTGCTTCTTCAACAAATATTTCAATGCTGCACGGTCAGAAAACACAATTATTTTAGAGTCAAGCAAATATGATCTAAATTTATCTAAGGCAAAAACAATTGCTTAAAAACTCCTTCTCTGTGGTTGTGTAATTTGACTAAGCTGAATCAAGGGTACGTAAAGCATAAGCTATAACATGCAACTTCCCCTCTACTCTTTATGAAAGTACTACTCTCACATCATAATTTGAAGCATCACACATGAGCTTAAAAGGGAGCTCCCACTGTGGAGGTTGGATGATAGGAAGAGAGGTGACTTTATTCTTCAACTCATCAAAGGCTAACCTGCAAATATCATCAAAAACAAAATTAGTTTCTTTCTAGAGGAGTTTAGAGAAGGGTAGAGTGATCTTACTGAAATCCTTGATGAATCTCTTATAGAACTCTGCATGGCCAAGAAAAGAGTGAACTTCCCACACAGAAGCGAGGTAAGGTAAAGAGGAGATAATATCAACTTTTGCCTTATCTATTTCTATGCCAAGAGATGACACTATGTGGCTTAGAATTATCCCTTGCTCTACCATGAAATTACATTTTTCATAATTCAAAACCAAATTCTTTTCTTTTCATCTCTCAAGAACTATCTCCAAATTTTTCAAGCATGCATCAAATGAATCTCCATAAGCAGAAATATCATCCATGAACACTTCCATGTAATCTTCTAATAAATCAGAAAATATACTTATCATGCATCTTTAAAAAGTGTCAGGTGCATTGCAAAGACCAAAAGACATGCATCTATATGCAAAAGTGCCGAAGGGACAGGTGAAGGTAGTTTTCTCCTAATCTTCAGGTGTTATGTGAATTTGGAAATAACTAGAAAAACTATCAAGAAAATAATAGTGGGACTTTCCAACAAGTCTCTCAAGTATTTGATCAATGAAAGGAAGAGGAAAATGATCTTTTCTAGTTGCTTGGTTCAACTTCTTATAATCAATGCAAACACGCCAACTGTTTTGAACTCTAGTGGGCACTAACTCGTTGTTTTCATTTGTTATTCCAATCACCCCGATTTTCTTTGGTATCATTTGCATCGGACTCACCCATTTACTATCAGAGATATGATAAATAATTCCAGCTTTGAAGAGCTTACTTACTTCCTTCTTGACCACGTCAAGAATCATGGGGGTTGAGTCGTCTCTAGGGTTGCCTCACTGGTTTAGTCTCTTCTTCAAGAAGAATTTGGTGCATGTACATGGAAGGACTAATCCCAGGAATGTCTGCTAGAGTCCACCTAATCGCCTTCTTATTTTTCTTCAGCAAACTTATTAATTTTTCTTCTTGATCGGGATTCAGATTGTTGGCTACAATGACTGAAAGTTTGTTTCTTACTTCCAAGAAAGCATACTTGAGGTTTTTCGATAATGCCTTCGACTCTAATGTAGGTGATTAGATGGTGGATAGAATTAATTATTGTGGAGTCACATCCAAGGAGGCACCTACATATTCAGATTGCTCAAAGACATAATCCTTGGCTAAAGAGGAAGAAGGGTTAGCAACACAAGAAGAAAGAGATGAAGAATGTACAACATTACAGTTTAAATCACTACATTTACAACTACCTAAAATAGAAACAGAATCAAAATCTAAACTAGAGAAAGTGACAGAATCAGAGTCAGAATGCCAATCAGAATTGTTAGTACTTAAAGAATTTTCAATTTCAGCACAAGCTTGACAAAATTCAAAACCAGCATAATTGCACTCAAAGGCATCCACCAAATTAGAAAATTCAAGAAAGTCAGAAATTAACTCAGTTTGGAAATACTCACATGCCTCATCAACCAAATAGTGTAGAAAGTTAACCGCATGCACATTGGCATGATTTTCCATAGGATGTTTCTTGGCATCTAAAATATTGAAATCAATTTTGTTGCCAGTAAACTCTATGGATAAAGTCCATTTATGCACATTGATAATGGTTTTTGCATTTTTTAAAAAAGGTCTACCAAATATCAATGGTGCATGACCAGGAGTGTTCTCATTTTCCATATCCAAAACATAAAAATTAGCAAGGAAAATTAAATCTTTGACTTTTACCAAAACATCCTCAAGAACTCTTGCTAGATGTGCTGTGCTCCGATTGGCAAGTTGGACAATTACTTCTGTTGGTGAAAGGATACCAATCTTTAGGCTTGAGTATACTAACTTGGGCATGACATTGATTGAGGCTCCCAAATCCAACATAGCATTAGAGAAATCCATATTGCCTATTGTGCATGGTATGGTGGAAGTTCTAGGATTTTTGCACTTTGGTGGCATGGGTGGTTAGATGAGTGCAGTCATATTCCTCCCCAAATTTACTCTCTCGTTGCCCCTTAATAGCCTCTTATGAGTGCACAACTCTTTCAGAAACTTGGCATATTAGGGGATTTGCTTAATTGATTCTAGAAATGGAATGTTGACCTCTATTTTTCTAAAGGTCTCCATAATCATTTTGTTCATATCATATTCAGAAGCTTTCTTTGATCTGTCTATGGAAGAAAGGTAGAGGTATTTTCTGAACCACTTCTTCATCCTTTTTCTTTTGCTCATTGGTTGAGGATGAAGGAACACTTTTCTGCACCTCAAATTTTTCTGGTTTAGATTCAGAAGGTGGACCATCCACTTGCTTACCACTCCTCAAAATGATGGCACTAACATTTCCTCTTGGATTCGCTACTAGTTGAGATGGCAAACTCCCTGAACCTTGACTTTTCAGCTCATTTACTGTTGTGGCTAACTGACCAATTTGAGTCTCCAAGTTATGCAAATTTGTTTCTGTTCTTTGCTGAAACTAAAGAGGATTAGCATTCAGTTACTTCATTAAATCCTCAAGACTAGGCTCAGGTTTCTTAGGTACTGGAGGAGGTGTATGGCTATGTCCAGATTGACTATATCTTACATGGAGTGGCTGGTAAGGAGGATTAGAGGTATTTCCATACTTAAAGGAAGGATGGTCACGCCACCTAGGATTATAGGTGGAGGAATATGGATCATACCTTTGTTGCTGTGGTTGTTACATAAGTCTACTAGGGAATATGCCAGCACATAACTCAGTTGGAGTTCTTGTAGCTGAGGACATTGATCAGTATAATGGGCATTCAAGGATTACATACCACAAACTGAAGTAGAGGGGGAAATTATGATCTCTAATTTAGTGATAATTGCCTCACCATTGAAGCTAACTCGTCCAATTTATTTTCTATCCTTTGTTGCTCTGTGGGAGGTGTCCTCACTTCATTTACACTAGCTACTGGCTCATTCAATCTAGTGCCAAATTGCTATGCATTTTGAGCCATCTTGGCCAATAACTCATTTGCTACAGCAGGGGTCTTATCTACCAATGCCCCACCAGCAGCTACATTAACTATATATCTATCCATTGGCATCAATCCCTCATAAAAGTGCTGGATGAAAAGCTGCAATGAAATTTGGTGGTTTGGGTAGCTTGAACACAGCTTCTTAAATCTCTCCCAATACTCATGCAAAGACTCACCACTTGATTACCTAATCCCACTGATGTCTTTTCTGATTGCTGCTGTTGTGGAGGCTAGGAAGAATTTTTCTAAGAATATCTTTTTCAGGTCATCCCATCTTGTTATTATAACAGTTGACAAGTAATAAAGCCAATCCTTGACTATCCCATCCAAAGAGAAAGGGAAGGCTATAAGCTTGATATGTTCTTCTCCCACTCTATGTGGTTTCATGGTGGAATAAACAACATGAAATTCTTTCAAGTGCTTATATGGGTCCTCATCTGCAAGACTATGAAACTTTGGCAGCAAATGGATTAAACCAGACTTTAATTCAAAATTAGCATCCAAATTAGGATAATTTATGCACAATGGTTGATAATGCACACAGGTGCAATCAACTCTTTAATGGATTGGTCTTGCCTATTTTGAGGCACTTTTGCATTTTGATTATCAATCCCAATTGTCCCAGCTGACTCAAAATCAATTGAATCTATCACAATATTAGATTGAGAATCTGATTCCAACTCTACACTATTGACAACAAGATCAATAAATTCAGAAAGAAGTTTAGAAACTATGCTACTCCTAATACTATTGCTTCTTACTAGCCCATGGAAGGTCTTGTCTATTTCTAGATCAAAGGTGGATAAGTCCACGTGAAGAGACCTTCTCATACACTAGGGAGAGCGAAATTCACAAGGAAACAGAAGAAAACATAGAAAATAGCAAAAGCATTACAATAAGCTCCAACCGATGAAAATCACCAAAAAATGAAGTATCTTAGAAAAATATGATTTTTCTTGGAAAAATCCTTCACAAATTGGAGGAACAAATGGAAAAAATAGAAATTAAAAATTCGATCTACAAAAATCACACAAAATATCACAATTAATTAGAAAAATAAAAAAAATTAAAAAATAGGCCAAAATAATGGAATTTGGAAAAATGGCCGCCCATGATGAACCTTTGGATAATCAAGTGGTCAGAACTTGCTTAAAATGATGAAAACTAGTGGCTACCAAGTTTAAGGTCAATTGGAGATAGTTAGTTTTTGCCTATTGAATAGTAACCAAGAAAAGCTCAAAACTCGTAAACTACTTTCAGCCAATCAATTTAGAACTAAATAAAGAGACAAATAAACAACTAATTAGGTAACTCAGAAGTGAATTGGCTCCTCAACAACGTCTCCAAAATTCTAGTTCACGCCACTACAATGCCGAATTGCCCAGAATTGGATTCGTGGTAATCTTGCAATGTAGTGATCATAGGTCGTATTCTCTCAAGGAGCCTCACTCCTAACCGTTAATCAACTATTGTTAGCACTAATTACACTAATTAACACAGGGAAGTTGGTTGGTTATGACAAAAACATTAAAACAGAAGCAAAACAGCAGTGAACAGTAGCAGCAACAAATCAGCAGCAGTAAACCAGTAGAGAGTATTCATAGTAATAGAGACTCATAACTAGGCACTAGGATTTATAGGAGTGCATCTATCATTACTTAACTCATTGATTCAATTTTATCCCTATCTCACCATTTGGTTTTTTTTGAAAAGTATTCTAGAGGAACTTCTAGAAATTATTATGTTTTTAACTATAGTCAAGAAGAACTTCAATAACCTATAGCAAGATATAACTTCAAAAGACCTTAACCAAATCAAGTTAAATATCATCTAATTGGCCATTTCGTTTTACTCACTTTTTCAATTAGTTAAGCAAAGTCGTATCTCAAATACAAATCAGTTTATGTCTCTACAAGTTCATATCAGAATTTATAATCAGCGTAAACACCAGAACAGAACAAAAAAATAAGAATAAGATGAAATAAAGAATAAAACACTTATCTTGCATTGAAAGTTCAAGCTACAACATCCCAAGATCCTAGTGATCGATGACAATGAAAGTTTAGCCCTCCATGAGAACAAAAATAGCAAAACAGTGGAGAGGAAAATAGAGAGAAAAAAACCTATGAATTTTTAAGTTACAGATTAAATGAATAATGTTCTGCCTTTCAAAAACTGAAACCCACATACCCTTGGAATATTCTACTCTAGATGCCCTCAAGTTGACTTTCAAAAGCCTAAAGTGTTGTTGTTTCCTTCTGTAGAAGAGACAACCAGTAGACCAGCATCAGAAACATGGAATAGGCACAACAGAAGAGTTCTTTTTCTATACAGCAAGTTTGTTGCCTTTTTCAGCAAAGTTTGAGGGAAAGGCAAAAGCTGGAATACAGAAAAAGAGGCTGGACAAGTCTGGATGTGAGTCCTACACGTCCATGTCATAAGGTCAGTAGAAAAAGAGTGCCAAGTCATCGTTCTACTCATCCCAAAAGTGTCATATCAGCATCCATATCAGCAAAAGTGTCATATCAACACCATATCATCAAGAAATCTCTAAAATCAATAGATGTTCATTTTAATGAAAATACATTCCCTTATCAAAACTTGCAGCAAGTTACTTAGTCTGACTCTACCGTTTCTTCTCAACTCATACCTCTTGCTTCACATACTCTATTGAATTCCCAAGGTATTTTTCGTTCTAACTCTTTACCTAATCCATCTACTATTGTCACTAATGTGGTTCAAAATGCTACAAGTATTGTTCAAGCACTCGAGGCCACTATTGTGCCATCGGTCAATGGTGAAGCTCTAAATGTAGGAGCCAATCTTGGTGATTCTGTCAATATTTCTCCTATTGTCGCTAATCAAGCATCAGCTAGTAATACTGTGGTAAATATTGATGCTTCTCCCATGACTCAAGTTCTTGTTGTCACACTCTCGGGCACAATAATCACTTCTCAACCAGCCATGGTTTCAACTCTTACTCAGCTAACACTCACTCAAAGTACACACTCTATGCACAAAAGGTCAAAGGCTAGTGTGTTCATGCCTAAGGTATATCTTACACATACAAAACCCACTAATTTGCATAATGCTTTGGCTTACCCAATTTGGTTGGCAGCTATAAAAGAAGAGTACACTGCCTTATCGAGAAATAAAACCTGGAAGTTAGTTCCTCTTCCCCCAAACGGTAGAGCAATTGGATGCAAATGGGTGTTCAAGGTTAAAAACCACTCAATGGAACTGTTAGCAGATATAAGACGAGACTAGTCGCGAAAGGTTTTCATCAACAACTTGGTTTTGACTACAATAAGACTTCTCCCTGGTAGTTAAACCCTCCACAATACATGTATTTTTGACTCTTGCCCTGGCAAAAAGGTGGTCCATTGGACAACTTGATGTAAATAATGCTTTAATTTCCTTAATGGGCAGCTAAAAGAAGAGGTATACATAGTTCAGTCCCTTGGTTTTGAATCTGGAGAAAAAAATCTTGTTTGCAAGCTTGAGAGAGCTCTCTATGGACTCAAGCAAGCACCTCATGCATGGTTCGAAAAACTCGCTACTACTTTGTACAAGTTTAGTTTTACACAGAGCAAGTATGACTCCTCTCTATTCATAAGACTCACAGCCACTGATAGTACATATATGCTTGTCTACATTGATGATATAATCATCACTGGGTCATCACTGTCCTTCATCCCATAGTTGAAAACACTACTACATAATGAGTTTGCTTTAAAAGATTTAGGGTCCCTCAATTACTTCCTAGGCATAGAAGCCTTACATTCTCCTCAAGGTGATTTTACTCTGTCTCTATACAAATATATTTCTGATCTACTTCAAAAAGCTAAGATGCCAAATTGCAAACCTATCCCAACTCCAATGGTCACTATGACTTTGACTTTGACTAAGACACGACAAAACTGAGAGGGAAATTGAATTAGTTTGAGTGAGTGGGAGGGAAGTCTGAAAATTTTTTAATTTTTGTCAAATCTAAAATATGATGTAAAGATGAAATGAAATATCTCTGTGCATTTGATTTTTTTAATTTTAGTGATTTAGTCAGACTGTGTGAGTTTGAGTATTTTACCTCACTAATCTGATCGGTCATAAAATTGTAAATCTAGTGATTTAGTTATTTAGTGATTTGATCTATGATTAAATTTTAGATCTGATTATGTGATAAAATTGTGGATCTGATATGTGATGATTCATGATTCATGATATCTGAATGTGATTAATTATCTATTTTTCTTCTTAAATTTTTGCAAGTAAAATTAATGTTTGTATGGAATAAGATTATATATTTATAAATTAATATAAATATTAGATATAATATGTCTATATATATATATATTTAAAATTAAAGTTTATAACAATTATATACATACTTTGTATATTTTTTGCAACTAAAAAAAAATTGACGACCGCAATGACCACAACGGCATCACAGCATCTGCAACACCGGTAATCACAGCGACCCGCAACGCAACTGCAACAGCAATTTAAAACCTTGCTCTCTATGGCTATCTCCTTCCATCTTCATCTTCTTCCTCTCCCCCCCCCCCCCTTTCTTTTGTACCCAGTTGCTATCGTCGTCACCTCCCCCATCTCCACTGCCGTCCCAAAACCCATGCACAAGGTTCTGTGTGAAGGCTTTGCTTAAGGACATCAGATTTGGTGATTCCCTGGCTGAGAGATTCAAGGGGCATATCTGAATTTTCCAGTAGTCACATAGGGGAAAATATGATATTTTATAGTGAAGCCACGCAATTAAATCCAATTCCAGCCTCTGATCAGTGGAATGAAGCTGTACAAAATTGCTGGGAAATGGATTCCCATTCCAGAGAGAAAAATGAGTACCAAACATGCAAGATTAGAGAATAGAAAAGGAATCCTATTGATTTATTGAGTACCAAACGGTCCCGTAGAGTTAAAGGAATCAAATTGACATGATTCTGTTTCCTGTAAACAATTTAGGTTTGTGTTTGTAACTCTACATGACAACTAGTATCGACTCTGTTTAATAAATTGCTAAAAGCTATAATATTTGGGATTGGGCAGTATAAAGAAATTAAAAAAAAAAAGGAAATTTAGAGTATCTTAAATATCAGGTAGTTGTTTTTATGAAACAACTCTCTCATGACACGTTGACGAGTAATTCTTATTTGCATTTGTATTTATCAGAATAAAAGGAAATTATTCCTTCAACTGGGACACTTTAATATCCTTTTAAGTCTTAATTTAAAGAAAAAAAGAAGACGCAAGATACTTAAAATATATAATGATGCTAGCCGCGCTAATTTTGAAATGTTTGTGAATAGAAATCATAAGAAAATAAGGATTCTCGGATTTCACATATGCTAAGATATTGCAGATCTACAAAACCCATGCACACGGTTCACTGTGTTTAACTTTGCCTCAAGTTTCATTTTGGTCTCTTAATTTAATTTTGTGCAAATTTGATCCTTAGCTCTATTTTAAGTTTCACCTCAATTTTATTTGTTCCAATCTGATCCCTTAACAAAAATTTTACTTTGGTCCCTTAACCTTATCGTTTTATGTTTTGTTCCATTTTGGTCCCTTAACATTATCTTAAATTGCCTATAGTCCTTTGATTTTATTTTGTTTCAATTTGGTCCTTTAATATACAAAATTCACTTAAATGTTTTCTTTTCCTTAATATCAACAAGATGCTTAACCAAAAAAAAAAAAAAGAGGTTATCAAAGACTCGAAGTTAAGCAAGGAACTATAAAAGAACTAAATCAAGTGGTTTTTGTAGGTTAAAGGCCTAAATTGAAACAAAATAAAATTGAAGAATTGAAGATAAATCAACGATACCCAGTGGAAACAATTAGAAAGATGGATGGACTATTGGCCAAAAGAAAATACGTTTGTGTTTGAAACATTAGAAAATGACAGGAAGAATAAGATTCTATTATTTATAAATATACAAAATGAGATGGGCACTTTGAAACAGCAAATACAAAATGAGTGTACAAATTCGAAAAATTAATACTAATCAAAAAATGATTTTTTTTTCATAATTGAATAACATAATTTTAAAATTTAAGAACAAATAATTAGGACATTATGGAGCATAAATTAACAGATACCTTTCTTCTTAATTGAGAGAGTTTTACTCAAATTTATCTTGTTACAGATGGTAAGGCAAAGCAAAATAAAAATATAAATGAGAATTGACCCGAAATAAATACACAATTTAAAAATAAGTCAAGTTTGAGGAGATAAAATTTAAAATAGATGCAAGAGAGAGTGATAAGTTAAATAACAACTTATTTTCTCTTTTAGTTATTTTTAAAACATAACAAAATAACTGCTTTTTATGGCAAAAGCATCTTTTCACTCTTAATGTTAAGTTTTAATTTTGTCTTTAATTTTTTTTTTGCATCAATTTTGTCTAACATGTTTTAATTGGTGTTAATTTTATTCCTATAATTAGTCAATATAGTGGATGAAAAATGTTATTATAGACTCTTCTATATCATAGTCACTACCAGCAATTTATTAATAAATTATTTTATGCATTAATAAGAAGCCTTTTATATAATTAAAATATTATTACATTTATATTAATTATTTTGTATGAATTATATTTTACAATATTCAAAAATTTGACAAGCATATAAAATATCAATTCATAAAATTTATATGTAATATATTTATTTTATTCATATATATATATATATATATATTATTTTTCTTCATTCCCTTTACTAATACCAAAATTTTTAAATTTTATTACTGGTAATAATTTTTTAACCCTTATTTCTTTACCCATTAATTGATATTGAGATAAATAAATTATTTTTAAATGATTTTTATAATTAAACTCTTCTTAAAAATTATTATCAATTTCCTTACATTTGGTAATCATTTTTATTACAACATCTTTATATTACTAAATTTTAAATTTTTCATTACGAAAAGTCACTTTAATAAACAAAGGAAAAATTTTGAGACAAAAATAATCTTTCAAGTACATACTAAATTGAAATGATTAATCTTGCAATGACTAAATCCATTCAAACACTAAATTACTAATTTACTCAAAAAATAGATAATAAATTTATTCAAGAACCAACTTATTAATATCATTGTATTATTTAGTCTAGGATATTAGATCCTTTATAAAACAACACAACGCAACCTTAAAAACTTATTAAACACCGGTCATTAAGGTTGCACACACATATAAATGATCTAGACCTCCAGCCTGGGTGGACTCCCATGATGTCTTGGGTCTGGACCTCCAGGACTCAACCTCATAATATGATAAACATCACTTTGTTGCAAATGGTTAATCCTTTGGAGATCCAAACCCAAAGGTGGTGGATCCCTATCATGTCTAGGGTCTGGACCTCCAGGACTCAATCTCATAATACGATGAACTTCACTTTGTTGCAAATAGTTGTTCCTTTTGAGATCGAAACCCATGGGTGGATGTCCATGATGTCTAGGCTCTGGACCTCCTGGGCTCAACCTCATAATACCATGAAAATCACTTTGTTGCAAATAATTGTTCCTTTTGAGAGCTAAACCCATGGGTGGATGGCCATCATGTCTAGTGTCTGGACCTCCAGGACTCAACCTCATTATACCATGAATGTCGCTTTGTTTCAAATAGTTGTTCCTTTTGAGATCCAAACCCATGGGTGGATGCCCGTCATGTCTAGGGTCTGGACCTCCAAGACTCAACCTCATAATACCCATGGGTGGTTGCCCGTAATGTCTAGGGTCTGGACCACCTGGACTTTCTCTCATAATTACACCACCAACATGGCTAGGTTTCAAGCCTTCAAGCTCTTTAGGAGACTCAAGTGTGTGTTCTTTATCTTGGAGGTTAGGGTTTTCATGAGCTTCGGGACGAATAGCAAGTCCAATAATGGCATTGTTTGCAATAAGTATTACAGCTGCAGCTAATTGCAATGTGAGAGGGAAAGTATTTCGCAACTTTTCCATTTCTAACAAAAAATGAAAATTGACAATCAGTAAATATATAATATATAACCTTAAGACCAAGGCTTGTATTTATATATGAGAGTGGTGTATTGGCTTTTGGACTTTGTGCTTTTTAAATATATAAGATTCTCAAATTAAATGTTCATGATCTAAAACTTTTCTACAGGGATTCTCTTGCTTCTTTTAATTAAATTTTACATATACATGCGCTTTGCAGGGATTCTTTTTAGGGAGTTAATAATTTAGTCGCTGAAGGATATATAGATGAATTGTTTAATTTATTAAATTTTAATTCTAAATGAATTAGTTCTTAAAAAATGAATAAATATATTCAGTCCTAAAATAAATAGACTTGTGTTGACCTGTTTATACTTATAGGTATTAACTTTGAATTTCAATTGCTTAACAATAAAATAATCTATCTTTTAGGTTTTTACTCAATTTTTTGTTACAGATATTGTGGTTAATAAAAAACCTTTCTACTTCAATTTTCTGAAATTTTCAATTAGTATTTTTTCCTAGTTTGACCGTATTTGGTTTACAATATATAGTAGTGTGAAATGAGTCGTAGCTTGTATATTAATCTATTTAGCCCACGAATTATCTGGGCTTGAGTATAAAAAATTAGATTTGTTGTAAAATGGGTCTAAATTGGCAAGCCCATCACTCTGCACAATTCGTTTTATTCTTTATACCTTTTCTTTGAATTTTTTTTAATTAAAAACCTTACATTGTCTCATATTTTATAATAACATATTAATAAATAGACAAAATTTATTATGAATATAGAGATTTAAAATTTACAGATATAACATAATTGATTCAGAAAGTTACTATAAAAAATTAAAAAAACAAATTAAGAAATAGTATTTTATAAGTATAAATTATTTTTCAATAAAAGTTGATTATTAGTTTGGCTTTAGAAGTTTGTGCTTTTTGAATAAAAGATTCACAAATTAAATATTCATGATGCATAACTTTTCTAGAGGGATTCTTCATTAAATTTTAAATATGCACTTTTAAGAATTTTTTAATAAATTAATAATTTAGTCTTCGTGCTATATATAGATGAATTATTTTATTTTTAATTGTTTAATTCTAATAATTTAGTCTTTTTTTAATAAATTAGTAGATTTGGTTTCAAGAATAAAACATTTAAAGAGACAGCGCGTAAAAAAAAAAAATAAGAAATGCATATTTCCAACTTTAGCCATTTGAAAAGAACAAATCCGGCAAAAATATTCAATGCGTTTTATGGACAATTTACATATAATTTACAATTTCAGATGATATTAATTTCAACAAAAGTTTTTTTTTCTTTTTCTTGAAACCAACTCTTAATGGAAATAAAATGCCACATATATATAAAGTTATTTTATGAAGCATTTTAGGAAATTGTTTCCAAGGATGATCTATGTTAATT
Organism: Biancaea sappan; assembly: GCA_037074585.1. NCBI lineage: Eukaryota > Viridiplantae > Streptophyta > Magnoliopsida > Fabales > Fabaceae > Biancaea > Biancaea sappan. Next base: position 15,566,626 of record CM073495.1, on the reverse strand, counting down.
TTCCTTTCAGAAATCACATATTCCCTTAACTATATGTATGCGCTGAGTGGTAAATTTCTAATGCCTTTAATAAATATCCGGCGACAATTTAAATTTTACCCTTTTCCCTATATAACTAATAAAATGACATTAATCTTAATTCAATTTCACTTTTCATTTCTTGACTTCTCTAAAATCTATGCTATAAGAACAATTTTCAAAATCATTGATCTTAAAGTTCTATACCGATTGCGGCTTTCAATTTCATTTATGATGAGATTTTCTATATATATATATATATACACACACACACACATCACTAATTAGTTTCTATAATAAATTGATTAAAAAACAATATATATTTTTTAATGTTTGATTAAAGCTCATTGTGTTGTAATATATTTCTTGCTGACTATTTTCAAATTTTCAATGATTTGGAATCCTATACACCTAATCATAGTTGTCATACCCAACCTAGCCATGGACCTGGGTAGGTGTTCAGATCATTGGGTCACTGGTTTAACTATGGCCAATGAATCAATTAATGGTCCAGGTAAATAAATTAAAGATTATATATATACGTATATATTTTTATAAATAAATTTAAAAATAATTAAAATAAATAATATATATAAAAAATTTCACACTTTAAAGTCTTAAAATCATCGTCATCAGTATAAATAATTAAAATATAAATATTCATAAATAATGTTATTAGTCATAAAATTACAAATAATTTTTTTAAAAATATTTAATTGTTATTTTTATATTAGATGATTATACAAATTTTTTGTTTATGCTCTTCAATTTTTCCTTATTTAAAATATAATTATTTTTATGTCATATATTAATTAATAATAATATATTTATTTTTTGTTAAATTAAATGTCGTTTCTATTTTAATTTTTGGGTAAAATTTAATTGATTTTGTGTTTAAGATCTTATGTTGTCTTATTTAATAATCTATAGCAATATAGCATTATATTTAATAAATAATACAAATTTAGGTCTAAAATTATTTTATAATTCTTTTAAATGAATATAAAAATGTCAAATTTACATATAATATAATTAATTTAAAAAATTATCGTAGAAACTAAAAAGTTAAGGTTATTGATACACTTAACCCATCCAAAGGGTGGATTAATATTGGATTGGTAATATGTCTTCCCAGATAGAATTGGGTTAAAATGACCTAGCCCAAGTAATCTACTGGTTCTTGGTGCAAGTAACTAGTACCGGTTCAGGCCAACTTAACCCACCTCGTATTATGTTAGTTCGAGGTGGGCCAACCTAAATTGTTTGAATTGGCTCATTCTAACCGGTTTAGTTATTAATATAATTTTAAAAAGTAAAGAACCAATATTTTATAAGTATGATTTCTTTTCATTAATATAAGTTATCGAAATTTTTTAATCTAAAAGTAATTTCAAAATCAGTGGTGTGAATATAATTGAGTCAAATCTTGATAATTCAATATAAATGATTCTTTTTTAAGTTTTACCAAATCTAATCCTTCCATAAAATACAAGTAATAATAATTCGTGTGTGGGTACCAGCGTGTGTATAATATATATATATATATATATGTGTGTGTGTGTGTGTGTGTGTGTGTGTTTGTGTGTGTGTATGTGTCTGTGTTCACGTTATTTTTGTAATGTGCCTCAAACATATAATAGATTTGGTTTTAAACATAAAAGATTTAAAGAGACAGCGCGTAAAAAGAAAATTTAAGAAATGCATCTTTCCAACTTTAGCCATTTCAAAAGAATAAATCGGGCAAAAATATTTAATGCGTTTTATGGAAAAGTTACATATAATTTACAATTTCAGATGATATCAATTTCAACAAAAGGCTTTTATTTTCCTTTCTTTTTCTTGAAACCAACTCTTAATGGAAATAAAATGCCATATATATATAAAGTTATTTTATGAAGCATTTTAGGAAATTGTTTCCAAGGATGATCGATGTTAATTTTCCTTTTAGAAATCACATATTCCCTTAACTATAAGTATGTGCTAAGTGGTAAATTTCTAATGCCTTTAATGAATATCCGGCGACAATTTTAATTTTACTCTTTTCCCTTATATCAGCTCATTTACAAACTTGTGGAAGAGTAAATTCGCAACAAGACACACACACATATATATAATCATTGTTAAGAAAATTGGATCAGCCGGATCAAAAAATCAGTGAACCAGCCAGTTGTCCGATTTGGAATATGCCTTAAAATCGAAAAACAAAAATCGATCAAAAACAAGTCAGACAGATCAAAAAAAAAGAAAATCAATTGGGTTATCGGTTTCACTATTTTTTTTTGGTGTGATTCAACGACAAAGAAGAAGAAAGAAGCTGCGGGGAGAGAGAGAGAGAGAGAGAGAGAATGATATAGACAGAGAGAGAAAGAAGCTTTTTGGTCGCCGCCCCTCCATCAAAGCCGTTGTGGATTCGGTGGCTTCGAGCCTCTCATCTTCCTCGACCATCTTTTCACTAGATACAAGTCTTGTCGAAGAAAAAAATTGCACCGATACAAAGCTCCAAATGAAAAAATGATGGAGAAAGAAGAAGCCGTGGTGTTACAGAAAAAAAAAGGAAAGAGAGGCACATTGGGAGAGTTGACGAAGTAGGCTTGAGAAATGAGAATTGTGATGACCTACACTGGTGTTTTCTGTCAGCCCAACCTATATAACTACCACCACCACTATCTCTTTCTATAACATCTTGGTTCCAACCTTTACCCACCTACACCTATCGGTCACTTCCTCAACCCTCCCTATGCTATGTTATAAATGACATTGGGAATGAAAAAAAAAGAAGCACATCGGGAGATTGGAGAGAGAAAGAAATGATGTACTTTGAATTAGGTAATTTTAAGAGGAAAGAGAGACACATCATTCTAAAATATTCTAGAAAGTAAGAAATATTATTTACTCAAAAATTTATTATAGAAAAAATAAGTGGTAAACTTAATAGGTAAAAATAGGGAATACATTTTCTCATAAATTTTTTAATTATGTGAAGTATTTTGTTATTTTTAATTGTATATTTTATTTTTAAATATTTTTTAAATACCACCGATTTGATCGCAGTTTAACTATTGATCCTTGAATCAGTGTCTGTATAAGTCTAATGACCAGTCTAATTTTTCAAACCTTGTATATAATATTAGGATGATACATCCTCTTTGACACAACCTTAAAAAATGACATTTATTCATTATTGAGCTTTCACATACTCACACATCTCTGTTTTGGGTGGACTCTAAATGGTGTCTTTGGCCTAGCCTTATGGGCCCTCTCTCATGATACGACCAATATTGCTAAGTGTCAAGTCTCATGGGCCTTCAGGGAACTTGGGTATACGATCCTTTTTATCAAACATAGGATGGATAGGAGTCATTATGCGTATTTTTTCTTCAATTTTAGAGCGAGTATGAATCTCTATACGTATCTTTTGTCCAAAATTAAAAAAGAGTTGGAGTCTCTAAATGTATCTTCTCTCCAAGATTAAGAAGTGTTGGACTCTCTGTACGTATCTTTTCTAGGAATGTAGGAGTCTCTATGCATATCTTTTCTGGGAAGATATGAGTCTTTCCTCATATATTTTTTTGGTGGGTAGGAGTCTCTATGTGTATCTGTTCTCCAAAATTAGGAAGAGTTGGAGTTTCTATACGTATCTTCTTTCCAAGATTAGGAAGTGTTGGATTGTATATGTATCTTTTCTGGGAAGGTATGAGTCTCTATGCGTATCTTTTCTGGGAAGGTAAGAGCCTTTATACTATACATATATTTTTTGGGCGGGTAGGAGTCTCTACATATCTTTTTTCCAAAATTAGGAAGAGTTGGAGTCTCTATACATATCTTCTCTCCAAGATTAAGAGGAGTTGGAGTCTCTATATGTATCTTTTCTGGGGAGGTAGGAGTCTCTATTGAAAGAATTTTGACACAAACTAAATCTAAACAATCAAGAATTATAAAAACACAAATGCAAAAAATTCTTTGATTATAATCCTACTATTTGTTGGTCTTTGATAAGTAATAGAAACACAAAATAATAAAGTTACAAAAGGGTACCTTGATTCATCGTAACTTGAACAAAGATCACACATAGACTCTCCTGGGAGAATATGAGTAACTCTCACACTTTTAATTTGATGGAATAACACAAATGAACATATAACTCAGGAAATCACTACCATGTCCATCATATTGATGGATCGACCCATTTATAATAATACCCCATCATTATTATTATTTACAGTTGGGCATCTACACATAAAATATTTACACTAACACCCCAGATCAACTTATAAAATATATCAAATAGGTTCCTTAACACACAATACATAAAAGATTTTATCACGAACCTAATTAAAGATAGCACTCATGATTGTTAGAATTGAGATCCTATGCAAGATCGAAAATGGCACATGATAGATCAAATTATAGGATTGAATCGAGAATCGTAAGATCATGTAAAAAATATAAAATAATATATAAAAAATATATAATGATATGAATTTTGTAAATAGTATAAAATCATCAAAGTTTTATTATATTTCAATAAAACAAACCCAAATATCGTACAATTAGTTTTAAAAAATAGAGAGCAACTTCCACTGTTTATTATATTTAGAAATCTCTTTTTTTTTCTCACCAAATAGACACTTTTGTCTTCAAAACTTATAATATTATATCTCATTGTTAGCCTTCACTAAACTAACTTAAAAATAAAACAATTATAAGTAATAAGACTGTAATTGTATAGTATTAGCAAAGACTTAAATTAATTTAATGAATTTTTTAATCTCAATTGACATAATAGATTAGAAACATATCGACAAATAAAAAAATGACAAAAATTCAAAATGTTATAGGATCGATAAAATCGTAAAATCATATTATTTTAAGATTTAAATTGAGATCATACCGAAATCTTAACATATTTATATCTTACATAGGATTAGGATTGTTTGGATTATTTGGAATCATAAGATCATAAAATCTTAATGTTTAGATCGAGATCTTGACTTGACAACCATGATAGCACTCAATATATGTTCCAAAATATGCATAAATATACAATACTTAATATGTTAGTTCACTCAAATAATTGTCAGTGCTAAAAGATTAATAATAAAAAAAACATATATATATATATATATATATATATATATAATAAGGCTAAGATCTATGTGTATCTTTTCTTAAGTTTTAGAGCGAGTAGGAGTCTTTATACGTATCTTCTCTCCAAAATTAGGAAGCGTTGGAATCTCTATATGTATCTCCTCTCCAAGATTAGGAAGATCGTTGGAGTCTTTATGAGTATCTTTTTTGACAAAGGAAGAGTCACTATGGGTGTCCTTTCTGGGACGATAGGAGTCTCTATGCGTATATTTTCTTCAAAATTAGAGCGTGTAGGAGTTTCTATACGTATATTTTCTTGAAATTGAAAGCCAGTTGCAAGTACCATAACGGCATTGCTTGCAATAGCTAATAAAATAACTGTAGCCAATGGCAAGGCAGTAGGAAAAGTACTTCTCGAATTCGCCATCTTTCTCACTCAATATGAAACTTAAGCATGAGTTTTGTAAGTATGAACTCAAACCTGGCTCCCATTTATACACGAGTTTACTGTGGATTTTGGAGTTTTTGATATGTGAAAATATATAAGATTCACAAATTAAATGTTCATGATATGTTTCTTTTTGAGAGGGATTCTTGTGCATTATTGTGGTATCTGATTCTATATAGTTTTAGAATAAACTGACTAAATGTAAATGTAATTAAGTTTATCAATATTTTATAGATAAGTTTGCGATCCATTGCATGCTAAATTTATTTATTAATTGTCTATATTAACAGGCCCGTAAAAACTAAAGTATTCCATGTAAAATTACAGAATAAGATGATTTTCCTAATTTCTTCTTTATAAGTTAAAATTTTCCTAGAAATTTGAGATTTTAAACGTGAAGATTCGTCTATTTGCTTTGCCAATATTATCTTGACTACTCAAGGCAATTTCCTTTTTCACGCTTTCAAAGAGGCTATATTAACTAATAGAAACTTTTTAAAATTCAGTTTGGAATATAACTGTTTTGGATATATATTATATATAATAACAAAAATAATACAATTAAAAAAATATTGGTTTTTGAAATATAGGATGAAATACCCATATACGTTGGAAATCTCTATAATTTATCTATTTGGGTTCGATTAAAAAAAAATAAGGGTTGAATGTGAGTTTAGAAATTTCATTAAAACTTTTTTCAGGTCCAAGATTGATGATGAGGAAGGCGACATTTTCTATGATTTAAATTAAGTACTTCTCACTAGTCTACCAAAAAATTAACTTCTCACTATAATAATATAACCTTCTAATTTTTAATTCCAAGTGTTGGAGTAAAAATATTTTATACAAGCCCATTTTGTTTTTGATAATGAAACTCATTTGCTTGTTGGGCCTAAAATCTGAATATTATTTTGGCCCAGTTAGATTTTTATTCTCATGATATAGCATGTTGGCCTTGTCCCTTTGAATATATTTCTCTATTTTTAAGGGAGTTGTCATTAGTTCCAAAGAAATTTATTTGTTGGCCAGAGGAGCAGAAGACAAAACAGGAGCTGTCAGGATATGGGGATTGAGTTGCGCCCTATACTTTCAACCACATTTTCTTTCTTCCTACAGACTTTTGTTCTCCCTCTCCAAGAAGAGTATTTATGGCACAGGAAAGGAGATGAACTAGAACATTAAATGGGATATTCATTGAGATTCAAAATATAGTAACAATTATTTTCCTGTCAGCAATATTTAGGGTTAGAATGCCTTGGTTGCTATGCATACCTCAGTCAATGCTTTAGGAGGCAAAAGGAGGTATGTGTCAGAATCTTGGATCTCTCATTAACTTTAATAGAGAAAATTCTCATGCTTCACATTAATGATGAAAGATGAAAATGAAAAGTGTATATATGAGTTAAAGCGACTAGTTCCTAACTAACAACTAGTTTCTGATCAATGGCTAGTTGTTTCATCTCCATAATTAAGACTCCTGCCGCTTTGAGAAATTGATGAACTCTGTTAGTGAAGTGATTTATGGAGAGAACATTTTTCACCAACCCTCAATTGGTCTTTTATTGTTGTGAGCTCTGTGAGAGCATGTTCTTGCTATATTGGGTGGTTGAAAAGTTTCTTTCTTCTCTTGATTTATTGTTTAGTGTTGTTGATTCACTTAAAGAGTTGTAAAAGTGTGGTTCTTGAGCCTTGTGTGAAAGATTGTAATTATTTTCCCTGTGAGAAGCGTTTCAAGGTTGAGTTTTTTCGAGTCTAGAAAATTAAAATCTAGGAGGATTATTCCTAAAGGGAAAATCAAGAGGGTTGTTCCTGGAGAGTTTTCTTGTAATATTCAGATTATTAAAGACTATAGAAAACCTTTTTGCCATTATGCATTGAGAGGAGGACATAGAATCTAAATGGTGAGGATCTGAACATCTTTAAATATCATGTACTTATTTCTTTCTCTTTATTTACTGTTCTTTTAAAGATATTGTCGTCTAGAACTAAAATTTTATTTTTAGAACAAAAAGAAAAATATTTCAAAATACTCAATTCAATCCTCCCTTCTTGTATATATCTATGCTAACAGTAAGGACATGTAACATTTCATTTTTTTAAATTTTTAAAATTTTTTAAAACAGTGCTATAATAAATAAGCCATTTTGTGTTTGTTCAAACTTTTAAATCCCTTCCCTTCAATCCTGACAGAGTTGGAAAGATGACACATGAATATCTTTATTGATATTTTTTACAAAAATTAAAACAATAGTCACTGATTAATATTTATATGGAACATTCAAACTTCAAAACCAGCAAGCTTCTAGCTTCAAAATTGTGTTTTCCCTTATTGGCTTCTATAGGTTTAGCTGGCCTGCATAAGTTCAAGAGGGTGAAAAATTCTCTTATACTTTTCTTCTTTTGGTAGAGTTCTTTTACAAAAACATAGGGGTAAGATTTGGGATCTAGATCCGCTCCAGCTATCTAAGAAAAGCAAAGCAGTTCATAATAAATCTAAGTTTGAAGCACTATAGTCTCACAATAATATTAATTATCAATATAATTCAGAGATTATTAATTTTGTTTTCCATATTTCGACGACACTCTTCTAAAATCTTGAAAGCCTTTGCTTGCTCTCTCTCTAGTTTCTTCTTTTCTGCATCATCACAAGACTCTTTTTCCTTTTTGCTTGTTAGTAACAACGTAATGATTCATCTTGGTTTGATTCTAATGCGGAAGGTTTTTCTGCTCGCCAAGCACCATGTTGGGTACACGAGAACCGTCTGATCAATGTAAGGCTTACCAAGGTGCTTGTCGCTAGAAAAAGCATAGAACCTTCTCTCCTTACTTACTAGCCATCGCTTGTGGATAGAAATTTACTAACAATGCATCTTACCTTAGAACTGAACTAACTAATTACTTATCAATTTTCATAATATTTTTCTCAGAAAAAAGTATAGGAGATATTGTAAAACATTTAATTTTTTCTAGTGATATACCTTGTCTATAAAACAGCCTATTTGTCTCATAATTTTTTTTCATTCATGACACAAATGAAATATGGTGACAATGTATATACAGGGTTACTTGTCGTAGTTTCAGCCTTCTGCTCCAGTTTCTTCTTTTTTGCATCACCACAAGACCTTCTTTTCATTTTGCCTAATGATGATGCACCTGGTGTGCCACTTGCATCCTACAATGTGCCACTTGCATCCTACAAGGGAAACAATTCACTCAGTAACAACACAATGATTTATCTCAGTTGGATTCTTACTAACAATTTGATTTTCTAAGCATTCACTAACAATGCATCTTACCTTAGAACCAAACTAATTAATTATCTATTCATTTTCATAATATTTTAACAGAAAAATAATATAGGAGATACTGTAAAAGCTTTGATTTTTCTTGAGCTAAGACAACCTAATTGTTTTACAATTTTTATTCATGACATAAATGAAATATGGTAAGATTGTACATAAAAGGATACTCGCCATAGCTTTAGCCTCCTTCTTGGTCTTGCTTTGAGGTTTTGCAGGTTGAACCTCATACATCAAGAAGTTGACAACTTCTGCAATTGAACAAAGGATGCTCTCGATCATATGTGATGGTAGTACTGCATCAACAACATTATATATACTTAATAAGCTTAACTCTTAAACAACAAAAGAAGTCATTTGATTTTATATTCAAAATTTTGAACAAAGAATTGCTATAAGAGAAGGAATCAAACCCATATCGATGAAATTAAAGGCATGTTATCTCTTCTTATCAAGAGTAGACAATAACTCTTAGATATGTGTGCTGAAATTTCTCTTTTATATTACATAAGTAAAAATGAAAATTTTTCTTTTTCTTTTTTCTTTTCAAGGTATTACAATGTCGAGGAAATTATCAAACTTTTCCTAAAACTAAATTTAATAACCATTGTGGGTGCCCTGTTAAAAAAAATAAAACCCAAATTATGTAAAAGACAAGTATTTACTCTTCATCCAAAACTTTGTGTATGCGTACTTTTGTGTGTGTGTGTGTATCATTTAATTGAAAGATAACTTACAATGTCACGCATTCCATTGGTACGCTCCCTTTGCTCGAGGCTCCAATTATTGAGTCTTTCAACAAATAAAAATTGGCGACGATTATTGGCATCACTTGCTTCTTTCCCATCTAGAGGTAACTATACATAAATTTGCAACAAGAGACTGCTTAGAAATCTATACGTGTATATACTATATATTATAAATTGATAACATTTTCTTTGGGAATGAGAAGATAAGCTAAAACATGAATCGTAGAGAAAATGGAATCCTGAAGGGAAAAACCCAAAGCTTGCTATGTACACGTACATTGTCCAAGTCAATATTATTCACAACACAAAATTGAGGAATCTCATAATAGACGGAGATTTCTCCTATAACTGTTGTTGTTGTTCTTCTCCCTCTTCTTTTTTGAGCCTGTAAACAAACCATGGATATTAATCCATAAAGTTAGATTCATTTGACAGGATTGAGCCACATAAATTAACTCTAAAATGTCTTTGGTTTGATTTTTATTGGTCATCTTTTGTTGGTAGGCAAGAAAGACTATTTCAACTTAAAAAGTTTAAGTTGTTAAATGGAAGTCCTTGAACAGCTTTTAATATAATCCTTAATAGAGTTTAAATAACCTATCTGCTTAGTTTAGAGTTAGTACAATCTATCTAACTTACAATTCTTTTTAATCAAAAAGAACATCAGTGCATTGTAGAGGTTGTCATGTACAAATTATTAAAACTAATAATTCTTTCAATATGATATATGTTTAGATCAATGATAATTGATGAGAAAAGGAAGGGAAAATGATTTTATTTTGAAATTTAATTTTAAGCACTAGACACAAAACCAGATCAGATTAAATACAACCACAATCATCGTAAGCCCAGCCAAATCAAACATGGCTCATTCTTTGAGGGGTTTATGCTTCATAGTCTATAACACTTCATTTTTGAACCATCTTAGATGCTCAATAGTAATCGATCATAAGCATAACCTATTATATATACTAAGAATTTCAAAAAAAAAAGAAGCTTACTATGTCATGTGTAGCATCAACATCATGGGGAAATACAATAGATATTGGCACAGCAGCTATCGCATTATTGGATCCAGAAGTTTCTTCATTGTTGTTTTTTTGGCTTAAATCCTTCATGTCTTTGATTGATTGCTATATCCCATACAAAAAGATAAACAAATTTGTTAAAAACCCTAAGTAATACCAAAGTCCACCTTCAAATTGGCTAGCTACGGTTAGTCATAAAAGATCATTTGCAAAGTAGAAAGAGTTGCTACAAATTTGCCGCTTTCAAGACGAAAGAGTTTGAGTATGAACCTCAGTCAAAATCAAAGTTAACTAAAGATAAACAATTAAGGGAAAGTCTATAGAGAGATTGATTCAAGAGTTCGATTGAACTCTCTATAGACTTTTCAAAAAATTCTCCACAAAGACCAGTATACTCTGAGTTAGGGTTACTGGAGTCTAAGATTAAAGATTCAACCTTAAACTTTACTTAGAGCCAAAATTAACTGAGAAAAGAATTCTCTTACTGAGATTTGCTCCTTTAGATTTTTGGCTATTTGGTTAAGCATATCTTTAGGTACCACCTCATGGTTGAAAATTGGTTGGGCTTGTGAACCATTTTGCCCAGCTAGTTGCTCCTCTAAAGTGGGTGGAAGTGGATTCACCATTGAGGAATCTTAAAAGGTCTATGAAAGATAGGTTGAAGAAGAGATGTAATGGATCGAGATGAAATTGAAGACACCGGGGAGGGGGGAGAGAGAGAGAAAGATAGACAGACAAAGAGACAGATCAGAGACAAAGAGAGAGAGAGAGAGGGGGGCGATATGTAAAAGGAAGGTTGAAAATGATGAGGGTTGCATAGACTATGTAACGTTATCTTTGAAACCATTGAATTTAGCCCAATTTTACATTCTTATCACTTGTGAAATTTTGAATTCAAAATTAAACCCCCATTAATGAATTCAAAATTTAATTTGGACTTTAATTTAATGGGCAATGATGAATTTCTTGTAATGTTTTTAATTAAATATGATAAGCCATTATTAGTTGTCTAACACTTACCTTTTTGGTTGAGTTTGCTCATGCAAAAAATTTCCAAGTTGGCATTGTGTATGTGTAATGCTGTTAATGTTAGTTCATTGGTTTGCAAGCAAAGTGTTGACAAAATCAGCAAGTGCATCGAATTGCCAAAGTAATATAGAAACAAGTTGAGTTATCGTCCAACAAGGATAATGGGTGTCAAGCTCTTCTTCACTATTTTCACGCTATCAAAACTATCGATTTCAAGTGTTTCAATAAAAGTATAAACTACAAATAAAAAATTAACTAGTAATCAAAGATTTCAACTAAAATATAAAGGCAACCTATTTGAAAACAAGTTAAAAATTAATTGGTAATCAAAAAGAGTATTAGTGATTTGATTTCACTAATTTATCTGAGTAAAGATTGGTTCATATTTAATCTAAGTCTTAAAATCTTTAATTGATGATTAAACTCCTAAAATTCCTTGGTAAGTTAGCTCTCTTTTACCTAATTTAGTTATCTAATTCCTTAGCTTAATTAAACACATAAGAGTTTCTAAAGCAACCACACAAGCAATCTAGATTAAGTCATCATGACCGTTATTCCAATAGACAACTATTCAAATATGAAATTTTCAATTTTGTACATGAACCCTAGATCAATTCTTAAGTCAGAATGAATAATAGAAATAATTGCTCAATCAAAGAAGTAAACTTAAATTAAGAAGAAATTCAATCATAAAGTCATCTAATAAGCAAGCTACATCATCATCCTAGCAAGAGGATTTTAGCAATTCATGACAAAAAAAATATCACAAAAACCAGCAATATCTAAAGAACCCGTGGTTAAATAACCTAGAAGAAAAGTGAAGAAAAAGTAAATAAATGGTGTTGAAGTTGCTTTCCTTCATTTGTCGACTCCTAGAAGGCGTTCTCTCTCTAAAAAGGCCTAAAAGAAACCCTTTTATATGTCCCAAGTAGTCAAAATATGGAAATACCCTTCCATTGATTTTTCTCAGGGTGCTATGGCGGTACCAAATCTCTGGTTTTCTACAGTCTTAGCATATGTCTGATGCTTTAGCTCCGGCGCTCATGCTAAGGCTCTGACTTCTTTTCTATATGGTTTTTGCTAAATTTCTTTCATTTTAAGCCCTATAAAAATAAGTAAATAGCAAGCATAAAGTGTTATTCAAAAGATTAACAAGATAAGAATTAAAATTCATCAAAATAACTAGGAACACACTAATGACTGAAAACCTAAACTTAATCCAAATAAAAAAAAAACTATGCACTGTAAAAAGACTCTAAATTAACTATTCACTCAAATTTTAGGCAAAGAAATGAGATTAAGTAATTCTATAAAATAGGTAGACTTTTTCTTACTAAGGTTTTGGTTTTTGTTCTTTTCTTTTTCCCGTGAAATTCAACAATATGATATACATTCTGATTATATGGTAAAGAAAGACAAAAAAAAAAGTTAATTAAATTAAACACAATTAAAAGAAAATCTATTCTATTAAATTAAACACAATTAAAAGAAAATCTGTTCTAGTTAAATAATAATGCAGAAAGCTTTTTTTTTCCCTTAAAGATTCATTTTTCTCTCACTCTTCTCTGCAGAAACAGTCACCTGGTTGACAAGATATATATAGTTAGAAAAGCATATATAACTTGCAGGAATAATATGAAACTGCAAAAGTACAAGCACCCAATTAACTGATGAAGTACTATACTTTTTTCTACAATATTAGTACTTAAATGAAAGTGACATTGGGAAATGGATTGTACTGTCAAAACGGGTCAGACTGATTAAAAAGAAGCATCATCCTGGCTTGACTCGTTTTTTGGATGGGCCTAAAATATAATGTCTAAGCTTGTCTGTACTAGTTCGTTTGGTTTGTGGGCAAAACTTTTTTTAAAATTTTTTATATTTAAATAATAAAATAATAAAATTATTTTGGTAAAAAATTTAATAATTTTATATTGAGATACAATTTATACATATAAAATATTATTTCTTTAATATTTTTAAATAGTTAATAACTTTAATTTTTTATATTTTATTTTTAAATTAGTTATGTTATATTTAAATTTGAAAATTCTATATTTATTTTTAAAAAATTATAAAAGTTTTCATATCCAAATTTATTATAATTATTGAATATACTGTTATAAAATATAAAAATGTGGTAAAGTGAGGTTATTTATATACTAAATGATATAATAAAATTTTATAAATTTTTTTTTAAAAAAAGCAGGCTGGCACTGGTTGTTTAGCCTCATTGTTTTGATTGACCTAAATTTAGATACCTAAACTCATCCAAATGCAAGCGGGCTAGACTTAGCCTGTGGGCTAAATGTCTTTTTGACAATACTAAAAATGGACGTCGAAGTGATCATTGCTTAGGTTGCAGCCTTCAACTCCAAGTATGCTAATATTCTATTTAGTGTTATGTAAACACGCAATTTACTAATAAGTAAGTTCTATTGATTTTCGTGCAATAATTTATGCTTTTATTTATGTGTAAAGATGTATATATATGTATTATTATAGCGTAACATATGCTAGTACTAATATTAATAAATTAAACAATACAAGGTTGAGATTATACAATATCAAGTTATATTCAATGTATTTGATAATATTCGATGGCTGTGAAATATTTTTTTCTATGATTTTATATGAATAGATGTTATATTAACAGATATCAACTTGAGAAAAGAAAATAATTTTAAAAATTTTGGGTAAAGTTCTTGAAGAGAGAGAGAGAGAGATGGTAGCTACGGTTTCAAATTTAGCTAATTAATTGTGGCCCATTAATAAAGATATCATTTATCAGATAATTAGTATATGGGATAATTACAGAAGAATATTCTTATTCCATTTTAAATATGTTTAAATGAGTCAGTTACATATTTTGTCTTAAATCACTTTGTTATAGATTCTGCAGCTATTTTGATAGTGAAAACTACTACAATTTACTATAAATAGGATATGATCCTTAGCTTAGTCTACACACACACTATAAGGTTATGAACACTATCATTCAGAACATAAAGAAAAAGGCATAGGATGAAAGCATACTATTCTTTTCAACTAGAAAGCATTAAAGGCAAGAGGTATATATGCTCTCTACCGTTGCTACATGTATGAATATAATATGATTTAGAGTTTGTGTGAATCATGTCTAATTTCTAAAAATGAGTCTTACAAGAAAGAGATGTAAAAGAAAGATTTATAACTAATGACGGTTTCTTAAACTATGAAACTTTAGTTTTGAAAACTACTAAATTCAAACCATGGCTTTATGTTCTTTCCACTTGTGAGATATTGAATTCAATCCCCCCTCCTATTCATGAATTAAAAACTAGATTTTGGACTTTAATTTAATGGGAGCAATTAATTTCTTTTAATTTTTTTTACAGTAATTAAAGATGACTTACTATTATTAGTTGTCTAGCACTTACTTTAATTTAACAATTGAGTTTGCTCATTCAAAAAATACCTAAGTTGGTCTTGTGTATGTGTTATGCCATTCACGTTAGTTCATTGGTTTTTAAGAAAAATTGTTAGATTTGACACTTTCTTAAAAATTCACTTCTTTCTTGTTCTCATCAATGCAAACAAATGTGCTAACAATTCCTATCCTAGCAAGATATACACAATTAAAACTTACAACTTGTATAACTTGTAGGGATTGATGAACAGAATTCAGTTAACTGAAATTTGAAAATTGTGAAACTTATAAAATATATTTTCAGTTAACTGGAAATATTTTTAGTTGATTGAAAGTAGCCCAAAAATCAAAAAAGGAATAAAAATAAAAGTGAAGAGATACATATAAAAGAGATTGGACAACTTATCCTACATCTAGTCCTCTTAAAATATTTTCTTTAATTATACTATCCAACCAAACTACAAATATAAAAAAGATATTTCCTAACTCACTTTGAACTTTTACCGAACATTTCTTAACTTTTCCTCAACTAAATTTTCCACACTCTAAGATCTTTACTAAAGATTCAAGAATGAAAGAGAAGAAAATTTCAACCATGAAGGAATTATAAGTAAGCTCGCTTCACTTGCTTTCAAAGGGCAAACATAAGATATCGATATACAAGAACTCTAGATCAATTCTCAAGTGACCAAGTTAACTAAGGATAAATCAAACTCAACTGAGGATAAACATTTAAGGGTAAGTCTATAGATTAAAGATTCAACTTTGAACTTTAATTAAAGCCAAAATTAAGTGAAAAAAGAAATTCTCTTATAGAGATTTGATCTCTTAAGTTTTTGGCGATTTGATTAAGTAGATCTTTAGTTACCACCTTGTGGTTGAAAATTAGTTGGCCTTGTGAACCATCTTGCCTAGCTAGCTAGTTCTTCCTCTAAAGTGGGTGGAAATGGATTTGCCATTGAAGAATCACAAAAGTTCTTTGAAAGAGAGGTTGAAGAAGAAATGTATTAGACCGACATGAAATTGAACATAGGAGAGAGAAAAAGATAGAGATGTAAAAGGAAGGTTGTAATTGATGAAGGTTACTTAGCTTATGGAACGTTAGCTTTGAAACTACGGAATTCAGACACAGTTTTATATTTTTACCACTTGTGAAATTTTGAATTCAAATCCAATAACGAATTTAAAATTTAATTTTGACTTTAATTTAATAGACAATGATGGATTTCTTTTATTATTTTTTCTTCAAATAAATATGATCAACCATTATTAGTTGTCTAGCACTATAACTTTACTGGTTGAGTTTGCTCATACAAAAAATTTTTGAAATTGGCTCTGTATATGTGTAACACTATTAACATTAGTTTATTGGTTTGCAAGCAAAGTGTTCACAAAGTCAACGAGTGCACCATATTGTAAAAGTAATATAGAAATGAATCGAGTTATCATCCAACAAAGATTATGAGTGTCAAGCACCATGTTCATTAACTACATATATATATATATATATATATATGTATGTATGTATGTATTAAATAATATCTATTTATGTAAATGTGCAGATTATTTATTTTATATATACATATTTAGGTATATTTATAAATATTTATTTATATATGTGACTTAAGAAATTTTACTCTAATGTCCTCAAATTTTTTAAAAATATAGTAAGTAAAAAATTTATAAATTTTATTTTGTCTATAAATATTTTGTTAAATATTTTTCTTAAAATAATTTCTTAAAAATATGGTTCAAATTTATTTTTATGTAATTTATGATATAACTAGCTTTAATTTTTAATAATTTTAATTTTTAATACTTTTAACGTGATATATTTATAACAATAAATTGTGTCTTCCTTAGCTGCTTTTGATTATCTTTCAATTGGTGCACTATTGCCCTAATATTTGATGGAAGTATTGGTGACAAGTAACTTTGAAATAACTTATATTTAGATTACTATTTTGATCTTTTTTTTTAAAGTTCACTTTACAATCCAAAATATTTGTATTAGCTATTTAATTTAATAGTTTATACATAAATTAATCTTGCATATCAGTAAATTATTATATAATGATTGTAATAACTATTTAAATTCAAAAATTCTAATTTTTAATTTTAACTTATTAAATATTTCTATTTATGATGTAAAAATAATAAACAGTACAAAGTGTCAAAAAAAATAATTTGAAGATATATATATATATATATATATATTGAAAACCATCAAGCTTAAAACTTTAAGATCATAAAACTTAAGGTTTTATGAAATTATTTTATAAAATCATGGCATCTGGTGGGATTCTCAGATATGAAAATGGGCAATGGATTAATTAACGGTTTTATGAAATTCATAGGACGAGGGTCTCCTCTGCTAGCAGAAACCTAGGCAATATATATTGGAGTTCAAACTGCTGTTCAACTCAAACTTAAAATACTGGAAGTAGAATTTGATGATGTGGAACTTTTCTTTCTTGTTAATGATCAAACAATAGTAATTGCCCTCTTTCTGTGCTTATTGATAACTGCAGATTCCTATTCTCAAATTTAGAGGAATTCAGGCTATATAAGATAAGATGACCGCAAAGCTGCTGTGTGGATATTCTAGCTCAACAAGGAAGACTAAGGAAATCCAAGATGCATACCTTTTTGGAACCACCACCTTTTGTTATGGAAGCTTTCCTGCAAGATCTCCGACCCCCATAAACTACTATTAATCTGCTTATATTTTACTTCTTAATTTGAACTTATTTGTGTTGTTCTATTTCCTCTAAACTTCTTGTAATATCACTTTTTTAATTTAATATATTATCCGTATTTACCAAAAAAAATCTTAAAACTTTAAATCCATACAAATACGTACTCATAATTAATAAACCTAAATCTTAGTAATTCAAAATTATGTATCACTATTACTTTTATGAAACTATCAGGGTATACTTTTTACTGTCGTATTTATGTAATGCACTTTCCAATTATACGTAAGCAGGGCATTTTCGGTCCTTTATAGAGAATACGGATCATAGATATTTGAAATCAATCATTTATTATTTTATTTGGGGAAGGAGAATAATAATAGTATTTCATTACCAAAAATATGGATTATTTAAAAGAATAAAACATGTATTTGGATATTTCCCTTCAACTTCACAAAATTAGGTTGTTTATTTGACATACACAAATAGTTGAAGGGAATTCTTCGAAGAAAAAAAAGATTATGGGAGTGTGTGACTTGAACTATTGATTGGGCTGCGTAGATATATGACTTTATCTTATCTGCTACATTTGAATTCACAATTAAATGTGTCTTTGTTCCAATCACCACTGCGCAAGCCCCCTACAGAGGATAGGCTGGTTTGCTTAAGAGAATATTTTCTATGATCAGACTCCATCATATCCTGCATGAATGGACAAATAAAAGAAATTAAAAAAAATACCTTATTATGTAAAATCTTTCACATTAAAAGTATTAAATTTATTAAAAAGAAAAACAAATCAAATTTTAAATTAATTAAAATAATTTTAAATAAAATTAATTATATTTAAATATACTTAATATATAAATAAATATATAAAATATTTATTAAATAATATATATAGAGAGAGATAAAAGTTAAAGAATATATATATACATATATATATATAATCTTTTTAGCTATTTAATTTAATAGTTTATACATAAATTAATCTTGCATATCAGTAAATTATTATATAATGATTGTAATGACTATTTAAATTCAAAAATTCTAATTTTTTAGTTTTAACTTATTAAATATTTCTATTTATGATGTAAAAATAATAAAGAGTACAAATTATCAAAAAAAATAATTTGAAGATATATATATATAGAAAACCATCAAGCTTAAAACTTTAAGATCAAAAAACTTAAGGTTTTATGAAATTATTTTATAAAATCATGGCATCTGGTGGGATTCTCATATATGAAAATGGGTAATGGATTAATTAACGGTTTTATGAAATTCATAGGACGAGGGTCTCCTCTGCTAGCAGAAACCTGGGCACTATATATTGGACTTCAAACTGCTGTTCAACTCAACCTTAAAATACTGGAAATAGAGGCAAAATTAGGTGAGAAAAGAAATTCACTTACAGAGATTTGGTCTCATAAGTTTTTGGTGATTTGATTAAGCAGTTCTTTAGTTACCACCTTTGTGGTTGAAAATTGGTTGGGTTTGTGAGCCATCTTGCCCAACTAGTTGCTCCTTTGAAGTGGGTGGAAATGTATTTGCCATTGAAGAATCTCGAAATGTCTATGAAAGAGAGGTTGAAGAAGAGGTGTATTTGGATTGAGATGAAATTGACCACAAGGAGGGAGAAGGAGAGAGAGAGAGAGGTAAAAGGAAGGTTGTAACTGATGAGCGTTACTTAGCCTATGGAACGTTAGCTTTGAAATCACTGAATTTAAACAATGGCTTTATGTTCTTACCACTAGTGAAATATTGAATTCAGTCCCCCTATTCATGAATTCAAAACATGATTTTAGATTTCAATTTAATAGGAGCAATTAATTTCTTTTAATTTTTTTACAATTAAATATGACTAGCCATTATTAGTTGCCTATAACTTACTTTATCGATTGATTTTGGTCATTCTCATTTTTGTCAATGCAAACAATTATGCTAACAACTTCCAACATGACAAAATTTATACAATTAGAACTTACAACTTGTATAACTTGTAGGGATTGATGATTAGAATTCAATTAACTGAATCTTGAAAATTGTGAAACTTATAAAATATTTTTTTTAGTTAACTGGAAATAGTTTCAGTTGATTGAAACTTGCCCAGAAAAAATGAAAAAAAAAATAAAAGGGAAGAGATACATGTTGTAAAAAATCGATACCAACTTAGCCTAAGTCGTCTTAAGAGACAATGTACTTAAAAAAATTATTTCGTATCTGAAAAACTTCCTCTAACATTAAACAGACCCTTAGACACGAGATTGTGCGAGTGCGAGGTTTCCTCTTTTCTCAGCTCTTTATGAGCCCACTAACACATGTTAGTACATAAAGCATTATCCCCACTTTGTTTTAGTCGATGTGGGACTAAATTTACCCTTTTTATATACAAGAGCCTTTTACAGTCCCTCAATTACTTCCTAGGCATAGAAGCCTTACATTCTCTAAAGGTGATTTTACTCTGTCTCTATACAAATATATTTCTAATCTACTTCAAAAAGATAGGATGCCAAATTGCAAACCTATCCCAACTCCAATGGTCACTATGGCTTTGACTTTGACTAAGACACGACAACACTGAGAGGGAAATTGAATTAGTTTGAGTGAGTGGGAGGGAAGTCTGAAAATGTTTTAATTTTTGTCAAATCTGAAATATGATGTGAAGATGAAATGAAATATTTCTGTGCATTTGATTTTTTAATTTTTTAATTTTTTTAATTTTAGTGATTTAGTCAGACTGTGTGAGTTTGAATATTTTACCTCACTAATTTGATCGGTGATAAAATTGTAAATCTAGTTTTAGTGATTTGATCTATGATTAAATTTTAGATCTGATTATGTGATAAAATTGTGGATCTGATATGTGATGATTCATGATTCATGATATCTGAATGTGATTAATTATCTATTTTTCTTCTTAAATTTTTGCAAGTAAAATTAATGTTTGTATGGAATAAGAGTATATATTTATAAATTAATATAAATATTAGATATAATATGTCTATATATATATATATATATTTAAAATTAAAGTTTATAACAATTATATACATACTTTGTATATTTTTTGCAACTAAAAAAAAAATTGACGATCGCAATGACCACAACCGCATCACAGCATCTGCAACACCCACAATCACAGCGACCTGCAACGCAACCGTAACAGCAATTTAAAACCTTGCTCTCTATGGCTATCTCATTCCATCTTCATCTTCTTCCTCTCTCTCCCCCCCCCCCCCCCCCCGCCCTTTTGTACCCAGTTGCTATCGTCGTCACCTCCCCCATCTCCACCGCCGTCCCAAAACCCATGCACAAGGCTCTGTGTGAAGGCTTTGCTTAAGGGCGTTAGAGTTGGCGATTCCCTGATTGAGAGATTCAAGGGGCATATCTGAATTTTCCAGTAGTCACATAGGGGAAAATATGATATTTTATAGTGAAGCCACGCAATTAAATCCAATTCCAGCCTCTGATCAGTGGAATGAAGCTGTATAAAATTGCTGGGAAATGGATTCCCATTCTAGAGAGAAAAATGAGTACCGAACATGCAAGATTAGAGAATAGAAAACGAATCCTATTGATTTACTGAGTACCAAACGGCCGTAGAGTTAAAGGAATCAAATTGACATGATTCTGTTTCCTGTAAACAATTTAGGTTTGTGTTTGTAACTCTACATGACAACTAGTATCGACTCCGTTTAATAAATTGCTAAAAGCTAGAATATTTGGGATTGGGCAGTATAAAGAAATTAAAAAAAAGGAAATTTAGAGTATCTTAAATATCAGGTAGTTGTTTTTATGAAACAACTCTCTCATGACACGTTGATGAGTAATTCTTATTTGCATTTGTATTTATCAGAATAAAAGGAAATTATTCCTTCAACTGGGACACTTTAATATCCTTTTAAGTCTTAATTTAAAGAAAAAAAAGACGCAAGATACTTAAAATATATAATGATGCTAGCCGTGCTAATTTTGAAAGGTTTGTGAATAGAAATCATAAGAAAATAAGGATTCTCGGATTTCACATATGCTAAGATATTGCAGATCTACAAAACACATGCACACGGTTCACTGTGTTTAACTTTGCCTCAAGTTTCATTTTGGTCTCTTAATTTAATTTTGTGCAAATTTGATCCTTAGCTCTATTTTAAGTTTCACCTCAATTTTATTTGTTCCAATCTGATCCCTTAACTAAAATTTTACTTTCGTCCCTTAACCTTATCGTTTTATGTTTTGTTCCATTTTGGTCCCTTAACATTATCTTAAATTGCCTATAGTCCTTTGATTTTATTTTGTTTCAATTTGGTCCTTTAATATACAAAAATCACTTAAATGTTTTCTTTTCCTTAATATCAACAAGATGCTTAACCAAAAAAAAAAGAGGTTATCAAAGACTCGAAGTTAAGCAAGGAACTATAAAAGAACCAAATCAAGTGGTTTTTGTAGGTTAAAGGACTAAATTGAAACAAAATAAAATTGAAGAATTGAAGATAAATCAACGATAGCCAGTGGAAACAACTAGAAAGATGGACGGACTATTGGCCAAAAGAAAATACGTTTGTGTTTGAAACATTAGAAAATGACGGGAAGAATAAGATTCTATTATTTATAAATATACAAAATGAGATGGGCACTTTGAAACAGCAAATACAAAATGAGTGTACAAATTCGAAAAATTAATACTAATCAAAAAATAATTTTTTAAATAATTGAATAACATAATTTTAAAATTTAAGAACAAATAATTAGGACATTCTGGAGCATAAATTAACAGATACCTTTCTTCTTAATTGAGAGAGTTTTACTCAAATTTATCTTGTTACAGATCGTAAGGCAAAGCAAAATAAAAATATAAATGAGAATTGACCCGAAATAAATACACAATTTAAAAATAAGTCAAGTTTGAGGAGATAAAATTTAAAATAGATGCAAGAGAGAGTGATAAGTTAAATAACAACTTATTGTCTCTTTTAGTTATTTTTAAAACATAACAAAATAACTGCTTTTTATGGCAAAAGCATCTTTTCACTCTTAATATTTGTTTTAAGTTTTAATTTTGTCTTTAACTTTTTTTTTTGGCATCAATTTTGTCTGACATGTTTTAATTGGTGTTAATTTTATTCCTATAATTAGTCAATATAGTGGATGAAAAATGTTATTATAGACTCTTCTATATCATAGTCACTACCAGCAATTTATTAATAAATTATTTTATGCATTAATAAGAAGCCTTTTATATAATTAAAATATTATTACATTTATATTACTTATTTTGTATGAATTATATTTTACAATATTCAAAAATTTGACAAGCATATAAAATATCAATTCATAAAATTTATATGTAATATATTTATTTTATTCATATATATATTATTTTTTTCTTCATTCCCTTTACTAATACCAAAATTTTTAAATTTTATTACAGGTAATAATTTTTTAACCCTTATTTCTTTACCCATTAATTGATATTGAGATAAATAAATTATGTTTAAATGATTTTTATAATTAAACTCTTCTTAAAAATTATTATCAATTTCCTTACATTTGGTAATCATTTTTATTACAACATCTTTATATTACTAAATTTTAAATATTTCATTACAAAAAGTCACTTTAATAAACAAAGAGAAAATTTTGAGACAAAAATAATCTTTTAAGTACATACTAAATTGAAATGATTAATCTTGCAATGACTAAATCCATTCAAACACTAAATTACTAATTTACTCAAAAAACAAATAATAAATTTATTCGAGAACCAACTTATTAATATCATTGTATTATTTAGTCTAGGATATTAGATCCTTTATAAAACAACACAACGCAACCTTAAAAACTTATTAAACATCGGTCATTAAGGTTGCACACACATATAAATGATCTAGACCTCCAGCCTGGGTGGACTCCCATGATGTCTTGGGTCTGGACCTCCAGGACTCAACCTCATAATATGATAAACATCACTTTGTTGCAAATGGTTAATCCTTTGGAGATCCAAACCCAAAGGTGGTGGATCCCTATCATGTCTAGGGTCTGGACCTCCAGGACTCAATCTCATAATACGATGAACTTCCCTTTGTTGCAAATAGTTGTTCCTTTTGAGATCGAAATCCATGGGTGGACGTCCATGATGTCTAGGGTCTGGACCGCCTGGGCTCAACCTCATGATACCATGAAAATCACTTTGTTGCAAATAATTGTTCCTTTTGAGATCTAAACCCATGGGTGGATGGCCATCATGTCGAGTGTCTGGACCTCCAGGACTCAACCTCATTATACCATGAATGTCGCTTTGTTTCAAATAGTTGTTCCTTTTGAGATCCAAACCCATGGGTGGATGCCCGTCATGTCTAGGGTCTGGACCTCCAGGACTCAACCTCATAATACCCATGGGTGGTTGCCCGTGATGTCTAGGGTCTGGACCACCCGGACTTTCTCTCATAATTACACCACCAACATGGCTAGGTTTCAAGCCTTCAAGCTCTTTAGGAGACTCAAGTGTGTGTTCTTTATCTTGGAGGTTAGGGTTTTCATGAGCTTCGGGACGAATAGCAAGTCCAATAATGGCATTGTTTGCGATAAGTATTACAGCTGCAGCTAATTGCAATGTGAGAGGGAAAGTATTTCGCAACTTTTCCATTTCTAACAAAAATTGAAAATTGACAATCAGTAAATATATAATATATAACCTTAAGACCAAGGCTTGTGTTTATATATGAGAGTGGTGCATTGGCTTTTGGACTTTGTGCTTTTTAAATATATAAGATTCTCAAATTAAATGTTCATGATCTAAATCTTTTCTACAGGGATTCTCTTGCTTCTTTTAATTAAATTTTACATATACATGCGCTTTGCAGGGATTCTTTTTAGGGAGTTAATAATTTAGTCGCTGAAGGATATATAGATGAATTGTTTAATTTATTAAATTTTAATTCTAAATGAATTAGTTCTTAAAAAATGAATAAATATATTTAGTCCTAAAATAAATAGACTTGTGTTGACCTGTTTATACTTATAGGTATTAACTTTGAATTTCAATTGCTTAACAATAAAATAATCTATCTTTTAGGTTTTTACTCAATTTTTTGTTACAGATATTGTGGTTAAAAAAAAAACTTTCTACAATTTTCTGAAATCTTCAATAAAAGTTGATTATTAGTTTGGCTTTAGAAGTTTGTGCTTTTTGAATAAAAGATTCACAAATTAAATATTCATGATGCATAACTTTTCTAGAGGGATTCTTCATTAAATTTTAAATATGCACTTTTAAGAATTTTTTTAATAAATTAATAATTTAGTTTTCGTGATATATATAGATGAATTATTTTATTTTTAATTTTTTAATTCTAATAATTTAGTCTTTTTTTTAATAAATTAGTAGATTTGGTTTCAAGAATAAAACATTTAAAGAGACAGCGCGTAAAAAAAAAAATAAGAAATGCATATTTCCAACTTTAGCCATTTGAAAAGAACAAATCCGGCAAAAATATTCAATGCGTTTTATGGACAATTTACATATAATTTACAATTTCAGATGATATTAATTTCAACAAAAGTTTTCTTTTTCTTTTTCTTGAAACCAACTCTTAATGGAAATAAAATGCCACATATATATAAAGTTATTTTATGAAGCATTTTAGGAAATTGTTTCCAAGGATGATCTATGTTAATTTTCCTTTCAGAAATCACATATTCCCTTAACTATATGTATGCGCTGAGTGGTAAATTTCTAATGCCTTTAATAAATATCCGGCGACAATTTAAATTTTACCCTTTTCCCTTTATAACTAATAAAATGACATTAATCTTAAATCAATTTTTCTTTATTTAATTTTTTAATCAAATAATTATATAAATATAATTATTTTTATGTCATATATTAATTAATAATAATATACTTATTTTTTGTTAAATTAAATGTCTTTTCTATTTTAATTTTTGGGTAAAATTTAATTTATTTTGTGTTTAAGATCTTATGTTGTCTTATTTAATAATCTATAGCAATATAGCATTATATTTAATAAATAATACAAATTTAGGTCTAAAATTATTTTATAATTCTTTTAAATGAATATAAAAATGTCAAATTTACATATAATATAATTAATTTAGAAAATTATCGTAGAAACTAAAAAATTAAGGTTATTGATACACTTAACCCATCCGAAGGGTGGATTAATATTGGATTGGTAATATGTCTTCCCAGATAGAATTGGGTTAAAATGACCTGGCCCAAGTAATCTACTGGTTCTCAGTGCAAGTAACTAGTACCGGTTCAGGCCAACTTAACCCACCTCGTATTATGTTAGTTCGAGGTGGGCCAACCTAAATTGTTTGAATTGGCTCATTCTAACCGGTTTAGTTATTAATATAATTTTAAAAAGTAAAGAAACAATATTTTATAAGTATGATTTCTTTTCATTAATATAAGTTATCGAAATTTTTTAATCTAAAAGTAATTTCAAAATTAGTGGTGTGAATATAATTGAGTCAAATGTTGATAATTCAATATAAATGATTCTTTTTTAAGTTTTACCAAATCTAAGCCTTCCATAAAATACAAGTAATAATAATTCGTGTGTGGGTACCAGCGTGTGTATAATATATATATATATATATATATGTATATATGTTTGTGTGTGTGTGTATGTGTCTGTGTTCACGTTATTTTTGTAATGTGCCTCAAACATATAATAGATTTGGTTTCCAAAATAAAAGATTTAGAGAGACAGCGCGTAAAAAGAAAATTTAAGAAATGCATCTTTCCAACTTTAGCCATTTCAAAAGAATAAATCGGGCAAAAATATTTAATGCGTTTTATGGAAAAGTTGCATATAATTTACAATTTCAGATGATATCAATTTCAACAAAAGGCTTTTTTTTTCCTTTCTTTTTCTTGAAACCAACTCTTAATGGAAATAAAATGCCATATATATATAAAGTTATTTTATGAAGCATTTTAGGAAATTGTTTCCAAGGATGATCGATGTTAATTTTCCTTTTAGAAATCACATATTCCCTTAACTATAAGTATGTGCTAAGTGGTAAATTTCTAATGCCTTTAATGAATATCCGGCGACAATTTTAATTTTACTCTTTTCCCTTTACTAATAAAATGGCATTAATCTTATATCCATTTCACCTTTTCATTTCTTGACTTCTCTAAAATCTATGCTATAAGAACAATTTTCAAAATCATTGATCTTAAAGTTCTATTCCGATTGCGGCTTTCAATTTCATTTATGATGAGATTTTCTAAAAGGAGGTCATATATATATATATATATATCCCTAATTAGTTTTTATAAAATGTATAACCTATAAACCACTCAAATTAATTTATCTAAATAAGTTATAAGCTATTAAAATAAATTTGTTTATAAAATACTTTTAACGAGCTTATAAACTAGTTAAATAATTTATAAGCTAACTTATTGGTCGCATTGAACACAATTTATAGCTTTTAATTTTTTGTTCTTATTTTACTCTTATCACTTTTTTAGAATGCCCCTTATACTCTTAAGCTTAATATATATAACCTAATTTCCAATAAATTCTTCACTATGGTCCCGTCATTTTTATCTTTAATTAAATTTATATATAAAATATATTTTATAATATTTATATAGATAATAAATTATATATAAATATATTATATATAATAATTTAAAAATTAAAACTAATAAGTTTATGATTTTGGAATTATAAAATATATTACATATATTTTATGATTTTGGAATTATAAAATATTTGTCCTTTTATGTCATTTTACATTTTTCAACTACTCAACAATTATTTTTACCAAACACTTCTAATTTAATAAATTGGCTTATAAGCTTTCGCTTTCAGTTAAAAATTAACTTATAAGCTTTCAGTTAAATTTTAAATTTTAAGCTAGCTTATTAGCTAATTTTACCAAATAGAGCCTTAATTATGCGTTTAAAAATTTAAATGAGTTCATAACACTAATCCACAAATCATTATAAATCTTATAAGAGTATAAACTTATAAACAAACAAGCTAGTCAAACAAAAATACAACAACAACAAAGCCTTATCCCACTAGGTGGGGTAGGCTACATGGATCACATGTTGCTCTTGAGCTCTATCAATGACCAACTATTTAGGTGTCTCATTAATCAGAAGATCTCGTTCAGTAACTTCTCTAAGTGTCCTTCTTGGTATTTCTCAATTTTTTTCATAAAACTCAATACCATCTGCTCACCGCTCCTTATCGGTGCCTCCATATGTCTTCTTTGAACATGTCCAAACCACCTTAAACGATTTTCTATTATTTTCAATAGGTGCCACTCCAACTCTACTTCCTATACATTCATTACGGATCATATCTCGTCTTGTATGACCACACATCCATCTCAACATCATCATCTCTCTGCTATTCCAATTTTTGTTCTTGTTGTCCTTTCATTGCCCAACACTTACTCCCATATAAATTGCTGGTCTTATAACAATACGATAAAACTTTCCTTTGAGTTTCTCAAGTACTTTTCGGTCATAAACCACTCATGATGTCTTTCTCCATTTCAACAATTCGGCTTGTATTCTATGTGTAACATGTCTATTAATTTCACCATCATCTTGTATAACTGATATGTGATACCTGAACTTTGACACTTGTGGTATAACATGGTCTCCAATTTTAACCTCCAACTCATTTCTAGATTGCCGCTTGTTAAACTTGCAATACATATATTCTGTCTTACTTCTACACAGACGAAAACCCTTCGATTTTAAGGTACATCTCCATAACTCGAGAAACTTGCAATGCATATATTCTGTCTTACTTCTATACAGACGAAAACCCTTCGATTTCAATACATTTCCATAACTCGGGTTTAGAGTTAATCTCTTCCCTTGACTCCACTATGAGGACTATATCATCTGCAAAAACCATGCATTTGAGAATTTCTTCTTGAATATGTTCCGTTAGAATGTCTAAAACCAGATCAAACAAATAATGGCTTAAAGATGACCCCTGATGCAAGCCAATCTTAATAGAAAAGTCTCTTGTCTCCCCTCCTGATGTTCTTACACTAGTTGTTGCCCCTTACATATCTTTTATAGCTCTAATATACGCAGCATGCACACCTTTCTTTTCCATGGCTTTCCACATCACTTCTCTTAGTACTCGGTCATAAGCTTTTTCCAAATTCTAGTCAAACAGAAATAAAACAATATAATTTTTGGGACTTTTTGACTGCTGGAAGCTAC
Source organism: Biancaea sappan (assembly GCA_037074585.1). Classification (NCBI taxonomy): domain Eukaryota; kingdom Viridiplantae; phylum Streptophyta; class Magnoliopsida; order Fabales; family Fabaceae; genus Biancaea; species Biancaea sappan. The sequence goes on along the minus strand of CM073495.1, from coordinate 15,537,626 downwards.
TTTTTTATTTAAATTCCCGAGATGACCTATGTTTTTTTAATTTATGAATCTAACCCAATTTCACTGTTGCACTGCTAAGTCATCCTCTGACAATGCAACTTAGATGCATGTAGGTCTCCTTTCTGATAGGCAACTTACGTGCAATTGTGAGTCACCCTGTTAGAAGACAACACACATGCAAATTTTAAATTCTTGAAATATGACAAAAATACTGTGCTGCACGTAAGTCGCCCTTTTGACAGGCGACTTACTGCATTTGAATTTTTTGAATTTTTTTTATTTAATTTAATTTTATTATTAATTATAGTTTATTTTAATTCATATTATAATTATTATATGCATCATCTTAATTGTTAATAATAGTAACGAGCTAGCCAAACCCTTTTTTTTTTGCCAAACTCGAGACGGGCCAGCCTTGTTCCATTTTAATAGTTCTAGCAACGTGCGTGTTTATCGGTCATCTGTGTTGCAGAATTTTGCCAAACTACTTCTTCTTTCTCTTCTTCTTGTGGTCCCTCGCATTCTATTTTGCTTTCTTCTTCTTCTTTGCCTGCAAATTTTCTTCTTCCTCCAGTGTTGCTCTCGCTTTCAACATCTTCCTACTCAGGTAATTTTTTATTTCCAAACAAATTATAAAATTATTTTAAGTAAAAATAATGAAAATTCTGCGATAGATGATCGTTAAGCACACTTGTTACTAGAATTGTCAAAATGGAACAGGCTAGCCCGTCTCGAGTTTAGCCAAAAAAAGGGCCAGGCCGGCCATTATTATTTTTAACAATTAATAATAAGAATAATAATATATTAAGATGATGCATATAATAATTATAACATGAATTAAGATAAATTATAATTAATAATAAAATTAAAATAATTAAAAATTCAAAAAATTCAAATGCACGTAAGTTGCCTGTCAGAAAGGTGACTTACATGCAGCACAGTACTTTTGTCATATTTCGAGAATTTAAAATTTACACGTGTGTCGTTCTCTAACAGAACAACTCACAACTGCACGTAAGTTGCCTATCAGAAGGGTGACTTACGTGCATCTAAGTCACATTGTCAGAGGGTAACTTAGCAGTCAAATAGTGAAATTGGATTAGATTCAAAAATTAAAAAAAAGGTCATCTTGGAAATTTAAATAAAAAAATAGCTCCTAGTAGTCCAAAAGTCTATTTTTGGTCTTAAAAAATATGTTTTCAATTATTTGATCTCTAAATTACATATATATATGATTCGGTTTCTAAAATTTTTTGATTCATTATTTAGTCCCCATCAATGAAAAAAGAAAGGCAAATAAGACTAGCAAGTAAAAAAAATTTTTAGAAAAAAATTTAATAAAGTCTAAAATAATAGAGTTTTGTTCAAACTTCCTTTCTTAAATCATAATCGAGTTATATCAGCTCATTTACAAACTTGTGGAAGAGTAAATTCACAACAAGACACACACACATATATATATAATCATTGTTAAGAAAATTGGATCGGCTGGATCAAAAAATGAGTGAACCAGCGAGTTGTCCGATTTGGAATATGCCATAAAATCAAAAAACAAAAATCGATCAAAAACAAGTCAGACAAATAAAAAAAAAAAGAAAATCAATTGGGTTATCAGTTTCACTATTTTTTTTGGTGTGATTCAACGACAAAGAAGAAGAAAGAAGCTGCGGGGGAGAGAGAGAGAGAATGATATGGACAGAGAGAGAAAGAAGTTTTTTGGTCGCCGCCCCTCCATCAAAGCCGTTGTGGATTTGGTGGCTTCGAGCCTCTCATCTTCCTCGACCATCTTTTCACTAGATACAAGTCTTGTCGAAGAAAAAAATTGCACCGATACAAAGCTCCAAATGAAAAAATGATGGAGAAAGATGAAGCTGTGGTGTTGCAGAAAAAAAAAAAGGAAAGAAAGGCACATTGGGAGAGTTGACGAAGTAGGCTTGAGAAATGAGAATTGTGATGACCTCCTACACTGGTGTTTTCTGTCAGCCCAACCTATATAACTGCCACCACCACTATCTCTTTCTATAACATCTTGGTTCCAACCTTTACCCACCTACACCTGTCGGTCACTTCCTCAACCCTCCCTATGCTATGTTATAAATGACATTGGGAATGAAAAAAAAGAAGCACATCAGGAGACACTACTAGAAAATTTGCTTTTAGTGACGGACAAATCCGTTACTAATCCATTAAATCTGTCACTAATTATGGATTTAGTGACGGATTTTCCGTCACAAACTCTGACAGTAAAAAGTGCGTCACAAACTAAGTTGTGACAGATGATGCAATCCGTCACTAATTTTAGTGACAGAATACTGACGAACCATCCATCACTAAACTAATGACAGACATATACGTCACTAAACTCGTTTAATTTGTGACGGACTCATCCGTCACTAATTGTTTTTAAAAATATTTTTTCCCTTGAATTAGTGACGGATGACTCTGAATTAGTGACGGACTCATCTGTCACTAAATATTGTTTTGGTATTTAATATTTTTTCTCCTTTTTAGTGACAGAGTTCGTTACTAATTTTTTGTGACTATTTTTTAATACATTTTCTCCCTTTTCTATTACATTTTCCTTAATCCCTTAACTTCAAAATTTTTTTCCAAAATACAATTATATGTATATTTAATACAGATAATAAAAATAAACTGAAAATTATAGGAAATTCAATGAAATCATTCAATAAATTTACCATCTAATCATGTACCATGTACAACTAAACTTAAAAAACATTAGATCATGTATCATATACAATGATAACAAAAGTGAACTACATCATACCATATCTCATATCTGTACCAAAAGCTAGACTCAAAAAGACCAAGTAAAATATCATTTACAATAGTAGTCAAGTGTCTTTGTCTCGAATTGTATTAGAGCCCGCAGATGGATCCCTAGGTGATTCTGTTAGTGGAGGCAACCCAGCATTAGCCAATAATTGCTGCACTATAGCCTGAAGGTTACTTACTGTACTTTGCAACTCCTGCCTATGTTTGATCTCTCTTTCAGCTTGTTGACGCATCTCTTCCCGTTCTTGTCGCTCTCTTTGAACCTCTTGACGCATCATCTCCAACTTTTCTAAACTATCTTGATTCAGTACAGATGCATGAGTTGAAGGTTGTGATCCATGAGTGATAGTAGAAGATGCTTCTGATCCAAGACCATAAATCCTTCCTTTTATTGGACCACCAACAACTTTGGTCCAAATAGACAATTCACGCTCCTTGATATTATTGGCATCTCCCACATTTGAAGTGTCACCTTGAGACTCTTTCATTTCACTTACAAACTTTTCCTGCAAATATTGCAATGATATAAGATAAAGTGAAACAAATAGAGCTAATACTTTAGCAATCAATGACAGTAACTTAGAAACAGAAAATTAACTCATAAGCTCACATAATCATGAGATCTTGCAAAAAAATGTAGGTCTGCCCAGTGGCCTCATCAAGTAATAAATGATTTGAAAATAACCTTATCAGTAACAAACATACATTTAGGATTTGGTGAATAGAAGTAGTTCACATTTTTTCCCACTTCGATAATCACTTTGTAAGATAGAAACAACCCGAATAGAAGATAGAATAGCCTAGTCATAAACATCAAGTGTCCAATATATTAGAGAGCTCTATGACATATAAAGTCATGATTATATATTACAAAACAAAAAGAAGCATATAATTAACAATTCTAACTCATCCTCCTTAACTCTGTCTTACATTATTTTATTGTTAAAGTTTAGAATTTTGAAAAAAAGTCTTCTACTTTTTGAAAACAAATGACAAACAGCAGCAAATCACCAATAAAATAACAAATCAGTAGTAAATGAACATTAGCAAATCACTAGTAGAAGAACAGCAGCAAATCACCAGTAAAAACACCAAGACAGCAGCAAATCACCAGTAAAATGAGCAATGCAGTAGTAAATCCCCAATAAAACAATAGCAACAATCCTCAATAAGAGAACAATGAAAATATAATTGATTGTGGTATATTTTCTTACCCATACGTGTTTTGATTTCTTATCAATAAATTCTCCAGTCTCTTTACTCTTGTGGGTCCTCAAAAATAATTCAGATGCACTGGCTTCTTGCCCTGTCTCCTCCTCCTACAAGAGATTAAAATATAAAAAGTACATAAGTACAAATGAAATTCACATATAAAAGCTATAATACGCACATATTCAAAAGAGAGAAATATAGATAATTAGTACATATTTTCGTTTGTGCTCTGAATATGGTATTGATCCGCCAGTGTGACATGACGGACCAAATCCATCCCTATCACTCAATCTATTCCTTGCATTGGTCTCAGATAACTTCTGGTAATTTGGGTCGGCCCATATTCGTTGGAGTTCATCCCAAGTTTCATTGCTCATCCAAACAGGTTTGATGCCCTTCTTCTTGAAAATCTTCCTAGCAGTATAGAGGACCCCTCTTAATCGTCGTTTTCCAATAATGGAATCATACAACCTCCGTATCTCAGTGTCAAATCTATCTTCCCAAGTGTACAGTTTCTATAATATAGTTAAACTAATACAAATTAGCATCACTTTAAGAAATACGTAGTTTACAAGCAAAAATAAAGACATTTCATACATTTAGCTGACAGAACCACCGTTCCTTCGCCTCAGGTGGTGTTTCTGACCACTTAAACCATGGTCCACCAAAGAACTTCTTGATTATCCTTGATAAGTCACGAATAGCTTGGTGTGGGTGATAACTAAAAAATAAATCTCGAAATTGTCAATATTGCGGCCATGTGTGTACTTCTCTAGATGGCCCAAATGCTAAATCTTTTATTCGAAAATCATCCACATTGTTCGTCGGGTCAAAAACCTAATAACCAAAAAGATTTATTAATAAATTAAACATGTATGTCACTTAGTCTAAAAAGGTACATAGTTTGGGATCATACATATTCTTTCAACCACTTAGCAAATTCATTAGTTATTTCGACTTCTATCTCTTGATCCGTTGCATGAGGTATTCTTTGCTTGAGTTGTTCTTCAAAGATTCTATGTCACATCAATAATCATGATGAGTGCATAATTTTTAAGTGTCCTCAAATAAACAACTAAACATTTTAGAATAGAATAAATTACCGAAGAAATGGTTGGATTTCATCACAATTCAACAAAACATATATGGTTGCTGCATTGAATTCAACCTCATTCAAATACCGTGTGCTTTCTCTCCCACCTGGACGACCTGGGTGAGTGAATATGGAAAGGCATCCATCTGGGCAATCAACCTCACCACCATCATCATTCCGATCCACTTTGGTTAGCCTTGTTTGCAATTGAGGTTCAAAGTAGAAGGAGCAAAATGTAGACGTCTCCTCCACAAGGTACGCTTCACAAATTGATCCCTCCACACGAGCTTTATTTTTTACCTTCTTCTTTAAATGATGTAGAAACCTAATCATTCAAATATTTCAATGGAATGACAAAAAATAAAACATAAAATATATGATGCAAAAACTATTTCAGACTTAACCTTTCAAATGGATACATCCATCGATATTGGACAGGTCCACCAACTTTTGCTTCATAAGGCAAATGCATAGGTAAGTGTTCCATGGAGTCGAAGAAACTTGGAGGAAAAATTCTCTCCAACTTACAAAGAGTTACAACAATGTTTTCTTCAAGTCTTTGCATTTGTTCAACAGAAATTATTGTGGAACATATGTCTCTGAAGAATAAACTCACTTCTACTAAAGCATTCCAAATGGCTTCAGGCAACAAATCTCGAAAGGCAATTGGCAGTAATCTTTCCAAAAATACATGACAATCATGGCTCTTCATTCTAGACAACTTTAAGTCATGCATATCAACACACCTAGACAAGTTTGAAGCACACCCATCGGGAAGCTTCAAATTTTTAACCCATTCACATACCAACTTCTTCAAATCTTTTGTTAAAGTGTGCGCTGCTTTTGGCATTATTGTCTTTCCATTACCTTGGTCAATTAATTCTAATTCTCGACGATTGCAAATTATAGCCAGGTCTTTTCTAGACTTCACATTGTCCTTGGTCTTGCCATTCACATCCATAACAGTATTGAATATATTATCAAATACATTCTTTTCTATATGCATAACATCAAGATTATGTTGAATCAAGTTGGTATTCCAGTAAGGCAATTCCCAAAAAATCGAACGTTTAGTCCAATTATGGTCACAACCAAACCCAAGCAACTTCTCTTTATCAGTCTTTTCCATTAGTCGTGGCAAGTTACAAACCCTTTCCCACAAGTCATCACTAGACAACCTTTGAGGAGGATGAGATTTTTCTTCATGCCCTTTACGAAATGACTTTTTGTCACGACGAAATTGATGATCAAGGGGCAAAAATTGACGATGACAATCAAAGAATGACGTCTTTTTCCCCTCTTTTAAGCGGAATGCTTTACTATGCTCCATGCAAATTGGGCATGACAACAAACCATGTGTACTCCATCCAGACAACATGCCATAGGAAGGGAAGTCATTAATAGTCCAAAGTAAAGTAGCTCGCATTTGAAAGTTCTGTTTCATGGATGAGTCATATGTCAAGGCACCAACTTCCCATAATTGTTTCAACTCATCAATTAAGGGCTGTAAATACACATCAATCTTTTGACCAGGGCTTTTTGGGCCAGGAATGACAAGTGTGAGAAACATATATGGGGCTTTCATGCACATCCCAGGTGGGAGATTGTACGGTGTCATAATTACAGGCCAGCAAGAATATGGATGTGCAGACTGGCCATATGGAGTAAACCCGTCTGATGAAAGGCCTAACCTAACATTTCGAGGCTCTAAGGCAAAAGAGGGATAACATTGATCAAAATGCTTCCATGCCTCCCCATCACAAGGGTGGCACATGACTCCTACTTCTCGCCTAGTTTTATGGTGCCATGTCATGTGTTTAGCTGTCTTCATAGACATATAAAGTCTTTGCAATCTTGGTGTCAATGGCAGATAACGTAAGATTTTATTTGATACTTCTTTTTTCCTTGCATCTTCTTTACTTCTAGGTTTATAACGAGCATGGCCACACATTAGGCAATCCCTCCTCTCCTTGTTCTCCTTGTAGTAAAGCATACACCCATTCTCACATGCATCTATTTTTACATACTCCAAACCAAGTTTTGCTACCATTTGTTTGGTCCTGTAGTAATCAGTAGGTAATTTTGCATCGTCTGGCAACAACTCCTTTATAAGTTGCAATAAACGATTGTAACAACTCTCACTCAAGTTAAACTCAGACTTAATGTTTAACAATCTTGAAATTGTTGATAAAGGAGTGTGAGTAGTACATCCTATGTATAGTGGATCCTCAGCAGCTCTCAAGAGGTCATAAAAGTGTTGTGCATGTTGGTTTGGATGTCCTTCCACATCTATATCAATGTTAGGATTGAAATTAGGTCCAGCAGCATCTATAATCATTGTACGATAGGGATTTTCCAATTCAACCTCAACCCTTTCCTGACTATCGCATTCAACTACATTTTCATGATCACTAGCATCTTCACTTTCAACATTATCATGGTATATGGGTTCTCCGTGATAGGTCCATTGATCATAGTTTGGGACAAACCCACATCTGTAAAGGTGAACCTTGACATCTTCTATATCAACAAATCTCCTATTGTCACACTTTGGGCAAGGACACCTTATTTGACCATTTGAGACTAATTGTGGTTGAGATTCTACAAAGGCTATGAATTCATCTACTCCTTCAAGGAACTTAAGATTAAGTCCTTTTCTACTTGGGTCACGCCGATTATACATCCATACTCGATCAGCCCTCATTGTCTTCTACATGACAATAATAATTTAGAAACATGTTATGAACTATACCTGGACAGATTTAGGATTTTGGCTAACTAATGGACCAAACAAGTGAGTCTACCTTTGAAACTTTCCTACTAATTGGGTAACACATAAAATTGAAAAAATTACAATAACTAATATTCAAACATAAGAAAATAAAAAAGAATATTCAAAATTCATGAGAATAAGATGTTGAAGCATCAGTAATTAAATGAAATGCTATATATACATCAGTATAGGTCCTTTGTAAATTCTTTTTCAGATGAAGTTTAGTTATATATGTATGTATTAATTTTATTTTTATAATGTAGCTGTACAACAATTCCTTTAACTCAATACCTCATTTGAAGATACTTAATATGTTATGTATGTATTGACTTTATTTTTAATTATACAATAAAAACTCCAGTCAATAATCACTAGTTACTTGACTTGTTGTTGCAAATTACTTTTTTTTCTTAACCTTTTCCACTTAACTTAATCTTCGAAAATTACTTGGTTAGATAACAACAAAAGCAAATATTAGAATGAAATATTTGATATAGTAGTGTGAAATAGATGAGCTTGAATTAATCCATTACGGGCCAACAAATAATGGGCCAAGATTGTGAACCCATTTAACAAATAAGAAAATTAACTCAATGTTCATAGTGAATTTTATTATAGGTCAACATCATATTGTGTTTATTAAATATGTTGTCGGTAATAAAACTATAAAAATATATCTAGTTTTATATTAAAAAATAAGGCAACTTAGACTTTTCAATCAAAAGAAAAAAGGTGGCCCACAAGATATATGCAAATTAAGGAAGTGTGTCCCATGGTCACGAGGTCAAGGAAGAAGCAATAAAGATACCTATATCTGTACACTATTTGCTATATGTTATGTTACCCTTCTTTTTTTCCCAAAAAAAAAAAATGGACATAGCTATATGTGATGTTACCATATTAATTCAATGTTATTGCATTAAATTGTGGTCAGTAACTGATTAATTAATCTATAAATAAGCTAATAATTAATTAACCTCATTACAGTGCTTATAAGGAAATGGGGATATAGTCACTATGTTGGAGAAGGAAAGTTTAATGGGGATGCAATACTAAGTGGGGATAAAAAATTTATCTTAAAAATAGATTAAAAAAAAAGGGAAGGAATCTTGAGACTTCAAAAGTTGGAAGTTTGATGGAAAATGAAAAGGGGCATGTGATATATGTGATGTTACCTTATTAAATCAATATTATTGCATTAAATTGTGGTCAGTAATTGATTAACTAATCCATAAATAATCTAATAATTAATTAACCCCATCATAGTGCTTATAAAGAAATGGGGAAATAGTCAGTATGTTGGAGAAGGAAAGTTTAATGGGCATGCAGCACTGAGTGAGGATAAAAAATTTATCTTAAAAACATATTAAAAAAAGGGAAGGAATCTTGAGACTTCAAAAGTTGGAAGTTTGATAGGAAATAAAAAGGGGCATGTGAAATAAAAATCATATTTCTTGTAAACTGACAAGAAGTGTGCGAATAATGGAGAAAAAGTAATAGCTAATATATTTTATATATATATATATATATATATCTCACAAGCAAGGAAAACGACATGCACAATAGGCTAGAATCAGAACAAGAATAGAGCTAATGGATTATTTTATAGTAAATCTTGAAACCAACCAAATAAAAAGTAATTCTTTTCAAGCAATTATAGCAGCAAGCATGAATATATTGTTCCAAACCCAATCAACTTCAGTTACAGTATTATCACACTTAGAAAAAGCGAAAATTAAGAAAAAAAAACTAATCTCTTACCTTGAGATATATATATATATATATATATCTCACAAGCAAGGAAAACGACATGCACAGTAAACTAGAATCAGAACAAGAACAGAGCTAATGGATTATTTTATAGTAAATCTCAAAACCAACCAAATAGAAAGTAATTCTTTTCAAGCAATTATAGCAGCAAGCAAGAATATCCAGACCCAATCAACTTCAGTTACAGTATTATCACACTTAGAAAAAGCGAAAATGAAGAAAAAAAACTAATCTCTTACCTTGACAGAATTTTCCACCAAAATCGTAGCTTCTAGTTCCTTAGTTTCCTCCTTCTAAAAAATTAAACTCTACACGCAATCCAGAAACTGATACAAGACAAGATTTCTTTCATCAAACACACAAACTTGAAGGAATTTGATATTAATTGCCAAGTTTATACTACTAACCATTTCTTACTTGTAACCGAGGTGAGTTACCATGGATGACAGCAAATAAACCAGAAATTTTTTTGATAAACTCCTCCTTAAATCAAGTTCAACTAGCTGAGAAGAAATCCCTAATTACACAGCAAATATTAGATAAGTTTCAAGTGGAGATAATCAAGGCATACTCACGAGAAAGCAGAGAAGAGAGAGAATGGTCAAGGCTTACCACTCCTATCCTCAACTTCAGTTACAGTATTATCACACTTAGGAAAAGCGAAAATTAAGAAAAAAAACTAATCTCTTACCTTGACAGATTTTTCCACTAAAATCATAGCTTCTAGTTCCTTAGTTTTCTCCTTCTAAAAATTAAACTCTACACGCAATCCAGAAACTGATACAAGACAAGATTTCTTTCATTAAACATACAAGTATGAAGGAATCTGATATTAATATCCAAGTTTATACTACTGACCATTTCTTGCTTGTAACCGAGGTGAGTTACCATGGATGACAGCAAATAAACCAGAAAATATTCTGTTAACCTCCTCCTCAAATCAAGTTCAACTAGATGAGAAGAAATCCCTAATTACATAACAGATATTAGATAAGTTTCAAGTAGAGATAATCAAGGCATACTCACAAGAAAGCAGAGAAGAGAGAGAATGGTCAAGGCTCACCACTCCCATCCTCAGAGAATTGTCTTTCCCAAATAGAGAAGAAGACGTCGCTTGCTTTAAGAAAGAAAGCAGAGAAGAGATAGAGACTTGTCCAGGTTCACCACTCTCATTGTTGGAGATTTGTCTTTCCCATATAGGGAGGAAGTCGTCGCTTGCTTTAGGAAATCAGAGGCTTAGGGCACGCACGATTGGGAAGGAAATAAAGATTTGGGAAATAAAAGACATTTGGGAAAGAAGAGAACTAGGGCGCGCTATTTTGGGAATTTTGGTGGGAAGCAAAAAATGAGACAACTTTTTGGTGCGAACTGGAAATGTACGGTTCAAAAATTAAATAACTTTTGTGACCGATGTCCGTCACTATTTTCAGTTTGGTGTTACACAATTTGTGACGGAAACCATTCTGTCACAACTATAAATAAAATAAAATTTCATTTTTGCCACCCGTCACTAATCCGTAAGTAAAATTAAAATATTAGTGACGGCAGTTAGTGACGGCCCCATCCATCACATATTTACAGAAAATAATATTACATTTTTATCATCTGTCACTAATCCGTGAGTAAATTAGTGACGACCAAAATCCGTCACAAATATAAAGAAAATAAAATTACATTTCTCCCACCCCGTCACTAATCCGTGACTAAAATAGAAACATTAGTGACGGTATTTAGTGACAACTGATCTCGGTCAAAAAATTTTAGATTTAGTGACAACTATTAGTGACAGGCAGCATTCGGTCACAAAAAATGATAACCTTAAACATGTCATCACTAATCCATCACAAATTCAAAAAAATTAGTGACGGATTTATTTCCGTCACTAAATTCTGTCACTAAATCTAGTTTTTCTAGTAGTGAGATTAGAGAGAGAAAGAAATGATGTACTTTGAATTAGGTAATTTTAAGAGGAAAGAGAGACACATCATTTTAAAATATTCTAGAAAGTAAGAAATATTATTTACTCAAAAATTTATTATAGAAAAAATAAGTGGATAAACTTAATAGGTAAAAATAGGGAATACATTTTCTCATAAATTTTTTAATTATGTGAAGTATTTTGTTTTTTTAATTATATATTTTATTTTTAAATATTTTTTAAATACCATCGGTTTGATTGCGGTTTAACTATTGACCCTTGAACCAGTGTCTGTATCAGTCTAATGACTAGTCTAATTTTTCAAACCTTGTATATAATATTAGGATGATACATCCTCTTTGACACAACCTTAAAAAATGACGTTTATTCATTATTGAGCTTTCACATACTCACACATCTCCGTTTTGGGTGGACTCTGAATGGTGTCTTCGGCCTGGCCTCATGGGCCCTCTCTCATGATACGACCAATATTGCTAAGTGTCAAGTCTCATGGGCCTTCAGGGAACTTGGGTATACGATCCTTTTTATCAAACATAGGATGGATAGGAGTCATTATGCGTATTTTTTCTTCAATTTTCGAGCGAGTATGAATCTCTATACGTATCTTTTGTCCAAAATTAAAAAGATTTGGAGTCTCTATATGTATCTTCTCTCCAAGATTAAGAAGTGTTGGACTCTCTGTACGTATCGTTTCTAGGAATGTAGGAGTCTCTATGAATATCTTTTCTGGAAAGATATGAGTCTTTCCTCATATATTTTTTTGGTGGGTAGGAGTCTCTATGTGTATCTGTTCTCCAAAATTAGGAAGAGTTGGAGTTTCTATACGTATCTTCTTTCCAAGATTAGGAAGTGTTGGATTGTATATGTATCTTTTCTGGGAAGGTATGAGTCTCTATGCGTATCTTTTCTGGGAAGGTAAGAGCCTTTATACTATACATATCTTTTCTGGGCGGGTAGGAGTCTCTGCATATCTTTTTTCCAAAATTAGGAAGAGTTGGAGTCTCTATACATATCTTCTCTCCAAGATTAAGAGGAGTTGGAGTCTCTATATGTATCTTTTCTGGGGAGGTAGGAGTCTCTATTGAAAGAAGTTTGACACAAACTAAATCTAAACAATCAAGAATTATAAAAACACAAATGCAAAACATTATTTGATTATAATCCTACTATTTGTTGGTCTTTGATAAGTAATAGAAACACAAAATAATAAAGTTACAAAAGGGTACCTTGATTCATCGTAACTTGAACAAAGATCACACGTAGACTCTCCTGGGAGAATATGAGTAACTCTCACACTTTTAATTTGATGGAATAACACAAATGAACATTTAGTTCTTATCAAAAGTAAGTCTCCTCATATAACTCAGGAAATCACTACCATGTCCATCATATTGATGGATCGACCCATTTATAATAATACCCCATCATTGTTATTATTTACAGTTGGGCATCTATACATAAAATATTTACACTAATACCCTAGATCAACTTATAAAATATATCAAATAGGTCCCTTAACACAAAATACATAAAAGATTTTATCACGAACCTAATTAAAGATAGCACTCATGGTTGTTAGAATTGAGATCTTATGCAAGATTGAAAATGGCACATGATAGATCAAATTATAGGATTGAATCGAGAATCGTAAGATTATGTAAAAAATATAAAATAATATATAAAAAATATATAATGATATGAATTTTGTAAATAATATAAAATCATCAAAGTTTTATTATATTTCAATAAAACAAACCCAAATATCGTACAATTAGTTTAAAAAATAGAGAGCAACTTTCACTTTTTATTATATTTAGAAATCTCTTTTTTTTCTCTCACCAAATAGACACTTTTGTCTTCAAAACTTATAATATTATATCTCATTGTTGGCCTTCACTAAACTAACTTAAAAATAAAACAATTATAAGTAATAAGACTGTAATTGTATAGTAATAGCAAAGATTTAAGTTAATTTAATGACTTTTTTAATCTCAATTGACATAATAGATTAGAAACATATCGACAAATAAAAAAATGACAAAAATTCAAAATGTTATAGGATCGATAAGATCATAAAATCATATGATTTTAAGATTTAAATTGAGATCATACCGAGATCCTAACATATTTAGATCTTACAAAGGATCAGGATTGTTTGGATTATTTGGAATCATAAGATCATAAAATCTTAAAGTTTAGATCGAGATCTTGACTTGACAACCATGATAGCACTCAATATATGTTCCAAAATATGCATAAATATACAATACTTAATATGTTAGTTCAATCAAATAATTGTCAGTGCTAAAAGATTAATAATAATAAAAACATATATATATATATATATATATATATATATATATATATATAATAAGGCTAAGATCTATGTGTATCTTTTCTTAAGTTTTAGAGCGAGTAGGAGTCTTCATACGTATCTTCTCTCCAAAATTAGGAAGCGTTGGAATCTCTATATGTATCTCCTCTCCAAGATTAGGAAGATCGTTGGAGTCTTTATGAGTATCTTTTTTGACAAAGGAAGAGTCACTATAGGTGTCCTTTCTGGGACGATAGGAGTCTCTATGCATATATTTTCTTCAAAATTAGAGTGTGTAGGAGTTTCTATACGAATATTTTCTTGAAAATCAAAGCCAGTTGCAAGTTCCATAACGGCATTGCTTGCAATAGCTAATAAAATAACTGTAGCCAATGGCAAGGCAGTAGGAAAAGTACTTCTCGAATTTGCCATCTTTCTCACTCAATATGAAACTTAAGCATGAGTTTTGAAGTATGAACTCAAACCTGGCTCCCATTTATACACGAGTTTACTGTGGATTTTGGAGTTTTTGATATGTGAAAATATATAAGATTCACAAATTAAATGTTCATGATATGTTTCTTTTTGAGAGGGATTCTTGTGCATTATTGTGGTATCTGATTCTATATAGTTTTAGAATAAACTGACTAAATGTAAATGTAATTAAGTTTATCAATATTTTATAGATAAGTTTGCGATCCATTGCATGCTAAATTTATTTATTAATTGTCTATATTAACAGGCCCGTAAAAGCTAAAGTATTCCATGTAAAATTACAGAATAAGATGATTTTCCAAATTTCTTCTTTATAAGTTAAAATTTTCTTGGAAATTTGAGATTTTAAATGTGAAGATTCGTCTATTTGCTTTGCCAATATTATCTTGACTACTCATGGCAATTTCCTTTTTCACGCTTTCAAAGAGGCTATATTAACTAATAGAAACTTTTTAAAATTCAGTTTGGAACATAACTGCTTTGGATATATATTATATATAATAACAAAAATAATACAATTAAAAAAATATTGATTTTTGAAATATAGGATGAAATACCCATATACGTTGGAAATCTCTAGAATTTATCTATTTGGGTTCGGTTAAAAAAAAAATAAGGGTTGAATGTGAGTTTAGAAATTTCATTAAAACTTTTTTCAGGTCCAAGATTGATGATGAGGAAGGCAACATTTTCTATGATTTAAATTAAGTACTTCTCACTAGTCTACCAAAAAATTAACTTCTCACTATAATAATATAACCTTCTAATTTTTAATTCCAAGTGTTGGAGTAAAAATATTTTATACAAGCCCATTTTGTTTTTGATAATGAAACTCATTTGCTTGTTGGGCCTAAAGTCTGAATATTATTTTGGCCCAGTTAGATTTTTATTCTCATGATATAGCATGTTGCCCTTGTCCCTTTGAATATATTTCTCTATTTTTAAGGGAGTTGTCATTAGTTCCAAAGAACTTTATCTGTTGGCCAGAGGAGCAGAAGACAAAACAGGAGCTGTCAGGATCTGGGGATTGAGTTGCGCCCTATACTTTCAACCACATTTTCTTTCTTCCTACTGACTTTTGTTCTCCCTCTCCAAGAAGAGTATTTATGGCACAGGAAAGGAGATGAACTAGAACATTAAATGGGATATTCATTGAGATTCAAAATAGAGTAACAATTATTTTCCTGTCAGCAATATTTAGGGTTAGAATGCCTTGGTTGCTATGCATACCTCAGTCAATGCTTTAGGAGGCAAAAGGAGGTATGTGTCAGAATCTTGGATCTCTCATTCACTTTAATAGAGAAAATTCTCATGCTTCACATTAATGATGAAAGATGAAAATGAAAAGTGTATATATGAGTTAAAGCGACTAGTTCCTAACTAACAACTAGTTTCTGATCAACGGCTAGTTGTTTCATCTCCATAATTAAGACTCCTGCCGCTTTGAGAAATTGATGAACGCTGTTAGTGAAGTGATTTAAGCAGAGAACATTTTTCACCAACCCTCAATTGGTCTTTTATTGTTGTGAGCCCTGTGAGAGCATGTTCTTGATATATTGGGTAGTTGAAAAGTTTCTTTCTTCTCTTGATTTATTATTTAGTGTTGTTGATTCACTTAAAGAGTTGTAAAAGTGTGGTTGTTGAGCCTTGTGTGAAAGATTGTGATTATTTTCCCTGTGAGAAGCGTTTCAAGGTTGAGTTTTTCCAAGTCTAGAAAATAAAAATCTAGGAGGATTATTCCTAAATGGAAATTCAAGAGGATTGTTCCTGAAGAGTTTTCTTGTAATATTCAAATTATTAAAGACTATAGAAAACCCTTTTGCCATTATGCATTGAGAGGAGGACGTAGAATCTAAATGGTGAGGATCTGAACCTCTTTAAATATCATGTACTTATTTCTTTCTCTTTATTTACTGTTCTTTTAAAGATATTGTCCTCTAGAACTAAAATTTTATTTTTAGAACAAAAAGAAAAATATTTCAAAATACTTAATTCAATCCTCCCTTCTTGTATATATCTATGCTAATAGTAAGGGCATGTAACATTTCATTTTTTTTAATTTTTTAAAACAGTGCTATAATAAATAAGCTATTTTGTGTTTGTTCAAACTTTTAAATCCCTTCCCTTCAATCCTGACAGAGTTGGAAAGATGACACATGAATATCTTTATTGATATTTTTTACAAAAATTAAAACAATAGTCACTAATTAATATTTATATGGAACATTCAAACTTCAAAACCAACAAGCTTCTAGCTTCAAAATTGTGTTTTTCCTTTTTGGTTTCTATAGGTTTAGCTGGCCTGCATAATTTCAAGAGGGTGAAAAATTCACTTATACTTTTCTTCTTTTGGTAGAGTTCTTTTACAAAAACATAGGGGTAAGATTTGGGATCTAGATCCGCTCCAGCTATCTAAGAAAAGCAAAGCATTTCATAATAAATCTAAGTTTGAAGCACTATAGTCTCACAATAATATTA
Source organism: Biancaea sappan (assembly GCA_037074585.1). NCBI lineage: Eukaryota > Viridiplantae > Streptophyta > Magnoliopsida > Fabales > Fabaceae > Biancaea > Biancaea sappan. The sequence goes on along the minus strand of CM073495.1, from coordinate 15,520,756 downwards.
ATTATCAATACAATTCAGAGATTATTAATTTTGTTTTCCATATTTCGACGACACTCTTCTAAAATCTTGAAAGCCTTTGCTTGCTCTCTCTCTAGTTTCTTCTTTTCTGCATCATCACAAGACTTTTTTTCCTTTTTGCTTGATAATGCACTTGGTGTACCACTTGCATCCTACAAGGGAAACAAAATTGTTAGTAACAATGTAATGATTCATCTTGGTTTGATTCTAATGCGGAAGGTTTTTCTGCTCGCCAAGCACCATGTTGGGTACACGAGAACCGTCTGGTCAATGTAAGGCTTACCAAGGTGCTTGTCGCTAGAAAAAGCATAGAACCTTCTCTCCTTACTTACTAGCCATCGCTTGTGGATAGAAATTTACTAACAATGCATCTTACCTTAGAACTGAACTAACTAATTACTTATCAATTTTCATAATATTTTTCTCAGAAAAAAGTATAGGAGATATTGTAAAACATTTAATTTTTTCTAGTGATATACCTTGTCTATAAAACAACCTATTTATCTCATAATATTTTTTCATGACACAAATGAAATATGGTGACAATGTATATACAGGGTTACTCGTCGTAGTTTCAGCCTCCTGCTCCAGTTTCTTCTTTTTTGCATCACCACAAGACCTTCTTTTCATTTTGCCTAATGATGATGCACCTGGTGTGCCACTTGCATCCTACAAGGGAAACAATTCACTCAGTAACAACACAATGATTTATCTCAGTTGGATTCTTACTAACAATTTGATTTTCTAAGCATTCACTAACAATGCATCCTACCTTAGAACCAAACTAATTAATTATCTATCCATTTTCATAATATTTTAATAGAAAAATAATATAGGAGATACTGTAAAAGCTTTGATTTTTCTTGAGCTAAGACAACCTAATTTTTTTGCAATTTTTATTCATGACATAAATGAAATATGGTAAGATTGTACATAAAAGGATACTCGCCATAGCTTTAGCCTTCTTCTTGGTCTTGCTTTGAGGTTTTGTAGGTTGAACCTCATACATCAAGAAGTTGACAACTTCTGCAATTGAACGAAAGGATGCTCTCGATCGTATGTGATGGTAGTACTGCATCAACAACATTATATATACTTAATAAGCATAACTCTTAAACAACAAAAGAAGTCATTTGATTTTATATTCAAAATTTTGAACAAAGAATTGCTATAAGAGAAAGAATCAAACCCATATCGATGAAATTAAAGGCATGTTATCTCTTCTTATCAAGAGTAGACAATAACTCTTAGATATGTGTGCTGAAATTTCTCTTTTATATTACATAAGTAAAAATGAAAATTTTTCTTTTTCTTTTTTCTTTTCAAGGTATTACAATGTCGAGGAAATTATCAAACTTTTCTTGAAACTAAATTTAATAACCGTTGTGGGTGCCCTGTTCAAAAAAACAAAACCCAAATTATGTAAAAGACAAGTATTTACTCTTCATCCAAAACTTTGTGTATGCGTACTTTTGTTTGTGTGTGTGTGTATCATTTAATTGAAAGATAACTTACAATGTCACACATTCCATTGGTACGCTCCCTTTGCTCGAGGCTCCAATTATTGAGTCTTTCAACAAATGAAAATTGGTGACGATTATTGGCGTCACTTGCTTCTTTCCCATCTAGAGGTAACTATACATAAATTTGCAACAAGAGACTGCTTAGAAATCTATACGTGTATATACTATATATTATAAATTGATAACATTTTCTATGGGAATGAGAAGATAAGCTAAAACATGAATCGTAGAGAAAATGGAATCCTGAAGGGAAAAACCTAAAGGTTGCTATGTACACGTACATTGTCCAAGTCAATATTATTCACAACACAAAATTGAGGAATCTCATAAGAGACGAAGATTTCTCCTATAACTGTTGTTGTTGTTCTTCTCCCTCTTCTTTTTTGAGCCTGTAAACAAACCATGGATATTAATCCATAAAGTTAGATTCATTTGACAGGATTGAGCCACATAAATCAACTCTAAAATGTCTTTGGTTTGATTTTTATTGGTCATCTTTTGTTGGTAGGCAAGAAAGACTATTTCAACTTAAAAAGTTTAAGTTGTTAAATGGAAGTCCTTGAACAGATTTTACTATAATCCTTAATAGAGTTTAAATAACCTATCTGCTTAGTTTAGAGTTAGTACAATCTATCTAACTTACAATTCTTTTTAATCAAAAAAAACATCAGTGCATTGTAGAGGTTGTCATGTACAAATTATTAAAACTAATAATTCTTTCAATATGATATATGTTTAGATCAACGATAATTGACGAGAAAAGGAAGGGAAAATGATTTTATTTTGAAATTTAATTTTAAGCACTAGACAAAACACTGAGTATAACAAAACTAGATCAGATCAAATACAACCACAATCATCGTAAGCCCAGCCAAATCAAACATGGCTCGTTCTTTGAGGGGTTTATGCTTCATAGTCTATAACACTTCATTTTTGAACCATCTTAGATGCTCAATAGTAATCGATCATAAGCATAAACTATTATATATACTAAGAATTTCAAAAAAAGAAGAAGCTTACTATGTCATGTGTAGCATCAACATCATGGGGCAATACAATAGATATTGGCACAGCAGCTATCGCATTATTGGATCCAGAAGTTTCTTCATTGTTGTTTTTTTGGCTTAAATCCTTCATGTCTTTGATTGATTGCTATATCCCATACAAAAAGATAAACAAATTTGTTAAAAACCCTAAGTAATACCAAAGTCCACCTTCAAATTGGCTAGCTACGGTTAGTCATAAAAGATTATTTGCAAAGTAGAAAGAGATGCTACAAATTTTCCACTTTCAAGATGAAAGAGTTTGAGTATGAACCTCAGTCAAAATCAAAGTTAACTAAAGATAAACAATTAAGGGAAAGTCTATAGAGAGCTTGATTTAAGAGTTCGATTGAACTCTATAGACTTTTCAAAAAATTCTCCACAAAGACCAGTATACTCTGAGTTAGGGTTACTGGAGTCTAAGATTAAAGATTCAACCTTAAACTTTACTTAGAGCCAAAATTAACTGAGAAAAGAATTCTCTTACTGAGATTTGCTCCTTTAGATTTTTGGCTATTTGGTTAAGCATATCTTTAGGTACCACCTCATGGTTGAAAATTGGTTGGGCTTGTGAACCATTTTGCCCAGCTAGTTGCTCCTCTAAAGTGGGTGGAAGTGGATTCACCATTGAGGAATCTTAAAAGGTCTATGAAAGATAGGTTGAAGAAGAGATGTAATGGATCGAGAGGAAATTGAAGACACCGGGGAGGGGGGAGAGAGAGAGAGAGACAGATCAGAGACAAAGAGAGAGAGAGACAGACAGACAGACAGACAGACAAAGAGACAGATCAAAGACAAAGAGAGAGAGAGATAGATAGACAAAGAGACAGATCAAAGAGAGAGAGAGAGAGAGGGGGCGATATGTAAAAGGAAGGTTGAAAATGATGAGGGTTGCATAGACTATGTAACGTTATCTTTGAAACCATTGAATTCAGCCCAATTTTATATTCTTATCACTTGTGAAATTTTGAATTCAAAATTAAACCCCCATTAATGAATTCAAAATTTAATTTGGACTTTAATTTAATGGGCAATGATGGATTTCTTGTAATGTTTTTAATTAAATATGATCAGCCATTATTAGTTGTCTAACACTTACCTTATTGGTTGAGTTTTCTCATGCAAAAAATTTCCAAGTTGGCATTGTGTATGTGTAATGCTGTTAATGTTAGTTCATTGGTTTGCAAGCAAAGTGTTGACAAAATCAGCAAGTGCATCGAATTGCCAAAGTAATATAGAAACAAGTTGAGTTATCGTCCAACAAGGATAATGGGTGTCAAGCTCTTCTTCACTATTTTCACGCTATCAAAACTATCGATTTCAGGTGTTTCAATAAAAGTATAAACTACAAATAAAAAATTAACTAGTAATCAAAGATTTCAACTAAAATATAAAGGCAACCTATTTGAAAACAAGTTAAAAATTAATTGGTAATCAAAAAGAGTATTAGTGATTTGATTTCACTAATTTATCTGAGTAAAGATTGGTTCATATTTAATCTAAGTCTTAAAATCTTTAATTGATGATTAAACGCCTAAAATTCCTTGGTAAGTTAGCTCTCTTTTACCTAATTTAGTTATCTAATTCCTTAGCTTAATTAAACACATAAGAGTTTCTAAAGCAACCACACAAGCAATCTAGATTAAGTCATCATGACCGTTATTCCAATAGACAACTATTCAAATATGAAATTTTCAATTTTATACATGAACCCTAGATCAATTCTTAAGTCAGAATGAATAATAGAAATAATTGCTCAATCAAAGAAGTAAACTTAAATTAAGAAGAAATTCAATCATAAAGTCATCTAATAAGCAAGCTACATCATCATCCTAGCAAGAGGATTTTAGCAATTCATGACAAAAAAAAAATCACAAAAACCAACAATATCTAAAGAACCCATGGTTAAATAACCTAGAAGAAAAGTGAAGAAAAAATAAATAAATGGTGTTGAAGTTGCGTTCCTTCATTTGTCGACTCCTAGAAGGCGTTCTCTCTCTAAAAAGGCCTAAAAGAAACCCTTTTATATGTCCCAAGTAGTCAAAATATGGAAATATCCTTCCATTGATTTTTCTCAGGGTGCTATGGCGGTACCAAATCTCTGGTTTTCTACAGTGTTAGCATATGTCTGATGCTTTAGCTCCGGCGTTCATGCTAAGGCTCTGACTTCTTTTCTATATGGTTTTTGCTAAATTTCTTTCATTTTAAGCCCTATAAAAATAAGTAAATAGCAAGCATAAAGTGTTATTCTAAAGATTAACAAGATAAGAATTAAAATTCATCAAAATAACTAGAAACACACTAATGACTGAAAACCTAAACTTAATCCAAATAAAAAAAAACTATGCACTGTAAAAAGACTCTAAATTAACTATTCACTCAAATTTTAGGCAAAGAAATGAGATTAAGTAATTCTATAAAATAGGTAGACTTTTTCTTACTAAGGTTTTGGTTTTTGTTCTTTTCTTTTTCCCGTGAAATTCAACAATATGATATACATTCTGATTATATGGTAAAGAAAGACAAAAAAAAAAGTTAATTAAATTAAACACAATTAAAAGAAAATCTGTTCTATTTTTATACTAAGGGCTTGTAACATTTCATTCTTTTTTAATTTTTAAAAAAGTGCTATGATAAAGAAGCAATTTTGTGTTTGCGCAAATTTTTTGTCCAGAAGTTTGTAAAACATTTTAATCATTAATTTAGTGTTTTAATTTTTTATTTGAATTAAAATATTTTTATTAAACTAAACCAATTTTCTTTTCATGATGGTTGACATGAAAAATAATTTCTTCTTGATCTCCCAATTACAAACAAATAAGTTCAACTGTGTCTTTTGCTTTTTTTTTTATGCGAGTTAAATAATAATGCAGAAAGCTTTTTTTTTTCCCTTAAAGATTCATTTTTCTCTCACTCTTCTCTGCATAAACAGCTACTATCACCTGGTTGACAAGATATATATAGTTAGAAAAGCATATATAACTTGCAGGAATAATATGAAACTGCAAAAGTACAAGCACCCAATTAACTGATGAAGTAATATACTTTTTTCTACCATATTAGTACTTAAATGAAAGTGACATTGGGAAATGGATTGTACTATCAAAACGGGTCAGACTGATTAAAAATAGGCATCAGCCTGACTTGACTCGTTTTTTGAATGGGCCTAAAATATAATGTCTAGGCTTGTCTGTACTAGTTCGTTTGGTTTGAGGGCAAAACTTTTTTAAAATTTTTTATATTTAAATAATAAAATTATTTTGGTAAAAAATTTAATAATTTTATATTGAGATACAATTTATACATATAAAATATTATTTCTTTAATATTTTTAAATAGTTAATAACTTTAATTTTTTATATTTTATTTTTAAATTAGTTATGTTATATTTAAATTTGAAAATTTTATATTTATTTTTAAAAAATTATAAAAGTTTTCATATCTAAATTTATTATAATTATTGAATATACTGTTATAAAATATAAAAATGTGGTAAAGTGAGGTTATTTATATACTAAATGATATAATAAAACTTTATAAATTTTTTTTTAAAAAAGCAGGCTGGCACTAGTTGTTTAGCCTCATTGTTTTAATTGACATAAATTTAGATACCTAAACTCATCCAAATGCAAGCGAGCTGGACTTAGCCTATGGGCTAAACCTCTTTTTGACAATACTAAAAATGGACGTCGAAGTGATCATTGCTTAGGTTGCAGCATTCAACTCCAAGTATGCTAATATTCTATTTAGTGTTATGTAAACACACAATTTACTAATAAGTAAGTTCTATTGATTTTCGTGCAATAATTTATTCTTTGATTTATGTGTAAAGATGTATATATAGGTATTATTATAGCGTAACATATGCTAGTACTAATATTAATAAATTAAACAATACAAGGTTGAGATTAAATAATATCAAGTTATATTCAATGTATTTGATAATATTCGATGGCTGTGAAATATTTTTTTCTATGATTTTATATGAATAGATGTTATATTAATAGATATCAACTTGAGAAAAGAAAATAATTTTAAAAATTTTAGGTAAAGTTCTTGTATAGAGAGAGAGAGAGAGAGAGAGATGGTAGCTACGGTTTCAAATTTAGCTAATTAATTGTGGCCCATTAATAAAGATATCATTTATCAGATAATTAGTATATGGGATAATTACAGAAGAATATTCTTATTCCATTTTAAATATGTTTAAATGAGTCAGTTACATATTTTGTCTTAAATCACTTTGTTATAGATTCTATAGCTTTTCTGATAGTAAAAACTACTATAATTTACTATAAATAGGACATGATCCCTAGCTTAGTCTACACACACACTATAAGGTTCTGAACACTATCATTCAGAACATAAACAAAAAGGCATAGGATGAAAGCATACTATTCTTTTCAACTAGAAAGCATTAAAGGCAAGAGGTATATATGCTCTTTACCGTTGCTACATGTATGAATATAATATGATTTAGAGTTTGTGTGAATCATGTCTAATTTCTAAAAAATGAGTCTTACAAGAAAGAGATGTAAAAGAAAGATTTATAACTAATGACGGTTTCTTAAACTATGAAACTTTAGTTTTGAAAACTACTAAATTCAAACCATGGCTTTATGTTCTTTCCACTTGTGAGATATTGAATTCAATCCCCCCTCCTATTCATGAATTAAAAACTAGATTTTGGACTTTAATTTAATGGGAGCAATTAATTTCTTTTAATTTTTTTTACAGTAATTAAAGATGACTTACTATTATTAGTTGTCTAGCACTTACTTTAATTTAACAATTGAGTTTGCTCATTCAAAAAATACCTAAGTTGGTCTTGTGTATATGTTATGCCATTCACGTTAGTTCATTGGTTTTTAAGAAAAGTTGTTAGATTTGACACTTTCTTAAAAATTCACTTCTTTCTTGTTCTCATCAATGCAAACAAATGTGCTAACAACTCCTATCCTAGCAAGATTTACACAATTAAAACTAACAACTTGTATAACTTGTAGGGATTGATGAACAGAATTCAGTTAACTGAAATTTGAAAATTATGGAACTTATAAAATATATTTTCAGTTAACTGGAAATATTTTTAGTTGATTGAAAGTAGCCCAAAAATCAAAAAATGAATAAAAATAAAAGTGAAGAGATACATATAAAAGAGATTGGACAGCTTATCCTACATCTAGTCCTCTTAAAGTATTTTCTTTAATTACACTATCCAACCAAACTACAAATATAAAAAAGATATTTCCCAACTCACTTTGAACTTTTACCAAACATTTCTTAACTTTTCCTCAACTAACTTTTCCATACTCTAAGATCTTCACTAAAGATTCAAGAATGAAAGTGAAGAAAATTTCAACCATGAAGGAATTATAAGTAAGCTCGCTTCACTTGCTTTCAAAGGGCAACCATGAGATATCGATATACAAGAACTCTAGATCAATTCTCAAGTGACCAAGTTAACTAAGGATAAATCAAACTCAACTGAGGATAAACATTTAAGGGTAAGTCTATAGATTAAAGATTCAACTTTGAACTTTAATTAAAGCCAAAATTAAGTGAAAAAAGAAATTCTCTTATAGAGATTTGATCTCTTAAGTTTTTGGCGATTTGATTAATAGATCTTTAGTTACCACCTTGTGGTTGAAAATTGGTTGGCCTTGTGAATCATCTTGCCTAGCTAGCTAGTTGCTCCTCTAAAGTGGGTGGAAATGGATTCGCCATTGAAGAATCACAAAAGTTCTTTGAAAGAGAGGTTGAAGAAGAAATGTATTAGACCGAGATGAAATTGAACATAGGAGAGAGAAAAAGATAGAGATGTAAAAGGAAGGTTGTAATTGATGAAGGTTACTTAGCTTATGGAACGTTAGCTTTGAAACTACTGAATTCAGACAGAGTTTTATATTTTTACCACTTGTGAAATTTTGAATTCAAATCCAATAACGAATTTAAAATTTAATTTGGACTTTAATTTAATAGACAATGATGGATTTCTTTTATTATTTTTTCTTCAAATAAATATGATCAACCATTATTAACCATTATATGTGTAACACTATTAATATTAGTTTATTGGTTTGCAAGCAAAGTGTTCACGAAGTCAATGAGTGCACCATATTGTAAAAGTAATATAGAAATGAATCGAGTTATCATCCAACAAAGATTATGAGTATCAAGCACCATGTTCATTAACTACAAATATATATATATATATATGTATTAAATAATATCTATTTATGTAAATGTGCAGATTATTTATTTTATATATACATATTTAGGTATATTTATAAATATTTATTTATATATGTGACTTAAGAAATTTTACTCTAATGTTCTCAAATTTTTTAAAAATATAGTAAGTAAAAAATTTATAAATTTTATTTTGTCTATAAATATTTTGTTAAATATTTTTCTTAAAATAATTTCTTAAAAATATGGTTCAAATTTATTTTTATGTAATTTATGATATAACTAACTTTAATTTTTAATAATTTTAATTTTTAATACTTTTAACGTGATATATTTATAACAATAAATTGTGTCTTCCTTAGCTACTTTTGATTATCTTTCAATTACTGCACTATTGCCCTAATATTTGATGGAAGTATTGGTGACAAGTAACTTTGAAATAACTTCTATTTAGATTACTATTTTGATCTTTTTTTTTTAAATTTCACTTTACAATCCAAAATATTTGTATTAGCTATTTAATTTAATAGTTTATACATAAATTAATCTTGCATATCAGTAAATTATTATATAATGATTCTAATAACTATTTAAACTCAAAAATTCTAATTTTTTAATTTTAACTTATTAAATATTTCTATTTATGATGTAAAAATAATAAAGAGTACAAAGTATCAAAAAAAAATAATTTGAAGATATATATATATATATATATTGAAAACCATCAAGCTTAAAACTTTAAGATCATAAAACTTAAGGTTTTATGAAATTATTTTATAAAATCATGGCATCTGGTGGGATTCTCAGATATAAAAATGGGCAATGGATTAATTAACGGTTTTATGAAATTCATAGGACGAGGGTCTCCTCTGCTAGCAGAAACATGGGCAATATATATTGGACTTCAAACTGCTGTTCAACTCAACTTTAAAATACTGGAAGTAGAAATTGAGAATGTGGAACTTTTCTATCTTGTTAATGATCAAACAATAGTAATTGCCCTCTTTCTGTGCTTATTGATAACTGCAGATTCCTATTCTCAAATTTAGAGGAATTCAGGCTATATAAGATAAGATGACCGCAAAGCTGCTATGTGGATATTCTAGCTCAACAAGGAAGACTAAGGAAATCCAAGATGCATACCTTTTTGGAACCACCACCTTTTGTTATGGAAGCTTTCCTGCAAGATCTCCGACCCCCATAAACTACTATTAATCTGCTTATATTTTACTTCTTAATTTGCACTTATTTGTGTTGTTCTATTTCCTCTCAACTTCTTGTAATATCACTTTTTTAATTTAATATATTATCCGTATTTACCAAAAAAAATCTTAAAACTTTAAATCCATACAAATACTCATAATTAATAAACCTAAATCTTAGTAATTCAAAATTATGTATCACTATTACTTTTATGAAACTATCAAGGTACACTTTTTACTGCCATATTTATGTAATGCACTTTCCAATTATACGAAAGCAGGGCATTTTCGGTCCTTTATAGAGAATACAGATCATAGATATTTGAAATCAATCATTTATTATTTCATTTGGGGAAGGAGAACAATAATAGTATTTCATTGCCACAAATATGGATTATTTAAAAGAATAAAACATGTATTTGGATATTTGCCTTCAACTTCACAAAATTAGGTTGTTTATTTGACATACACGAATAGTTGAAAGGAATTCTTCGAAGAAAAAAAAGATTATGGGAGTGTGTGACTTGAATTATTGATTGGGTCGCGCAGATATATGACTTTATCTTATCTGCTACATTTGAATTCACAATTAAATGTGTCTTTGTTCCAATCACCACCGCGCAAGCCCCCGACAGAGGAGAGGCTGGTTTGCTTAAGAGAATATTTTCTATGATCAGACTCCATCATATCCTGCATGAATGGACAAATAAAAAAAATTAAAAAAATACCTTATTATGTGAAATCTTTCACATTAAAAGTATTAAATTTATTAAAAAGAAAAACAAATCAAATTTTAAATTAATTAAAATAATTTTAAATAAAATTAATTATATTTAAATATACTTAATATATAAATAAATATATAAAATATTTATTAAATAATATATATATAGAGAGATAAAAGTTAAAGAATATATATATACATATATATATACATACATACATATATATATATATAATCTTTTTAGCTATTTAATTTAATTGTTTATACATAAATTAATCTTGCATATCAGTAAATTATTATATAATGATTGTAATGACTATTTAAATTCAAAAATTCTAATTTTTAAGTTTTAACTTATTAAATATTTCTATTTATGATGTAAAAATAATAAAGAGTACAAAGTATCAAAAAAAAAATAATTTGAAGATATATATATATATATATATATATAGAAAACCATCAAGCTTAAAACTTTAAGATCATAAAACTTAAGGTTTTATGAAATTATTTTATAAAATCATGGCATCTGGTGGGATTCTCATATATGAAAATGGGTAATGGATTAATTAACGGTTTTATGAAATTCATAGGACGAGGGTCTCCTCTGCTAGCAGAAACCTAGGCATTATATATTGGACTTCAAATTGATGTTCAACTCAACCTTAAAATACTGGAAATAGAAATTGACAATGTGGAACTTTTCTATCTTGTTCATGATACAAACAATAGTAACCGCCCTCTTTCTGTGCTTATTGATAACTGCAGATTCCTATTCTCAAATTTAGAGGAATTTAGGCTATATAAGATAAGATGACCGCAAAGCTACTGTGTGGATATTCTAGCTCAACAAGGAAGACTAAGGAAATCCAAGATGCATACCTTTTTGGAACCACCACCTTTTGTTATGGAAGCTTTCCTGCAAGATCTTCGACCCCCATAAACTACTATTAATCTGCTTATATTTTACTTCTTAGTTTGCACTTATTTGTGTTGTTATATTTCCTCTAAACTTCTTGTAATATCACTTTTTTAATTTAATATATTATCCGTATTTACCAAAAAAAATCTTAAAACTTTAAATCCATACAAATACTCATAATTAATAAACCTAAATCTTAGTAATTCAAAATTATATCACTATTACTTTTATGAAACTATCAAGGTATACTTTTTACTGCCGTATTTATGTAATGCACTTTCCAATTATACGAAAGCAGGGCATTTTCGGTCCTTTATAGAGAATACGGATCATAGACATTTGAAATCAATCATTTATCATTTCATTTGGGGGAGGAGAACAATAATAGTATTTCATTGCCACAAATATGGATTATTTAAAAGAATAAAACATGTATTTGGATATTTACCTTCAACTTCACAAAATTAGGTTATTTATTTGACATACACAAATAGTTAAAGGGAATTCTTCGAAGAAAAAAAGAATTATAGGAGTGTGTGACTTGAACTATTGATTGGGCCGCGCAGATATATGACTTTATCATATCTGCTACATTTGAATTCACAATTAAATGTGTCTTTGTTCCAATCACCATCGCGCAAGCCCCCTACAGAGGATAGACTGGTTTGCTTAAGGGAATCTTTTCTATCATCAGACTCCATCATATCCTGCATGAATAGACGAATAAAAGAAATTAAAAAAATACCTTATTATGTGAAATCTTACACATTAAAAGTATTAAATTTATTAAAAAGAAAAACAAATCAAATTTTAAATTAATTAAAATAATTTTAAATAAAATTAATTATATTTAAATATACTTAATATATAAATAAATATATAAAATATTTATTAAATAATATATATATAATAGAGATAAAAGTTAAAGAATATATATATATAATCTATAAAGATTATATATATATATATATAACAAAACGGGCTCCCCTTATGGTTTATATATATATATGATCAGAAAGATTAATTAATGTATAAAATTTTAAATCAAAAAAATGCTTCAAATATTTTAAATTATAAAGTAAACTTAAGAAATAATGTCTCAATTGTAATCTAAATATAATTTATCTCAAATTAAGTTACTTATCCTCAAGACTTTTTCGAAATTGTTAGTTCAACAGTGCATTATTTGAAAGATAAATCAAAATGAATAAAGGAAGATAGATCTTGTAATTTGAAATCTTTCACATTAAAAGTGTAAAAATTAAAATTAGTAGAAATTAAAACTATTTATATTTTAAATTACTTAAAAATAATTTTGAATCATATTTAGCAAGTATATATATATATATATTATTTAACACACACACACACACACACACACACACATATATATATATATATTATTTATTTTGTACAAACTATTTTATTTATTTGTTTACGCGCACACACACACAGATATATATATATATATATATATATATATAAAGCATATTTAAATATAAATTATTATCTCTTGAAATTTTTAAAATTAAAAAAATTAGAATTTTTGGATATAAATAGTCATTACATTTATTATGTAATAATTTATTGATATGCAAGATTAATTTATTTATAATTTTTTAAATTAAAAAGTTGATAAAAATATTTTAGGTTATAAACAAAACTTAAGAAAAAAGACCTCAATAGTAATCCAAATACAAATTATTTTAAAGTTATTCATTATCAATACATCCAAGAAATTGTTTGGGGAGTAGTGCGTCATGGCCAAGGAAAACATGTCTTGTAATTTGAAAATTTTAATATTAAAAGCATTAAAATTAAGATTATTAGAAATTAAAACTAGTTATATTTTAAATTACTTAAAAATAATTTTGAATAATATTTTTAAGAAATATTTTTAGGATAAAATTTCACAAAATATATATAGACAAAATAAGATTTGTAACTTGTTTTAATTTCTATATTTTTAAAAAGTTTGAGGGCTCTAGGGAAAATATATAAGTATATATTTATAAATATACCTATATATATAGTTAAATATGTTTATATAGCCTTAAGGGTGGTGCTTAGTTGGGATGTTACATATTAAATAATATGAACATGTATATAGCTATATATAATATAATACATCTATTTATCTATTATATAAATATGTTTATTATTATATATATTATATATATATTTTTAACATAACACTTTATATTTGTTTGTTTATATATTTATATACTTTTAGTATATTTAAATATAACTAATCATCTTCAAAATTGGAAGAATCCTCTAAACACTTGTGCAGATAAGTTTGCGAAACATGCCAAAAATATGGGAGGATTAGCCAAAACCTTTTTGTCCCCTCTCCTTTTTGTTCATCAAGTCTACTTGCAAGATTATTGTAATGCCTAATGTCAACTTTTACTTTTGTACTCACCCGATGGCAAATTCTCTGTTTCTCTACTTCTTTAATACATTTCTTTTTCACCAAAAAAAAAAAGCAATATAGCTAATCATATTTAAAAAAGATTAAAATTATTTTTAGTTTAAAATTCAATTAATTTGACTTTTTAAATAATTTTAATACTTTTAATAGGAAAAATTTCACAAAATAAGGTATCTTTCTCTTAATATTTCTTTTATTAGCACATCACTACCCTAATAATTTCATAGAAGTAATGGTGATGAAAAATATTGAATTACCAAGGTTAAAGAAAGATTATAAATAATGAAGGTTTCTTAGCCTATGAAACATTAGTTTTGAAAACCACTAAATTCAAACCATGACTTTATGTTCTTACCACTTGTGAAATATTGAATTCAATCCTCCCATTCATGAATTCAAAACTTGATTTTGGACTTCAATTGAATGGGAGCATTAAATTTCTTTTCATTTTATACAATTAAATATGACTACCTATTATTAGTTGTCTACAACTTACTTTATCGATTGAGTTTGCTTGTTCAAAAAATACCTAGGTTGGTCTTGTGTATGTGTAATGCCATTAACGTTAGTTCATTGGTTTGTAAGCAAAAGGCTTTTAGGTTTGACACTTTATTAAAAATTCACTTCTTTCTCATTCTGGGCAATGTAAAAACTTGTGCTAACAAGATTTATACAATTAGAACTTACAACTTGTATTACTTGTAGGAATTGATGACTAGAATTTAGTTAATTGAAAGTTGAAAATTGTGAAACTTATAAAATATCTTTTCAATTAACTGGAAATTGTTTTAGTTGATTGAAACTTGCCTAGAAATCATAAAATGAAAAAAAATAAAATAAAAGAGATGGTATACATGTTCTAAAAAATCGACAACAATACAGTTTGAGTCGCGTCTTAAGAGACGCTATCATTAAAAAAATTGTATCGCGTTTGCAGAACTACTTCCATGATTAAATAGACCCTTTTGGCTCAGAAATATAAGAGCATAAGCCTACCTCTTTTCTTAACTTTTTATGAGCCCACTAACACATGTTAGTATATAAAGTCTCTTCTCCTCTTTGTTTTAGTCAATGTGGGACTAAATTCACCCTTTTTAAATACAAGAGCATTTTACAAGGTAATTTTCACAATAACACATACAATAATTTATCCTAATATGAGCAACTTATCCTACTTCTAGTCCTCTTAAGGCAATTTTTTTTAATTACTATCCAACCAAACTAAAAATACAAGAGAGATTTCCCTACTCACCTTAAACTTTTACTGAACATTTCTTAACTATTCTTCAACTAACTATGCACACACTAATATCTTCATTCAAGATTCACGAATAAAATAGAAGAAGACTTCAACCATGAAGGGACTATAAGTAAGCTGACTTCACTTGCTCTCTGATGAGTCCTCTATTTTGGTTAATTTTGGTTGCTTCTTTAGGGCTTTTTCCTCTCCTTTGTCCGTTTTTGTTATCCTTTTGCTTGCTTTGTCCTTCATTTTTGCTTTCCTCTTTGTACATAGTTGTTGCTTTGCTTTATCTTATTTTAGTCTTTTTCCTTGCCTTTTTACGCCTTTTTGTTGTACATTCTAGTAGGCTTTCCATTCTGGTCTGGAACATGGAGAATCTGAGGTTCTGCTGCACATCTGATGGCTGGCGCCCAGGCGCCATGCAGGGCGCCTGGAGGCGCCAGCCCCTCAACTCTCTGCCAAAGAGTCAGAACGTGGCGCCTAGGCGCCACCCAGGGCGCCCAGGCGCCACTCCTTGTTTCCAGCTGTTTTGGGCTGGCGCCCAGGCGTGGCGCCTAGGCGCCCCGGTACTGCACCTGCGAGCTTTCTTGTATATATTGCTCTTTTGCAGATGTTTTGAGGATCTGGAGGTTGGAGGGCAAGGATGGAGGAGCTGGGAGACCTCTTCTCTACTGAGTTTGAAGCTTTTCTTCCTTTTTCTCCTTCCTCTTGATCATATTTTGTTGTGTATTTGTTATGTATTTCTTCCTCTTGTTATAAACTCTAGGGTTAGGGGATTGATGTATATTCACTATCTATGAAGCTTTGTTGTTGGATGCTTAAATACAATTGCTTTTCTGATTATTGGAGTAGTTTTTATTGGTTTAACTGGTTTTAGGTGATTGTGATCATTTCACTTAGATGAATTTGGGGTTTGTATTAATGCTAGACATAGCTTGATATAAACATGCCCTTGTAATTTCTACCGTGAATCGGGTTAGTCTAGACATAGATAATCTTGTTTGCGTGGTCATATGAGTTCTTGAACTTAAACTCCGAACCAATTAATTGGACTAAGACATTAGCTAATTATTTTGGCTAGGAAGATTTGCTCACCAAGACATTGGGTTCAAATATTTTCGTGAACTCGACCAACATTAAATGGAATCTGTGAATGTATCTAAGCATCCTTTAACGATTCAAAGATTGGTTTGTCTATGAATTAATCGGATTAGGAGTTAAGAAAGTCAATCCCCTACCCGTTGTGTTTTAGCGTAGTTTTTCGTTTGGTGTTTAGTTAATTCCTTGTTGATAGTTTAGTTTATTTTCGGTTTATCTTTACATTTTTCCTCTGTCCAAATATAACTTGATTTAGTGAAATTGGTAATTGTTAAAGTCAATCCCTGAGGACGATAACTTTTTCTCATCACTTTACTACTTGTGCGACCCGATACACTTGTCGGGAAATAGCGCACCAAGTTTTTGGCGCCGTTGCCGGGGATTGACGGTGTTGACAATATTAAGAGTAACTAGTAGGGTTGTAGTTTGGACTTTGCCTTTTTCTGTACATACTTATACTGTAAATTTTACTCTTATACTTGTACATGCTTTTGCTTTTGTTTAAATTTTCTTTCTTACTTTTCACTGGTTTATGCAAGGTATCACCAACTCAAGCTCATTAGTATTCTACCCGGAAATTGGAAAGTCGGTTCGCATAGGCCAAATACAAGCTTTACACGCTATATGAGCCTAACAAGCTCAACCTGCAACTAAGGCAGAAAACAATCAAAGCCCACCTGCTCATCCTCCTATGAAAACTCTCATGGATTGCAAAATCTCTTCTGTGGAGGGATGTGGTGCCGGCATAGCTAAACAAACCGGGTAAAGTCTAGCTAAGGACTATAAACTTAGCGCTCTTGGGAGGCAACCCAAGTTTCTTTCCATTTTATCTTTTTAATTTCGCTTTTAGTTTTATTTGCTGCTTTAATTATTGTTCTGTTTAGTTCCTTGTATTTATTTTCCGCATTTTTATTCTGAGTGCCTTTGTGATGGTTTAATTCTGTGCATAGCTTTCCTTTTTGAACCCCGCTCCCTACTGGTTTGTTATTGAGGATAATATGTTGTTTAGGTTTGGGGGGAGAAGATTTTACTGTTATTATTGCTCTTGGATGCTTAGCTACCATCTTCAATGAATCTAGGGTTTGTATTAATGCTTGTCTTAGCCTTAATATAGACATGCCTCGGTAATCTCTTCTGTAATTCGGGTTAAGAAGATTGTTTTTAGGGTGATACATCTAAATCTTCTTTTCAAAAGGAATGTCTCTGTTTTTGTTGACCATCATATCTTTGGATTTTTCTTGATAGATTGGAATGTGCTTTACAAGTTTTATATTATTCTATTTTCAATTAATTCTTTACATAGTCATCTTGTTTAAAATTTAACTTAAATTTGGTTTTTCAGAATTTCTAGATTTATTTGAGAAATCTCAAGCTTTTTAATTAAAAGTTGTCGACCCTCTCAACCTTCTTAAAGCACTCTTTCAAAATCTTAAAATTTTCTATCTCTTTTTATGACAACATTTTGCTCAATAAGGGACTGCTTTCTCTAAAAAAAAATGATGAGAAAAAAAAAAGCAAAACAATTCTAATTAAATAAAATAGAAGTGTGATTTAAGTTGAGGAAGTGTAGTGTGGATTAGGCGCACAACACTTGTTCTAACCAATGAATTACATTTTCTTAGCAAATAAAGGTGATGGTCAAGGTGTTGTTGTGTGGTTTAGGCGCACGGGCAACTCTTTGTTCCTTAACCTCGTGATCTTTTCTTCTTGCATAGGTTGAGGGGGAGATGTGTGGATTAGGCGCACTGTCTTCACTTCGATCACTTTTTCTTAAAAATATTCCTTGTTTGAGAAGTTTTCCTTGAGAGCCGAGTTTGTTATGAAAAAGATATTTTCTTTTAAGTTTGCGGAGAGTAATTTGAGAAAGTGAGGGTGTTTGCAATTTGTCTTTAAAAACGCTTGGAAAAGTATCATGTTCATCTTTAAATTCTCAATTACTCAATGCCAAGTTTGGTTTTAAGAAGATGACTATGTGGAATTGAATTGATTTTGTTTAATGTTTTATGTTGTTGAGCACTTCCTCTCTATCTTGAAAAATCTGTTGGTTTTGTTTGGCATGGTTTTTAGGTTAGTGTTTTGCTTGAGGACAAGCAATAGTTTTGGTTTGGGGGAGTTGATGAGTCCTCTATTTTGGTTAATTTTGGTTGCTTCTTTAGGGCTTTTTCCTCTCCTTTGTCCGTTTTTGTTATCCTTTTGCTTGCTTTGTCCTTCATTTTTGCTTTCCTCTTTGTACATAGTTGTTGCTTTGCTTTATCTTATTTTAGTCTTTTTCCTTGCCTTTTTACGCCTTTTTGTTGTACATTCTAGTAGGCTTTCCATTCTGGTCTGGAACATGGAGAATCTGAGGTTCTGCTGCACATCTGATGGCTGGCGCCCAGGCGCCACGCAGGGCGCCTGGAGGCGCCAGCCCCTCAACTCTCTGCCAAAGAGTCAGAACGTGGCGCCTAGGCGCCACCCAGGGCGCCCAGGCGCCACTCCTTGTTTCCAGCTGTTTTGGGCTGGCGCCCAGGCGTGGCGCCTAGGCGCCCTGGTTCTGCACCTGCGAGCTTTCTTATATATATTGCTCTTTTGCAGATGTTTTGAGGATCTGGAGGTTGGAGGGCAAGGGAGCTCTGCTAGGGCAAGGATGGAGGAGTTGGGAGACCTCTTCTCTACTGAGTTTGAAGCTTTTCTTTCTTTTTCTCCTTCCTCTTGATCATATTTTGTTGTGTATTTGTTATGTATTTCTTCCTCTTGTTATAAACTCTAGGGTTAGGGGATTGATGTATATTCACTATCTATGAAGCTTTGTTGTTGGATGCTTAAATACAATTGCTTTTCTGATTATTGGAGTAGTTTTTATTGGTTTAACTGGTTTTAGGTGATTGTGATCATTTCACTTAGATGAATTTGGGGTTTGTATTAATGCTAGACATAGCTTGATATAAACATGCCCTTGTAATTTCTACCGTGAATCGGGTCAGTCTAGACATAGATAATCTTGTTTGCGTGGTCATATGAGTTCTTGAACTTAAACTCCGAACCAATTAATTGGACTAAGACATTAGCTAATTATTTTGGCTAGGAAGATTTGCTCACCAAGACATTGGGTTCAAATATTTTCGTGAACTCGACCAACATTAAATGGAATCTGTGAATGTATCTAAGCATCCTTTAACGATTCAAAGATTGGTTTGTCTATGAATTAATCGGATTAGGAGTTAAGAAAGTCAATCCCCTACCCGTTGTGTTTTAGCGTAGTTTTTCGTTTGGTGTTTAGTTAATTCCTTGTTGATAGTTTAGTTTATTTTCGGTTTATCTTTACATTTTTCCTCTGTCCAAATATAACTTGATCTAGTGAAATTGGTAATTGTTAAAGTCAATCCCTGAGGACGATAACTTTTTCTCATCACTTTACTACTTGTGCGACCCGATACACTTGTCGGGAAATAGCGCACCACTCTCAAAGGGCAAACATGAAATATTGATATAAAGAACCCTAGATCAATTCTCAAGTGACCAAGTTAACTAAGAATAAATCAAACTTAAATTATAATGATTAACAATTAAGGGTAAGTCTATAGAGAGCATGACTCAAGAGTTTAATCGAGCTCTTAATAGACTTTTCCAACAATTCTTCACAAAGATCAGTGAACTCTGACTTAGGTTACTAGAGTCCAAGATTAAAGATTTGACTTTGAGCTTTAATTAGAGGCAAAATTAGGTGAGAAAAGAAATTCGCTTACAGAGATTTGGTCTCAAAAGTTTTTGGTGATTTGATTAAGCGGCTCTTTAGTTACCACCTTTGTGGTTGAAAATTGGTTGGGTTTGTGAGCCATCTTGCTCAACTAGTTGCTCCTCTGAAGTGGGTGGAAATGTATTTGCCATTGAAGAATCTCGAAAGGTCTATGAAAGAGAGGTTGAAGAAGACATGTATTTGGATTGAGATGAAATTGAACACAAGGAGGGAGAAGGGGAGAGAGAGAGAGGTAAAAGGAAGGTTGTAATTGATGAGGGTTGCTTAGCCTATGGAACGTTAGCTTTGAAATCACTGAATTTAAACAATGGCTTTATGTTCTTACCACTTGTGAAATATTGAATTCAATCCCCATATTTATGAATTCAAAACATGATTTTAGATTTCAATTTAATGGGAGCAATTAATTTCTTTTAATTTTTTTACAATTAAATATGACTAGCCATTATTAGTTGCCTATAACTTACTTTATCGATTGATTTTGGTCATTCTCATTTTTGTTAATGCAAACAATTATGCTAACAACTTCCAACGTGACAAAATTTATACAATTAGAACTTACAACTTGTATAACTTGTAGGGATTGATGATCATAATTCAATTAAATGAATCTTGAAAATTGTGAAACTTATAAAATATTTTTTTAGTTAACTGGAAATTGTTTCAGTTGATTGAAACTTGCCCAGAAAAAATGAAAAAAAATAAAAGGGAAGAGATACATGTTGTAAAAAATCGATACCAACTTAGCCTAAGTCGTCTTAAGAGACAATGTCCTTAAAGAAATTATTTCGCATCTGGAAAACTTCCTCTAGGATTAAACAGACACTTACGGCACGAGATTATGAGAGTGCAAGGTTACCTCTTTCCTCAGCTCTTTATGAGCCCACTAACACATGTTAGTACATAAAGCATTACCCTTTTTATATACAAGAGCCTTTTACAAGGCAATTTTCACAACAATATATACAATAATTTATCCTAACTTGAACAACTTATCCTACATCTAATCCTCTTAAGGGATTTTTTTAATTACTATCTAACCAAACTATAAATACAAGAGAGATTTCCTAACTCACCTTGAACTTTTACTGAACATTTCTTAACTATTCTTGAACTAAGTTTTCCACTTGCTAAGATCTTTACTCAAGATTCAAGAACAAAAGGGAAGAAAATTTCAATCATGAAAGGACTACAAAAAAGCTCACTTTACTTGCTCTCAAAGGGCAAACATGAAATATCGATATACAAGAACTCTAGAACAATTCTTAAGTGACCAAGTTAACAAAGGATGAATCAAAGATAACTAAGGATAAACAATTAAGGATAAGTCTATAAAGAGCTTGACTCAAGAGTTCAATCGAGCTCTCAATAGTCTCTTCCAACAATTTTTCACAAAGACCAGCAAACTCTAACTTAGGGTTACTAGAGTCCAAGATTAAAGATTCGACTTTGAACTTTAATTAGGGCCAAAATTAAATGAGCAAAGAAATTCTCTTATAGAGATTTGGTCTCTTATATTTTTGGTGATTTGAATAAGTAGATCTTTAGTTACTGCCTTGTGGTTGAAATGGTTGTGTTTGTGAACAATCTTGCCCAGCTAGATGCTCTTCTAAATTTGCGTGGAAGTGGACTTGCCATTGAAGAATCTTGAAAGGTCTATGAAAGAGAGGTTGAAGAAGAGATATATTTGGTTCAAGATGAAATTGAACACAAAGGGAGAGAGAGAAAGAGGTAAAAGGAAGGTTGTGACTGATGACGGTTGCTTAGTCTATGGAACGCTAGCTTTGAAACCATTGAATTTAAACTATGGCCTGATGATCTTACCACTTATGAAATATTGAATTTAATCCCCCCATTCATGAATTCAAAATGTGATTTTAGACTTCAATTTAATATTAGCAATTAATCTCTTTTAATTTTTTTTCAATTAAATATGACTAGTCATTATTAGTTGTCTTAAACTTACTTTGTCAATTAAGTTTGCTCATTCCCATTTTTGTCAATGCAAAGAACTATGTTAACAACTCTCATCATGACAAGATTTATATAGTTAAAACTTATAACTTGTATAACTTGTAGGGATTGATGACCGGAATTCAGCTAACTGGAAATAGTTTCAGTTGATTAAAACTTGTACATAAATAAAAAAATGAAAAAAAAGAAAAAGAAAAGTGATACATATAATAATTTATCCTTGCTTTAACAACTTATCCTACATCTAGTCCTCTTAATGTATTTTCTTTTATTACAATCCAACCAAACTACAAATACAAGAGATATTTCCTATCTCATCTTGAACTTTTACCAAACATTTCTTAACTTTAACTCAACTAACTTTTCCACACTCTAAAATCTTCACTCAAGATTCAAGAATGAAAGAGATGAAGATTTCAACCATGAAAGAACTACAAGTAAGCTTACTTCACTTGCTCTCAAAGGGCAAACTTGAGATATCGATATACGAGAACCCTAGATCAATTCCCAAGTGACCAAGTTAACTAAGGATAAATCAAACTTAAGTATGGATAAACAATTAAGGGTAAGTCTATAGGGAGCTTGACCTAAGAGTTCAATCGAGCTGTCAATAGACTTTTCCAACAACTCTTTACAAAGACCAGTAAACTATGACTTAGTGATACTTAAGTTTTTTATGATTTGGTTGGGCTTGTGAACCATTTTTCCTAGCTAGATGCTCTTCTAAAGTGGCTAGAAGTGGATTTGTGCTATCAGGTATTTTTATGTGCAATTTAGTCCTTATCTTAGCCTCCTTATCATTTTAATATTGTCAACTCTCTAATATATCATATTTTGGTAATTATTAGGTGTAAAATAATTATAGAACTAATATGTTTTACTTTTATATTTTTATGAGCTTAATTGATTAGAGACTCATTAATCCTTGTGCTTAATTTACATATTTAAATAATTAGAGAGACAACTTGCTTACTTGGAGACCACCTGGATGTTGACATGGCATTATTTGCAAACTGGACGTTGACTAGGGTTGACATGATGTGTGTGGTCTACTGTTATACACTTTTTGCATGCGTTCAACAAAGCTACAGCAAAAAAATAACAACAATAGCAATAGCAGAAAACTAACCACCAGTAGCAGTAGTAGAAAAGAAGAAAGGGACAAAACATGAAGACATTTCAGAAATTGCAAATTTGTCCCTCTCTCATGGCTGGAGTTTAAAGCACCTTTAGACTACCATTTTTCTCTATTGAATAACCATTCTTCTTCCATTTTTTCTGTAGAATTCGTTGGTTACCCCTGCCCACTTTCTCTTTTGTTTTGTGTGTTTTAGCCTCCATGGAAGGCTAACCTTCTTATGTAATCAGTCACATATGAATTGGAGTTGTGCTTGAATTGCTTTTGTTCCATTTTTTTGTTCCTTTACTTGCCTCTCTATTTTTATATCCATGTTCATTTCTAATTAGAGTGGTATGGTTATAATGACTATTTTAGTTATTTTATCTAAGGAATATTCTAGTTGTGCATGTATGAATGTGGTTTCTATATGTGTATAACAAGCACTACAAAAAAAAAGACTTTTGTCGCCACCAAAAGTCTAAAAGTCGCCACTAAAAGTCTTTGGTGGCGACTTTTAGTGGCGACTAAAGTTGTTGGCGTAAGTCCGTGGCTGATTCTTTTGGTGGCGACTTTCAAAGTCGCCACCAAAAGTTACCTTTAGTGGCGACTTTAGTCGCCACCAAAAGTCATTTTTATTGCAAAAAAAAAAGAAAATTCGTGAAAAAAATGATTTTTGGTGTCAGCAAAAACTATCTTTTGTGGCGACTTTAGTCGCCACCAAAAGTCACTCGTCATCTTTTTAGATCCGGATTGGCCCGGAAGGTCGACCCGAGATTTATTCGACTCGTGCGGGTCTTGACCGATCCAATAACTCGCTATCCCGAGTTGACTCGATTTTTTTGTGTGCAATATTCAAGTTTATTTGAAATTAAACCAAACATGTGCATACCTGAGATTCGAACCTGGGTCCCTTGCTTGCAGCCATGTGTGTTTTGCTATTCTGCTACTGCTTCATTTGTGTTATGTAAGTGCAAAATATTATATATATCTATATATATAATCTGTTAAAAATATTTTAGGTCAAAAATATTATAAAACAAAAATAAAATAATATTAAACTTAACAAAAAGTAAAAATATTATTACTATTGGAGTCACCACAAAAGTCCAACTTCAACTAATTTCATAAAAAAAACGATTTCAGTTAAAAAAATAGACTTCAGTCGTCATTGATAATTTCATTTTTTAAAAAAATTAAAAAATTAAAAAAATTAAAAAATTAAAAAATTAAATTTCTTTTAGTCGCCACCAAAAGTCTAATTTTTTATTTTATTTTAAAAAATCTGACTTTTTTTAATTTTTTTTTAAAAAAGACTTTTGGTGGCGACTATAGTCGCCACCAAAAGTCTAATTTTTTATTTTATTTTAAAAAATCTGACTTTTTTTTATTTTATTTCAAAAAATACTTTTGGTGGCGACTAAAAGTCTAATTTTTTATTTTATTTTAAAAAATCTGACTTTTTTTTTATTTTTTTTAAAAAATACTTTTGGTGGCGACTATAGTCGCCACCAAAAGTCTAATTTTTTATTTTATTTTAAAAAATCTGACTTTTTTTATTTTTTTTTTAAAAAAACTTTTGGTGGCGACTATAAGAGTCGCCACCAAAACTCAACTTTTAGTGGCGACTTATTTAGTCGCCACCAAAAGTCAACTTTTGGTGGCGACTTTAAAAGTCGCCACCAAAAAGTCTCCAGTGAAAGTCAATTTTCTTGTAGTGAAGATGAATGAAAATGGCATACATGAATATGGTTGCAGCATATGACTTTGGTTAGGGCTAATCAAATTTCATTAAGTTTGGCATAAGGCTAATGGAATCTAGTTCTAGGAGGTTTTCGAAAAATTTTAGGAATTAAAAGTAAGTGGCAAAACACAATAAGAAATTACAAAGTTGATGAGGGTTATGACAGATACAACTCTAAGGAAATTGTGGTTGTTTACATGTCTATGTATTTTCATTTTTGTTTCTTTTCTGTTTTGTGTTCATGTTCTGTTAGGTTAATTTATGTTTTAGCCTTTAATTCTGTATTATGCAATCACACCTCATGGTAATTAGTAGGTAATTAGGTAGTAATTAATGTAGATTAGTGTTAGAATAATTAATTAGGTAATTAGAAGCAAAGCTCCTTAATAGAATACGACCTAGGACGATCACTATATTGCAAGTTGCCAAGAGCCACAAATCTAATTCTGGGCAACTTGGTGGCGTATTGGTGTGAACCAATTTGCCATTGATCAATCTCGAAAGGTCTAAGAAAGAGAGGTTGAAGAAGAGATGTATTTAGATCGAGATGAAATTGAACACAAGAAAGGTAATAATTGATGAGGGTTTCCAAGGTTATGGAACATTAGCTTTGCAACCACTGAATTTAAACCTTTGCATTATGTTCTTACCAATTGTGAAATATTGAATTCAATCCCCCCATTTTAACAGGTGCAATTAATTCAATTTTAATGGGTACAATTAATTTCTTTTAATTTTTTAAATTAAATATGACTAGCCATTATTAGTTGTCTACAACTTACTTTACTAATTGAGTTTTCTTATTCTCATTTTCATCAATGCAAACAACTGTGCTAACAACTCCCATCATGAAAAAATTTATACAATTAGAACTTACTAATTGTATAACTTATTGGGATTGATGATTGGAATTTAGTTAACTTAAACTATAAAACTGTAAAACTTATAACATACCTTTTCAGTGAACTGGAAATAGTTTCAATTGATTCAAACTTGAGCATAAATTAAAAAAATAAATAAATTTATCCTAGTTTGAACAACTTATTTTACATCTAGTTCACTTAAGTTTTGGTGATTTGATTAAGTAGATCTTTAGATACTACCTTGTGGTTGAAAATTGGTTGTGCTTATGAACCATCTTGCCGAGCGAGTTGCTCCTCTAAAGTCGGTAAAAGTGGACTTGCCATTGAAGAATCTCAAAGGTCTATGAAAGAGAGGTTGAAGAAGACATGTATTTGGATCAAGATGAAATTAAACACAAGGGGGGAGGGGGAGAGAGAGAGAGAGAGAGGTAAGAGGAATGTTGTATATTATGACTGTTGCTTAGCCTATGGATCGTTACCTTTGAAACCATTGAATTTAAACCATGGCTTTATGATCATACTACTTGTGAAATATTGAATTTAAACCCCCCATTCATGAATTCAAAACTTGATTTTAGACTTCAATTTAATAGGAGCAATGAATTTCTTTTAAATTTTTTCAATTAAATATGATTAGCCATTATTAGTTGTCTACAACTTACATTATCGTTTTGTGTTTGCTCATTCTCATTTTCGTCAACGCAAACAAATGTGTTAACAACTCCCATCAAGACAAGATTTATACAATTAGAACTTACAACTTGTATAACTTGAAGGGGATTGATGACTGTAATTTAGGTAATTGAAACTATAAAATTGTAAAACTAATAAAATACCTTTTTAGCTAATTGGAAATAGTTTCAGTTGATTGAAACTTATATATAAATAAAAAAATGAATAAAAATAAAAGATATGAGTTACATACAATAATTTATCCTAGATTGAACAACTTATCCTACATCTAGTCCTCTTAGTGGATTTTCTTTAATTATTATCCAACCAAACTACAAATACAAGAGAGATTTCTAATCTCACCTTGAATTTTTACTGAACATCTCTTAACTTTTCCTTAACTAACTTTTCAACACTCTATGATCTTCACTCATGATTCAAGAATGAAAGAGAAGAAGATTTCAACCATTAAATGACTACAAGTAAGCTCACTCCACTTGCTCTCAAAGGGTAAACATAAAATATCAATATACAAGAACTCTAAACCAATTCTCAAGTGACCAGTTTAACTATGGATAAATCAAATTTAACTAGGGATAAACAATTAAGGATAAGTCTATAGAGAGCATGATGCAAGAGTTCAGTAGAGTTCTCAATAGACTTTTCCAACAATTCTTAACAAAGACCAATAAACTCTGGCTTAGGGTTAGTGGAGTCCAAGATTAAAGATTCGACTTTAAACATTAATTAGAGCCAAAATTAAGTGAGAAAAGAAATTCTCTTATAGAGATTTGGTCTCCTAAATTTTTTGGTGATTTGATTAATTAGTTGTGTTTGTGAACCATCTTGCCCAACTAGTTGCTCCTTTAAAAGGGGTGGAAGTGGACTTGCCATTGAAGAATCTTGAAAGGTCTATGAAAGGGAGGTTGAAGAAGAGATGTATTTGGATCGAGATGAAATTGAACACAAAGAGAAAGAGAGAGAGAGAGAGAGAGAGAGAGTGTGTGTGTGTGTGTGTGTGTGTGTGTGTGTGGTAAAAGGAAGGTTGTAACTGATAAGGGTTGCTTAGCTGGTTCATGCCACTACGATGCCGAATCGCCCAGAATTGAATTCGTGGCAATCTTGCGGTATAGTGGTCTCCAAGTCATATTCACTTAAGGAGCCTCACTTCTAATTACTAATTAGTTATTCTGAACACCCAAACACTAATTAAAAGTACATAAATGTGGGGGGGGGGTTTGTTGATAGTAATAACAGAAGTGGCAACAAAACAACAACAATGAACAACAACAACAAAATATCAGCAGAACAAGTTTGACAATAACAGAAAACCATGCAACCAGCCACTAGGATTTATGGGAGTGTAGCCATCATCACTTAGCTCATTGATTCAGTTTTGTTCTCATTTCACCACTTGGTTCTTTATAAAAAAAATGATTCCAGAGTAACATCCATAATTTAATGCTACTAACTATAGCCAAGAATATCTTTATTAACTATAACTAGACGCATTTCAAAGAAAAGCTTCAACCAAATCAAGTTAAATATCATCTAACTAGCCATTTCGTTTCACTCACTTTTCTAATCAGTCAAGCAAGGTTATATCTCATATATAAATCTGTTTATGCTCTTTCAAGGTTCAAATCAAAATCTGACAGTAACATAAACATAAAAGTAGAACAAAAACGAAATGAGATGAAATAAAGAATAAAACATTTATCTTGCACTTTCAGTTCAAGCTAAAACATCCCAAGGTCCTAGTGATTGATTACAATGGAGATTTAGCCCTCCATGAGAGCAAGACAGCAAAACAGAAGAAGGAAAACATAGAGGAAGAGAGAGTTACGAAAATTGCTCAGTTCTTAAAATAAAAGTGTCCTCTGATTTTTAAAAAATGATGCCTTCAATGCCTTAGAGAATATTCTACCCTAGATGCCTCGTGGATGCCTCCTTGGTGCTTCTTCCATGATGTGGGCAGCAAGACAACAGCAGAAAAGTGGTAACAACAGCAGACAAATTACTCTATTGTTTTGTTGTTTCTGTCTGCTATTGATTGCTGCAAGAGGTCCATGCTGTCAAAACAGAAATTACATTCCCCTTTGTTGTAAAGTGTAGAATAGTGGGGGCCAGAAATCCAGTCAGCCCTAGTCAACCATTCAATGCCCAGTCAGCATGTCCAGGTAACCTCCAAGTAAGCAAAACGTCCATGTCAGCATTTTTCTCTCTAATAATTAGATCTGAAATTAAGCACATGAATTAATTGGGATAAAATTATGAATTTGAATCATATTAATTCTATAATTAATTTACACCCAATAAATTCAAAATATAATAAAATAGGAGAGTTGGCAACATTGAAATAGCAATAGGACTAAGATAGGGACTAAAAAGTATATAAAAATGCCCGATATCATTAGCCAATGAAACATTAGCTTTGAAACCATTTAACAACTATGTTAATAACTCACATTATGACAAGATTTATATAATTAAAACTTACAACTTGTATAACTTGTAGGGATTAATGACTGAAATTCAGTTAATTTAAACTATAAAATTGTAAAACTTATAAAATACATTTTCAGTTAACTGGAAATATTTTCAGTTGATTGAAACTTGCGCATACAAAAAAAAAGTTATATATACAATAATTTATCCTAGTTTGAACAACTTATCCTACATATAGTCGTCTTAAGGGATTTTCTTTTATTACAATCCAACCAAACTACATATACAACAGAAATTTTCCATCCTACCTTGAACTTTTACCAAACATTTCTGAAATTTTCCGCATCAGACTTTTCCACACTCTAAGATCTTCATTGAATATTCAAGACAAAAGAGAAGAAAATTTCAACCGTGAAAGGGCTACAAGTAACACTACAAGAATGAAGTGATTTATCAACTGCTAGATCAATTGAAAAGAGGAGAATTTCAACAGGAAATGCTGAATTCCTGCTAATTTTCTACAGAATTTTTCAGTAGTAAAATCACGAGTCGGTAATTATTTTTCGACTGCCTTCCTATTGAAAACAAAGCTACTGAAACTTTTTTATTGAATTTCAGTCGAAAATTTATATCTAAGAATATCTCCCGAACTGCCACATGTAATTTTTTTGTTACCTGATATATACGTTGTGTGTGCCAAAGACCACCAGAAACCATCCAAATATATATTGGGTGGCTCGACATGATATCCCTCGAACTGCCACATGTATTTTTATGTTACCTGATATATACATTGTGAGTGTGATGAAGACCACTAGAAGCCACCTAAATATATATTGGGTGGCTCGACATGGTACTTGTCAAGCCACCCAATGTTATATGTTATTTACAAACTTTTATATTAATAGAATTTATTTTTTATATTATAAATTTTAAAAAATTTATGTTATAAATTTTATGTTTTAATAAATTTTTAAAATTTTTACAGGATATTAAGACAATGAATATACTCTTATTGTTATGAAAAGAAGAAGAGAAATTCATAGAGTTTTATCATGTCAAATTTTTTTATATAAAAATAGAAATTTACAGATTTTTATATGAAATATTATTCACGTCAGCTCTTGGTCATCTTGTATAATGTGTTATTTTTATGTCAAATAATTTAATATTCTTCTTTGTTATTTAATTTAATCTTCCTCGTCTTCTTGTATACTATTATTCTATCTGGTGTAAGCTGCTCAAGATTGACTACTCTTGTAAAATGAAGAAAACTAAAGAAATTACAAATCCTAACTAAAAAAAGAAGAAAATGAAGAAAAATATTTTTTAAATAATATTTTTATATCTTTAATTGATTACCTACATCCTCGATTGAGAAAAATAATCTGTCATTTTATACAATGTAAAAACAATGGGTGATTAGTCTAAGATGATATAAAAAGAAAGAATGGGAAGAAGAAAGGAAGAATATATTTTGTTTTTGTTTTTACTTGAACAGAAGACTCAAAAAATCACAGAAGAACTTGCATAAAAAAAAGAAGAAGAAAACTGGAAGAAGAAAATAAGAGAATTGAAAAAAGAAAAGAAGAGAACTGAAAGAAGAAAAGAAGAGAGAATAACTCAAAGAAGAAAAGAAAAGAAGAAACAAGAGGAAAGTCTGAGAGAAGAATAATTTTTATGAACAGAGAATTGTTATATAATATGATAAAATGAATATTTTAATTTTAGTGAAAAAATTTGTAAAGTGCGTCTAATTTTTCACTAGTTACCACCTAAAATTTTTCACAAATTGACGCCTATAATTTTCAACAATTGTACGTGCTTAAAACTTTTCATAAATTGGTGCCTATAATTTTCAACAATTATGCCTAAAACTTTTCTAAATTGACGCCTCAAATTTTCAACAATTGGCACCTATCCAGATCAAAAGTTATTTTATCTAATTTTTATATACAAATTAAATTGTTATTAGTTGAATAGATAATTACAATATTTTTTATTAGGAATGAACAAATAAATATTTTGATCAAAATTTTAAATAATAACCAGTTGTGTGGCTTGCACTACCAAAAAAAATGACTTTTGAGTCTAAAAGTCGCTACCAAAAGTCTTTAGTGATGACTTTTAGTGGCGACTAAAGTTGTTGGCATAAGTCCGTGATTGATTGTCTTTTGGTGGTGACTCTCAAAAGTTA
The DNA here is from genome assembly GCA_037074585.1 of Biancaea sappan. Taxonomy (NCBI): domain Eukaryota; kingdom Viridiplantae; phylum Streptophyta; class Magnoliopsida; order Fabales; family Fabaceae; genus Biancaea; species Biancaea sappan. The sequence continues at coordinate 15,489,609 of CM073495.1, read as the reverse complement.
CTACCAAAAGTCATCTTTTTTGCAAAAAAAAATTTCGGGAGAAAAAAGTGATTGTTGGTCGCGACTTTAGTTACTACTGAAGGTCACCTTTAGTAGCGACTTTTAAAGTCACTACCAAAAAGACCTTTGGTGGAAGTCGCCACCAAAAGCTACCTTGTCATCATAGACAACTTTTGGCGGCGACTTTATCTATTGGATATGGATTGGCCCGACGAATCGATTGACTCTTGCGGATATTGGACGATCTAATATCTCGCTACCCTGAGCTGACTCAATTTTTTTTGGTGCAATATTCCAGTTTATTTGAAATTAAACCAAAAATATGCATACTTGTGATTCAAACCTAGGTCCCTTACTTGCAACCATGTATATTTTGTCATCCTGTCACCACTTCATTTGTGTTATGTAAGTGCAAAACATTATATATATATATATATATATATATATATATATATAATTTGTTAAAATTATTTTAAGTCAAAATATTACAAAACAGAAATAAAATAATATTTAACTTAACAAAAAGTAAATATATTATTACTATATGAGTCACCATAAAAAGTCCAACTTCAGCTAATTTTATAAAAAAAATCGACTTCATTTAAAAAAAGCAGACTTTAGTCATCACCAAAAATATGATTTTTTTAAAAAAATTAAAAAAATAAAAAAAAATTTAAATTTCTTTTAAATAAAATTAAGAAAATTAAAAAAAAATTTGAATTTTTAAATAAAATAAAAAATGACTTTTTTATTTTTTTAAAAAAATTAGAGGTCGCCACCAAAAGTCTAATTTTTTAATTTTATTTAAAAAATTTGACTTTTTATTTTTTTTAAAAAATAGACTTTTTAAAGATAGTTGCCACCAAAATTCTAATTTTTTTAAATTTTATTTAAAAAATTGACTTTTTTGTGGCTAACTATGAGAGTCACCACCAAAAGTTTTTTTTTTTAATTTTATTTTAAAAAATTTGACTTTTTTTTAAAATCGTCTTTTGGTGGCGACTACGGGAGTCGTTACCAAAAATCTGACTTTAAAAGTCTAATTTTTTAAATTTTATTTTAAAAAAATTTCAATATTTTTTTTATTTTTTTAAATTAATTTTTTGGTAGCGACTATGAGAGTCACCACCAAAAGTCTAATTTTTTTTTTAAAAAAATTAGACTTTCTTTAATTTTTTTTATAAAAAATTTGACTTTTGGTTGTGTGAATTAAGTATTTGTGTGAATTCTTTTACATTAAAGTATTAAAATTATTAAAAATGTAAAATTAATTGTATTTTAAATTAATTAAAATAATTTTAATTTTTTTAAATATGATTAGTTATATTTAAATATGCTTAATATACACACAAAGAGTGCTTGACACACTATATGATATATACACACACACTATCTTTATTATAATATATATATATATATATATAATATACATATATAATATGTAAAATATTATATATATATATATATATATATAAGATAGATACATATATTTATATTTCATAGCTAGGCTTTTTTTAGTATTCATATTCATCTAATTTAATAATAAATAATAATCATATCAATTTAAAAATATTAGATAAATCTTCTCTAGTTTAAAAACATGCAATATTAATTTATATATAAACGATTAAGTTAAAAAGTTAATACAAATATTTTAGATTATAAAGTAAAATAAAGAAAAAAATTTCAATAGTAATATAAAACATGTTATTTCAAAGTTACTCATCATCAATATTTCCATGAAATAGTTAGGACTGTAGTGCTTTAATTGAAAGATAATCTAAAGGAATTAAGAAAGACACAACTTCTTATTTGAAATCTTTCACATTAAAAACATTAAAATTAAAATTATTAAAAATTAAAACTAGTTATATTTTAAATTACATAAAAATAATTTTGAACCATATATATATATATATATATATATTATTTATATGTATGTTATTATTAACTCATATATATATTCAAAGTTGTCAAACTTGAGAGTTTACCTAAACTCGGAGAAGGAGGTAAGTAAGAGCTTACATATACATTTCCTTTTCTTATGTTCCGAGTTATTCCCTTCTCCAAGTTTAGGTTAGCTCTCGAGTTTGACTATATATTTTAACACAAAAAAATTAGAATAACATTGAGAGTGAGCTAGGTTCTTAATTCCTAAACAAATTTTAAGAATTATATCCATTAGGTCTCAACATATTTATTCTCCTTAAAAATAAAATAATTGATAACAACCACTCATTCAACATATACACAAACAAGAAAGCCTATATATAGAACTAGATATCATCAATGATCAATTAGTATTTTAGTCTTTATATACGTAAAGTTAAATTTGCTTAAAATAGAGTTTCAATGATACTTATAAATATTTAAATTAAACTTGAAAATAGAAGTCGACTGGTAATATTCAGAAGTCTACTAATTTTGACCTTTGGTAATTGTTTTAGTCATATCTCCTAAACGATAAAGAATTTTTTAATGAAACTTATCTCAATTGAACTAGATTCGAAGACCTTTACAATGATATATCAGTTAATTAAAATGAAGTTCAAATAAGAAACTTATGACTGTTTAAAATAAAATTGAAAACTGCAAATAGTTAATTGTTTTTAACCTTTAATCATTCTTTTGATCATATCTCTTAAACCACAATGATTTTTTTAATAAAATTATTTCATGCGAAACTAGACTCAAAGATCTTTCTAATGATATATCATTTTCTTAAAAATGAGTCTAAATAAAAAAGTTGATCAGTCTTTAAATTAGGAGTAATGTTCAAACTCGTTTGACTCGGTCCAACTCGACAAATTTGACTCGAGTTTGACCAATTTTTTAGTTTAGAACCAAGTTAACTCGAGTTAAGAAAAATTGTATTTATTTGTTTATATATATTGAGTATATTCAAATATAACTAATTAAATTTAAAAAGTTTAAAATTATTTAAAGTAATTTAAAATATTGTTAGTTTTACTTTTTAATAATGTTAATACTTTTAAAGTAAAATATTTCACATAATAAGGTATAATTTTTAATTTGTTTTGTTAGCCCACCAAATTTCATAGAAATAACGATGAATTACTAAAGTTAAGAGCTAAAATTGAATTTATGAAAAAAAATTAATAATTTAAATATAAATTATTTCGAGTCGTGGGTAAATAAAAGAAAAGTAAGAAGAAGTTAAGAATGACACACTTTTTTGTAATGAAATCTTTTTTATTAAAAGAATAAAAAGTATCGAAAAGTAAAATTAGTTATATTTTAAATTACTAAAAATAATTTTAAACTTTGTTTTTGAAAAATTATTTTAAAAAGAACTGACAAAATATTTATTAGACAAAATCTTATATATATATATATATATATATTAAAAGCATAAATCTACTTACACACACACACACAAAATATTTATATCTTCATTTATTTTTATTTTTCTTACTTTTATTTTTTATTATATTTACGTGATAAATGAAATTATTTAACAAGTTAAAATCAAAAAATATAATTTTTGAATTTATTAAAGTGATGATTAACTATGGTTATATTTTAAATTTAGATAAAGCTTTTATTATTTTTCTTAATTTATAGTTTAAGTTAGGTGTAATTTTAATATTGTATTTATGCTTCACATTTACCAAAAAACTTTTCTTCAAATTTACTAGTATTCTTCTTGATTTATATATATGTATATATATATATATATATATGTGTGTGTGTGTGTGTTTTTTTTTTTTTTGGGGGGGGGGGGGGAAGGGCTCTAGGGACTCTCCCTCAAGTTTACGAACACAACTTTTTTTAAAATTATATATGTACATATAGCAAAAAAAATAATATATGCAAACAAAATTTTGTCTAAAGATGTTGAACAAAATTTAATTAAATACACACACATTTATATATAAGGGGTATTTGGAAACTCGTTGAATAAACATAGGTTTGAGCAAAATTGATTTTCAAAATTCATTTTGAGTATAATTGACTTTGCATAAATGTGATTTATGTTTAAAAACTGTTATCAAAAATGTGATTTTGGACTTTTTGATATTGGTTACTAGAAGTCCTTTTGAATGTGTAATTATCGAAAAGGGCATGAATATTATATTATTTTTTTATTTATCCTTATTTAATTTCTCTCATATGAAATTATAATAAAAAATTATATTAATGTTTTAGTGATTATTTTTAACTATTGGTACTAATATTCTAATAAAATATACATTTATGAATGTTTTAATGAAATGAGTTAATTTATTTTATCTTCAAATTTTATTTAATTATTTTTTAATAATTATTTAAAGATTGATCTATTTATTATGAAGATATTATGTTTAAACTTCACAAAGAATATGTGTATAATATTTAAATAATTATATTATATAAAATATTACATTAAAAGAAACCATCTATCTAAAAAATTAATTTAAAGAAAACTATTTCTAAAAAAATGTATATATATATATATAATAATAATAATTATGATTGATATTTACAAAGAATTATCAAGTGAATATTTCCTACTAAATATTTATCCTTAGGAATTTTATAGAATTATCTCTAGTCTTTGAAAAGAATTATCAAGTGACCAAGTTAACAAAGGATAAATCTAAACTAAGGATAAAAATTAGAGAGTAAGTCTATAAAGAGCTTGACTCGAGTTCAATCAAGCTCTCAATAAACTTTTCCAACAATTCTTTACAAAGACCAGTAAACTCTAATTTTGGATTATTGGAGTCCAAGATTAAATATTCGACTTTGAACTTCAATTAGAGCCAAAATTAAGTGAGGAAAGAAATTCTCTTATAGAGATTTGGTTCTTAAGTTTTAGGTGATTTGATTAAGTAGATCTTTAGTTACCACCTTGTGGTTGAAAATTGGTTGGCTTGTAAACCATCTTGCCCAACTAGTTGCTCCTCTAAAGTGGGTGGAGGTGGACTTGCCATTGAAGAGTCTCGAAAGGTCTATGAAAGAGAGGTTGAAGAAGAGATGTATTTGGATCGAAACGAAATTGAACACAAGGAGGGAGGGAGGGAGAGAGAGAGAGAGAGAGAGAGAGAGAGAGAGAGAGAGAGAGAGAGAGAGAGAGAGAGAGAGAGAGAGAGAGGTAAAAGGAAGGTTGTAACGAATGAGGGTTGCTTAGCCTATAGAACGTTAGCTTTGAAACTACTGAATTTAAATCACGGCTTTAAGATCTTACCACTTGTAAACTATTGAATTTAATCCCTCCATTCATGAATTCAAAAGATTATTTTAGACTTTAATTTAATGGGAGCAATTAATTTCTTTTATTTTTTACAATTAAATATGACTAGACATTATTAGTTGTCTACAACTTACTTTATCGATTAAGTTTGCTCATTTTCATTTTCGTCAACACAAACAACTGCTTTAACAACTCCCACCATGAGAAGATTTATACAATTAGAACTTCCAACTTGTATAACTCGTAGGGATTGATGATCGGAATTCAATTAACTAAAACTATAAAATTGTAAAACTTATAAAATACCTTTTCAGCTAACTGGAAATAGTTTCAATTGATTAAAACTTGCACATAAATAAAAAATGAATAAAAATAAAGATATGAGATACATACTATAATTTATCCTAGTTTGTACAACTTATCCTACATATAGTCCTCTTAAGGATTTTCTTTAATTACTATCCAACCAAACTACAAATACAAAAGAGATTTCCCATCTCACCTTGAAGAACTTTTACTGAACATTTCTTAACTTTTCTTCAACTAATAACTTTTTCACACTCTAAGATCTTCACTCCTGATTCAAGTCGAAAGAGAAGAAGATTTCAACCATGAAAGGACTACAAGTAAGCTCACTTTGCTTATACTCAAAGAGCAAACATGATATATCGATATAAAAGAACCCTAGAACAATTCTCAAGTAACCAAGTTAACTAAGGATAAATCAAACTTAACTAAGGATAAACAACTAAGAGTAAGTCTATAGAGAGCTTGACTCAAGATTTCAATCAAGCTCTCAAGTCTCAATAGGCTTTTCCAATAATTCTTCACAAAGACCAGTAAACTCTGACTTAGGGTTATTGGAGTCCAAGAATATTAAAGATTTGACTTTGAACTTAATTAGAGCCAAAATCAAGTGAGAAAAGAGTTTGTCTCTCAAGTTTTTTATGATTTGATTTAGTAGATCTTTAGTTACCACCTTGTGGTTGAAAATTGGTTGGGCTTGTGAACCATCATGCCCATCTAGTTGCTCCTTGAAAGTGGGTGGAACACTACTCGAATGAACCAAGTTTCCGACTGAGAATTTCCTATAGAATACATTTGTCGTTGCTTTCACTAGTTTTTTCCTACTGAATAGCAGTAGGAAAACATATTTGTCCATGTCACTCCTCCCACTCAAACTTTGTGACTAATGCAGCGACTGAATGACAGTAAGAAACATTCATCTACTACTCTACCGACTGACCATCAACAGGTAATATATACAACAATTTAAAATATTATTTTGGCAACCTAACCAACTTTTTTACACACAGTGGCTTGTGTAGTCACAATAAATGGTAGCCTCGAGCCAGTAATAAAATTTAAAATTAAAAAAAGAAAAATTAATGTTAACAAACAAAATTTTTTAAAAAATAATGTTATAATAATAAAAAAAATAAAGACTAATCTAATTAAATATCATGTAGATTAATAAATATAAAAAATATATGTAAATTTCGAGTCACATATTTATATATATGATGCTCAGGGATGTTCCCTTGAGGATATGGTGCTTGGGGGATGATTCCCCGAGCACTCTATATATGTATATATAAAATATATTTAAATATAATTAATTATCTTTAAAAAATTAAAAATTTTTAAGTAATTTAAAATATGATTTATTTTTTATAATAAATTCGGGTTTTTAATGTAAAAGATTTCATATAAAAATATATATACTTCTTTTTCTTTTTTTTGATTGACACACCATTAATATGATAATTTTATAGAATTAATGGTGATGAGTAATTTTGAATTACTATATATATGATAATATATAATAATTATAAAAAATGTATTAATTTTATATATTTTATCTCTCTCTCTATATATATATATATTCATATAAAGATATATAAAAGTAGCAAATATTTATATATAGATATGATATATAAGAGTAGCATATATTCATATATATTAGTCTCTTATAGAAGATCAATGAGATCATTGTTTCCTACCAAGTTCCACAATTTAGTCAGCCTTCCAGAAAGAAACCTGTAACAAATCTTTCTGCCTAAAAGTTTGATGATGATAGCTCTTCGCCAAGGCTTACATAACAATTTTCTTTCTTCGGCTGAAACAGAGATATATGGACACAAGGGGTCTATTTCTTCTCCATCTCCTTCCTCAATATCCTCCTCGTCATCCCACGTTTCAACATCTTCGCTGCTATTTCCATTGTCCAATCCATTAATCCCCATCAACATGTTTTTGTATGATTTGGCATTATTTCCTTTTCTTTCTTGCTGTTTGTAGGTGTGACGTTCTTCTACGTTGAATTCTATTTCCGCGAATATCTCCTGACACTTATTACCTTCCCAATACATTGCTATATTCATGTCTTTTCTTCCTTGCTGAATACAGGCTTCACGTTCTTTTTCCGAGTTTACTGTTTTCGTATATACTTCCTGATCTTTAATGCTTTCCCAGTTCATTTATGTATCTCTGTTCGTATTAATCATGCTTTTCTCCTTCATGCTGCTCACGTTGTGTTCCTCTTCTTCATCTGCGCAGGGGTCACCATCACCTTGCTCCAATCAGGATCCTGAATCTTGAAGAGATTCAATCCAATAGTCTTACGTACTTTTTATATAATATATATATATATATATATATTTTTTTTTATATATAATAGTATTAAATACTTAGTAAGTATAATTGTGTTTGCAAATAAAGATAAATGAAAAATTTAATGAAAGTGTTTATTATTAAGATATTTTTATTTTTCTTAATTTATAGTTTAAGTAAGAAGTAATTTTAAAATTATCTTTGTTTTTGCATTAATCTAAAATTTATTTTGTCCGTCATATTTATCTAAAATTAGATATTAGTATGAATCAATAAAACTAGAAAAAAAAGATAAATTTAACAAAAATTATATATAAACTACAAGCCACATATATATATATATATATACATATATATATATATTAAATATAATTAAATATCTTTAAAGTTATTTTATATAATTTAAAATATGATTAGCTTTTCTATAACAAATTTAAAATTTTTAATGTAAAAGATTTTATATAAAAAGTTATATATATTTTTTATTGACTCATCACTATTCTGATAATTTTATAGAATAATAATTTTAAATTACTAAAGTTAATGGTTATAAATTATGAAACTTTGTATGAGTTTAAAGTTTTAGTATATATGCATCTCATATATATATATATATATATATATATAAGATGAGCATATATATATATATATATATAGAGAGAGAGAGAGAGAGAGAGATAAAATTAGTCTATATTTATGTAAAGATATATAAAATCAATATATATATATATATAATATACTATCATATATATAATTGTATTATATATATATATATATTTATATATATATGATTATTATATATATATAACGCAATATATGTGTGTTTGTGTAGATAAGATAAATAAGATTAATATATATACTAATATAATATGATACAAATATAATTAATTATCTTTAAATAGATTTAAAATTATTTTATGTAATTTAAAATATGATTAGTTTTTATAATAAATTTAAGATTTTTAATGTAAAAGATTTTATATAATTAGGTATATTTTTCTTTTTTTTATTGACCTACCACTATTTTGATAATTTTATAAAACTAATACTGATAAGTAATTTTAAATTACTAAAAATAAAGATTATAGATAATGAACATTTGTATAAATTTAAAATTTTAGTATATACGTATCTCATATATATATATATATATATATAGGTAAGATAAATAAGATTAATATATGTTCATATAAACATATATAAGATTAGCATGTATATTAAGATATATAAAATTAATATATATTAATATATTTAATAGTAATATATATATGGTTATTTTATAAATAATATTATATATATTATTATATTATATTATATATATAGATATATAGGACAAAAGCCGCTCGGAGAGATTCCGCCGAGCCACTTTTGTGTTATATATATATATATATATATATATATATATTTAGGGTAGCAGTGAGATCTTAGTAAAATAAATATAAATTATTTTTAAATTATATCTATTAAAATTTTAATTAATTATTCAAATATAAATTATACATATTAAATATATTTAAATACTAAAAAAATGTGTCTTGATGATATTTTAGTCCCTAAAAGTAATTACAAACTAATATAAGAAAATTATGTATTAAAAAAATACTATATATATAATGCTATCAAATATATATTTATATAACATATATATTTGTATGTATATATATATATAAATTAATATATATATATATATACATATACATATATACATATACATATATATATATATATATATGTATTTAGGGTAGCAGTGAGATCTTAGTTAAATCAATACAAATTATTTCAAAATTATATCTTTTATAAAAAAAAAATTAATTAGTTATTCAAATACAAATTATATATATTAAGTATATTTAAATACTTAAAAATGTGTCTTGGTGATATTTTAGTCCCTAAAAGTAATTACAAACTAATATAAGACAATTACGTATTAAACAAATACTATATATATATAATGTTATAAAATACATATTTATATAATATATATATTTGTATATGTATATATATATATATAAATTAATATAATACATATATATATTTATAACGTTATATATATATATACACACATTTATTAGTTTGTGATTGTTTGATAAGAACTAAAATGTCACAAGACACATTTTCATGTATTTAAATATCTTTAATATATATAATTATTATTTAAATAACTAATTAATTTTTCATGATAGAATTTACTAAAGTGTTTGTTGTTTATCCTTATTTCTAAAGGTATAAATAATATAAAATACATAAAAGCTTATATAATAATCAAACTTTAGAAAATATGCAGACACGCATTACCTCACGATAAATTTCCTTTCCAGTCTATCCAATTTTTTTGGCGTGATTACGAATTTTTTAGTTCTGGATGAAATATTTAAATTTTTTGGCGTGATTACAAATTTTTTAGTTTCCGCAAAAAGCTAATTATATAATACTTCTTCTGGCTTCAAAGCACTTGTTTTAGTTCTATTCTCTATTCTTCTGCTCTATTCTCAACCTTTCTGCTATAGTTCATTGGTATTCTTTGCTATTCTTTACTAGCTTTTTCTATTCTTCTTTTCTTTCCTCCAACTCGATACATCATTTTACATTCTATTTTAACAAATTTTGATTACTTAACAAAAACAACAATCAATGCATTTTATTCCTTTCTACCCCGCAGGTAATATCTTAAACAGAAACTTATATACCTTCTTTTCTTGAGCTTATATGTCATCGTTCTCTCCAATATTATTTTTTTCCTTGTTTCTTTTTTTAAATTTGGCTTTGTAATACCTTTATTCATTCATAATCAATTTTGATGTTATGTCTTCACAAGAGGGGATGACACTGCATTTCTTATATTCTCAATTGATTTTGAAGATCGCTAATCATATTCCATGAAACTGATAATCAGAACAAGAATCTACTAGAGGAATAATTGTTGAGTTACAAATTGAATTTATTTGATTCTCTCTTCTAGAAAATAAAACAAATTTATCCATTGAAATAAAAATTTGTAGACATATTTATTTTTTTTATGGATAAATTATCTACTCTAAATTATATTCTGCAAATTCATAATCACAAATTTCAGTTTATCGTATGTAAATTTATAATTTGAAAATTTACTTCTAAATATTATAAATTCAATTTTAAACTCTAAATTTAACTATCTATGAACTACAGAAAAAAATTATAAAATTAATTACAAAAAATTATAGTAAATTTTTATTATTAAATAAAAAATAATAACTAAACTAAAAAAAATGAAATATATATATATATATATATATAGGGCCACTCAGAAGGGTGTACATAGGGGTGTGGCCCTGCCACACCTGTAATAGGTTATGGCTCGAGGTGTGGTTCCCCATGCCACACCATCCATGTGGCTAGGGGCTGGGTTCCCGAAGCATTATATGTGAGTGCGGTTAGACAGGAGTAATCCCAGTCATACATTATTTAATTACAATACCATCGCTGCCGCAGGATATTTAAAAAAAATGAGTATATATACACATGACCATTTAATTTGCGACTGAAATACAGTAAGAATGGTGCAGTAGGAGTTAATTTTTTAGACGTAATTCAGTCAGTTTCTCATTAGTGACTATGCATTTAACAACTGCAAATAATCAGTAGCAAATTAGTAGGAAATCTCCTTTTCCTACTAAAACTCATATATCTACGACTGTATTTTCCAGAAGTATAATGCTTCTTTGTTGTAGTGGAAGTGGATTGGCGATTGAAGAATCTCGAAAGGTCTATGAAAGAGAGGTTGAAGAAGAAATGTATTGGATCAAGATGAAATTGAACACAAGGAGATATATATATATATATATATATATATAAAAGGAAGGTTGTAACTGATAAGGGTTGCTTGGCCTATGGAATGGTAGCTTTGGAATCACTGAATTCAGATCATGGTTTTGTATTCTTACCACTTGTGAAATTTTGAATTCATGACTCCTATTAATGAATTTAAAATTTAATTTGGACTTTAATTTAATAGGCAATGATGGATTTGTTTTATTTTTTTCAAATAAATATGATTAGTCATTATTTGTTGTCTAGCACTTATTTTATTGGTTGATTTTGCTCATACAAAAACTTTTCGAGTTGGCATTGTGTATGTGTAGCACTGTTAACATTAGTTTATTGGTTTGGAAGCAAAGTATTGTTGAAATTGGCAAGCTCACCCAATTGTAAAAGTAATATAGAAATGAGTTAAGTTATCATCTAATAAGGATTATGGGTGTCAAGCACCCCGTTCACTCTTTCTATGCTATTAAAATTATTGATTTTCAAGTGATTTAATAAAAGTATAAACTATAAAAATAAAAAATTAACTTGTAATCAAAGATTTCAACTAAATGCAATCTAAAGGCAACCTATTCAAAAAAAAAAAGTTAAATGAACTATCAATTAAAAGAGCGTTAGGGATTTAATTTCACTAATTTATCTGAGTGAAGATTGGTTTAATATTTAATCTATGTGTTTAAATCCTTACTTGCTAGTTAAACTCCTAAAATTGCTATGGTCCAATTCATTGGTAAACTAGCTCTCTTTAATTCAATTATCTTATTCCTTAGCTTAATTAAAGAAGGAAAGGCATTAAACACATAAGAGTTTCTAAAACAACCACATAAGCAATTTATCTAATTTTGATAGACAACTATTTAGGGTAATTAAAGGAAACTTATGGCAAATTTTCCAATAGACAATTATTCAAATATAAAATTTTCAATTGTATACTCGAACCCTAGATCAATTCTCAATTGATCAAGTTAAGAAGGCATGAAGAATAGAAATAATTGTTCCATCAAAGGAAAAAACTTAGATTAAGAAGAAAGTCAATCTCAAAGTCATCTAATAAGCAAGCTACATTGTCATCCTAAAATAAGGTGGTTTTTTCAATTCATGATTGCTAAGTTCTCAACTGTAACACCCCGGAAAATGGGTATATAAATATACATATATTGTAGGGTGTACCTCAGTAGTAACCCGCACATTTCCTTAAATAATCATAATATTCACAACTATACAAATTGTAAATTACAATTAATAAACCTCTCTAGATATTATAGGACCTAGGTGGCCTATAGGATGATAGAGCTTTTCTAATTGGTTCATTTAGAAACCTCTGACTAAATGGAGTATATCTCTAAGCCGCTAACCTCCAACGGTTTTTCCAATCATCCTTAGTTGCTAAATTTGAAAACAACAAATGAAAGTGTGAGTTTATCAAAAACTCAGTGAGCAAGTGACTATGCTGTAAAACAAGGCAAAAGTACAAATACTAGCCTTATAACCATAATCAGATTAAATATCTCTAACACATATCAGTACAAAATATAATATATATATATCTATATATATATATATATATATAACGTACCTTTCCATGCAACCAAGACCCAGGATTCAATGCGAGTCTACAATCTCACAAAGTAATCCATAAAACAATCCTCAACCAAATAAGAAGCATAAGTAAAAAGCCATTTGAAAATGCATTATGCAATTCATGATGTATGTTTGCATTTTCCACATCCTTTCCACACTTACCGCATTGAAGACCAACCCTCACTGGGTTTATTCAGAGGTTTATCCCTATGTTCCCTCTAAGCGATGTGGACAAATGCAATATGCAATGTTTATTTCACTTTTTCCTACACCACATTGAAGACTAGCCTCAATGGGTATACATACCTATTAACACCACTCAGCAGTATTACACAATGGATAGCTTACCACACATTTATGTAGATGATAATATGCAATACATTTTCCCCACACAAACCACTAACAACACATACCATGTCAATTCACCACTTGAAATACAATTAAACATAAAACCCATTATTCCATAAAATAAACCCCACAAAATTGATAAATATGGCTGTAACCCAAGAGGGGGGGTGAATTGGGTAAAATAAAAATTTATTTAAAGATAATATGAAGTTTAAGATAATTTAAAGTTCAGTAGCAATATATTGACAAAACAGAAAACAAAGTGATATGAAGATGAAGAAAGATGTTAAGTATTTAAACAATTAAAAGACTTTAAGCAGTTAAAAGAATAAGGAGGAAAGATAAACACAGATATTTATACTAGTTCAGCTTAATCCAAGCCTACATCCAGTCCCCAAGAATATATCTTGAGTATTTCACTATGAACCACAAGTTTATGCAGAAGGGCACTTGTGAGCCACTACAACAGAGATCTTTTCCTTTCCAAGGGTGTCTCTCCCCTTCACAAATTTGTTTTCTTACAAAAACAAACTCCAAGAAAGAACTTCCTTGATACACTCAAAGAAAAACAATTTTCAGATGCAAACTCTCAAAACAGAGTGAATATGACAGTAGCAAGCTCTTTTGTAATACACAGATTTGACTTCAGGGATATATATTACACTTGATTTTTCTAATCTGTTGCTAATAACCTCCTTAAGATAGATATTTAAAGACTAGGAAGAAATAGAGCCGTTGGAGATAAATTACAAAATAAATCATGTATTACGTCAGCAAAAACTAGCTGTTAGAGTCTTTTACGATGTCGGTGGTCGACCAGTGTGGCACGTTGGTCGACCAGTGAGCTCCAGAATTGAAACAACAGGTATGTTGGTCGACCAGTCATATTGCATTGGTCGACCAGTGCTTGATTTCTTCTTCTATTGGAGTTGGGTGGTCGACCAGTGGAGTGGTGGTGGTCGACTAGTCTTCAAAACAATCTTCTTGCTGGAACACGATGGTCGACCAGTGCTTCAAGGAGTGGTCGACCAATGAGTGGCAGTGATGATTACTGAAGTTCATTGGTCAACCAGTGTATGAAGAGTGGTCGACCAGTGTATCACTTGTTGCTGATATATTACTTCTGTCATCCATTGGTCGACCAGTGCATCCATGGTGGTCGACCAGTGTAGCACTCGTTAATGATAATTTACTTCTGCCATCCATTGGTCGACCAGTGTAGGCATGGTGGTCGACCAGCGTGATATTACCATTCTGATCTTTTGCTTCTGTAAACCGTTGGTCAACCAGTGCAGGCAAGGTGGTCGACCAACGTGATGCTGAAATGTATAAGAGCTTTAGATATGAACTATTTTAAGTTGATTTGTCAATCATCAAAATTAGAGAGTGCTTTAAATGCAATGAGTTCAACAAAAATAACTCCTACAATCCTTCAATAAATTTCCTTAATCTAGTTATTTCCACTAACTAGGGAATTTCATTGATGATTTACCAATTATGGTGTGAATGAGATCTATATTGACTTGGCCAAATAATTTAATAAAATTTAAATGGCAAGGTCATCTACTCAGCTCAATGCCGATAAGATTTACCATATAAATAGTCCCAAGAGACAAAGCCAAAGAAGCTCCCAAGTCACCTGGAATCAACCCAAATCAATAACTAACTAAAATGAAGAAAATCCTTACTACTAACATTGATCTTTAGTTATTCATTTAATCATAACTCTTAACTGGTAAGGATTTTTAAACAAATCTTATACTATTAGAAACTAGACTCAAAGAACTTTACAACTATATAAAGTTTGTTAAAAACAGAGTCTGAACGAAGGAGTTATGACTATTTGAAAATAGACCAAGGGGCAGTCCAGATGGCTGAGGCGCCCTACGTGGCACCTGGGGCGCCAGACACCAAACTTTCTGCCCAAATTTATGTTCTTGGCACGACTCAAGGGTGGAGCCTGAGGCGCCACGACTTCCACTTCGCGATTTCTTTACGGATTTGGCTCAAATCTAGTCAAATCTTTGCCGTTTTCCATGATTTCTTTTATGGAATCTCATCCTTAATGTTTAATAAGTGTTTAGACACCAAAATTTCCAATTTTCATTAGCAAATGAAGCTGAAATCTCAATTTTACCCTATATACCCTTAAAACTAGAAAATAGAGAAATAGGTTAGGAAATTGGAATCCTTACCTCGATTCCTTGCTTTCCCTAGGTTGTTTGGCCTTCAATGCCTCGCCCCACTACCGGAGAAAGGTTCTTTGAAGCTCGTTGAGGATTTGGGTAGAAAGGTAGAGAGAAGGAAGAGAGAAGGGAGAGAAGAGAGAGAGTAAGGAGAGAGAGAGAGGAAAGTGAGAAATGAGGAAAAAGGCGTGGGCACCTATATATATCTATCTAGGGTGAAATTACTATATTACCCCTAGGTAACTCTCGATTAACCTTAATGGTAACAAACTCATAATTTCTCCAATTTGGATATTTCCTATATTCTAAGTTCTACCTAGCTCCTCATTTTACTTTAGACTCTCTTTGGACCTCATAGGTACTCAGCTTCCTCTATGCCTCATGATTACTATCTTTCTGTTCTTTGTCTCTCTACTCTATCTCCACGAAATTTCTTCTTTCTCTTATCTTTCCTCAATCCTCAATAATATTATCCGTAATAAAATACTCTGTTCAATTATTTATTTCCACTTCCATAAATAATATTCAAAAAGAATAAATTAAATATAAAAATAAAAATTAACCAAATAATTCCACTAAAAATAATGGAAATTTTCATTACCACAACCGTAATACCGCCAATTACGTGATTCCAAAATTGGCGGGTATTACATCAACATAGCACCATTTTGATATTATTTACCTTCTCTTTTGATCTCTATCTTGCCTAAACTTGCATTGCTTAACCCATGTTTTGGTTAGTTAGGGTTAGTTTAGGTTTTCTTAGGGCTTCTAATAAACTGAGTGGTTTCATGATTCAGAATTGATGTTAATTGATATTTTTTGTTTTTTCCTATAGGTTGATTTAGTGAGGAGCTTATACAGGAAGATGGTCCTATCAGAGTTGTATTTCTGAAGACATTGGAGAATTGTCTATCTTTTACTGCTATAGCGGTGGACCTATGCCGCTATAGCTATGAGCTCTACACTATATGCTTTGGGAGTTGTTTTCTTTGCCTCCCACCTCTATAGCTGCGGATTAATGCCGCTATAGCAGTGGCCACTGGAACTAATGATCTGAAGCTATACACTCTGCCTCTCACTGCTATAGCAGTGGAACTGTGCCGCTATAGCGGTGGGCCTTACACTTTCAGGACTTTTAAATGACTACCACCACTATAGCGGCAATCACGGTTCTCCAGCGCTCTATTTCTGGTATAAATAGCGAAAGGGTAGGTTTCCTAGGTTATTTTGAGCACGGGAAGGACTGGAGAATGCCAAATTAGCTGGAGGAAGAAGAGGAATCTTATTCCGAAGCTCTCTAGCCTTAATTTCCGTCAATTTAACCTCAGTTTCATGGAGTTTTCCCACTGTTCTGCTATTTTTTGTAGTTTTGTAGTCATGAGTAGCTAAACTTCTATTCTAGGGTTACTATGAACTTAATTTTAGATTAGGAGTTGTGTTTCTCTTTGTACTTATGATTTCTTTTGAATTAATTCCTTTCATTCATCTACCATGTGCTTGCTTTAAATCTGATCAACTTATAGCTTGCATGTTGCTTTCACCAAACTTTGGCAAAGGAGACGTTTGTAGAACATTGATTGAATACAGCGAGTGCTTGAACCTTAGAGGTTTTTGCTTGTTAACTCATAGGAATATTAGTTAACCTCGTTTAATCAAATTAGGTTGTTTCTTATTAGGCTTAGTCAACACAAGGAATTACGTAGGTATTGAGTGGCTTAATCTATAGATTTAGAAAAACTATTTTAAGCTATTAGGAAACCTAAGATTCAGGTGTATAATTGATTAGAATTGCAAGTGCTAGAGGGAGTTTAGCAATTCCTAGGATGAAAGAAGGAGATTAGTATCCCTAGGCCTTTTATTGAATTAATTTCATCTAATTTTGTGTGTATGTTCATTGTTATTTGCAAAAAGTATAAAAATATTTTGTTGCTTGAATTTTAGTTTTCAGTTCTTAACTTAGAGCTGTCTTCGATCCAAATTTGCTCATCTAACTAATACACTTAAATTTATTGAGTAATTAGCGAGTTAGTCGTCGTGCGAACAATATTCTTACTCTATTTTCACTATATTACTTGTGCGACTAATGCGCTTACCAAATCACTAACAAGTTTTTGGCACCGTTGCTGGAGACTAACAATTTTAGCTAATATTCTAAGAAATTTGAAGGTGCTAGATTAGATACTTCTCTGCTGTGTGTCATGTTTTGTTTAGTTTTCTTTCTTTTCTTTTCTTTTCTTTTCTTTTCTTTTCGTTTTGGTTATTTAGTCATTTTAGTTTTTCTTGTGTTGATTTGCTGCTTTGGTTTTTCATTGCTAATTAGTGTCTCCTTACTATGCATGCAAGATACCATTAACCAAGCTGATCTTCTCTTAGAACTTGAAATTGAGAGACTTACGAGGAGAAATAAAAAAGAAGCTAAAGCTACAAAAATCCAAGAGGGGCAAGTTTCTCTAGAAGAAGAAATGGTAGATGATAATTAGAATAATGGGGGTATCAAAAATAATGGAGATAATGGAGCTAGAATTGGGCAACAAGAAGAAGATCGAGCTGTGTTGGATTATGCTCTGCCCAATAATGCTAGTCACACTTCCATCATAGTGAAACTTCCACTCTAGACCAACAATTTTGAGATTAAGGTGATATTGCTGAATTTGGTTTAACATAATCAATTTGGAGAAGTCCCATGGAAGACCCGAATAACCATATCATAAACTTCCTGGATATTTGTGATATGGTTAAGCTGAATGGTGTAAATGACGATGCTATTCGCCTCCGCTTGTTTCCTTGAGGGATATGGCAAAGAGTTGGTTGAATGCTCAAACAAGAGGGAGTATCACTACACGAAATGAAGTGACCAAATCATGGTATTCTAGAATGGCAACAGCTCACTACCTTTCAAAGTGGCCTTATTCTGAGACTCGTGATAAATTGGATATCGTAGCTAGCAATGCTTTGATGGTGAGGTCGATCAAACAAGTTAAAGGAAATAATTGAGACCATGAAAGCAAGTCAGAATGCTTCCTACTGAGCCAAAAACATGTCAAAGAAAGGAGTCTTGGAATTATATACTCTTAATGATTTATTGGCTCAAAATGAAGTGTTAACGAAAAAAGTTCACATATTATGTTTAAGGCAACAAGAACTGGCAAGAGTAAATGCATTGGTTACTCCAGAAGCAAAATGTGATTTTTGTGGGGGGCTTATGTCAATGGGTGTTGTGAAGAATTTGCTTCAATTGAGCAATGGAATTATATGGGTAATCTGCAAAGGAACCAAAACAACCTGTATTCCAATACTTATCATCCGAGCTCAAGAAATCACCCAAATTTCTCCTAGAGCATCATTGCTTGAATCCCTTAGCCTCATCTTCTGGTAAGCCATCCCATCCTCTTGGCTTTAACAACCGGAGTAATTATCTTCCCCAAAATAGAGCTCTACCACTACAAGTGGAGAAGGAGTCACAAATGGAAGAAATATTCATAAAATTTATGGAAAGGACAGAGGCGATAAGTCAAACCCAGAGTGTTGCCATCAAGAATCTAGAAACTCAAATGGGCCAATTGGAAAGTGCTTTGAACAATAGGGTGCAAGGTAATCTTCCCAGCAATACAGAAAATAACCTAGTGCAAGCCAATTACATTGCCGAGTGGAAAGCAACTTCCTAAAGTTTCTACTTCGAACGTTTAGAAGCAAGATGATGGCCTTAACAATCATGAAAGTATTGAGGAGCAGCCTCAACAGAAGGTAAATATAGATGAAAGTGAATCTCAAAAGATCAATGACAAGAAGAAAGTAATAGTGAAAAGAAATCTAAGGGGGAATCATCTATACCTTCCTCTTTTTTTTCAAGAATTATCCCACTTATCCCCTTTCCTCAGAGGTACAGAAGCTAAACTTAGACCGACAATATAAAAAATTCTTGGAGATTTTGCAGCAACTTCATATTAACATCCCATTTACAAAAGCATTGAAATAAATGCTTAGTTATGCAATGTTTATGAAGGATGTTCTGTCAAGAAAAAGGCATTTAGATGAGTTTGAGATTGTTGCAATGGCTCAAGAATGTAGCATCATTCTCCAAAAGAAGTTACCTATAAAAATGCAAGACCTGGGTAGTTTTGTAATCCCACGCAATATTGGGAAAAATTTTGCCAAAAAAGCATTGTGTTTGTCACGACCCTAAACCTAGCACGTGACCGGCACAAACAATGCCTAGCCTACATCATCGTAAACCTAACTTACACTAAGAACCTTTGTTCTATTCGTTAGCTCAACTACACTTTTGGCTTAAAAACAATTTGACTTACAACTAAAAGAATAGAAATTTCTTTTCTTTCATAAATCCGTATTCATAAGCATTTAAATAAATGAATGCTTTTACACTTAGCTTTTCAAAATGTCAAATCATAAATTACAATCTTTTGTGCTAGATCCTACTAAATTCTTACATAAATACATTTTATAGAGTGACCTACCTGATTATAGAGCCTTGCTACGATAACCTAACTTGACATGATCCTAGAGTACTCTATCTTACCCCGATCAATAGGGAGGTGTCCTTGATACGAACATTGTCAGTTTGTGGAGTCTTCTTGCACCTGAAACTATGAGGGAGTGAGTCCAACAACTTGACTCACCAAAAAATAGCTCTACAACGAAGATATAAAAATAGGTATGCATGCAGTAGTATATGAATACAAAGTGTAGGAAGATCATGACACTCAACTAATACAATGGTAATGATAGCTAGGCTTTTCACGGCACATACACAAATGTCTCATACTCATTGGAATTCATATATATTTTATGTATGGGGCAGACATGACACACACCAATATAGGAAACAATCGGGCCTTCATGCACTTTTACATGTACAATATCTTTCTTATGTTTTTGGTTCTATACTAGCATTAATGCTATGGGACTACATCGAGAACCTAATGCCATAGGCATTAAACTAGGCTATCAGCACCCAATCATATTTTTGTTAAACATTCCTCACAAAGGAGGCACATATATGAAATAAAGGCAATCATAAATCATCCCATACCAAATGCAGTAAATGATAGGAATCATAAAAATATACTACAATTAATCTCTCTGTCTTACCCTCACATCATGAATGAATATGAGTCATTTACATAGGATCAATGTCAGTCAACTTAATGAAAATGAAATACACTATTATACTTGTATGAAATCAAAATACATCCAAAGTCCAAAATCATATAGAGGTCGGAGGCCAATCGATTCCTAAGCAACTCAATGACCACAATGCACGAGTCTATACTGTGTGTGCAGCAACATGAGACCAAGTATATCAAAGCCAAACAGTACCATACATAACCAAAGCATACATAATCATTCGTATAGGAAGCAATCCATGTAATGATAGGCCAATCGATTCCTAAGAAACTCAACAAACATAAGGCACGGCTCTTACTGTGCGTGCAGCAACGTATGACCGAAGACATCAAAGCTAAACCATTTTATGCACCAAAGCATACATAATCATTTATATAGGAAGAAATCCATGCAATGGTAGGCCAATTGATTCCTAAGCAACTTAAGAACCCTAGATCAATTCTCAAGTGACCCAAATTAATTAAGGATAAATCAAACTTAACTAAGGATAAACAATTAAGGGTAAGTCTAAAGAGAGTTTGACTCAAGAGTTCAATTGAGCTCTCAATAGACTTTTCCACCAATTGTTCACAAAGAGCAGTAAACTCTGACTAAAGGGTTACTGGAGTGTAAGATTAAAGATTTGACTTTGAACTTTAATTAGAGCCAAAATAAGTGAGAAAAGAAATTCTCTTATAAAGGTTTGATCACTTAAGTTTTTGGTAATTTGACTAAATAGATCTTTAGTTGCCAGCTCATGGTTTGGTTGGGCTTGTGAACTATCTTGCCCAGCTAGTTGCTCCTCTAAAGTGGGTGGAAGTGGATTTGCCATAGAAGAATCTTGAAAGGTCTATGAAAGAGCGGTCGTAGAAGAGATGCATTTAGATCAAGATGAAATTGAGCACAAGGATGGGGGAGAAAGAGAGAGAGAGGTCAAAGGAAGGTTGTAACTGATGATGGTTGCTTAGCCTATGGGATGTTAGCTTTGAAATCACTGAATTTAAACCATGGCTTTATGTTCTTACCACTTGTGAAATATTGAATTCAATTCCCCTATTTATGAATTCAAAACATGATTTTACACTTCAATTTAATGGGAGAAATTAATTTCTTTTAATTTTTTACAATTAAATATGACTAGCCATTATTAACTGTCTACAATTTACTTTATCGATTGAGTTTGCTCATTCTTATTTTCGTCAACGCAAATAACTTGATGCGGCAAGCCAAATGATTGCCATGATTCGGATGTTCCAAAATAGATTTTGGAATTAAAGAACACAAAATTAATTAATTAGGATAGATTAAAACCTAAACCCATTGGCTATAGAGAGCCAAGAACCTAAGGTATAGAGTAAAACCTAGACCCGTTGGCTATAGAAAGGCAAGAACCTAAGGTATAGACCCTTGAGCCCATTTCCTATAAAAAGATATAACCCAAGAGATAAGATTGAATGCCACAAGGAGTTAGAAACTTTCGATAAGTTGGGAGGATAGAGAGACATGATTCTCACGAGATAATCTTCATTCACTACCTTGGTTCTTGCCACAAGGGGGCAAGTTCCCTTTTGTAGAGAACAAATACCAACCACATCATTAATACAACTACCAACCACCTCATTAATACAACTAACTACAGATCTCAGTAATATTACTGCAACTATCAACCTCTTTCTAAATGAGCCTTCTTAAAGATAAGATAACAAATCCCCAAGCCTAAAATACAATCTGAAAGAAAAAGGCCTTTATATTGCTTAAGTCTTTCTTGGCCCAAATGCATGTAATTACACTTCCAAGGTCTTCTTGGGCCAAATGCAATTCAACTCCTCTTTAACAAGCCCATTTAAGGCTTCTTTGATTCCTCTAGCCCGCGCTCTTGTAATTGGTCTACTTGGAATATGCAATGGATCCTTTGTAGTGTTTCAATTAGGGTGATCCTGACCTTGATTCACATCACAACTGTGCTAACAACTTCCATCATGACAATATTTATACAATTAGAACTTATAAATTGTATAACTTATAGGAATTGATGACCAAAATTTTGTTAATTGAAATTTGAAAATTGTAGAAGTTACAAAATACCCTTTCAGTTAACTGGAAATAGTTTCAGTTGATTGAAACTTGCGTAGAAATAAAAAAAATGAAAAAAAAATGAAAGAAAAGAGACACATACAATAATTTATCCTAGTTTGAACAACTTATCCTACATTTAGACCTCTTAAGGGATTTTCTTTAATTACTATCTAACCAAACTACAAATACAAGAGAGATTTCCCATCTCACCTTGAACTTTTAACAAACATTTCTTAACTTTTCTTCAACTAACTTTTCCACACTCAAGATTCAAGAACAAAAGAGAAGAAGATATCAACCATGAAGGGACTACAAGTAAGCTCACTTCACTTGCTCTCAAAGGGAAAACATGAGATATTGATATACAAAAACCCTAAATCAATTCTCAAGTGACCAAGTTAACTAAGGAAAAATCAAACTTAACTAAGGAGAAACAATTAAGGATAAGTCTATAGAGAGCTTGACTCAAGAGTTCAATCAAGATCTCAAATAACTTTTCCAATAATTCTTCACATAGACCAGTAAACTCTGACTTAGGGTTAGGGGAGTTCAAGATTAAAGATTCAACTTTGAACATTAATTAGAGCCAAAATTAAGTCAGAAAAGAAATTCTCTTATAGAGATTTAGTCTCTTAAGTTTTTGGTGATTTGATTAAGTAAATCTTTAGTTACGACCTTATGGTTGAAAATTGGTTGGGGTTCTGAACCATAATGCCCAGCTAGTTGCTCCTCTAAAGTGGGTAGAAGTGGATTTCTCATTGAAGAATCTCAAAAGGTTTATGAAAGAGAAGTTGAAGAAGAGATGTATTATATCGAGATGAAATTGAACACAATGAAAGAAAGACAGAGAGAAAGAGAGATGTAAAAGGAAGTTGTAACTGATGAGGGTTGCTTAGCTTATGGAATGTTAGCTTTGAAACCACTGAATTCAGACCATGGTTTTCTATTCTTACTACTTGTGAAATTTTGAATTCATAACTCCCGTTAATGAATTTAAAATTTAATTTGGACTTTAATTTAATAGGTAATGATGAATTTGTTATTTTTTCCAAATAAATATGATTAGCCATTATTAGCTGTCTAGCACTTAAAACTTGCAAGAATAATAATAGAAAATGAAGAAAAGACTAGAGAGAGTGGATCACAGAGCACCATATGGTGATGTGGTGTGTGGCTTCAACATCGCACGTGTGATACTATCACTCAAGGCATCAAAGGATTATTAAAGCAAGGACACTGGGTACCTGAGTATTTTATTAATGGACAGTAAGCAGTCAAAATATTTTAGATAATTAATAGAGTTCTTCTTACTTCCTTTATAGTGATAGGTATTACCTTTTCTATCTCTACATAATCTATTTATCATCAATAAAAAAATATTTTTTCAAATATTTGAAATAATATATTAATTAGGGAGAGTGGCCACATTTGGCATTTTGGATAAATTTGAGGAGGGAAATTAGAGAAGAAATTGAAAAGATAAGGGTAAATTATTTGAAAAGAAATATGGGGCGAGAAAAATTTTGAAAAAAATTGATGGAAATGAAAAATATTCTAAAGAGGGAAGAAGATTAACAAATTGAATGCAAAATTGATATTACTTTTATAAAATGTGTGTTTAATTGATTAAGTGGTAGAGAGTTAGAGACAATAGATATACTATATTTTTTTTTATATATATAAAAACTTAGATGTAATATATTTTGAACATTTTGTGCAACTCAAAAAAAAAATCACAGTTGCAAATGACTGCAACCCGCATTATAGTGTTCACATATCGCAACACTCACAATTGTAGTAACCGCAACGTGACTCAATCACAATTTAAAACCATGTATAGTTCAAGTGATATAAAATTAGGTATTGTAGGGTTAAGGTATTTGAGTTTAAACACATTCCTCCAATCATCAAACAATTTAAATAAAGACCTATACGAATATTTTATTAATATCTCCAACCAAAATTAAACATCTAATTGTTAATTGATCATTACATTGAACATTCAAACTAACAAAGCACCAAGCTTCCAAATTTAAACAATTAATCTACATGTATTCCTTGGCTTCTATATATAGATGTAGTTCCCTAATTTAAAGACTTTGATTAAATCACATATATGACTTCTTTTCAGAGTTCTTTTCATTAATTGAAATCTAGGGTTAACATTTGGACATTTATTTTCTTGCTACCATTCTGCTCCATCTCCCCATTAATTTTCCAGGAAAATTAAAACATAGCATTTTATAACTTTAGGCTTAACGCAATACTACAGTACTCTAACAATAATATTATCAATACAGTCGACTCAAACACGAATTAAAATGCTACAAGTCTTATAACTCATCTTCTGAGCTATCATTGGGTTCATATAAACTCATATTCATCATATTTTGAGAACTCGTAATGAAGAACTGGGTAACCATTGCATGATCCATCTTTAGTTTCTTCTTTTTCTTATGGCCACAAGACTTACATTTTGTTTTACCTGGTGATGCACTGGGAGTATCACTTGCAATCTACAATGAAAACAAAACAGTAATTAAAATGATTGAAACATATAATGATTCATGATCATTTATTAGATGTCAAGTAGATTAGTCCTTAAAAATTTAACTTCTAACTTAGTATACATTGTTACTTAGTTGCTCCTTAAAGAAGATTAAATAGACAATTTGGTCCTACAAAAGAAGAGTAATTTGTACTTAGTCTATAATTATAATAACTAACTTATTCATTTAACTTCAAGGATTGAACAATAAGAAAAGAGTAAATATACAAATCGATCTTTGAAAAAATACATTTTTTATTATCAAGTACTTGAAATTTAAGTTTGAACAAGGCAATCCTTATAAGTTATAGACTCTGTACAATAACTAACTTATTCATTTAACTTCAAGGATTGAACAATAAGAAAAGAGTAAATATACAAATCGATCTTTGAAAAAATACATTTTTTATTATCAAGTACTTGAAATTTAAGTTTGAACAAGGCAATCCTTATAAGTTATAGACTCTGTACAAATAAATCATTTTGTAGAACTAAAGTACATATTTATTTATTGACTAACTTAATAATAATGTCTAACTAATTCATACCATTCAGGAATTAAATGAATAAAGTCAAACTTAAAAATACTGCACAATCAAAACCCATGTATCTTTTAATAGGGACTACATTATAAATATATTTGAAAAGAAAATATATCTTTCTTTAACCAATTTGGACAAGGTTACTTACCATGGCTTCTTTCTCCTTGTTTGTCTTACTTTGGGGTTTTAGAGGATATGCCTCAAACATTAGGAAGTTCACTACCTCTGTGATGGAACGAAATGATGCTCCAGATCTTGTGTGATGGTAGTACTATATAACCAGTTATCAGTATACTCTTAGATAAGCTTCACTTCTTGCTCTCAAAATAAAGTTAAACAATATGATTCAAAACAAGAGACATATCATCTTTCTATTGAGTACTATAATATTCCTCTTAGATATGTGTCAAAGTTTCTCTTCTATATGTGTTAAAGTTTCTCTTAGATATGTATGGTCTTTAATTTTGTGTATAATTTTTTACAACTCAACAAGTTAGCATTACATAATTAGTTCTTTTAAGAATTTTTTTAGACATGTTATGTATTAAAAAAATTGGTAACAAAAATATAAAGAATTATATATAAGTCTAGTCCTTAAATAAAACTTAGAATGTAAATTTTATATATCTCAACCAAGGAAAACTTACAACATCACGCATCCCATTAGATCGCTCCCTTTGTTCAAGGGTCCAATTCTCAAGTCTTTCAATGAAAGAAAATCTACAGTACTTATTGGTGCGGCTTGCTTGTTCCCTGTTTAAAGATAACTAAAAAATAATTTGCCATGAAGGACTGGTTAGAAATTTGTAAAGTATATATGTTACTGATCACATATGTATGGGAAGAAGATGAGCTTTCCAGATAAAACCAAAAACTAGCTACGTACATTGTCTAGGTTAATGTTATCCAAATAACATATTTCTGGAAGCTCGTAAGACACAGAGATTTCCCCGACAACCTTTGTGGTTATTTTCCTCCCTTTTTTCTTCGAAGCCTATCAACAAAACCATGGAAATTAATCAATAGATTAAGGTGCATTCAATTGATAGGATTGAGCTACATACATTGACTAAAAGGTCTTTGTTTGGTTTGACTTTTACTATTAAGGTTCTTTTGTTGGTTGATACTAAATATTTTTTTAACAACTATTCGATGTCCGAACACCAAATCACATGTGTTGAATAATTCAAATTCAAGTTGAGAATGACCACAATGGATGACAAAACTCTTCCTATCAAATTTTAATCGAATTTCATTCTCACTTTTTGTCATAGATCATTTCAACGTAAAAGTTTGCATTGTTAAATGAAAGTATATATTTAATAGTTTTTATTATAATATTTAATAAAGTTAAAATAACCCTACTGCTTAGCTCAAAGTTAGAACAATCTATCTATCTAACTCAATTCTTTCTAATTGAAAAAGAACGTCAACACATTGTAAATGTTGTTTTGTAGAAATTATATATGAGCACTTCTATTATCGATTGTAGATAACTAAAGACAAAGGAAGGAAAAAGTTTTTCTTTTGTTATTGTTGAAATTTTATTTTTATTAAGGTTTGAGAATAATTTACCTTTCATTTCTAATCAAATTTATCTTGTTGAAACATGAGATTAGACACACATATAGTGACATGACATAATACATAGGGCCCGTTTGGTAACCAGGAAAGAGTAGGAATAGAAAGGAAGTAGGAAAATGGAAAGGAAAAGAGAATGGAAGAGGGAAAAGAAAAAGAGAAAAATATATGTTTTGGTATGAGATGGAAAATAGCATAGGAATGGAATGTTTACTGTGTTTGGTATGCATTTTTTTAAGAGGGAAGAAAGGAAAAATTAGAAAGAAATAACTAAAGTAACCCTGGAGTTATTTGCCCTAATTTTGAATCAAAAGACCCCAATCATATTTTAGCTGCCATGAACCTCCTACCCAATAGCGTCAACCCCTTAATCATTGCCAGACCCCCTGTCTATATTCATCATCGTCTTCTTCTCTCTTTCTCTCTCTCTCTCTATATATATACTGTGTCTATATTCATCGTCGTTGTCAACCCCCACCCCAGCTCCTCACACCCCCCATTTCCCTCGATAATGAACCCTCTCTATTGCATCTATATTCACCATCATCGTTGACCCCAGGTCCTTCACACTCCTTATCTCCCTTGACAGTGAACCCTCGACACCATGGACATCTCCTTCGATGCCAGTGAGATGAATGGATGCTTCCTTCGACAGACTTCAATCTCCAATCACCTTACTGTCAATTCTATTTTCTTTCCTCTTTGAAGTTAAGAAGAAACAATAATTGAAAATGAAATAAAAGGGATTTTAGTTTGAGAAATTGAGATGGAGATTGCTACAATTTTTCTTGCGAAGTCCACAAGTCTGTGAAACTCCTCCAACACAGACAAGCGTCGCTCAAACACTTTCTTGATTCGTTCATGTAGGTCTTCCGAAGGGCAGAAGAGGAATTGCACAGTGAACAGGCCTCTTTTTCATTTCTGCGAGCTCATTTCCATTGATGCTGAGATGGAAAAAACTGTGCAAAACATATGGAAACCAGAATTCCATTTTCCTTGAAAGTACTTTGCCACATTTCATACCAAACGTAGGAAAAAACGCACAGTATGGGAATAGAGAACTCCTTTCCAGCATTTTTTTAGGTACTAAACTGGCCCATATAGTCATATATGATAATGACACAAACATTATATATAAGCATAGCAAAACTAGATCAAATAAGACATAACACAAAGATATTGACATTGTAGGATTGACAGAACGATGTAAGATGAAACATTACACAATATAAAACATTGGGCTTCACAAAACTAGATAAGATAAAATAAAAACACAAATTTTGTAAGCACAGCCAGATCAAACATGCCTCATTCTTTGAAATGGTCTAATGTTTCATAACCTATAAAACCTCATTTTGAATGATCTTAGATGTTCATTAATAATCACAAACATAAACTATCATACTAAGAATTTGAGAACAAGCAAACTTACAGTGTTTGGTGTAGTATAAAACTCTTGGGGCACTACAACAGATAGTGGTACAATAGCCAATGCATAATTAGGCTCAGAAGCTTCTTCGTTGATCCTTGCTTGGCTTAAAGCCCTCATCTCTTTGATTGATTTCTATGATCCATACAAAACAATTAACAAAACTATTAAAAACCTAAATAATATCCCAAACTAAGGATTCAAATTTGAGTTCTTAGAGAAAAAACTAAGTAAGAAAAGAAATTCACTTACAGAAATTTGCTCCCTTAGATTTTGAGAAATTATTCCTAATTGATCTTCAGTGACCCCATTGTTGAACATCGGGTGGGGTACTAAATCTAAGCCATCCAAGTGCTCCTCCAAAGTGGATTGAACCAAAGGAACATGATTGTTTTCCATTGATGAAACTCAAGGGTCTCTTAAAGTGAGAGATTGGAGAAAAGAGATATGATAATGGATTCAAATCAAGTACTGTGGAGGCCAAGGACGAGATTTCAGAGAGGGGGAGAGAGATAGAGATGTTAAAAAAGTTGTGACTGATGAGGGTCATGTACTTTCATCTAAGAATGTAAGTTTTAAAAAATGATGATAAATATGAGCTCGGCTTTTTTACTGGGTCAAAACTTTGTTTGGTCAAGTAAGGTCATCCGATTATGTGAATTTCACACCAGTTACAGGGGTCCCACCTACTAATCTTGATTAGATGTTCATGTTTAGCTAAGTAGGGTGCTGGCCAAGCAGAGGATCCACATGCAATAAATACAGCCCACGGTTTTGTGTTCTTACCCCTTGTGCTATATTGATTTTGATCCTCCATTAATGAATTCAAAATTTAATTTTGGATTTTAAATTTAATGGGTAGTAATTATTGCTTTCTTTTCTTTCTAAATAATTAAATATGATAGGCCATTGATTGTCTTAAAGATTACCTAATTGGCTGAGTATGGATACTCATCGAAAATTTTGTAACCCCTTAGTTCAATGTATTGTTACCATTTGATGTTTTATTGTGAAGATATTTATTTGTGCACATGTATAAAGTCAATAATTTAAAATTCTGATTAAAAAATGTAACAAGACAAAAATAAACTAAATTTAACACAAATGGAAAAAAATATGTTCTTATCTTCTAAAATTTCTTTTTTTTGACAATTTTTAAAATTGTTAGAAACTTATTACAAAGGGGCAATTTTGCTTTTGTTTAAAATTGTCGACCAGCACTTAGTCATTAAATTATTATTTTAAATTTTATTTGAATGAAGATATTTTAATCTAAACTAAAGAAATTTTCTTTTCGTTATATATGATTATTCAAAAAAAAAATTTCCATGATCTCTCATCAAAAAGAAAATAAATTATACTACATTTTAAAATATTTTTTATGTTAATTAAATGTTATTTAAAAAAATCTTTTTTTCTTAAAAACTAACTTTTCCCTACCTCTCTTCAACATAAACAACTTCACTAGCAAATCACCTTCATGACAAAATATATTCAGTTAGAATTTACGACTTATATAACTTGTAGGGATTGATGACATCTAGAAAGGGTGAATAGGTGTATAAATTAGTAAATTTAAATTATTTTCAAAAATATTTTTGTCATATTTTCAGTTGACTAAAAGACTTCCAAGTCAAGAACGCCTCCTCAACAACAAAAAGGAATTGCGCATCGCAACTGTAGATGCTCAAGCACACCAACATATCCAATAGTGCGAACCGAATGCTGCAGAGGTCAATGAGAGCTTAGGCCTAGACGTAAAGACCCTCACTCAATAGTTATTGGCCAATGTAACCCAACAACACATCAAGATTGAGGTCTCCCAACAGTCTAGGAATGAGGTCGGCCAGGTCAACAAGTAGATCTGAGTCTAGGTACAAGACTAATTGTCCTAGTTCTTGAACAATACCTTACTCCCAACACTAAGATCTCTCTTTTTTTTTTTTGGGTTCTTGAATGATCCAACGACCCAAGTCTTAGTTGGTTTGTCACATCCCAAGCAACACATGTAGGACCAGAAAGATGATTAGGACCTGGGTGAAGATTAGGATGTGGACTAGGGCCCTACTAGCTAACTTAGGTATACACTTTCACTTTACATGTATTTGATATTTGTAAACATTTTTTTAGTATTAATGAAATATGGTTGCACAATTTTTCCCTATAATTGATATTTTCTAGCTATAGGCAAGTTAATAAAATGGAAATGAGAAAAAAATGATACATAACATATTTTGCCAAAACTATTAAGCAAATAGCCAGGAAACAAAGAAAAATAACGAGGGAAAGCGAGACCACAAAAAGTAATTAAGAGCAGATTAGCGAGGGACTTGTAGTGGTATGATATAGTTTTCTTTTAAAAGATATACTTTAATTTGAAATAATTAGGACATTTTGAATATAGACATGTTCATATTGATTTTGCATGCGATAAATGTGTTTTAAGACTTTAAAATCAAATTTCATAGTAGAAGGAATTTGTTCAAAATAATAAAAAATTTAATGTTACAAATATATAATACTTTTAAAAATATTTATGTTTTGTTATCATCAATGTCCATATCAATCCTTGGCCCGATGCTTGCTCCAGAAAATATGGCACAAAAAGGAGATACTTGTTTGTGTTCTTTAGAATATGTAATGCCCTTAAGTTAATTCCTTACCTCTTTATTTCCTATAATCTATACGCAAGGACACTCCTTTATCTAGTACAAACTTCAACAAGGCTAATTCTATTTAAAAGCCTTTTTCCATATTGCACGAGTGTATTTAGAATGAGAAGAATTAAAAAAGTGGAGGGAATTAAGGATTTTTTTAATTTAGATATACTTTATTTTCTAAAAGTATGTTTTGTTTTATTTTTTAAGAAAAAAAAGGTCACATTATTTTTATTTTTATTTTTTTAAAAAAGTCGGGCCATTTTAATCTAAATTATAATTTCTTGAGCTCAGTCTTATATCTTCTCAAGGCTCCACAAGTTGTCGGGCCATCGAGCCCAATCCATTTTAATACCTCTAACCATAGTTTGTAAAATTGGATTAGACTGGCCGACCCAAGTAATTGAACTGAGGATCAGACTAGGGTTCAGTCCGAATATGACTAAGAACTGATGGATTGAAGAACTTGTTAGACATGGTCAAGAACCGAGTCTGACTGAGAAGCTTTTTCTAGCTGCTGTTCATCAAAGGCTAACCTTCATCGAACTCGTCTCTGTTGATTGAACCTCTGTGGAGAAGAAGAAGAAGAATATATATATATATATATATATAGAGAGAGAGAGAGAGAGAGATTATCTTTGAAACTTGAATGTTGAAACTTGGAAGAGAGAGAGTGTGTGAGAAAGATCAGATTACCTTAACCACAATATACGTGATAGGAAGGAGGAGATGGAAGTAGTGTCAACAACATAGATATATTAATTAAAGTTGAGTCTATATTGCAAAGCGTGTTGGGAAGTGGGAATGTGAATTTTTTTAATATTTATAATTTATATAAAAAATTGATATTTTATATTAAAAGTATTATTTTAATTTTTAATATAATATAAATATACATATAATGGTATTTTTTCAAAAAAAAGAAAAATAATTCTTATTTATTAATATAAATTAAAATATATATTTAATTAGTATTAGTTCAACTACGATTGAACAGATATTTTCATTGGTTTAATTACCGATTTAATTTTTAAAACATTCCTTTACCCATCAAGAATGAAAAAGTCAAAATTACTTTGGACCATCCTTAGAACAATAATTTTCAATTTAGGTTGAGCCCTCAAACCATATCCAAATGAGAATTTAGAAAACAAGTATGCTCTGCGTTTAATCTCAGACCCAAATATTGTTATTTTGACCGTAAAAGATATTTTGAAAATGTGATAACTAAGTTGAACTCTAGCCTTGTAATATTTTTTAAAATAAGTTGGGCCTGAACTCTTAGAGCCTGTGAATTCTATTTGGAACACTAAGTAATTTTCAAAATAAGCTTCAAGCCTATATATATTTGAAGTTTTTTTTTCCTTAGAAGGTTGGCTAATGATTAAATTTACTTATCACTGGTAATGTCAATTTGGCTCGTAACCTGCAGGTCAGCCCAAGATTATTCATAAATAGATAATTTTGGGTTTTAAAAATTAGACATATTTAAAAACAAACTTAATAACCTGTTTAGATCACGAGCTAAAAAGACTAAACTTGCGGGACAGGCTATTTAAATTTTTTGTTTTTGTTCTTTTAAAAAAATATATTATTTAGTATAAATAATCTTATTTTATCACTTTTTTATATTTTATGACCTTATATTCAATAAATATAATATTTTTAGATATGAAAACTTTTGTAATTTTTTAAAACACATATGCAATTTTCAAATTTAAATATATTTAAATATAATTTTTTAATAAAAAAACACAC
The DNA here is from genome assembly GCA_037074585.1 of Biancaea sappan. Classification (NCBI taxonomy): domain Eukaryota; kingdom Viridiplantae; phylum Streptophyta; class Magnoliopsida; order Fabales; family Fabaceae; genus Biancaea; species Biancaea sappan. The sequence continues at coordinate 15,456,165 of CM073495.1, read as the reverse complement.
AAGCCTAAATAGGTTGACCTATTTTATCTTTAGGTTGTAACGGGCAGAACTAACACGTTTGACAGTGCTATTTGTCACAATACTTACAGTCACTCTACTATTAGATATGCAACAATATTATTGCTAATAAATACCAGCAGGATTGTGACGATGCCAACCTCACGAAATTTTCGTAAAATCTAACAATAATGGTTGAAAATCAAATTCTAAGATTATCCAAGAACATGTTTTAGAGGAGAGAAATCTATTGACTATATAAAACTAGAAACCAATATCATCAAATTGGGGTTAGAAATTGCAAGTTTGCACTTGGATACATGACAAATTCTCCCAAGAAAAATTTAGAGAGATATCTCACAAAGTTTGATCGATTAGAAGTCTAAAGTCCTGGCCTTGGAAGCTAAACAAAATTTGTAAGGAAAAGTTAGAGTCTTTCAAGTCTGATGAACTAAATTAAACAAAACTTTAAACTATTTAAGCCCAACTTAAAAACAAATTTCAAAAAAATGACAAACATAAACCAAGCCCAAATAATATATTACATTAAGTTTCACTTTACTAGGTGTAAACTTCACTTTCACATTCCAGATGACTTCATCTTCCTCTGCAATGGCTGCAACAAACTCCATTGTCCCAGTCACTATCATCGCCCTGTCTTCCTCTGCAACGACGTTGTCCTTTGCAACAGATCTGACAACCACCCCCGTCCTAATCACTATCAGTATTGCTCCGACTCCCCCAACCATCAATGCAACGTGACTTTTGTTCCAACACCTTCATCGGTAGTAGCTATCTTAGCATCAGTTGTAGCAAAGGATTTGTCGTACCATTACAAAAAATTTGACTTTCAGTGATCATTACACTACCAGAATGATTGAAATTTCTTACTGAAACTTTTTTACTGAAATCTATTGAATTAAATTTGTTGTCTATCTTCTTACTTTTTCCTACTGAAAAGCAGTAAGAAATAATAATTGTCCACCTCACCTCCCTCAATATAACTTTCCTACTGATAAGGCAACTAATACTCAGTAGATAATATTTATTTACTACTTTTTTGACTAAAGTCAGTCACTAACTTATATATGTTTTTAAAATAATTGTTTTTAAAGACGTGTTTATTAAAATAAAATTTTTAAATTTACTTTTAATATGAAAATTATATATTTAGAACAATTTTTTTGCAGATAAATATTTTATGAAAAAAAGTGGATATATATATATATAAATAATTTTTGTAATAAAACATTTTAATTATATTAATTTTTTTCATAAAAATTATTAAGTCACAAGGTTAGATAGGTTGCACAAATAAATATAAACCCAAAATAATCATATATTAATATATAAATATAAATGTAAATGAATTTTGTTATTTGAGTAAATTAAATTTTTTTTAAAATAAAAATTTGAATGATAAGAATTTTTTTTTAATTACACTTGTCAATCCACACATATATCATATGTATGGCTTAACTAGACAGGGGTCATGTGGCTTAACTAGACAGGGGTCATGTTGAGCCCACACACACACACACACACACACACACACACACACACACACACACACACACACACACACACACACACACACACACACACACACACACACACACACACATATATATTTGTGACTACACACACACACACACACACACACACATATATATATTTGTGACTACACACACACACACACACATATATATATTTGTGACTAGTCACCGTAGAATCATATAATGTATCTTTTTTATATTTTATTATGAAATTTATAATAAAAATTTAGTATCAATTAATTTTATTTTTAAAATTTTTTGTTTGTGTAAATTTTAGATAAAAATTATACTTTTTTTAATTTATAAATTTTGAATAACAAAAATATTTTTAAACGATAAACACTTTCTAAGCAAATAATTTAACATAAAAATAACCACTTTTTTAAAATTAAACAAAATAAATGAACCATATATTAAAATGATAAATTATAAAATAGAAATAAATGATAAATATTGCATTAAAAAAACAATTTTATGTGTGGCTCGAGAACATAATATATATATATATATATATATGTGTGTGTGTGTGTGAGGGTGTGCGTGCGCGCATCCGCGCATGTATATATATATATATAATAATAATATTATTATTATTATTATTATTATTATATATATATATATTATAATTATTTGTATAATTATTATATGTGACCCCCCAACACACACACACATGTATATATATATATTTATATATATAAGTAATTTACAAAATATTTTCTTTAGTTATATATATATATATATATATTGAGAATATTTTAATTTAACTAATTATTTATTAAAAAAGTTTAAAATTCAAAAAATAATTTTTTAAATTTAAAAAATAATTAAATTCATTATATATTAATTTATTGATATGCAAGATTAATTAATGTATAAATTATTAAATAAAAAATTGATACAAATATTTTAAATTATAAAGTGAATTTAAGAAAAAATATGTCAATGTATAATAATGTTATTATATATATATATATATAAACATATAAAGTTTCCTGAGGGAGGTGTAATATAAAAAATATATTATTTATTTTTTACAAAATATTATATTTATTTTTTTGTACATATATTAAGAATATTCAAATTTAATTAATTATCTTAAAAAATTTTAAAATTAGAAAATTAGATTTTTTTAATTTAAATAGAAATTATAGTTGTTATATAATAATTTATTGATATGCATGATTAATTAATTGATAAATTATTAAATTAAAAAAATGACACAAATATTTGAAATTATATGGTGAACTTAAGAAAAAAGATCTCAATTATTATTTTAAAGTTACTTATCATCAATACTTTAATAAAATTGTTAGTTTAGTAGTGCACCATTTGAAAAATAATCAAAATGAACAAAAGAAGATATACCTTGTAATTTGAAATCTTTTACATTAAAAACATTAAAATTTAAGTTATTAAAAATTAAAATTAATTATATTTTAAATTACTTAAAATATTTTTAATCATATTTATATATTTGTTATTATATGTATATACATATATAAATTTTCCATATATATAAATTTGTACATTTATATATATGCATACATTTATTTTATATATCTATATATATATATAAACATCTCCTCAAGCAAATTTTTGTATATATATATATATATATATATATATTTATATGTGTGTGTGCGCGCATGTGTTATTTTACAAAATAACATAATTTTTTTTGTGCGCGCGCGTGTACGAGCGCGTGTGTGTGGGGTATAAAATAAAAATAAAATATTTATTATATATATATATTAAGTATATTTAAATTTAACTAATTATCTTTAAAAGGTAAAAAATTAAAAAATATACAATTGTTTAATTTAAATAATAATTACATTCATTATATAATAATATTTTGATATACAAGATTAATTAATGTATAAACTATTAAATATAAAAATTGACTAAAACATGTTAAATTATAAAGTGAACATATATATCTTTTAAAAAAATTGTTAAAAAATTTGTTATGCTATATATATACAAGAATTCCAACCTACTCTTATTCTTACCGAATGTACGTGTAATTCAAAGTAGTAAGAGCAGAAGTACGATGTCTCATGTGTCAAGTATGTCTTACAAATAGAATCTTCCACCCGATATTTATTCTTCAGTGTTTTTTAATTTTGTTTAAAAACCTTTAAAATCAGAGGAAATAGTTTGTGGGCATTGAATCAATAGAAATTAAAATAGTAGAGAAAAATAATAGTAATTAATGATTGAATACCTCTCAAAATGATACATCCATCAATATTGAACCGATCCATCAATTTGAGCCTCATATGACAGATAGACAAGCAGATATTTCATTGAGTCAAAAAATTCCAGGAAAAATTATTCTTTCTAGCTTATAAAGGATGATAGGAATGCCGTGCTTCATTTGGGTTAGCTTGTCCACTCTCAACCTTGCTAAACGCAAATCTATGAAAAATTGGCCTATCTCAATGATAGGCTTACAAACTTGCTTAAGTAATGTGCTGAAAGCGATAGGCAGCATACATTCTATGAAAATGTGACTATCATGGCTCTTCAATTCTAATAACTTTTTGTCCTTCAAAAAAAACACATCCTTACAAATTTGAAGAATATTTATCAGAAATTTTTAAACTTTTCAACTACTCACATATGGCCCTTCTCTACTCTAGCGTAAATGCAAATTTAACCTTTGCCTTGATCACTCTACCGTTGGTTAATTCTTGTAACTCTAAATCACAACACCTGCAATACACTTTAAGATTCATCATTGCCTTCAGGTTATCCTTCGTCTTCCCTTAGATGTCCAAAACAGTATCAAATATGTTATCGAACACATTTTGTTATGTGCATGACATTCAGATTATGACAGATTAAGAAAGCTCATCAAAGCTTGATTGGACTAAGTAGTTAGATCACTAGTATGGAGACTATGATGCAAACTTTGGATTTCTTATATAAGAAGGCTCATAAGAGCTTGATTGAACTCGTTCTCAAGAATTTCAACAGGTTTAAAAAGATACACTTGTTCAAAGTCTGAGTAAATCTTATGAAGAAAACTTGAAAAGATATGAGGAAATGATGAGAGAACTAATTAGTCATACCATTATTTTGGAGACTAGACTCAATACAATGCGAGGATCTTGTCCCTCCATCAACCTCAACATGGATTTCATGCGAGTTAAAGTGATTGAGGAAACAAAGAAGTATATTGACCGGACATTGGAAACAACAATGATGAGGATGAGAAAAATAATTAGGATAATGAGAAAAAATAAAAAAATTTTATATAAAAAAATAATCAATCACTCATCAATAATAAATTAAATTTTATATATTCTAAAAAAATTGTTACCAATTTACTTATAACAATTTTATTTATTTGATATTTTCTGATTGGCCAAAGAAGAAATGAATAATAATTCTTCATGTGGGTCCTATCATAAATGATTTTGCTCCAAAACCTTTTCGCACAAATTCTTGAATGCATTTCAAACCAAATTTTTTGAGAGACTTCAAAATATTCATTTCTGCGCCAGAATTTCATATATCTAACTTATTTTTATTTAACAATTCTTTCTCTTTCTCTTACAATTTTTTTTTATTTTCGTTGATCCTACTCATTTAAAAAAAAGAGGAATTGTGAGTGGTATGATGGTGTCAAACCACACATATATATATAATATATATCTATATATTTAAATATTATATATACATATATATATTTAATATATAATACTATATTTACTGTCGAGTCCCTACATAAATAATCTATGTATGTCATTCTAAAGTAGATCAATAATTTTCCTGTTGAACCACACAATGTTGCTCAATAGGAGAACTGTCAAGCCAGACTAAAGTGGTTGAATATTTTCTCTGTAGAGCAACACAATATTATTATTTGAAAATAATAAAATCATATAAAAATTTAATCAAAATATTGATTTGTTTATTAAAAATAAAAAATATTGTAATTATCTATTTAACAAATGACAATTTTATTTGTATATAAAAAATTAGATATATATATATATATCTAACTTATCTTTATTTAACAATTCTTTCTCTTTCTCTTATTCATAATTTTTTTTTATTTTGGTTGATCCTACTTATTTAACAAAAAAAAAAATTGTGAGTGGTTAGACATACCCATATCAGACGAAACATATAATATATATATATATATAATATATAAGTATAAATACATACATACATACATACACACACACACATATATATATATATAATATGGGGGCTACATAAACAATATACATAGGTCATTTTAAAGTGGCTCAGACGAAAGTGGCTGGATATTTTTCTTGTCGAGCCACATAGATTATTATATATTTCAAAATAATAAATTTATATAAAAAATTAATCAAACTATTCATTTGTTTATTAAAAATAAAAAATATTATAATTATCTATTTAACTAATAACAATTTTATTTGTGTATAAAAAATTATATATATCCAACTTATCTTTATTTAACAATTCTTTTTTTTCTCTTATTCAAATTTTTTTTTATTTCCATTGATCCAACTTATTTAAAAAAAAATTGTGAGTGGTTAGACATACCCATATCAAACCACACATATATAATATATATATATAATATAAATAATATATATAGTATAGATCAATATATATATATACATATATATATATATATTTTAATATATAATAATATATATATATATATAATATAATACTATACACATATATATAGAGCTCCTACATAAATAATACATGTATATCATTTTAAAGTGGCTCGACAGGTGTGGCTCGTCAGGAGAATTGTCGAGCAAGATTAAAGTTGCTAGATATTTTTCTTGTTGAGCCACACAGTATTATTATTTCAAAATGATAAATTTATATAAAAATTTAGTCAAAATATTCTTTTTCCATTAAAAATAAAAAATAATGTAATTATCTATTTAACTAATAACAATTTTATTGGTGTATAAAAATTATATATATCCAATTTATCTTTATTTAGTAATTCTTTCTCTTTCTCTTATTCAATTTTTTTTTTAACTTTTGTTGATCCTACTTATTTAAAAAAAAAAAAAGAAATTGTGAGTGGTTAGACGAACCCATATCAAATCACACATATATAATATATGTAATATATATATATATACATATATATAAATATTTTTAATATATATTACTATATATATAATATAATACTATACATACATATATAGGGCCCCTACATAAATAGTACGTGTGTGCATTTTAAAGTGGCACGATAGTTCTCTTGTCGAGTTCATCGAGCCACACCTTTCATTTGTGTGGCTAGATATTTTTCTTATCAATTCCACATAGTATTATTATTTTAAAATAATAAAATTATATAAATATTTAATCAAAATATTCATTTGTTTATTAAAAATAAAAAAATGTTGTAATTATCTATTTAACTAATAATAATTTTATTTGTATATAAAAAATTATATATCCAACTTATCTTTATTTTAAAATTATTTTTTCTCTTTAATACAATTAAGTATAATATAAAATTTATTAAAAATTATTTCAATACTATCAAATATCAAACTTGATTTATACAAATATACAAAAGCTTCTTTTAAAATAATAAAAATATATAGTTATAGTCTTTTTTTATTAATAAATATTTTGAAATAATAATGCTGATATCCCCTGAATTGTGTGGCTTGATTCGAAAATTGTCGAACCACACTAAAATGGCACGACAAGGGAAATGTCGAGCCACAACTAAAGTGGCTTGACATCAGCATGATAAAATCATATTTATTTGTTGATTAATAATAAAAAAACATATTGTAATTATCTATTTAACTAATAACAAATTTATTTGTATATAGAAAATTAAATAGAATAGCTTCTGCTTGTGAAAAATATGAAAAGTTTCAAGCGTAATTTGTGAAAAATTTTGGTGTACTTTTACGAATGTTTCCAATGAAACTCAAAATATTCATTTCCCCATATTATATATCAATTCTCTCTTCAGCTGTGTACAAATTTTTCTTATCTTAGTGTAACACTTGGGCCCACTTCCACGCTAGCCCAGATCCCCACCGCTTCCCCAATGGCAAGACATTGTCCCCCCTCTCTCCAAGGGATTTGTCTCTACTTGAGCCCAAATCCATGCTAGCCCAAGGGAGCGCCTCCCACAGCTCTCGAACCATAGACCTCAAGGCTTAACAACCCTAGGGTAACAACCCAGATCCACGCTAGCCCAAGGAAGCAACTCCCACAGCTTTACACACCTTGCTTCCCTAGGGTTGTTAAGCCTTGAGGTCTGGGGTTCGAGAGGTTTGTGAGGCGTTCCTTGGGCCAGCGTGGATCTGGGCTCAAGTTGAGACAGATCCCCTGGAGAGAGGGGACAATACCTTGCCATTGGGGCAGCGTTGGGCATCTGGAATCTTCAAAATCAATTGAAAACATAAGAAATGCAGTGTCATTCCCTCCTATAAAGATGTAACAATAGAATTGATTAGGAATGAATAAAGGTATTACAAAGCCAAATTTAAAAAGGGAAACAAAAGAAAATATGATATTGGAGAGAATGATGACAAATAAGTTAAAGAAAAGAAGGCATATAAGTTCTATTTAAGATATTACTTGCGGTGTAGAAAGGAAAAAAGTGCACTGATTGTTGTTTCTTTTAAGTAATAAGAATTTGTTAAAATAGAATGTAAAATGATGTATTGAGATGAAGGAAAACAAAATTGCAAGGAGAGAAGACAAAAGAGAAGAATAGAAAAAGATGGTAAAGAATAAAGGAGAATACCTGTGAACAAGAGCAGAAAAAGTTAAGCATAGAGCAAAAGAAGGAAGAACGGAAATAAAACAAGTGCTTCGAAGCCAAAAGAAGTATTATATCATCATCTTTCCGCGTGAGCTAAAAAATTTGTAATCGCGCCAAAAAATTTGGATATTTCATGGGAAATTAAAAAATTCGTAATCACGCGTAAAAATGTTGACAAACTAGAAAGGAAATATATCATGAGGTAACGTGTGTCTACATATGTTCTAAAGTTTGATTATTAAATAAGCTTTTATGTATTTTATATTATTTATATGTTTAAAAATAAGGATAAACAACAAACATTTTAATAAATTCTATTATAAAAAATTAATTAGTAATTTAAATAATAATTATATATATTAAGTATATTTAAATAATTAAAAATATACCTTAGTGACATTGTATATATATATATATGTATAAGTGGCTCGAGAAAAAGATCCCAAAGCCATTTATATTTGTATATATATATATATATTAACATATAAAAATTATATGTTAATATATATACATATACATATATAAATATATATTATAAAAATATGTATTCTATAACATTATATATATAGAATTTTTTAGTATGAAATTTTTTTATACCAGTTTGTGATTATTTTTAGGGACTAAAAAGTTATCAAGACACATTTTTAATATTTAAATATACTTAATATATATAATTTGTACTTGAATAACTAATTAAATTTTTTCATAATAAATATAGTTTTGAAATAATTATTATTGATGTCACCAAGATTCCTCTACTACCCTAATATAAATATATATATATATATATATATATATATATTATAAAACAAACAAAGCTTGGGGAAATCTCCCGAGCCACTTTTGTCTTATATATATATATAATATTATTTATATAATATATATATATATTTATATATGCCATTATATATTAATTTTATATGTCATAATATATATGCTAATCTTATATATCTTTTATATATATATATATATATATATATATATGTGAGATACGTATATACTAAAACCTTAAACTCATACAAATTTTTATAATTTATAACACTTAACTTTAGTAATTCAAAATGGCTCATCATTATCAGTTCTATAAAATTATCAAAATAGTGGTAGGTTAATAAAAAAAAAATATACCTTATTATATGAAATCTTTTACATTAAAAATCTTAAGTTTATTATAAAAAACTAATCATATTTTAAATTACGTAAAATAATTTGAAATTTCTATAAATATAATTAATTATATTTAAACATATTTAATATATGTTATGTTAATATATATTATATTAGTATATATATTAATTTAATTATATATATATATATATATATATATATCTATATACATATGTATGCTAGAAGGGACTAATATATATGAATATATACTACTCTTATATATAATATTAATATATAAATATATGTTAATTTTATATTTCTTTATGTAAATATATATTAATTTTATTTATCTTATCTATATTTATATATACACACACATATATATATATATATATATATGAGATACATATATACTAAAACTTTAAACTCATACAAATATTCATAATCTATAACCGTAACTTTAGTACTCATTACTATTAATTCTATAAAATTATTAAAGTAGTGCTAAGTCAATTAAAAATATACTTTATCATGTAAAATCTTTTACATTAAAAACTTAAAATTTATCATAAAATAATAATCATATTTTAAGTTACATAAAATAATTTTATTTTCTTTAAAAATTAATTATATTTAAATATATATATATATATATATAGTGCTCAACCAACATCCCGAGCACCATATTTATATTTATATATATATATATATATATTTATATTTATATATGATGCTCGAGGTTTATATATGGTGCTCGAGGATGTTCCCTCGAGCATCATATATATATAGTACTCGGTGAACCATTCCACGAGCACTGTATATATGGTCCTCTGAGTGCTATATATATATATATATAAATACTATATATATAAATATGTGACATGAAGTTTGTATATAATTTTTGTTCAATTTATTTTATTATTTTATTAGTTTTATTAGTTCATACTAATATTTAATTTTAGATAAATATGAATCACAAAAATAAATTTTAAATTAATGTAAAGTAAAGAGATAATTTTAAAATTATTTTTGACTTAAATTATAAATTAATAAAAACAAAAATATCTTAAATAATAAACACTTTTATTAAATTGTTCATTTATATTTATTTACAAATACAATTATACTTATTAAGTATTTAATACTATTTTATATATATATATATATTATATAAAAAGTACGTAAGACTATTGGACTGAATCTCTGCAAGATTCAGGATCTTGAATGGAGCAAGGTGATAGTGAAACATGCGCAGATGAAGAAGAGTAAAACAACGTTGGCATCATGAAGGAGAAAAACATGAGTAATACGAACAGGGATACAGAAATGAACTAGGAAAACATTAAAGATCAGGAAGTATATACGAATGCAGTAAACTCGGAAAAAGAACGTGAAGCCTGCATTCAGCAAGGAAGAAAGGACGAGAATATATCAATGCATTGGGAACATGATTTTAACTTACAGTTGCAGTTGCGGTCGCGGTTACAATTACGTTGTGGGTTGTTACTATTATGAGTGTTGTGAACGCTGTGATGTAATTGCGATTATTACAGTTGTGAATTTTTTTGAGTTATACAAAATGTACAAAAAGTGTATATAATTATTGAAACTCTTAATTTTAAATATATATATATATATTTAACATATTATATCTAATATTTATACTAATTCAATAAATATATACTCTTAATTAAGGTTTGTTTAAAAATTTTATTTTGCAAATAAAAATTTTATGTTTTAATTATTTCATAATTATCTAAATTGATATCTTAGCACATGTTTTTAATTATAAATATCTTTAAAAATTTTAACAACCTCTAATATACAACCACTCAAATTTTAATCAATTATTTCCTCTAATTCTGAAATTTTTTTCCCTCTCCTTAAAATTATTTTCCCCCCTTTCTACACACCCCTTTCTTTTGCCTGTATCCTTCTTTTTCCTACCTCTCACACGTGGCACATAATTTGCCTTCCTCTCTCCCACCTTTCTTTGAACTCATAGTCTTAACACGTCAACTCCTCTGCTTCAATTATGGAAGGAAGAAACAGAGCAGGGAAACCGCCAACGGCCAACCTCCTTCGATCAAATCTCCACACTTGATAGCCCAAAATTCTCTTCTTCCCCAAGAATAAGAACACCATTGCTTTCTCTTCGATTCTCTCTACTGTAACGAACCCACTTGGGAAGAACAAGGAGATGCAGAAGAAGAAGAAAAGAAGAAGTTGAAACTTCTGCGCCTCTCTCTGGCAGCCAAAGTCGAAGAAATCCACATCCCTTTTCTTCTCGACTTCTTAGTATGCTCCAAACATAGATTATTGACTCTGGATCAAATTCACCCCGCAATTGCCTGGTGATGCGGCTGTGGATACTACCGCAACCTCAAAATTGAGGCCACATGAGATGATGCGGTCCGCAATTTAAAACCAAATATATTTGGGAAGGTAATAAGAGTCAGGAGATATTCACGGAAATAGAATTCAATGTAGAAGAACGTCACACCTGCAAACAGCAAGAAAGAAAAGAAAATAATGCTAAATCATACAAAAACATGTTGATGGGTATTAATGGATCGGATAATGGAAATAGCAGCGAAGATGTTGAAATGTGGAATGACGAGGAGAATATTGAGGAGAAGATGGAGATGAAATAGACCCCTTGTGTCCATATATCATTGTTTCAGCCGAAGAAAGAAAACTGTTATGTAAGCCTTGGCGAAGAGTTATCATCATGAAACTTTTAGGCAGAAAGATTAGGTTCAGGTTTCTTTCTGGAAGGCTGACTAAACTATGGAACCTGGTAGGAAACTATGAACTCATTGATCTTCACAATGATTTTTTTCTTGGCTCGCTTTGCTGAGATGATGGAATATGAAAAGTACTCTGTGACGGACCGCGGATGATCCTCGGTCACTACCTGACAATACAGATATGGAAACCAGATTTTACGCCCTTTGAGAAATCCATCAAGAGGATTTCCGTTTGGATTCCTATCCTGGGCCTTCCAATAGAGTGCTATGACAAGCACTTCCTTTGGAAAGTTGGGAATAAGGTGGGCAAAACTCTAAACTTTGATGGTCATACCATTAAAGAGAATCAGAGAGGGGGAGAATTAAACACAACAGAAAGAGCTTTGCTAGATCAAGTGTAGAAGTAAATATGGATAAAAAGCTTATTCCTAGAATAAAGATTCCACACAGGACTTACTTATTAGAGTGTGAAGACCTTAACTTGATATTGTTCACATGAGAAAAATACGGTCATCAGAAAGGAACTTGCTCACTTACCAATCTTTCCGAAACAAACCAGAACCTGGAGGGAGGGGAAAACAGAAATTATTCAAGTAACTCAGTTCTAGAAAAAGATAAGTTAGATGGCCAACATAAAGAAGAAAATGATACTTTTGGCAACTGGATAATTGTAAAAAGAAATCATTGAAAAAGAAACACAAATAAACAACAGAACAGTGGAGAAAGGGTAAAGAAGATGACACAAGCTACCTTGAAGAATCTGGGATCAGAAACCCAGAAATCCCAAACCAATAATGGGTCCCGCTTCGCCTTTCTTGGAATGGAAGAGGAATGTGCTGAGGATGGTTGTGAGGAAACTGAGCAAAGGGATCTATTGCTAGATACAGTTGAGGTCAACGCAGATAACCTGAAAAGTAAAGATGATAATAAAGTCAAGGTGAATGAGATAGATCAGGAGGCAGAGGGATCTAATTCTAAAAGGCAAAAAGGAAATGTGCAAATAGCCAAGAATGATACTAGTGATAATATAATGAAAATGAAAAATATAGAGGAGAGGTTTGTCAAATCAATTGGAGGTACCGAAAACAGAACACATGGGCTTCTGAAAGCCAATTTAGTGGGTACTTTTAAACCACAGAAGCTGAAAAAGAACAACAAACAGTGGGATAAAACCAAAGCACTCATAGCTGTAAATGACTTCAAAGAATTCATTAATTCACTAAGTTCCCAAGGCTATGTTCAGGGGGAGATTGGTGAATATCTAAAACTGGTTATTTCAGGCAGTCATTTCTTAAGGAGACCTTGCGAAAATCACCAATTTTTTTTTTATATATTAACTAATGTTATCTTTTTAACAGCGTGAAGTAATATGTTCCATGAGGTAACATAGAGTTGCCAAAACTTAAGATATAACAAAACTGATTTAACTTACCATTCATTGAAATAGGTAGTTTTGCTAAGTTTTATTTTGAGTTTAGAAAATTATTGGCTTTTTTTTTTGTCAAATTCAAATTTTTGCCAAAAAATAATTCTTATCTAGAAAGTTTAGCTAATAACTTTTACTTTGCTGTTAAATTTCCTTACTATGCTCAAATGGTTACACTTTATGCTATTGGAGGAGACATGATTTCAAGGTCCAACCTTCAATGATCAAGGGGAGAGCATTGGTGTTGCATTCCAAGTAGATTTTATGGTCTTTTGGTAGTTGATATGTTAGTGCTATCTTGACTTGTAAACTTTTCTTTTTGGCATTTAGTATGTCACATTTAAGATTTTGATGTTAAAAATTATGAGTATAATTTTGAGACTTCTCCAAATATAATATTGTGTTATTGAGTACTGGCAAGAGATCTTGTATTGTTGAAAAACATATTCTATTGTTGAATTTAGAATTTAAGTAATAAGATGATTTATAGTACAACTTTAATTACTTATTAAATAATATCTGTATTTATAAATGAAGAATTTGTATTTCATATATATATATATATATATTTAAAAAATTTACATTTTTAGTGACGACCTCTAAAGTTGTCATTGAATGTAACTTTTGGTGACGATACTTATGTTGGCACTAAAAGTACTTTTATCTTTAGTGAAAACCTTGCTTCCATTATTTTGTCAACAACTCACTTTAGGTGATGCAAATTAATTATACTTTTAACGGAGACAAAAGTCAACATTGAAACCTTCAATGACAAGACTTTAAGTGGTGGCTTTGTATTGTCATTAAAACACTTTAAAACACTTTTAATGATGACATTTTAACTTTCAATGATGACTTTGATCATCGTTAAGTTTTTTTTTAATAGTACGACAGATCCTTTGCTACAGTTGATGCTAAGATAGCTACTGCCAATGAAGGTGTTGGAACAAAAGTCGCATTGCATTGATGGTAGGGGGAATTGGAGCAATACTGATAGTGATTGGGACAATGGTGGTTGTCAGATCCGTTGCAAAGGACAAAGTCATTGAAGAGGAAGATAGAGCGATGACAGTGATTGGGATGGTGGAGGTTGTCGCAGCCATTGCAGAAGAAGATGAAGTCATTTGGAATGTGAAAGCCAAGTTTACACCTAGCAAAGTGAAACTTAACACTACAAGAAAATTGACTTTCAGTGGCGACTTTTTGATGGCGACTTTAAAAGTCGCCACCAAAAGTATTTTTTAAAAAAAATAAAAAAAAGTCAAATTTTTTAAAATAAAATAAACAATTAGGCTTTTGGTGGCGACTATAGTCGCCACCAAAAGTCTTTTTTTAAAAAAAATAAAAAAAAAGTCAGATTTTTTAAAATAAAATAAAAAAATAAACTTTTGGTGGCGACTATAGTCGCCACCAAAAGTATTTTTTTTAAAAAATAATAAAACAGTCAAATTTTTTAAAATAAAATAAAAAATTAGACTTTTGGTGGCGACTATTTTTTTAAAAATATAAAAAAACAGTCAAATTTTTTAAAATAAAATAAAAAATTAGACTTTTGGTGGCGACTATAGTCGCCACCAAAAGTCTTTTTTTTTGTAGTGTAAATATAATATATTATTTGGGCTTGATTTATGTTTAGTCATTTTTTGAATTTTTTTTAAGTTGGGCTTAAATATTTTAAAGTTTTGTTTAATTTAGATCATCAGACTTAAAAGACTCTGACTTTTCCTTACAAATTTTGTTTAGCTTCCAATGCCAGGGCTTTAGGCTTCTAATAGATCAAACTTTGTGAGATATCCCTCTAAATTTTTCTTGGGAGAATTTGTCATGTATCCAAGTGCAAACTTGCAATTTCTAACCCCAATTTGATAATATTGGTTTCTAGTTTTATTTAGTCAATAGATTTCTCTCCTCTAAAACCTGTTAATGGACAGTCTCAGAATTTGATTTTCAACCCTTATTGTTGGATTTTATGAAAATTTCATGAGGTTGGCATTGTCACAATAGTGATGGTATTTATGAGCAATAATATTGTTGCATATCTAATAGTGGAGGTGACTATAAGTATTGTGACAAGTAGCACTGTCAAACGGGTCGGTCCTGCCTGTTACAAGCTAAAGATAAAATAAGTTAGCCTGTTTAGGCCTGCGTGTTTCTTTATTAAAAAAAATTATATTTAAATATATTTAAATTTAAAAATTGCATATGTGTTTTTAAAAAAATTACAAAAATTTTCATATCTAAAAATACTATATTTATTGAATATAAGGTTATAAAATATAAAAAAAAGTGATAAAGTAAGATTATTTGTACTAAATAATATATATATTTTTTGTGAAAGAATAAAAAATAAAAAATTTAAACAAGCCGGCTCCGTAGGCTTAATCCATCTAGCTTGCAGTCTAAACAGGTCATTAAGCCCATTTTTAAATAGGTCTATTTTTCTATACCCAAAATTATACATTTACGAGTACTCATGGGCCAGCCTGCAGGTTACGAGCCAAATTGACATTACTAGTGACAAGTAAATTTAATCATCAGCCAACCTTCTAAGGAAAAAAAAAATAACTTCAAATATATATAGGCTTGAAGCTTATTTTGAAAATTACTTAATGTTCCAAATAGAAGTAGTAGGCTCTAAGAGTTCAGGCTCAACTTATTTTAAAAAATATTACAAGGCTAGAGTTCAACTTAATTATCACATTTTCAAAATATCTTTTATGGTCAAAATAAAAATATTTGGGTTTGAGATTAAATGCAGAGCAAACTTGTTTTCTAAATTCTCATTTGGAAATGGTTTGAGGGCTCAACCTAAATTGAAAATTATTGTTCTAAGGATGGTTGAAAGTAATTTTGACTTTTTCATTCTTGATGGTTTGAGGCATTGTTTTAAAAATCGAATCGGTCATTAAACCGGTAAAAATATCAATTTAACCATGATTGAACCGTGGTTGAGCTAGTACTAATTAAATATATATATTTTAATTTATATTAATAAATAAAAATTATTTTTCTTTTTTTTAAAAAATACCATTATATATATATTATATTAAAAATTTAAACAATACCTTTAATATAAAATATCAATTTTTTATACAAATTATAAATATTAAAAAAATCCACATTCTCACTTCCCAACATGCTTGCAGTATAAGCTCAACTGTAATTAATATATCTATGTTGCTGACACTACTTCCATCTCCTTCTTCCCAACACGCTATATTGTGGTTAAGGTAATCTGATCTCTATCTCTCTCACACACACACACACACATACTCTCTCCCTCTCTCTATATATATTCTTCTTCTTCTTCTTCTTCTCCATGGAGCTTCAATTAACAAAGATGAGTTCGATTTAGTTTAGCCTTTGATGAACAACAGCTCGACAAAATCTTTATTTTTTTTAGCTTCAAAGACCGCTGGTTAGTCTCAATTCTTGACCATGTCTAACAAGTTCTTTAATCCACCAGTTCTTAGTCATATTTAGATTGAGCCCTAGTTTGATCCTCAGTTTAACTGCTTGGACTGGTTTGTTTGATCCAATTTTACAAACTATGGTTAGAGTTATTAAAATGGGTTGGGCTCTATGGGCTGACAACTTGTGTAGCCTTGAAAAGATATAAGATTGGGCTCGAGAAATTATAATTTAGATTAAAATGACTTGACCTTTTTAAAAAAATAAAAATAAAAATACGTGACCTTTTTACTCTTAAAAAATAAAATAAAACATACTCTTAGAAAAGAAAATATATCTAAATTAAAAAAATTCCTTAATTCCCTCCACTTTTTTAATTCTTCTCATTCTAACTACGCTCGTGCAATATGGAAAAAAGCTTTTAAATAGAATTGGCCTTGTTGAAGTTTGTACCACATAAAGGAGTGCCTTTGAGTATAGATTATAGGAGATAGAGAGGCAAGGAATTAAGGGCATTACATATTCTAAAGAACACAAACAAGTATCTCATTTTTGTGCCATATTTTTTGGAGCAAGCATCGGGCCAAGGATTTATATGGACATTAATGATAACAAAACATAAATATTTTTAAAGTATTATATAACATTAAATTTTTTGTTAATTTGAAGAAATCCCTTTGACTATGAAATTTGATTTTAAAGTCTCAAAACACATTTATCGCATGCAAAATCAATATGAACACACGTCTATATTCAAAATGTTTCCTAATTATTTCAAATTAAAGTATATCTTTTAAAAGAAAACTACATCATACCACTACACATCCCTTGCTTTGTTTCCTGGCTATTCTCTTATTAGTTTTGGCAAGATATGTTATGTACAATGTTATTCTCATTTCCCATTTTATTAACTTGCATATAGCTAGAAAATATCAATTATGGGGAAAAATTGTGCAAATGTATTTCATTAATACAAAAAAAAATGTTTACAAATATCAAATACATGTAAAGTAAAAGTGTATCCCTAAGTTAGCTAGTAAGGCCCTAGTCCATTATCCTAATCTTCACCCAGGTCCTCATCATCCTCCTAGTCCTCTTGCACATGTTGCTCGGGATGTGACAAACCAACTAAGACTTGGGTTGTTGGATCATTCAAGAACCCAAAAAAAAAAGAGATCTTAGTGTTCGGAATAGGGTATTGTTCATGAACTAGGACAATTGGTCTTGTACCTAGACTCGGATCTACTTGTTGACCTGGCTGACCTCGTTCCTAAACTGTTGGGAGACCTTAGTGTTGATTTGTTGGGAGACCTTAGTCTTGATGTGTTGCTGGGTTACATTGGCCAATAACTATTGAGTGAGGGTCTCCACGTCTAGGCCCAAGCTCTCATTGACCTATGTAGCATTTGGTCTGCTGACGACCAAGTCATAACTCTCTCCTAAACCATGGATGCGACTCTTGGGTTCGGTTTAAAGGCCTTCCACCACACATCTACATATGTCAAACTCTAGATATGCCATCGGGTTGTCTTCTCAGCCAACGATGTATATAACTAATCTTGAAAGAAAAAGGGAAAACTTGATTAGCACAAAAGAATTAAAATATCTAAAATATTGAATTAGAAGTGAAGCCTTACTATTAATTGTTGGTGCTACTCACTGACTAGTTGGCCAGTCTTCTTGGACTGGTGAATTTTGTCATAGACATCTTGGTAGGTGACAGATCATTGGAGCTCCCTTCCTACAGTTATATTTAAATGTGAAATGTGATTAGAAGTTACTTATTATTAAAGTAATTAGATGTAAATAAATTAACAAACTATACCATTTACTTCTTGTGGATTATGAAGCTCTTGGATATATTAGTGTGCTTGTGCATCTATAGTTGCAATGCCCAATTCCTTTTTGTTGTTGAGGATGCGTTTTTGACTTGAAAGTTTTTCAGTCAACTAAAAATATGACAAAAATATTTTTAGAATTTTTCAGTCAATTGAAAATATGACAAAAATATTTTTGAAAATAATTTAAATTTACTAATGTATACACCTATTCACCCTTTCTTGATGTCATCAATTCCTACAAGTTATATAAGTCGTAAGTTCTAGCTGAATATATCTTGTCATGAAAGTGATTTGCAAGTGCAGTTGTTTATGTTGAAAAGAGGGAGGGAAATGTTAGTTTTTAAGAAAAAAATATTTGTTTAAATAACATTTAATTAACATAAAAAATATTTTAAAATGCAGTATAACTTATTTGCTTTTTGATGAGAGATCATGGAAATTTTTTTTTGAATAATCATATATAATGAAAAGAAAATTTATTTAGTTTAGATTAAAACATATTCATTCCAATAAAATTTAAAATGATAATTTAATGACTAAGTGATGGTCAAGAATTTTAAACAAAAGCAAAATTGCCCCTCTGTAATAAGTTTATAACACTTAAAAATTGTTAAAAAAAGAAATTTTAGAAGATAAGAACATATTTTTTGCCATTTGTGTTAAATTTAGTTTATTTTTGTCTTATTATATTTTTTAATGATAATTTTAAGTTATTGACTTTAATTTATACATGTGACACAAATAAATATCTTCACAATAAAACATCAAATGGTAACAATACATTGAACTAAGGGGCTTAAAAAGTGTCAATTCAAGTATTTTGGATGAGTATCCATACTCAACCAATTAGGTAATCTTTAAGACAATCAATGGCCTATCATATTTTATTATTTAGAAAGAAAAGAAAGCAATAATTACTACCCATTGAATTCAAAATCCAAAAATAAAATTTGAATTCATTAATGGATGATCAAAATCAATATATCACAAGGGGTAAGAACATAAAACTGTGGGCTGTATTTATTGCATGTGGATCCTCTGCTTGGCCAGCACCCTATTTAGCTAAACATGAACATCTAATCGAGATTAGCAGGTGGGACCCATGTAACTGGTGTAGAATTCACATAATTAGATGACCGTACTTGACCAAACAAAGTTTTGACCAAGTAAAAGAGCCGAGCTCGTATTTATCATCATTTTTTAAAACTTACATTATTAGATGAAAGTACATGATCCTCATCAATCACAACTTTTTTAACATCTCTCTCTCTCTCTCTCTTAAATCTCGTCCTTGGCCTCCACAATGCTTGATTTGAATCCATTATCATATCTCTTTTCTCCAATCTCTCGTTTTAAGAGACCCTTGAGTTTCATCAATGGAAAATAATCATGTTCCTTTGGTTCAATCCACTTTGGAGGAGCAATTGGCTGGCTTAGATTTAGTACCCTACCCGATTTCAACAATGGGGTCACTGAAGATCAACTAAGAATAATTTCTTAAAATCTAAGGGAACAAATTTCTGTAAGTGAATTTCTTTTCCTACTTAGTTTTGTCTCTAAGAACTCAAATTTGAATCCTTAGTTTGGGATATTATTTAGGGTTTTAATAGTTTTGTTAATCGTTTTGTATGGATCGTAGAAATCAATCAAAGAGATGAAGGCTTTAAGCCAAGCAAGGATCGACGAAGAAGCTTACAAGCCCAATTATCATTGGCTATTGTACCATTATTTGTTATAGAGCCCCAAGAGTTTGATAGTACACCTAACATTGTAAGTTTGCTTGTTCTCAAATTCTTAGTATGATAGTTTGTGTTTGTGATTATTATCGTACATCTAAGAAGAAAGAAAATAGAATTGATAGTTAGGTGATTGGAGATTGGAGCCTGTCAAAGGAAGCATCCGCTCATCTCATTAGCATCAAAGAGATGTCCATTGTGTCGAGGGTTCGCTGTCAAGGGAGATAGGGAATGTGAAGGAGCTAGGGGTCAACGACGATGGTGAATATAGACACAGTAGAAAGGGTTCATTGTTGAGGGAAATAGAGAGTGTGAAGGAGTTGGGGGTCAATAACGATGATGAATATAGACACAGTACAGAGTGTGTGTGAGAGAGAGAGAGAGAAAGAGAGAGAGGGAAGATGATGATGAAGATGATGATGAAGATAGAAGGGGCTAACGCTATTGGGTGGGAGGTTCACGGTAGCTGAACTGTGATTGGGGTGTTTTGATTCAAAATTAGGGCAAATAGCTCTAGGGGTACTTAGTTATTTCCTTCTAATTTTTCCTTTCTTCCTTCTTAAGAAAATACATACCAAACATAGTAAACATTTCATTCCTATACTATTTTCTATCTCATACCAAAATATATATTTTTCTCTTTTTCTTTCCCTCTTCCATTCTCTTTTCCTTTCTATTTTCCTACTTTTTTCTTATTACCAAATGGGCCCTATGTATTATGTCATGTCACTGTATATGTGTCTAATCTCATGTTTCAACAAGATCAATTTGGTTAGAAATGAAAGGAAAAATATACTCAAACCTAAATAAAAATAAAATTTCAACAATAACAAAAAAACTTTTTCCTTCCTTTGTCTTTAATTATCTATAATCAATAAGAGAATTGCTCATATATAATTTCTACAAAACAACCTTTATGATGTGTTGACGTTCCCTTTTAATTAGAAAGAATTGAGTTAGATAGATAGATAATTCTAACTTTGACCTAAGCAGTAAGGTTGTTTTAACTTTGTTAAAGATTATAATAAAAACTATTAAATATGTACTTTCATTTAACAATGAAAACTTTTAAGTTGAAATGATCTATAACACAAAGTGAGAATGAAATTAGGTTAAAATTTGATAGGAAGAGTTTTGTAGTCCTCTGTGGTCCTTCCTAGCTCGAATCTGAATTAGTCAACATATGTAATTTGGTGTTCGGACACCAAATAGTTGTTAGGAAAAATATTTAATATCTACCAACAAAAGAACCCCGATAGTAAAAGTCAAACCAAACAAAGACCTTTTAATCAATGTATGTAGCTCAGTCTTATCGATTGAATGCACCTTAATCTATTGATTAATTTCCATGGTTTTGTTGATAGACTTCGAAAAAAAAGGGAGGAAAATAACCACAAAGTTTGTCGGGGAAATCTGTCTTACGAGCTTCCAGAAATATGTTATTTGGATAACATTAACCTAAACAATGTATGTAGCTAGTTTTTGGTTTTATCTGGATTCTATATATTTGTCTCCTCTATACATGTTTGAGCTCATCTTCTTCCCATACATATGTGATCAGTAACATATATACTTTACATATTTCTAACCAGTCTTTCACGGCGAATTATTTTGTAGTTACCTTCAAACAGAGAACAAGCAAGCCACACCAATAAGTGCTATGAATTTTCTTTCATTGAAAGACTTGAGAATTGGAGCCTCCAACGAAGGAAGCGATCTAATGGGATGCGTGATGCTGTAAGTTTTCCTTGGTTGAGATATATAAAAGTTACATTCTAAGTTTTATTTAAGGACTAGACTTATATATAATTCTTTATATTTTTGTTACCAATTTTTTTAATATATAATATGTCTGAAAATTTTCTTAAAAGAACTAATTATGTAATGCTAACTTGTTGATTTGTAAAAAATTATACATACAATTAAAGACCACACATATCTAAGAGAAACTTTAACACATATAGAAGAGAAACTTTGACACATATCTAAGAGGAATATCACAGTACTCAATAGAAAGATGATATGTCTCTTGTTTTGAATCATATTGTTTAACTTTATTTTGAGAGCAAGAAGTGAAGCTTACTAAGAGTATATCTATAACTGGTTATACAGTACTACCATCAGACAAGATCATTTCATTCCATCACAAAGGTAGTGAACTTCCTAATTTTTGAGACATATCCTCCAAAACCCCAAAGTAAGACACAGAAAGAGAAAGAAGCCATGGTAAGTAACCTTGTCCAAATTGGTTAAAGAAAGATATATTTTCTTTTCAAATATATTTATAATGTAGTCCCTAGCTAAAAGATACATGGGTTTTGATTATGTAGTATTTGAAAGTTTGACTTTATTCATTTAATTCCTGAATGTTATGAATTAGTTAGACATTATCATTAAGTTAGTCAACGAATAAATATGCACTTTAGTTCTGTTGACCCTAAGGCTTTATGCCATAAGTTTTGATGATGACAAATGTATTTGAATTGTAGCATTGATATATATAAAGGTTAATTATCATATACATGCTACAAGTATTTAAGCATGACTATGTTATTTAATGTGTAATGTCTTATACATTAATCATGCTATTTATCATGAATTGAACTAACCATTTGGTTTGTAAGTAAGATATATTTTATAGGTTGGTTCAAAACAAGAAGAGTGAGCATTGGATTGAAGAACAAGGAAAAGTAACATCATGCCTCACTCAAGGAAAGCAACATACAAGGACAAAGCTCCAAGAAATGAAGAATTAGAAGATTTGAAGTCTTGGAAGCTTGGATGCATCAAGATAGCCTATGTGTTTACATTAGGTATATTTTATATAGGCTAGTATATTTGTGTAACTCAATGATTTAGATTTGCATACATTGGCTCAAGCATTTTTGAACAAAAAGATAGTGAGATATGAAGTTTTACAAAAGTTATTTTTTGACCTTTGGTCACTCCTTATATCATATCTCATAAATGAAAAATCGGTTTTTCAAGTATCTTAATCTCATTTGATAGTAGACTCAAAGATCTTTTCAACGGTATATTATTTATTCAAAACGGAGTCCAAATGAGAAATATATGACTATTTAAAATATAGTTTGAAAAACTAAAAGTTGATTTTACTGTAATAAAAAATTATTCTGTTCTGACCTATAGTCAGTATTTTAATTATATCTTTTAAAAGAAAAATAATTTTTAAGTAAAAATTGCTCATTTGAAAATAGACTCCAAGAGCTTTCCAATGGTATATTATTTGTTTAAAACGGAGTTCAAATGAGAGAGTTATGAATTTTTAAAGAAAGCTCAAAATCTGGACTGCACTATAAGTGCTGTAACGGCTATATAACGGCTAGTTTTGTAAAATCTTACATATATGACCTTAGATACACTATTTTGAGCTAGAACAAAGTCCTACAATGTGATATTAACTTCTTCTATCATCTTTGAGAGAAAGGAAAGCATTCTTGAGCCAAATCTTGCATATTCTCTATCATTATAGTTATTAGAGCTTCATTTGTCTTCATCTACTCTTTAAAGAGAGTTTCTTTGTATTGTTGATTTTGATCAACACATATATTATTCTGAGTTGAGGTTCACAAGTACCGGTGTTGGAAGAACTTGCTTTGGGTTGAGGAGGAGCCCGGATTCATAAAATTTCCATTGTGGTTTCGCAAATACCCGGATCGAATTTGCGTGGTTGTAGTGGTTTGCAAGTACCCGGATTAAACTTGCAATTATAGTGGAAATACTCAAGTGGTCTCTTGAGCACTGGATGTAGGCTTGGATTAGCCGAACCAGTATAAATCTCCGAGTTTGCTTTCTCTATCCCTTACTCTTTAATTTGTGCATATTGATATCTATTATTTAATTCCTTGATCTTTATAATTATTTATCTTGACAGCACATTGATTTTCTGTATTGTATTTATTATCCTAAGCATTGTACTTTTACAGAAAATCATTTTAACTTCCAATTAATTCTTGTGAAAAATTTATAAAACCCAATTCACCCCCCCTCTTGGGTTCCAACCATTACTTTCAATTGGTATCAGAGCTTGGGCTCTTATTTAAAGACTTAACCGTCTAAGAGTTAGCATGGTTGGATATAGTGATTGGTTTATTTCTAAAAATTGTTCTTTCACAGAACCTCCAATTTTTGATGCTAATCATTTTCAATATTGGAAGTATGAAATGAAAATGTTTTTAATCTCAGTAGACCATAAACTCTGGGATGTTATAGAAAATGGTTCTTGTATGCCTGTCAAGGAAGAACAAGGAAAATGCATTCTAAAACTTAAGAGTGAATGGAATGATACTGAAAGAAGTTTAATGCAACTCAATGCTAAGGCAAAATTGATTATTTCTTGTGCATTGAGTCAAGATGAATTTTTCAAAATCTCCAACTGTGCAACTGCAAAAGAAATATGGGAAATTCTTGAAGTTGCACATGAGGAAGATCTTATTGCTGAGGAATTAAGGCATAGAAGTTTCATTAATGAACTTGAAATTGCTCAAATGAACAATTGCAAAACCATTAATGAGATACAACTTGTGCTTAATCAATTGCAAGATCTTGGTGTTGAACTTACAGGAAAATCTCAAATCACCAAGGTGGCAGACGAAGAAGAAAAAGGAGAAAAAGAGAAACCACAACCAAAAGGTGAATCATCAAAGAAAGCTTACCTATCTTCCATTTGGGGAAATAGCAATTCTGGTAAGCAGAACACAAATGAAGAAGCCAACACTTGTCTTGTGGCCAGAGATAAAGATGAGGTAAATTCATTTGACTACTCTTTTGAAGAATTACAAGATGCCTTTGATGATTTACATGAAGAATCTCTTATACTTGTAAAGAAACTAAATGTTTCAAAACAGAAAAACTCTTCTCTTGAAAATGAGTTGGAAACATTGAAAAATGAATTTTCTATTTCCAAGGAAGTGAATTTTGTTTTTGAAAATCAAAACAAAACTTTGCAAGAATAGAATTTGATTTTAAAAACAAATATCTCTACCAACAAAAATTACTTTTGTACCAAGTGTTATTCTTTGAAAAAGGAAAATGATAATCTTAAAAACACACTTGCAAAACTCTCTCAAGGTAGAGAAATTTTAAGTACCTCAGTTTTGAAACAAAGAAGAATTAACAAAGTTGGTCTTGTTTCTAAAAAGAAATCAAACCAAAAGCAGTTTAAAAACTTCTTTATTTCTGCAAAGATGTCCAATAGTCCAACTTGCACTTGTTTCTATTGTGGACTGAAAGGACACAAATCTTACTCCTGTTTTTATAAGAAAAATCTTGTTCATGGAGTAAAAATGAAATGGGTTCAAAAAGGAACTCATGACCCAGGCAAACCCAAAGAAATTTGGGTACCAAAGATAAATGAATAATTTGTAGATTTGTCTCGAAGCAAGGAGCGGAAATGACTTTTCAATGGCTACATCATTCAAACTCCACTCTCTTGCATCAAAAGGAGGCAATGGATAAGTAAACATATAAGCTGGAATGCATTGTAAGAATTTTGATTGATATGTTTACTACTCTCTAATGCTTTTGTCTGTTGTCTTATATGTCTTACATCTATCCTTGATATTCATGCATGCTGTATCTGAAAACAATTCTTATGTGTGTGACCTATAGATTCAAATTTTGTTTTGAACCAATATCTTTCTTCTAAATACTGCTCAAATTCTCCTTTTTGCTACAACATGAAAACTTTTGTCCATCACATGCATATTTCTTTTGCTTTCACAATAATAAGATTACTATTGCTTATAGTATTTATCCTTATTGTAATCTTATTCAAATATTTTCAATGAAATCAAATATTTTGCAAAATTACAT
The DNA here is from genome assembly GCA_037074585.1 of Biancaea sappan. Lineage (NCBI taxonomy): Eukaryota > Viridiplantae > Streptophyta > Magnoliopsida > Fabales > Fabaceae > Biancaea > Biancaea sappan. Next base: position 15,429,734 of record CM073495.1, on the reverse strand, counting down.
TTCATGAAAGCATAGCACTTTTATTAACATGGCATACTTTGAACATAATGTATTGTTTCTCCTGATAGTTGAAGATTTATTTGAACATCACTAATTTGAGAATCAAAGTACTCCACTAAAAGTGTCTTGCAGTTGGTTGGTCGACCAGCTAGCTCATCAGTGGTTGACCAGCAAGGCTTATATATGTCAATCTATAAACCAACGCCTCACGCCAGATGCCAATGCTAGACGCTAAGTAAAGAGGATGTTGCAAATAATCAATCAATGAAGACTATTAAAATTGCAAGAAGAGAGGATCAAAAGAAGGGCAATGAGGAAAACAATGATATCAACATTTTAAGGAGGGACTTCAAGAAGTAACAAGTGTTTGCCAAAATTGATGAGTATCTCTATCCGCTACTACTTTATTATTTAATTGAATGATACTCTTTGATCTTAATTAGCTATACTAGCAAACTGTTATCATTGACATATTTTCATAGCAATGATATACTATTTTACGAAATCTTACATATTTGATAATATCTTTGCATATAAAAATATGTTAAATACTTAAATTATTTTTTAAATATTTAAATACATCATGGTTTGAGCATTATACATGTCATATCTTTTCAAAGCTCTGGTTTATGGACCATTGGTTATGAATTATAGTTTATATCTAATTATATCTTATGAATCCATCTCACCTCAATTTTACTACTACATACTTAGGTTATAATATGTTTTATCTTGATAAGTATGTAACTCGCTTTTGCTTTGAAATGATGATATATATGTCCATGTCAGAAAATTCTTTCCATCTTTAAAATGGATATATATTTTTCAATATATATATATTGTGCTGAATGTGTGGAGCTGATTTCTTTTATCTTTCTTTATTATTATTTTTTTGTACCGTCCAATAAAAGAAACCACTTGCATTAAAAAAAAATCGAAGGATTACATTGCAAAAAAAAAAGGAAGGTTTGCTCATGCATGAGCAATCTACAGGCGAGGTGGTCTCGGATTAGGAGAGTTGTATTGTATCATCACCCCTCGGCCATTCCTTGGAGCAAGAGACTGAGCAATGTCACGGAGGGTAGTGTAAATCCTATTCATACAATCAACACTTCTTTGTTGTTGATTGCAGAAGCATTGGGTAGACCAATAGAAGAACCTATCTATTCTTGAAGTCATTGCCGCATTGTTGCGTTTAGCTAATTTCTCTAGGTCCTCTATCATCTTCTTGAGTTTCTTCACCTCCTACTCCAGACAAGCAATTTTGTCTTCTGACGTATGGCCTGTATTAATCTCCTCAGCCTCTTCGATCTTCATCTTCTTCTTTTGGTTCTCTTGAGATTCCTCCAAAGGTCTTTTGCCTTTGTCCTTGCCTAGACTCAAGTTTAAGTCGAGCTCTTCCTCCCTGGCCTCTACTGTGAGATCAATGAACTTTCTTGCTGCCATGGTTTGGAATATTTAGAAATTTTTGTAGGAGTATGAAGAGAGAGAAATGTCAGGAAGTTGTAGGCTCAGAGATGAATACTCTTTGTGGTGTGGTAATTGAGAATTCTGGGGGAGTCTTTATAGAGAGAAAATTGTGACTAAGAGCCAAAGAAGATATCTCTTCACCGCACCCCTACACGCTCATCCTTTGGATTTCTGCAAGCTGGAAGCTAGAAGTCTAGGGTACGCATGCACACCAACAACGCGTCGCATTAATGGCAAAACCACGAAAGTCAAGTTTCGGTGGATTTGCGGCTGATTTAATTTGTTTTGTTTAAAAATTTTAAGGATTAATAAAAATGGAGATAAACAGAACCGTATTTCTCTGCTTTGTTGTGTTGTTCTTGAGAGCTTTCAGTATAATATACATGATTGATTACATCATGCTATGATTACATGTATCTAAGAACATATGTTGTTATGCTATTCATGCATCATGAGTGAAGGCTATGGCTAAGAATAATATTTCATGATTCCACATGCACTCATACAAAATGAGAAGTCAAAAATTTAAAATGACTTGAATAAAATGAAATGTGTAGAGGCTGATACATCTTCATAGATACACATACTTGCATATAATGCTTTTGTGGGTAAATGAAAGGCAATAATTTGCTTACATCATGATAATGCTTGATGCATACGACTGTAAGCAGTTAATTTTGCCTTTAACCTTTGAGTTACATTACTAACTTAAGCATTAGAGTGGCTGTCAAAATTTTTACATGTACTCATCCTCAAGATACATATATAAATTCATTTTGAATGGGTATATAAATTGCTTCCTTTGTGCTGAAATCTATCTTATCCTTTATGAAGCAAATTTGTTTTGAAAAAGGACTTTAAAAATGCTTCTGTTATGTTAATATGTTTTATCATATGAAGCAATATTTTTTTTGAAAAATAAAAGGTCTTAAAGATCTCTTTTGTTGTTGATGACAAAGGGATATTGATGTTTGATGTATGGATTATGACCTATATGCTTGAATATATCATGCTTTGCTAATCCATATATCATACTTCTGCTGTGTGCTGCAAATATTTCTATCATATGACAGCAAATGATGTTTATTTTTTTATTTCAAAGAGTTCAATTTTTCTGCTATTTACTAAAAATGCCTTTTCATAAACAAGTAGAAATCATTTTCAATGAAAATATTGCAGAAATTTCTTAAAAAAATCTTACTTCAAAATTCTGCAATCAAAAACTGAATTTCCTTTATAATGATTTGGACAATCTTTTTCAAAGGAAAAGGGTTATGAAATTCAGGGCGAGCTTTATCTCTCTTGAAAATATATAGATGACCTTGAAAAAGAATATATCTTAAAAAAAATTGAATATTCATTATTCATTATTCTTTTTCAAATTATGCAAGGTTTAAGGGGGAGCCTAAAACTCTTTCAAGTTTTATCTTTTGGCTCATTTCATTTGACATGAGAAATTTTTCTAAAAATTATTTTTACATGTCAATGAAAACAATGGTAAGTTTTGATGTATCCTAACCCTATGCTATATTGACATCTTTCGACATCCTGGCTTAAATAATGTATGTGCTTTAACTTCCATATATTGTGTTACTTACACCTTTTTGTTGATGTCAAATAGGAGGAGAAGAAACAATAGAAAAATATGTGTATGTGCTTATAACATTGCATTCATTATCTTGTAATACATATTTTTCTGTGGTGATTTGTCATTATCAAAAAGGGGGAGATTGTTGACCCTAAGGCTTTATGCCATAAGTTTTGATGATGACAAATGTATTTGAATTGTAGCATTGATATATATAAAGGTTAATTATCATATACATGCTACAAGTATTTAAGCATGACTATGTTATTTAATATGTAATGTCTTATACATTAATCATGCTATTTATCATGAATTGAACTAACCATTTGGTTTGTAAGTAAGATATATTTTATAGGTTGGTTCAAAACAAGAAGAGTGAGCATTGGATTGAAGAACAAGGAAAAGTAACATCATGCCTCACTCAAGGAAAGCAACATACAAGGACAAAGCTCCAAGAAATGAAGAATTAGAAGATTTGAAGTCTTGGAAGCTTGGATGCATCAAGATAGCCTATGTGTTTACATTAGGTATATTTTATATAGGCTAGTATATTTGTGCAACTCAATGATTTAGATTTGCATACATTGGCTCAAGTATTTTTGAACAAAAAGATAGTGAGATATGAAGTTTTACAAAAGTTATATTTTGACCTTTGGTCACTCCTTATATCATATCTCATAAATGAAAAATCGGTTTTTCAAGTATCTTAATCTCATTTGATAGTAGACTCAAAGATCTTTTCAACGGTATATTATTTATTCAAAACAGAGTCCAAATAAGAAATATATGACTATTTAAAATATAGTTTGAAAAACTGAAAGTTGATTTTACTGTAATAAAAAATTATTCTGTTCTGACCTATAGTCAGTATTTTGATTATATCTTTTAAAAGAAAAATAATTTTTGAGTAAAACTTAGCTCATTTGAAACTAGACTCCAAGAGATTTCCAATGGTATATTATTTGTTTAAAACAGAGTTCAAATGTGGGAGTTATGAATTTTTAAAGAAAGCCCAAAATCTGGACTGCACTATAAGTGCTGTAACGGCTATATAACGGCTATATAACGGCTAGTTTTGTAAAATCTTATATATATGACGTTAGATACACGATTTTGAGCTAGAACAAAGTCCTACAATGTGATATTAACTTCTTCTATCATCTTTGAGAGAAAGGAAAGCATTCTTGAGCCAAATCTTGCATATTCTCTATCATTATAGTTATTAGAGCTTCATTTGTCTTCATCTACTCTTTAAAGAGAGTTTCTTTATATTGTTGATTTTGATCAACACATATATTATTCTGAGTTGAGGTTCGCAAGTACCGGTGTTGGAAGAACTTGCTTTGGGTTGAGGAGGAGCCCGGATTCATAAATTCTCCATTGTGGTTTCGCAAATACCCGGATCGAATTTGCGTGGTTGTAGTGGTTTGCAAGTACCCGGATTAAACTTGCAATTATAGTGGAAATACTTAAGTGGTCTCTTGAGCACTGGATGTAGGCTTGGATTAGCCGAACCAGTATAAATCTCCGAGTTTGCTTTCTCTATCCCTTACTCTTTAATTTGTGCATATTGATATCTATTATTTAATTCCTTGATCTTTATAATTATTTATCTTGACAGCACATTGATTTTCTGTATTGTATTTATTATCCTAAGCATTGTACTTTTACAGAAAATCATTTTAACTTCCAATTAATTCTTGTAAAAAATTTATAAAACCTAATTCACCCCCCCTCTTGGGTTCCAACCATTACTTTCAAGTTCTACAAGATGATTTATTTGTACTGAGTCTATAACTTATAAGGATTGCCTTGTTCAAACTTAAATTTCAAGTACTTGATAATAAAAAATGTATTTTTCAAAGATCAATTTGTATATTTAATCTTTTCTTATTGTTCAATCCTTGAAGTTAAATGAATAAGTTAGTTATTATAAATTATAGACTCAGTACAAATTACACTTCTTGTGTAGGACCAAATTGTATATTTAATCGTCTTTAAGGGAGTAACTCAGTAACAATGTATACCAAGTTAATTTTTTAAGGACTAATTTGCTTGACATCTAATAAATGATCATGAATCATTATATGTTTTAATCATTTTAATTACTGTTTTGTTTTCATTGTAGGTTGCAAGTGATACTCCAAGTACATCACTAGGCAAAACAAAACGTAAGTCTTGTGGCTGTGAGAAAAAGGCAATGGTTACCCAGTTCTTCATTATGATTTCTCAAAATATGATGAATATGAGTTTATACGAACCCAATGATGGCTCAGAAGATGAGTTATAAGACTTGTAACATTTTAATTTGTGTCTGAGTTGACTATATTGATAATATTATTGTTAGGGTACTATAGTATTGCATTAAGCTTAAAGTTATAAAATGCTATTTTAATTTTCCTGGAAAATTAATAGGGAGCTGGAGCAGAATGGCAGTAAGAAAATAAATGTCCAAATTTTAACCCTGGATTTCAATTGATGAAAAGAACTCTGAAAAGAAGTCATATATGCGATTTAATCAAAGTCTTCAAATTAAGGAACTACATCTATATATAGAAGCCAAGGAATACATATAGATTAATTGTTTAAAATTGGAACCTTAGTGTTTTGTTAGTTTGAATGTTCAATGTAATGATCAATTAACAATTAGGCATTTAATTTTGGTTGGAGATATTAATAAAATATTCATATAGGTCTTTATTTAAATTGTTTGATAATTGGAGGAATGTGTTTAAACTCAAATACCCTAACCCTACAATACTTAATTTTATATCACTTGAACTATACATGGTTTTAAATTGTGATTGTAGTTGAGTTGTGGTTACTACAATTGTGAGTGTTGCAATATGTGAACGCTATAATGTTGGTTGCAGTCATTTGCAACCATGATTTTTTTTTTTAGTTGCACAAAATGTTCAAAATATATTACATCTACGTTTTTATATAAAAAAAACATATAGTATATCTATTGTCTCTAACTCTATACCACTTAATCAATTAAACACATATTTTATAAAATTAATATCAATTTTGCATTCAATTTGTTAATCTTATTCCCTCTTTAGAATATTTTTCATTTCCATCAATTTTTTTCAAAATTTTTCTCGCCCTATATTTCTTTTCAAAAAATTTGCCCATATCTTTTCAATTTCTTCTCTAATTTCCCTCCTCAAATTTAGCCAAAATGCCAAATGTAGCCTCTCTCCCTAATTAATATATTATTTCATATATTTAAAAATATATTTTTTTAATTGATTATAAATAGATTACATAGAGATAGAAAAGGTAATACCTATAGCTATAAAGGAAGGAAGAAGAACTCTGTTAATTATCCAAAATATTTTGACTGCTTACTCTCCACTAATAAAATACTCAGGTACCCAGTGTCCTTGCTTCAATAATCCTTTGATGCCTTGAATGATAGTATCACATGTGCGATGTTGAAGCTACTCACCACATCACTATATGGTGCTCTGTGCTCCACTCTCTCTAATCTTTTCTTTATTCTCTATTATTATTCCTGCAAGTTTTAAGTGCTAGATAACTAATAATGGCTAATCATATTTATTTGGAAAAAATAACAAATTCATCATTTCCTATTAAATTAAAGTCCAAATTAAATTTTAAATTCATTAATAGGAGTTATGAATTCAAAATTTCACAAGTGATAAGAATAGAAAACCATGGTTTGAATTTAGTGGTTTCAAAGCTAACGTTTCACAGACTAAGCAATCCTCATCAGTTACAACCTTCCTTTTTTTAGCTCTCTCTATCTCTCTTTCATTGTGTTCAATTTCATCTCGATCTAATACATCTCTTCTTCAACTTTTCTTTCATAGACCTTTCGAGATTCTTCAATGACAAATCCACTTCCACCCACTTTAGGGGAGCAACTAGCTGGGCATGATGGTTTAGAAGCCCAACCAATTTTCAACCACAAGGTTGTAACTAAAGATCTACTTAATCAAATCACCAAAAACTTAAGAGACCAAATCTCTATAAGAGAATTTCTTCTCTCACTTATTTTGGCTCTAATAAATGTTCAAAGTTGAAACTTTAATCTTGAACTCCCCTAACCCTAAGTCAGAGTTTACTGGTCTTTGTGAAGAATTGTTGGAAAAGTCAATTGAGAGCTCGATTGAACTCTTGAGTCAAGCTCTCTATTGACTTATTCTTAATTGTTTATCCTTAGTTAAGTTTGATTTATCCTTAGTTAACTTCGTCACTTGAGAATTGATTTAAGGTTCTTGTATATCAATATCTCATGTTTTCCCTTTGAGAGCAAGTGAAGTGAGCTTACTTGTAGTCCCTTCATGGTTGATATCTTCTTCTCTTTTGTTCTTGAATCTTGAGTGAAGATCTTAAAATGTGGAAAAGTTAGTTAAGGAGAAGTTAAGAAATGTTTGTCAAAAGTTTAAGGTGAGATGGAAAATCTCTCTTGTATTTGTAGCTTGGTTAGATAGTAATTAAAGAAAATCCCTTAAGAGGTCTAAATGTGGAATAAGTTGTTCAAACTAGGATAAATTATTGTATGTGTCTCTTTTCTTTCATTTTTATTCATTTTTTATTTATTTTTGTGTAAGTTTCAATCAACTGAAACTATTTCCAGTTAACTGAAAAGGTATTTTATAACTTTTAGAATTTTCAAGTTTCAGTTAACTGAATTTCAATCATCAATTCCTACAAGTTATACAATTTGTAAGTTCTAATTGTATAAATCTTGTCATGATGGGTGTTGTTAGCACAATTGTGATGCAAATCAAGGTCGGGATCAACCTAATTCAAGCACTACAATGGATCCACTGCATATTCCAAGTGGACCAATTACTAGAGCATGGGCTAGAAGAATCAAAGAAGCCTTAAATGGGCTTGTTAAAAAGGAGTTGAATTGTAGTTTGGCCCAAGAAGACCTTGGAAATGTAATTGCATTCATTTGGGCCAAGGAAGACTTAAGCAATATAAAGGCCCTTTTCTTTTAGATTGTATTGTAGGCTTGAGGCTTTGTTATCTTATGTTTAAGAAGGCCATTCAGAAAGAGGTTGATAGTTGCAGTAGTATTAATGAGATCTATAGATAGTTGTATGAATGAGGTGGTTGGTAGTTGTATTAATGATGTGGTTGGTATTTGTTCTCTATAAAAGGAAACTTGCCCCTTGTGGCAAGAACCAAGCTAGTGAATGAAGATTATCTTGTGAGAATCATTTCTCTCTATCCTCTCAACTTATCTAGAGTTTCCGACTCCTTATGGCATTCAATCTTATCACTTTGGTTATTGTCTCTTTATAGGTAACAGGTTTAAGGGTCTATACTTTAGGTTCTTGGCTCTCTATAGCCAGCGAGTCTGGGTTTTACTCTATACCTTAGGTTCTTGGCTCTCTATAGCCAATATGTCTGGGTTTTAATCTATCGTAATTAATTAATTTTGTATTCTTTAATTCCAAAATATGTTTTGGAACATATGAATCTTGGCAATCATTTAACGGGCTGCATCAAGTTGTTTGCGTTGATGAAAATGAGAATGAGCAAACTCAATCGATAGAGTAAGTTGTAGACAGTTAATAATGGCTAGTCATATTTAATTGTAAAAAATTAAAAGAAATTAATTGCTCCCATCAAATTGAAGTGTAAAATCATGTTTTGAATTCATGAATGGGGGGAATTGAATTTAATATTTCACAAGTGGTAAGAACATAAAGCCATGGTTTAAATTTAGTGGTTTCAAAGCTAACCTTCCATAGGCTAAGCAACCATCATCAGTTACAACCTTCCTTTTACCTCTCTTTCTCTTTCTCTTTCTCTCTCTCTCTCTCTCTCTCTCTCTCTCTCTCTCTCTCTCTCTCTCTTCCCCACTTCCTTGTGTTCAATTTCATATCGATCTAAATATATCTCTTCTACAACCACTCTTTCATAGACCTTTTGAGATTCTTCTATGGCAAATCCACTTTCACGCACTTTAGAGGAGCAACTAGTTGGGCAAGATGGTTCACAAGCCCAACCAAACCACGAGCTGGTAACTAAAGATCTACTTAGTCAAATCACCAAAAACTTAAGTGATCAAATCTCTATAAGAGAATTTATTTTCTCACTTAATTTTGGCTCTAATTAAAGTTGAAAGTCGAATATTTATTCTTGCACTCCAGTAACCCTTTAGTTAGAGTTTACTGGTCTTTGTGAAGAATTGGTGGAAAAGTCTATTGAGAGCTCAATTGAACTCTTGAGTCAAACTCTCTTTAGATTTACCCTTAATTGTTTATCCTTAGTTAAGTTTGATTTATCCTTAATTAACTGGGGTTACTTGAGAATTGATCTAGGGTTCTTGTATATAGATATCTCATGTTTGCCTCTTTGAGAGCAAGTGAAATGAGCTTACTTGTAGTCCCTTCATAGTTGAAATCTTTTTCTCTTTCGTTCTTGAATCTTGATTGAAGCTCTTAGAGTGTGGAAAAGTTAGTTTAGGAAAAGTCAAGAAATGTTTGGTAAAAGTTCAAGTTGAGATGGGAAATCTCTCTTGTATTTGTAGTTTCGTTTGATAGTAATTAAAGAAAATTGCTTAAGAGGACTAGATGTGGGATAAGTTGTTCAACTAGGATAAATTATTGTATGTGTCTCTTTTCTTTTATTTTTATTCATTTTTTTGTTTCCATGCAAGTTTCAATTAACAGAAACTAGTTCAAATTAACTGAAAATATTTTTATAAGATTTACAATTTTCAACTTTCAGTTAATTGAATCCTCGTCATTAATCCTACAAGTTATATAAGTTGTCATTAATCCTACAAGTTATATAAGTTGTAAGTTCTAACTGTATAAATCTTTTCATGATGGAGTTATTAGCACAATTGTTTGCATTGATGAAAATGAGAATGAGCAAAGTCAATCGATAAATTAAATTATAGACAAGTAATAATGGCTAGTCATATTTAATTGTAAAAAATTAAAAGAAATTGATTGCTCCCATTAAATTGAAGTCTAAAATCATGTTTTGAATTCTTGAATAGGGAATTGAATTCAGTATTTCACAAGTGGTAGGAACATAAAGTCATGGTTTAAATTCAGTGATTTCAAAGCTAATGTTCTATAGGCGAAGATTGGTCCAAAGTAATTTTGATTTTCATTCTTGATAGTTAGATGCAAAATTCTAAAAATCAAACTGTTCATTATACTGGAGAAACTACTGGTTCAAGGTTTACTGGTTGAACTATGGTTGAATCGTGATCGAACCGATACTAATTAAATATATATATATATATATATATATATATATAATTTATTTTAATAAATAAGAATTTTTTTAAATTAAAACAATAATTTAAACAAGTTATAAATATTAAAAAAATTCACATTCCCACTTCCCAACATGCTTTGCAGTATATGCTTAGCTTTAATTAATATATCTATGCTGTTGACACTGCCTCCATCTCCTCCTTCCCAACACACTTTACCGTGCTTAAGGTAATCTGATATCTCTTTCTCTTTCAAGTTTCAACATTCAAGTTTCAAGGGTACATAATCTCTCTCTCTCTCTCTCTTTCTTTGTGTGGTTCACAAGTCCAACCAATTTTCAACCAGAAGATGATAACTAAAGATCTACTTAATCAACCAACCAATTTTCAACCAGAAGATGATAACTAAAGATCTACTTAATCAACTCTCTCTCTCTCTCTCTCTCTCTCTCTCTCTCTCTCTCTCTCTCTCTCTCTCTCTCTCTCTCTCTCTCTCTCTCTCTCTCTCTCTCTCTCTCTCTCTCTCTCTCTCTCTCTCTCTCTCTCTCTCTCTCTCTCTCTCTCTCTCTCTCTCTCTCTCTCTCTCTCTCTCTCTCTCTCTCTCTCTCTCTCTCTCTCTCTCTCTCTCTCTCTCTCTCTCTCAGAGGTTCACAAGGCCAACCAATTTTCAACCAGAAGGTGGTAACTAAAGATCTACTTAATCAAATCACCAAAAAACTTAAGAGACCAAATCTTAATAAGAGAATTTCTTTTCTCACTTAATTTTGGCTCTAATTAAAGTTCAAAGTTGAATCTTTAATCTTGGACTCCACTAACCCCAAGTCACATATATAAGTATATATTTATAAATATATATATATATATAGCCAAATATGTTTATATAGCCTTAAGTGCTAATATGCTCTATTAATCAATTACTTTATAGTAGTATAGCTAATATCTCTATTTTACGATTTCCACTTCAACATCGACTCATTTTGCGTCTTTGTCTACTAGCCACATACACGGAACTGGATCCACTCCAGCGGAGGTCTCCCTCAAGTTCCCTCCAGTAGACTCACAGAGTGGTCCTGGAAAAAAAAATTTTTTGACCACCTTTTTTTATTATTATTTAAAACCCCTCCAGTACTCCAACAACTGAAGGGGATCCTCATTCCACATACACTCAGTCATGCACTATTAGTCTTCGCACCCACTATCACAGATTCATACACAGAAATGCTGAAAAGAAGTTAACAACACTCACAATGAAGAAAAAGCTCTGGCAACCACCAACCACCTACAAGAAGTTGGCATTATACTGACTGATATAACTTGATATTGTTTATTTTCAACAGTAACATATTTTAAATATAATATATAATTTATTAATATTAGCATTAGCATATATTACGCTAATACCTATATATACATCTTTACACATAAATCAAAGAAAATATTATCGCATGAAAATTAATCAAACTTACATATTAGTAAACTGTGTGTATGCAAGACATTAAATAGAGTATTAGCAAACTGGGAGTTGAAGGCTGCAACCTAAACAACGATCACTTAGACGTCCATTTCTCATAGTCACTTTCATTTACGTACTAATATTTTAGAAAAAGTATAGTACTTAATCAGTTAAACGTGTGGTTGTACTTTTGCAATTTCATACTATTCCTGCAAGTTATATATATATATATATATATATGCTTTTCTAACTATATTTACCTTGTCAACCATGTGATGGTAGCTGTTTTTGTAGACAAGAGTGAGAAAAAAATGAATCTTTAAGGGAAAAAAATAATTTCTTCATTATTTTTTAACCCACACAAAAAAAGGACACAGTTGAACTTATTTGTTTGTAATTTGGAGATCAAGAAGAAATTATTTTTCATATCAACCATCGTGAAAAGAAAAATGGTTTAGTTTAAATTAAATAAAAATATTTTCATTCAAATAAAAAATTAAAATTCTAATTTAATAATTAAAATATTTTGCAAACTGCAGGTCAAAAAATTTGAACAAACACAAAATTTCTTCTTTATTATAGTACTTTTTTAAAAATAAAAAAAAAAGAAATGTTACAAGCTCTTATTATAAAAATAGAACAAATTTTCTTTTAAATGTGTATAATTAACTTTTTTTCTGTCTCTTGACCATATAATCAAAATGTATATCATATTATTGAATTTCACGGAAAAAAAGGAAAAGAACAAAAACCAAAACCTTTGAAAGAAAACGTCTAACATAACAAGCCTTTTTTATAACTCTATTTTATAGGGTTATTTAATCTCATATCTTTGACTAAAATTTGAGTGAAATTAGCTAATTTAGAGTCTTTTTATAGGGTATAGTTTTTCTTTTAATTTGGATTAGTTTGGGTCAATATTGTCAGAACTAGCCCAGCCATTGACCCAGGACAACCCTTTGGGTCACCAGGTCACTGATTCAACAGCCGTGTCACTGAGTCAATTGTTAACCCAGGTAAATATATTAAAAAAATTAAAATTATATATATACCTATATATCTTTACAAATAAATTCAAAAATAAGTAAAATAAATAATTTACATGCAATTTTCACAATTCAAAGTCATAAACATCCATAATAATTTATAAACATTAATAATAATTCAAACATAAAGTCATAAATATTCATAATAATTCATAAAATAATAAGTAAAATCATCCAAACATAATAATTCATACATTATAAAAGTCTTAAATATCTATAATAATTTATAAAGTCATTAAAATTATAATATTTTCCTAATACCATTATTTCTATTGGTAAAGTAAATTAGAAAAGTGCTGCTTAAAAAAAAAAAGAAATTCGGGTAGTGGGTCACAGGGTCGACGTCGGCCGGGCTGTGTGCAGCCCGGTCCAATCCTTCAACTCGGACCGGGCCAGCTACTGGGTCATTGGTTCCTGATACGATCCAGCCGGGCCAGTCCATGTCATACAACATTGGTTTGGGTTTTAGTCACTAGTGTGTTTCTTGTTATTTTGATGCATTTTAATTCTTATCTTGTTAACTTTCAGAATTACAATTTATGCTTGTTATTTACTTATTTTTAAAGGGCTTAAAATAAAAGAAATTGAGCAAAAACCATAGAAAAGAAGTCAGAGCTTTAGCATCAACCCTAAAGCTAAAGCATTGAAGGATTATGCAAATTTCATAAAAAATCTCGAAAGTCAGTGCCTAAGCACAAGAAAACCAAAGTTAAAGCATCAGACATATGTTGCTAATGCTGTAGAAAAGCAGAGACTTCGTACCATCGCATCGATTACCAATACTATTGCACCCCAAGAAAAATTAATAGAAGGGAATTTTCGTATTTTGACTACTTAGGACATATAAAAGGGTTTCTTTTAGGCCTTTTTAGAGAAAGAACGCCCTCTAGGAGTGGGTTTCTTTTAGGCCTTTTTAGAGAGAGAACGCCCTCTAGGAGTGGGGAAATGAAGGAACACAACTTCAACACCAGTACTACTTATGTTGACTTGGACTAACCATCACTCCCTAAAAAAAATGTTTCAGTTTATTCACTTATGTTCTTAGTCAAAATTTTTCTTTTGTCCAATTTTTGATATGAACTTGTCTTCTACTTCATTTCCAGGTCCGTCGTTTAAGAATATATATTTTTATTTGTCAAAATCATCCCCTATAAACTTTTTAATTTGTTCACTTTAGTCCGTATTCTCCACTTTTACGCTTTTTTCTCACGATTTGGTCTTCCAAATCAGTCCATAATTCCATTTTTAGTTATACTATAATTCAATCTATCATTCACACTCAAGAATAATACAAGAAATGAATTAAAATTCAAGTTTCAAAATTTACCTTTTATTCACTTAGGTATAAAAGATAGATTGAATAATAGATTGCACTGTTTTTGGGTAAAAATGATAGATTTAATTATATTATGACTAAAAATAAAATTATCGACTAATTTGGAGAACCAAACCATGAGAAAAAAGCATGAAAGTGAAGAATGAAGACTAAAGTGAACAAAATGAAAAGTTTGTAGGGGATGATTTTGACAAAAAAATATATTCTTAAACTATGGACCTAGATGAAGTAGAAGACTAGTTTTTATAAAAAAATTTGACAAAAGGAAAATTTTAACCAACGACCTAAGTGAATAAATGGTAAGCTTTAAAACTTGAATTTTAATTCATTCTTGTATTGTTTTTGGGTAGAAATGATAGATTAAATCATATCATCACTAAAAATAAAATTATGGACTGATTTGGAGAACTAAACTGTAAAAAAAAAAAAGCATGAAAGTGAAGAACATGGACTAAAGTGAACAAATTGAAAAGTTTGTAGGAGATGATTTTGACAAAGAAAAAAAATATTTTTAAACTAGGGACCTAGATGAAGTAGAAGACGAGTTTCTATTAAAAATTGGACAAAAGAAAAATTTTTCACGTGGTTAGTCCATGCTAGTATAAGTGGTACATAGTTAGTAATAACATAGATTTTAATATTGACATCATCATTTCAGTCAGTATTAACTAGCGGTTGACTAACCAAAAACTAACCCCAAGGACTTATTTCATAGTTTTGAAAATTACAGAAACTAAATTCATTGTTTGAAAACTATAGGAATTAAAACCATTCGTCAATAAAACTATAGAGACTTCAAGTATATTTTAATCTTTTTTATTTGTAGTTTATACTTTTATTAAATCACTTGAAATTGATAATTTTAATAGCATGGAAATAGTGAATGGGTTACTTGACACCCATTATTCTCTCTCTCTCTCTCTCTCTCTCTCGCCCTTCCCTTGTGTTCATTTTCATCTTGACCCAATAAATTTCTTCTTCAACCTCTCTTTCATAGACCTTTCGAGATTCTTCAATGGCAAATCCACTTCCACTACAACAAAGAGGCATTATACTTACAAAAAAATACTATCACAGATATATAAGTTTCAATAGGAAAAGGGGATTTTCTACTGATTTCTTACTGATTATTTGCAATAGTTAAAATCCACAGCTGCTAACGAGAAATTGACTGAATTGTGTCTGAAAAATTAACTCCTATCTACTGTATGTCAGTTGCAAAAAAAAAAAGGGTCAAGTGTATATATACTCATTAATTTTATTTTTTTAAATAACAATTGGCAGTGATGACATTGTACTTAAATAATGTGCGACTAGGATTACTCCTCTAACTGCCCTCACACATAATGCCTTGGGAACCCAGCCCCCAATCACATGGATGGTGTGGCACGAGGAACCACACCCAGTGCCACAACCTATTACCTGTAACAGGTTCTGGCACAAGGGGAGGCACCCTGTACCATATTGAAGGTGTGGCGTTGGATGTGGTATGTACACCCTTCTGAGTGGCCTCTTATATATATATATATATATATATATATATTTATATAATTATTTTTTTATTTTTCAGAAGAGAGAATCAAATAAGTTCAATATATAACTCTACAATGGTTTCTCCAGCAGATTCTTATTCTTATTGTTAGTTTCATGGAACACGAATAGTGATCTTCAAAATCAATTGAGAACATAAGAAATGCAGTGTCATCCCCTTCTATGAAGACATAATAGCAGAATTGATTAGGAATGAATAAAGGTATTACAAAGCCAAATTTAAAAAAAGAAACAAAAGAAAATATGATATTAGAGAGAATGATGACATATAAGTTGAAGAAAAGAAGGCATATAAGTTTTTGTTTAAGATATTACCTATGGTATAGAAAGGAATAAAGTGCAGTGATTGTTGTTTCTTTTAAGTAATAAGAATTTGTTAAAATAGAATGTAAAATAATATATTGAGTTGGAGGAAAAAAATTGCAAGGAGAGAAGACAAAAGAGAAGAATAGAAAAAGCTGCTAAAGAATAGAGGAGAATACCAGTGAACCAGGGCAGAAAAGGCTGAGCATCGAGCAAAAGAAGAGAGAACATAAATAAAACAAGTGCTTTGGAGCTAGAAGAAGTACTATATAATCATCTTTCCGCATGAACTAAAAAATTTGTAATAGCGCCAAAAAATTTAGATATTTCATCGGGAACAAAAAAACATATGAGCGAAAAAATTTAGACAAACTAAAAAGGAAATATATCATGAGGTAACACGTGTTGGCATATGCTCAGAGGTTTGATTGTTAAATAAGCTTTTATGTATTTTATAATATTTATATGTTTAGAAATAAGAATAAACAGCAAACACTTTAAAAAATTCTATTACAGAAAATTAATTAGTAATTTAAATAATAATTATATATATTAAGTATATTTAAATACTTGAAAATTGTCTTGGTGACATTATATATATATATATATATATATATGTATAAGTTGCTTGGGGAAAGATTCCCCAAGCCACTTATATGTTAATATATATATATATATATATATATATTATAAAAATATGTATTTTATAACATTATATATATAGAATTTTTTAATATGAAATTTTTTTCTATTAGTTTGTGATTATTTTGAGAGACTAAAATGTCACCAAGATACATTTTTAAGTATTTAAATATAGTTAGTATATATAATTTGTACTTGAATAAATAATTAAATTTTTTTATAATAGATATAATTTTGAAATAATTTGTATTGATGTCACCAAGATTCTACCACTATCCCTATATATATATATATATATATATATAAAACAAAAGTGGCTCGGGGAGATATTATTTATATAATAATCATACATATATTTATATATATTATTATATATTAATTTTATATATCTTAACATATATGCTAACCTTATATATTTTATCTATATATATATATATATATGAGATACGCATATACTAAAATTTTAAATTCATACAAATATTCATATTCTATTACTCTTAATTTTGATAATTTAAAATTACTTATCACTATTAGTTATATAAAATTATCAACATAGTGATAGGTCAATAAAAAAAAAGAAAAATATATGAAATCTTTTACATTAAAAATATTAAATTTATTATAAAAACTAATTATATTTTAAATTACTTAAATAATTTTAATTTTTTTTAAAGATAACTAATTATATTTAAACATATTTAATATATATTTATATTATATTATATTAATATATATATATATATATTATATCAGTATATATATTAATTTAATTGTATATATCTTATATATGTATATATGTCTATATGCATATATATGCTAGAAGGCAATAATATATATGAATATATACTACACTTATATACAATATTAATATATAAATATATGTTAATTTTATATATCTTTATATAAATATATACTCATTTTATTTATCTTATCTACACACACACACACACACATATATAATATTATTATATATAATAATAATAGATAATAATTAGTTAAAGATACATATTATTTTTATACATCTTATCTATATATATGAATATATACGACACTTATATATTTTCTCTCTCTCTCTCTCTCTCTCTCTCTCTCTCTCTCTCTCTCTCTCTCTCTCTCTCTCTAAATATATATATATATATGCTTATCTTATATATCTTTATATGAACATGTACTAATCTTTTATATATATGTATATATATATATACATGAGACACATATATACTAAAACTTTAAACTTATACAAATATTTATAATCTATAACTCTTAATTTTAGTAATTTAAAATTACTCATAACCATTAATTCTATAAAATTATTCAAGTAATGGTGGGTCAATAAAAAAAATACTTTATTATATGAAATCTTTTACATTAAAAACCTTAAATTTATCATTGAAAAAGAAAATCATATTTTAAGTTATATAAAATAATATTAATTTTTTTAAAGATAATTATATATATATATATATATATGGTGCTTGGGGGATGGTCCCCTTGAAGGAATTTATAAACAATTCCTATATACAAAAAAATTGCAGATAGTCCTATAGCATATATGAATAATAACAAAAAAAATATGCGTACATGGGGAAACAGCAGAACTCTTGATAGTAATTGATAATCGGGTGTAAATAAAATTAAAGACAAGAAAACAGAATAACTAAGGAGAGTAAAACTGCTCTCTTAGCCTAATATGTTTTTCAGAGGGTGTTGCTTCAATGGGACTGCTACACCACATATATAGGCAGAGAGTAGAGACTCTTCCTTGTGAAACCCTAATGGGTTGACATTCCCATCATTAGTCAGCCCACACAAGGCCCAGTTTCAATTCAATAAGGATTGTTTAGTTTATAAAAGAATTTATAATTAACTTATTATTAAAACTGGATAATACATATAAATAAATAAATAAATATATGTATAGATAAATATGATTTATGGTAGTCCATATGAAAAATCTAACAATCTCCCACTTGGACAACATAAATCATTAGTTTAAAGGATAAATAATTTCCAGATTTAATAATACAACAAAATAGACATGTCAATTATGAGTTGTCACTATAAATTAACAATCCTCAAATCAAATCAAGAGGCAATAAGTATTTGACAATGCAAAAACCATGTCCGATAGGGGCACTGGCATCTTACATGTCAAGATCCTCAACAAAAGATTTGAATGATATGTGAAACTGGTGTCAGAACATACATTACAAGGATATGATCCTTGTGCAATCCTGACCAATGGTCCAAGCATCTGAAAATGCTCTAAGAGATATGATAGTATAAGTGATGTCATCACAAACATATCTCATAAGAATGACACTAAGTAAATATTAAATTTCAGACTCCCACTAACCCAAAACATCAAAAGACTTAACTAAACCCAAATGAGCTACATGATTCTGAAGAGCTCTAATAGTTAATCTTTAGTTAGTAGATCTGCTAATATGTTCTCTGTAACAAAGTGCTCAATACGAGTTTGAAACTCCAGAATATTCTCTCTAACAAACAGATATTTAATATCAAAGTACTTTGATTGAGAAGAGCTTCTGTTGTTTTGAGAGAAAAGCACAGCAGCAGTATTGTCGCAATATATCACAAGTGGCTTAGAAATGCTTTCAACAATATGAAAGCCAAAGATTAAGATTTTCAGCCACATGGCTTGACAAATAGCCTTATAGCAAGCGACATACTCTGCCTACATGGTAAAAATAGCTGTAAGAGTCTATTTAACACTCTTCCAAGAGATAGCTACTCATGTCATCATAAAGATAGAGCCGGAAGTAGACTTTCGGTCGTCAGGGCAACCATGCTAAATAAGAATCAGAATAATTAATGACCTGAAGTTGATCAGACTTCTTATAGGTCAACACATGATCTTTGGTTCCCTGCAAATTTCTTATAACCTTTTCACGACTTTAAATGACCTAAATTTGGGTTGCTCAAATATATCCCTAAAGCATTAATAGCAAAAACAATATCGGGATGAGTACAAAATTGAGCGTACATTAATTAGCGGAAGCATTCGAGACCTTTTTGCTCTCTGGAATGGTCTATCTAATTGACTTCTTCATAGTGTATTTCAACACTGTGAGACATACTATGTTTGAGTGTTCTCATTTTTCACAAGAAGCCTTTTCAACAGCAGTGGACGAGGCAGTAAGAGCACCAAGCTCTTCTTTTCTCAAAGCCAAGTCTATATTAGTGATAGCCAAATAGAGGTCCAGAGATTATTTTATTTTAAGTCCTCAAAAATGGTCATATTCGAAGTCTTGACAGAAGTCAAGTATAGACAAAAAGGGCTGACATTATAACAACAAAAAGGAACATTTAATTTACACGATGTAATCATGCAATAAGAGAATTAAATAGTTCCTTATACACAGCCAATCATGCCCTTTAGAAAAAATTTTCTTACTTATGATGGTCTGGCCTAAAGGTCCCAAACCATAATGAATGAGAAATGTAATAATTATAATGCACAAATCTTATATCACCAAAGTGTTGACGGCTTGGCAAGCGTACCAATCGTACAAGTAATATAGTGAAAATTAAGTAAGAGAATCGTTCCCACGAGGATTAACTTGCTAATTACTCGAGAAATTAAGTTATATTAGTTAGACAATGCAAATTTCAATGGTTCTTGACAGAAGGAAAGTGAAAATGTAAAGTTGAGTTAGTAGTGAATTGTATGTTGTATGAATTTTAAACAAGCACAATAAAAATCACAAGACAAATGCAACTAATTTCACAAGATGAACACAACCTAGGATTGCCAATCCCCCGTCGTTCTTTATAAGTTTTGATCCCTCTCCTTCTTGTTCTCACCGGCCATACATGCTAATCTAGGATACGAATATGTTTAGAAGGATTCTCCCGAATGCCAACTAAAACTTAACCCGAAATATCATAATTCCTTATGTACTCTTAAGTTCCGAAAATGCACAAACCCTAATCTGACTATATGAGGCTAATATCTATATTCCTATGATATTAACGAATCTATCCCCTCTCCTTTGTGGTTCAAGAACTCATACTATCCATTATATGGTCTAGGTTTTACATTCCTCTCCCAAGTACAGCAAAACCACCAAACATTCCATTAAATTGATCAAGTTTAATGAAAGCAAGAAAATGAGAATGAATAAACATGTATTAATGGCCAAACAATCACAAGAGTCAAGAGATTAACAAAACTTAATCCAAACTAAGGTTCATAGCAATCCTAGTACAGAAATTTAGCTACACATCATCACAAAATACAAAAAATGAGAGAAGAGAAGAGAAAACTCCATGATTCCAAGTTGGGTGGAAGAAAAATGGCTTCAATCTTCTCCAAAAGTTGGTTGCCCTAGCTTCTGGAGGTGAAATCGGCGCTCCTCCTTCGGTTCCAGCCCAGAATGCCCTAAAATTTCAGTCCAAATTGCCTTTTAAAGCCTGCTGCACGTGACAGTAAATTGGCTTGTGCGCTTAAGCGCATGGTTTCCCGCTTAAGCGCGATTTAGACAGCAGCGTAACACGCTTAAGCGCACAGAATTCACGCTTAAGCGTGTTTTGGACAGAATTGAGCTTCCAATGTAGCAAGCTCCACGCTTAAGCGTAAATATGTCCCGCTTAAGCGCGCATGTGGCAGAGAGGAACCTTTGTTGAGCTTTATGCGCTTAGGCGCATGATAATCCCGCTTAGGCGCGCATATGACAGTAAAGTCTTCATTTTGAGCCTCTTTTTCTTCTCCAAGGTTCCTCTTCACTTCAATGAAATCTTGGCTAATGGAGTTCTCATCTTTCAACAACATTTTCCTAGCTGAAATACCTGCAAAAGTAAAATCACCAACATAGTTACAAAAGTAACCCAAAAAGAAAGTGATTAAAAGTTCAAAAATTGCATTAAAGAATCATGAATTCACTCCATTTATTAAAAGATCAAAGAAAACTAAAACTAATCTAAACTACTCAAAATATGAGCTAAGAATTACAAGACAACAAGAAAGAGATCAAAAGAGAGGGTATTTAACATCAAAATGGCACTAAATTGAGAACTCAACACAAAGTTTCTAATACCGATAGGGTATTCAAAAGATAATTGATATAAGCATAAAACTAACAGTGCATTGTACAACAAATTACATTAATGATAACACATCGATAGGGTATAATTATTATTAATGTAATAAAATAATGATTAAAAAAAATTTAATCATTCAATTCAAAAAATTTGTATAATTGTACCCACAATAGGTAAGATTACAGTTATACAAATGATCAACAATTATATTCAAAAAATATAATAAATACATATCATGCCTGATGAAATTATTTAATTCACATATGGACTAAAAAAAAATTAATTCCTTAACTATGACACATCAGTAGGGAAAATATGATATACGAAGGTGCCATTAGTAGAGAGTAAGGAATACTCATAAAATTTCAAGCCCATAAATTGAGAGTACAGTATTTAAAATCACAAACTTACTCCCACTAGTCATCATGTAAAAACACTAATGAGACACATATTCTCCTTGAAGTTGATTAAAGTCACAACATGGTGAAATTTTAGGTACCATTGTCTCAAGGCCAATTTTAAAACGTATATGGATATCTTAATTTGCATACTATATGGTTTTGACCATATTTTTGAAAAAAAAATATCAGGTTGATCCATGTACACATCATTTGAAAAATCACCATTTAAGAATGTTGTCTTAACAACTATTTGGTGAAGCTCTAGGTCAAAAGAGCCACCAAGAATTATGAAAAATATAAATCAAATTAGATTCAATTCAATTACGATATTCATTGAATTAATTAAAATGCTATATTATAAAACACAATTAATATAGTTGATATATTAATGATTTAAAAATATTTTAATAATTTAGTAATGCTAATCCACATAGGATATATATATAAAATTTAACAATTCTCCCACTTGGATAACAATAGTCAATTATTAAAATATAATAATCATTAAGGCTAAAATAACAACTATAATTATAGCACATATCAAGAAACATAAGCTTTAACGATGCAGAAATAGTATCCGATAGGGAAGTAGATCATACACGTTAAAAGCTTTATATTTCACATAAAGAATAATGAATATGAAAAGCATAATCAATTAAGAGAAATATGCAATCTAAGATTAGTAAATTTCAGATCAATTATAGATGCAATATCAAAGTATATTATAGTACACGATATAGACTAATAAATCAGTGATGTGTACCTGAGGTGATTTCGCAATCCTTTTATATTACAAAAATATCAAAAGGAAACCACCAAAAAAAATTATTTATCACAAGAAACACATATTAATGTCACTCCGATAGGGAGTGTACACTAATGGTATTTCAAAACAAATTATTTATTGTCACCATAATTGCTATTTTTTTTTCTTTTTTCAAGCCAAAATTATTTTGAAAAAATAAAGATATATATATATATATTGTTTTCAAAAATAATACCAAAGATTGGACCCGCGGTAGGCGAGCTCACAACGTCACAAAATTATTTAAATAACATCTTTGGATATCAAAATAATTTGGCAGATGTTTAGAAACAATTTACAATAAAAGAATACAATTTAAATAATCAAATAATTGTAAATTGTCTCTAAAATACACAACGGTGCTATTAGGAGAGCGTGAGAAATATTTAACAGACAATAATGTCCAAAATTTATATAAAAAAATTTTTGAACTGAATTTTTAGAAAGTATAATATCCAAAATAGAATTCTTGACAGATTCAGTCCCAATTCAAAAGAAAACTCAAAATTTTGATCAATACACTTTTGATCAAAATTATTCATGTATGCATATTGAGATAACCAAATTCAATCTCATATATATATACATAATTGACTACAATCCCTAATTCACGTGATTGAATTGGTTACCGTGATAATAATTCACAATAATAATCAAATATTCATGATCTCAAAATATTGTCATGAAACAATTAATATCATATATATTTGATTACATCAACACAAAAAAAAATTCAATCTCTTAATATAATTTATAATTGGGAAAAATACGTCAATTAGTATAATTGAAAAAATCTCAAATATATAAATTACAAATTCGATTACATCCACGTAATCACTAAATCACATATATCACTGAAATATATAACATATATATATATATATATATATATATATCACAATAATTGACAATGTAATCCCAATTTATACCCAATATATGCAATTTATAACCAACAGAATTACGTGATTACGAAATATCCGCAAAACACAATCATGTAATTCAAGGTAATCCCAATTTATAACAAATTGAATCAAGTTTAGTTGAATCAGTATAATTTCACCTTTTAATGTAATCAATATATATGATTCAACCTGTAATTCCAAATTTCACATATATATATATATATATATATATATTCCAATCTTTCTGAATTGTTCTTCTCCATATACTGCAAGGTGCGTCCCTTTTTTTTTTTAAATTTATTTTTGTCATCTTTTATTTATTTATTTTTGACCCAAAAGTGATAATTTGGGAATCTAGACTTGGATAATCGATATGCCTAATTTGAGTGGCTGTAAAATCATAAGGATTGTGGTTGCTAAGAATTTGACGTGGTGCAAACAATAACGGTGATTTTCTTGATTGAAAACCCCAAACCCCCAAATATAAAGAATTACACACACTGATTACGTCAATTACGCATGAGTGCATCCACAATTAATTGAGATATAAAAAGAAATACATGGGATTACTAAAATCAAAATTAAATTCGTGAATCTATCAAATTTGGGATTCCCCATCGATTACCACAATCTACATAAAATTTTCAGGCCAAATTTCCAAATTTGTGATGCTAACCAACGGAATTCTAATCCACATAATATATATATATATATATATATATATATATATTAACCATTGACGTAATTCGACGTGAATTCAATTAGCCTCAAAGGTGAGGCTTTCAATTTTGGGGCTTTAAAACAAAATCACATATCATTGAATCATGTCAATACAGATAAATTTGCTTCAATCATGTATAATCACATATATACATATATCAACGGTTATGTTAATATGAACCAAACACAAACAAAGCAATTTTCCCAAATCACAATATTAATGAATATCATAATCGTCATATGATTTTAATTTTATATAATCATAGAACAATCTGCTTAACCAAGCTTTGATATTAATTGAAAGAATTTATAAACAATTCCTATATACAAAAAAATTGCAGATAGTCCTATAGCATATATGAATAATAACAAAAAAAATATGCGTACCTGGGGAAACAGCAGAACTCTTGATAGTAATTGATAATCGGGTGTAAATAAAATTAAAGACAAGAAAACAGAATAACTAAGGAGAGTAAAACTGCTCTCTTAGCCTAATATGTTTTTCAGAGGGTGTTGCTTCAATGGGACTGCTACACCACATATATAGGCAGAGAGTAGAGACTCTTCCTTGTGAAACCCTAATGAGCTGACATTCCCATCATTAGTCAGCCCACACAAAGCCCAGTTTCAATTCAATAAGGATTGTTTAGTTTATAAAAGAATTTATAATTAACTTATTATTAAAACTGGATAATACATATAAATAAATATATGTATAGATAAATATGATTTATGGTATTCCATATGAAAAATCTAACACCCCTGAGCATCATATATATATATATATATATATATAATCCTTGAGCACTATTTATATGGTCCCCGAATATCATATATATAAATATGTGACTTGTAGTTTATATCTAATTTTTGTTCAATTTATCTTATTATTTTTTTAGTTTTATTGGTTCATACTATTATTTAATTTTAGATAATATAAAGCACAAAATAATTTTAAATTAATGTAAAGCAAAGAGATAATTTTAAAATTATTTCTGACTTAAATTATAAATTAATAAAAAAAAATATCTTAAATAATAAACACTTTTATTAAATTGTTCATTTATTTTTATTTACAAATACAATTATACTTACTAAGTATTTAATACTATTATATATATATATATATAAAATATATTATATAGTACGTAAGACTATTTGACTGAATCTCTGCAAGATTCAGGATCTTGGATGGAGCAAGGTGATGGTGAAACATGCGCAGATGAAGAAGAGGAAAACAACGTTAGCATCATGAAGGAGAAAAACATGAGTAATACGAACAGGGATACAGAAATGAACTAGGAAAACATTAAAGATCAGGAAGTATATACGAAAACAGTAAACTCGGAAAAAGAACGTGAAGCCTGTATTCAGCAAGGAAGAAAAGACGAGAATATATCAATGTATTGGGAAGGTAATAAGAGTCAGGAGATATTCACGGAAATAGAATTCAACGTAGAAGAACGTCAAACCTGCAAACAGCAAGAAAGAAAAGAAAATAATGCCAAATCATACAAAAACATGTTGACGGGGATTAATGGATTGGATAATGGAAATAGCAGCGAAGATGTTGAAATGTGGGATGACGCGGAGGATATTGAGGAAGGAGATGGAGATGAAATAGACCCCTTGTGTCCATATATCTTTGTTTCAGCCGAAGAAAGAAAACTGTTATGTATGCCTTGGCGAAGAGTTATCATCATGAAACTTTTAGGCAGAAAGATTAGGTACAGGATTCTTTCTGGAAGGCTCACTAAACTGTGGAACTTGGTAGGAAACTGTTGGAATTATTGTTAGTGTTGGGATTACTGTTAGTTTTATGTTTTAGTTAATTTTTTGTTAGTGTTAATTGTTCTATAAATACTAGATGTATTGTATTGAATGTATATTGAAAATAATAGAATAATATTCTACAATGTCTAATTCCCTCTTATTCTTTCCTTGAAAATACTTTATTTTATTTATTTTTTCCATTTCTACATGGTATCAGCACCAGGTTTTGGATCCTGTTCTCCCTTCTTTCTTGCTCGTGGCTTCAGATTACAGAATAGAGCAGGAAATTGGGGATTCCATCTTTCTGCCCTAATCTTTTGTATCTTTGCCTTCATTCGATTGTCGCCGTCGTCATATTCAATCCGGGCAGTGATTTGGTTGTATTTTCTTCACCGGCGTTCTTGCTGCTAATCGAGAATCTTGCTGTGTTTCGGCTTTTCCGTCATGGTGGTCGTTTCTGGTTCTTCCTCCGTCACGGTGTTCTTCCGATTTCTGTCATGGTGGTGGGACTAAATATGTCCTCTTTTCCTGCGTTCTTACCCGACTGCAGTTGATTGTTGTTCGCTGTCCACTGGTTGCTGTTCTCCATCTGGTTTTGGGGCTTCTTCCACAGAGTACCTTTCTTTTGGATTATCGTGTTTTGCTCCAGATTAAGTCGGACAAGTGGTGACGCTAGTGAAATCGTGATTCCAGAGCAAACACGTGGATGGCAGGATGCTGATTGTTGCTGCTCCAGAACATGTATCTTTCTTGCCGAACTCCAGAACATGTATCTTTCTTTCTGGTTCTTGGCTTCCATGGTGATTGTTGCTGCTCCGATTTATTACCCAAATTCCACTGGGTTCTTCTTGTTCTTGGCTCCAGAATAGAGCCATGGCTACTAAGATGGCTTGCGAGTTGTTTTCGAAGCGAATGATTGAGGAGGTTTACAGATGAGGTTGTACGAATCAGAGACTGGATCTTTATTGGTGGCTGTTGGCTTATCGACTTATTGCTTTTATTGTGCTTTTGGTATGACTCATTGCTGGTGTAGTTGGCCATGGAATTGGCATATTTTACTTCTATACACAGTGGACCTTTACTCTAGGATTGGGTCATCTTTATCCATATATGAATGTTGCATCAACAAAAAATTTGGGGTGCTCAATTAAATGTGTTTGGCCTGCTGAATGATTCAAATGATCATCAGGAATCTCATGCCCGGGATACTGTTGGTGTATGGGTTTATATTTTTTAAATAATTTTTCAAATTTGTGGAGGTGCAGTATGTGACCTTGTTGCAAATGGTCTTAGTGGATCATTATATGGTGAATTGATTGGTTCGTGTATGGGCCTTGGAGAAGAGTTGATATGGCATACTTCTTTTTCACAAGGAATATCTTGAGTGGGAAGACAATTTCCTAGTTTTTTACTGAAACTCTGAATGCAGAGTTTTTTAGCTGTAGTTAGTCTACAGTTATATATGGCATAATTGATTGTGTCTTTACCTATTTGCACTCGGTGTTCGATGCAAATGATGATCACGTTGAGTTACAGAGCGTGGTTTTACCTTGTATTAGTTTTGGTATTTTACTCTTATGAAAGCTTGGTATTTCTCTTTTTTTTTGGACTTCTGGTTTTCAAGTTGGGCTTGGTTTCGATTTACTATAGCTCAAACTTGAGGAGAGAGTGCTGGAATTATTGTTAGTGTTTGTATTACTATTAGTTTTATGTTTTAGTTAATTTTCTATTAGTGTTAATTGTTTTATAAATACTAGATGTTTTGTATTGAATGTATATTGAGAATAATAGAATAATATTCTACATTCTCTAATTTCCTTTTATTCTCTTCTTGAGAATACTTTATTTTAATTATTTTTCCTATTTCTATAGATACTATGAACTCATTGATCATCACAACGATTTTTTCTTGGTTTGGTTTGCTGAGAAGATGGAATATGAAAAAGTACTCTATGACAGATTGTGGATGATCCTCGGTCACTACCTAACAATACAGAGATGGAAACCAGATTTTAGACCCTTTGAGGAATCCATCAAAAGGATTCATATCCTGGGCCTTCCAATAGAGTGTTGTGACAAGAACTTCCTTTGGAAAGTTAGGAATAAGGTGGGCAAAACTCTAGAAGTTGATGGTCATACCATTAAAGAGAATCAGAGAGGGGGAGAATTAAACACAACAGAAAGAGGGAGATTTGCTAGATTAAGTGTAGAAGTAAATCTGGATAAAAAAGCTTATTCCTAGAATAAAGATCCGAAACAAGACTTACTTTAGTGTGAAGACCTTAATTTGATATGCTTCACATGAGGAAAATATGGTCATCACAAAGGAACTTGCTCGCTTACCAATCTGTTCGAAACAAACCAAAACCTGGAGGGAGGAGAAAACATAAATTATTCAAGTAACTCTGTTCTAAGAAAAGATAAATTAGATGGCCAGCATAAAGAAGAAAATGATACTTTTGGCAATTGGATGATTGTAAAAAGAAATGATTGAAATAGAGATACAAATAAGTAATAGAACAGTGGAGAAAGGGTAAAGAAGATGACACAAGCTACCTTCAAGAATCTGGGATCAGAAACCCAGAAATCCCAAACCAATAATCGGTCCTGCTTCGCCTTTCTTGGAATGGAAGAGGGATGTGCTAAGGATGGTTGTGAGGAAACTGAGCAAAGGGATCTATTGCTAGATACTATTGTGGTCAACGCTAATAACCTGAAAAGTAAAGATGATAATAAAGTCAAGGTGAATGAGATGGAACAGGAGGCAGAGGGATCTAATTCTAAAAGGCAGATAGAAAATGTGCAAATAGCTAAGAATGGTACTAGTGATAATATAATGAAAATGAAAAATATAGAGGAAAGGTTCGTCAAATCAATTGGAGGTATCGAAAACAGAACATATGGGCTTCTGAAACCCAATTTAGTGGGTACTTTTAAACCACAGAAGCTAAAACAGACCAATTAACAAACAGTGGGATAAAACCAAAGCACTCATAGCTGTAAATGACTTTAAAGAATTCAATAATTCACTAAGTTCCCAAGGCTATGTTCAGGGGGAGATTGGTTAACATCTAAAACTGGTTATTTCAGGCAATCATTTCTTAAGGAGACCTTGTGAAATTCACCAATTTTTTTTATATATTAACTTATGTTATCTTTTGAAGAGCGTGATGTAATATGTTCCATGAGGTAACATACAAATATGGAGTAGTGGTTTACTGGTTTCATTAATTAGTGGTTCATTGGTTTTTCTATAAACATCTGAGTTGCCAAAAGTTAAGATATAACAAAGCTGATTTAACTTACCATTCATAGAAATAGGTAGTTTTGCTAAGTTTTATTTTGAGTTTAGAAAATTATTGGCTTTTTGTTGTCAAACTCAAATTTTTGCCAACAAAATAATTCTTATCTTGAAAGTTTAGCTAATAACTTTTACTTTGCTATTAAATTTCTTTACTTTGTTCAAATGGTTACGCTTTATGCTCTGGAGGAGACATGATTTCAAGGTCCTGCCTTCAATGCTCAAGGGGAGAGCATTGGTGTTGCATTCCAAGTAGATTTTATGGCCTTTTGGTAGTTGATATGTTAGTGCTATCTTGGCTTATAAACTTTTCTTTTCGAAATTTAGTATATATCACATTTAAGATTTTGATGTTAAAAATTATGAGTATAATTTTAAGACTTCTCCAAATGTAATATTGAGTATTGGCAAGAGATCTTGTATTGTTAAAAACATATTCTATTGTTGAATTTAGGATTTAAGTGATGAGATGGTTTATAGTACAACATTAATTACTTATTAAATATATTTGTAATTGTAAAAGAAGAATTTGTATTATATATATATATATATACATTTTTTAAAAAAAGTTTACATTTTTTGTGACGACCTCTAAAGTTGTCACTACATGTAACTCTTGGTAGTGGTACTTATGTGGTCACTAAAAGTACTTTTACCTTCAGTGAAAACCTTGCTTCCATTATTGTCTACAACTTACTTTAGGTGATGCAAATTAAGTATACTTTTAGTGGCGACAAAAGTCGCTATTGAAACCTTCAATGATTGGACTTTAAGTGGCGACGTTGTGTTGTCACTAAAACACTTTGAAACACTTTCAATGACGACATTTTAACTTTCGGTGACAACTTTAACACTACAACAATGACCTCAATTACCGATAGCCACTTCAGAAGGAAAGTGGAGAACTTCAGTAGAAAATATCGAATTCCTATTGCTTTTTTATTGAAAAATTTCAGTAGGAAAATTACTGGTCAGTAAAAAATTTTCTAGTAACTTCTTATTAAAAACAAATCTTACTAAATATTTGCTATTAAATTTCAGTCATAAATTTACATACAACAACCCACCCTGAATCACCACCTGTATGTTGGGCAATGGTGGCTCGACACCCTTCGACCCACCAAATATATTTTTGGGTGGCCCAACAGCTCACTCGTCGAGCCACCATTTATATTTGAGTTGAATTTATTATCAATTATTTATGTTTTATACCAATTAATTTTATTTATAGGCTATAAATAAAATTATAAATTTTATCTAAACAACAATTTAAGTAAACTTGGTGATAATAAAATTTTTATTTTACATGATATTAATACAAAATAATTTATTATTTAAAAAAGAGAAATTTATAGATGTTTGTTATGCCAAATTTTTATTTTCCAGAATGAATATAATCTTATTATTATAGAAATTCTCGGATTTTTATAGAATATAATATTCATCTTCATCATCTTGTATAATGTAATATTTTGGTGTCAAACAATTTAAATTTCGTCTTCCTCATTCTTATAATATACGCTTCTTCCTCATTTAATTTGCTTCATTTAACCGTGTCTGCTCTTAAAGCTACTGAATATTGAGTCCTTGTATAGACGTAAACCAAAGGAATTAGCTTAAAGGAAGAAGAAAACGAGGAAGAATATATTAAAATATTCATTGATTGCCTAGATACATTGAGAAAGAAATGAAATTAAAGTCTGCAATGTAAAAACAAAGGATTATTCTCTGCAATGTAAAAGTATAGAATGATATATATATATATATATATATATATATATATAAAAGAACAACCAAAAGAATATATTTTGTTTTTTCTTACTTGTCGAACATAAGAAAAGAACTAGAAGTGGCAGAAGAACTAAACTGAACTCTGAACTCTGGGTCGTAAAAGAAACTGGCACAAAACTGAATGGTAGAGTAGAAGAAAAGAAGAAGAAATGAAGAGAATAAAAAGAAGGAAAAAAAAGAATAGAAGAGTCTGATAGAAAACTAAAGAAGTGTTGGAACGTTCTGGCAAGTGCACCAATCGCACAAGTAATATAGTGTAAAAATGAGTAAAGTTATCGTCTCCACAGGGACTAATGTGCTAAGTACTCCAGAAATTCAAATGCATTATTTAGGCAAACCAATTTTTTGATTTTAGAAAGCTCTAATTGAAAGTAAAATCAAATTGCAATAGAATCGAATGAAAATAATTCAAATAAAAGGCCTAGAGTTACTAATCCCCCTCTTTCATTCTAGGAATTGCTAATTCTCCCTAACACTTGTGATTCAAATCAATTATACACATAAATCTTAGGTTTTCTAATGGCTTAAAGTGATTCTCCCGAACCTAAACAAGGACTAACGTGCTAAGTACTCCAGAAATTCAAATGCATTATTTAGGCAAACCAATTTTTTGATTTTAGAAAGCTCTAATTGAAAGTAAAATCAAATTGCAATAGAATCGAATGGAAATAATTCAAATAAAAGGCCTAGAGTTACTAATCCCCCTCTTTCGTTCTAGGAATTGCTAATTCTCCCTAACACTTGTGATTCAAATCAATTATACACATAAATCTTAGGTTTTCTAATGGCTTAAAGTGATTCTCCCGAACCTAAATTAAGCTAATAAACTCTACACAATCCCTTATGTGAGTTTAAGTCGAATTAATGTTAACCTAATTTGATTAAACAAGGTTAATTAATATTCCTATTAATTAACAAGTAAAACCCCTAGGTTCTATCACTCGCCCTAATCATTCAGTGTTCTACCAACATCTCCCTCTCTCAAGTTCAATGAAGGCAACATACATATCATAAAATGGCCAATTTCATAATACGTTCAGGAAGTATTGAATGATAGGTATGCATAAATTGACAATAATCACAAGTCTTAAGAGAACACAAATCCTAGTCTGAAATTGGGTTCATAGGAACCCTAGAACAGAAAATTTAGCCACTCAAGGCTCTAAGACTACAGAAAACAGTAGAAGAATGGTAAAGCTCCATGAATCCGGGGTTGGGATGACAGAATTCAGGCTTGATTGGCTCCAGGGACGGATTCCTCCTTCTCCTCTAGCAAAAGTCAGCGCCTCCCTTCTATCTCCAACTTAGAATTGCCCTAAAAAGTTCATCTGATGCCTTTTAAACCAGCTCACTATAGCGGTAGAAGATAGTATTAAATTCTCTTTAGCAAATTTGGTGTAGGGCTCACCACTATAACGGTATGTATCCACCGCTATAGCGGTGGTGGACAGAGAGTGGGTCTTCTGGTTCCTCAGCTCCAGGGGTAGGCGCTATAGCGGTGAGTATCTACCGCTATAGCGGTAATGGACAGAAGCGGTGGACAGAAGTGGTGAGCATCCACCGCTATAGCGGTGGTAGGCAAATCGACATCCTCGCAACACCTCAGACCAGTCCGATTGTTCGCTTCAGCTTCGTCCAGCTTGCCCTACATCAGAGACAATAAAAATGGTGATTAATAGCATTCTGAGTCAAGGAATCACATGAAGCAGACTAAACTCTAAAAAATCCTAAACTAAACTAGATCAAACAAAAACAACGGAAAAGACATACAAGCAACCACAAGTAGGCGATAAAATGGATCAAAGATTTAGCACCAAATGGTACTAAATCTAGCACTTAACAAGAAGATTTGTTATATAATACAGGAAATGAATATTTTAAATAGGAGTGAAAAAATTTGTAAAGTCCGCCTAAATTTTTCAACAATTTGCGAGTTAAATTTTCACAAATTCACACCTTAGTTTTACTATGGTTTTGCTCCTTATTTTAATTTCTGAAGTAGAAGCTTTTCTATTTACTTTTTTTATATACAAATAAAAATATTATTAGTTAAATAAATATTTACAATATTTTATTTATTATCAATAAATATATGAATATTTAAAAAAAATTATATGATTTCTGAATATTGTCCTATCGAGCCACACAATTCTAAATTGTCCTGTTGAACCACACATTAATAACCAACAATTAATATTATTTTCAGATAATAAATTATATAAAAATTTATATCACAATATTCTATTGTTCATTAATAAAAAAAAATACGGTACATATATGTTATTATTATTTTGAAAGAAGCTTATATATATATACAATATAAATCACTTTTGTTATGTATCATACTTAAATTTATTAATAAGCATTATTGTATTAAATGTTTAAATATATTTATAAATAAGTATAACTACAAATAAATTATATCAAATAATTAGTTCATTAGCAAGAAATTTAGTACTATACTAGAAATTAATCTCAAAAATTAATTTAGTTAGTATAAAGTTTTACTCTTCCTCATCTTCTTCATTGTCATCATCATTTTCCTCATTTCCAACTGCAGTAGCTGGAATGTTGAGCGAAATATAAAAATTTGAAGCATTGTCTAGTGTTAATTTCCTAATTAACATGATTTTTGTGCATTCTATTTTGACATCTAAACCTTACTTTTTCTTGATTTTTACTAATTTATTACCTTTGGGCTTCAAGATTCTCTAATTCTGATTTCCCTAAGTCCTTACAGTTCTCTCCATTTTTACCTTTACTTTTATGCTAGTTATTGATCCTTGATCTTGCATTTCAGGGTGCAAAGAAGGGTCACCAAATAGAGGAAATGAAGTCATATTGGAAACAATAAATTAGAAGATAAATGAAAAGAAAAACATCCCAGCTCCGAGCGCTAGAGTAGCAGAAATTATGTTGCATCTTTGCCTCTCTATGCTGCAGTGTTGGGACATGCCGCTGCAGCTCGACTGCCCAGCGCCCAGTACTGGATGGCGCTGGACATCAGTTTATTTAGAAAATGTTTCTGTCTCCCACCACTGTAGCGATGAGGTCGCACTACTGCAACGTTAGACCTCCTACTGCTCCCTTAAGCGCTATGCTGAAGCTTTTCTTTGGGTTGTATCTCTACCTTCCCCCGCTGCAGCAGTGAATTCGCACTACTGCAGCGATAGAGCACGTTCTAAACCACATCAGTATCGTTTTAAATGGCTTCATAGGTATTTTTTAGGGCAATTCTGATACGAGGGAGATAGGAAAGTGCCGTTTTGGCTAAGGAGAGCAAGGGGAACCTAATCTTCAAGGCTTTGGGGGCTTAATCCATCATCCAACATCAGATTCATAGCCATCTTTATCCCTTTTTATGCTTTCTATCATTTAAATTCCATGAGTAGCTAGATTTTTAATCTATGGTTACTATGAACTCGACTCTTGAATAGATTTTGCATTCTCTCATGTATATGCAACCTTAACTCAATCAATTTAAGTCTTTTTGTTCATTTTATTGCTGCATTATATAAATTTGATCAACCTATATTTATACTTGTTGCTGTCTTTGAACTCGGGAGAGGGAGGTGAAAGTAAAACACTGATTAGGGAGGACGAGTACATGAACTTTACTAAGTGTTTTTGCTTGTTAGCTAATAGGGATATTAATTAATCTCGTTTAATCAAAGCTAGGTTAGTTAGTATAGACTTATCCCACTAAAAGAATTGAGTAGGCGTTAAGTATCTTAACTGAAATTCGAGAGAATTCTTTTAAGTTATTAGAATAATCTAGGATTAACTTATATGATTGTTTAAGTTGCAAATGCATGAGAGGGGTTTTACAATTTCTAGGATGGAGAAGAGGGATTAGTAACTCTAAGTTCTTTTTAATAGATTATTTTCATTAGCTTGCGATTTTGTTTGCTGTCATTGAAGAAAATCTTCATAAAAATTTATTGCTATTTAACTTTTCCTTTGTTAGTTTTAATCAGAGCTATCTTTAATCCAAATGCTTTCATCTAACTAATTCATTTAAATTTCTTAGGTAGTTAGCCACTTAGTGATCATGGGAACGATATCTTACTCACTCTTTATTACTAGTGTAACTGATGCACTTGCCAAATCGCCTAACATCTAGGGAAGCTGTATCTGGTAGATATATTTCCACGTTTCCTTTATCACTCAAACTTGCGTATAATCCTTGTGGAGGTGGATGTGGTGGACAAGATCCTTGAATTTCATTTAGGCTACTCTCCACGCCATTGACCTGACTAATTAGTTCTCTCATCCTTTTCTCGAATTGTTTCAATTTTCTTCATGAGATTTACTTAGACATTAAACAATTGTGTTCTTTAAAAGTTGTTGAAATTCATGGGAACGAGTCCAGTCAAGCTCTATTGAGTTGTCTTGTATATAAAATATAGAGGTTGTGTTACCAACTATTTTGGATGCCTCAACTTTTAAACCATATACATGTCTTTTTTTTCCTCTGGCTGCTTGCATCCATAGATCAAGATCTGATAATTGGTGCTCAGAGTTAGTTGAACAAATATAATTAGGTTGTATTATAAAACATATACCATGTACAACTATATGTAAAAAAACACCTACAAATATTTTCTCTAATTTTTTATCAACTCATTCTTGATCAGCCTTTTTTGATGAGTTCGAAGAAATAACTCTAATGCAATAAACTCTCTTCCTAATTCCTTTGTCTGTGTTACAAATTGAATAAACTATATAAATTTGAGATGTAGGGTGAATAGTGAATAAATAGAAAAGTGAAAATGAAATAAGATACCAATCTTCTTTTGTGTTTTGCCATTGATATAGAGCCTCTAGTGTGAAGAGATGAGCCTAACCCACTAGAATCAGAGGATCTTTTATTTTTCTTTTGCTTGTTGATCTGCTTGAACTATGGCATTCCCTATTTATCACATAATTGAATCCAAACAAATTCCCCTATCCACTTTAGTTTTTTATTAGTCTTGTGCGCTGTATATATTATATCTTTTAAGTGCATAGCCACACAACTTTTCTAAATGTTGCAAATACTATCGCTATGTTGTGGTGACCAAATATAATATTTCTGAAAAAATATTTAATTAATTAAAAATAATAATGTTAAGTAAAAAATTATTATTAATAATGATAATAAAATTGTACTTAAAATTCCGTCCACCAAAAGCTTCTTAGTGATTCAGGTACGTCCCTCCAGCATGTGTTTGGTCCATCGTATGTTGCTTTAATGATGGACACGATTCGTGCTCGAATCTTATTATGGTTCGGAGAAAACCTGAGTTAAAATAGATTTGAAATACATTTAGGTGACTTAAAAATATATATAATGTGACTATAATTAAAATAGATGACTAAATTATGGCAGAAATAAAAATGTGAAATAATTACTCTTTTCCATCAAGAGTGATAAGTTCTTTTGTAATTATGTTGCTATCTTGAGAGACATTCTAGGTGGTAACCTTTGTTGATAGTGGTGAGGATCCAGATGGAGTTGAAACTAGAGGAGTCGATGTTGTAGATGGGTTTGAGCCCAAAGTTTAGTAGAAAGAGTGAGCATGTACAGAAGTAGAAGAGTTATGATATGATTGAGTTATCGATGATGAGTTATCCGGCACCTGAGAATAAGTATGTGGCACATTAAATATATCATGGTGTGTGTAAAATTGCCATGGTGGTTACGGTCCAGTTGGAAGGTAATTAGGATCGGCCACAGGTGGTGTGTTTCCCTGAAATTGTCATGGCTCTAGTGGATAAAATTAGGGGGCATACTTTGTTATGGGTTAAAGAAGTAAGAAGGATAAGGAAATGGTTGCTATGTGCTTGTTGTGGTTGTGACATTGTCAGTACTGATGGTTATAGAAGAAGAAGGATTTTGAGGTTGAATAGTAGTCCGCCTTCTTACTCTTCCTCTATTGGGTACATTTTCTTACCGGTATGAACTTTCTCTGGACATGATGGAAAGAACCCGAGAGAAGTGGAGATGAGAAAATTTAGTTGAGATGCAAATGAAGATGAGAAAGAGATGACAATTGATGACCAAATCTATTTACACTTTATATAAAACTTTCTGATGCGACTTTTTGCAATGGTTATATGTCATAATATTTTGGAAGATCTTGCTTATTTGAAAAAGGTGATAGAAGGTGATAAACATGTAGATTTTGGGAGATTGTTTTAAATAATATATATTTTAATATTTATAACTTTGTTAAATATATTTTATATCATTTAGTTATAAAATTATACTAAATTATTTTATATCATTCAAAAAGCCATTTAACAATGTTAATCATTATATAAAAAATATATGTGTAATATTATATTATATTTTTATATTAATTTAATAATTTAGTTGTTATGTTAAAGTCAATTTAATTTATATTGTTTATTATATTTATTTAAAATAAATGTTAATATAGGACTATCTATTTAATTTTTTTTTGTTATCTTGTTTCCATTTTTTTGTTCATAAAATATCTCAATAGTCAATCATTTAAATATCTTAAATAAAGTTAAAGAGACATCAAATTAGAGATTTCTAATCATACTCAATTAAAAAAATTAGAAAGACTAAAAATGAAGTAACAATATTTGTTTCAACTCACATGACTCACAAGCCATATCCACCATATCCATATCCATATATCACACCCACACCCTCACCACATCCATATCCATATACCACACCCCACATCCATATAGGACCACATCACATATTCTTATCACATGACACATGTACATGCCCACACGCCACACTCACCACTCCAATATATATATGAAGTCTTCTTCATACTCTTTCACATCACTCACTTCCTACTTTTTCCACTTGCATTAGCTTCCTCCTATACACATACATGTTGCATGCTCAAGATGATACTGGAAATGTCCTTGCTGGCCCTAATGATACTAGTCTATTATATATATGCAAAAACAACATATTTCTTTGGCATTATGGAGTATTGATTCAATATCACTTATTATAGAGTCACTACAAGAAAAATAAGATTTAGCAGGGCCATAAGCTTTTTAGAGGCAGTTTCGACTAACTGCGGGAATAACAACCACTAAATATTTTAGTGGCTATTACAAATCGCCACTGTATATTTTTAAAAAAAATTGTTATGCTACATTTTAGTGCGGTTTCTTAAGAACCGTCATTATATAGTAGCGTTTAATTAGAAACTGTCGTTATAAGTGTATATATAGTGGCGGTTTAAACCACTGCTATAATTGGCTAAAAACCACCACTAAAACTGCAGATATGCTATTTTTTACTTTTTTTTCTTTCCTCTTCCCTTTAATTATTCTTAAATATATCTTATAGTCGGATTACTCAATATACAGCCCAATATACACAATAACTCATAATTAAACTTGGAAATTTAATTTAGAAATGATATTTTCATTGATATATAATAAGTAGATTTTGATACATAACAAAATCCTTACAACAACAACAACAACAACATAGCCTTATCCCACTAAGTGGGGTGGGCTACATGGATCGCACGACGCCATTGAGCTCTATCAATGACCATCTCTTTAGATATCTCATTTACTAAAAGATCCCGTTCAATAATTTTTCTAAGTGTCCTTTTTGGTCTTCCTCGACCTTTTTTCATAGGGCTCCAAACCATCTGCTCAACTCTCCTAACTGGCGCTTCCAACGGTCTCCTTTGCACATGCCCAAACCATCTTAAACGATTTTCAACCATTTTTTCCTCAATAGGTGCCACCCCAACTCTACCTCGTATATGATCATTACGGATCTTATCTCTTCTTGTATGACCACACATCCAACGCAACATCCTCATCTCCGCCACTCCAATTTTATGTTCTTGTTGTCCTTTCATTGCCCAACATTCACTCCCATATAAAATCGCTGGTCTTATAGCAGTACGATAAAACTTTCCTTTGAGTTTATCAGGTACTTTCCGATCACAAACAACCCCTGATGCCATTCTCCACTTCAACCACCCAGCTTGTATCCTATGTTCTACATCTCTAATAACTTCGCCATCATCTTGTATAATTGATCCCAAATACCTAAACGTTGACACTTGTGATACGACCTGATCACCAAGTTTAACCTCCAGCTCGTTCCTAGCTTGTCGCTTGTTAAACTTACAATGCATATATTCGGTCTTACTCCTGCTCAGACGAAAACCCTTCGATTCCAAAGTAGCTCTCCATAACTCAAGTTTAGAATTAATCTCTTCCCTTGTCTCTGCTATGAGAACAACGTCATCTGCAAAAAGCATGCACTTAGGAATTTCTTCTTGGATGTGTTTCGTCAGAACATCTAAAACCAAGTCAAACAAATAAGGGCTTAAGGATATCCCTGATGTAGGCCAATTTTAATAGGAAAGTCTCTAGTCTCCCCTCCAGACGTTCTCACACTAGTCGTAGCCCCCTAGTACATATCTTTTATGGCTCTAATATACGCAACCCGTACACCTTTCTGTTCCAAGGCTTTCCACAACACCTCTCTTGGTACTCAATCATAGGCTTTTTTCAAGTCAATAAATGCTATATGAAGGTCTCTTTGTTTACTCCGATACCTTTCCATCAACCCCCTTAGAAGATATATAGCTTCCAAGCCCGGAGAAAGGAGGAGGGTTGTGTTAGGCCTTCGACAGACAACGTAAAACTGTGTCGAATCTCTCATAAACATAACAAAATCCTTAATACAAACAAAATATAAAGGGTAACATAAGTCTAAAAAAATCTCAATACGACAGAAATCTAAAACCAGGCAACATAAGTCATATATCATCTTCATCATCATCATCATCTTCAGCGTCGTCATCATTGTCCTCCCATTCTTCATTATGTTGATTACAAGATAATGGAGAGTGTGTTGGCTGACCACAACCCTCTCCATTATATTGCATAAAAAACTGCATTTATAATAGAAGAGTTAATAAATTAATGAAATGTATAGAAATAAAGAATTGACAAAATTGAATGATGAACTTACTTTTTGTTCCACATCATGAGGACAAAGCTGACCTTGGAGGGTCTGGAGGAAGATATCCATCATTTACTCATTTCTTTTATTCATACCCGCCATTTGAAATCTTAGATTTGCTACATTCGACTGGAATGCATAAACAGACACACTCAAAGAGGAGGACTTGCTTGCAAAGCAAGAAGTGCAACCAAACACTTGAGTAGGGGAGGGCCTGAATCCTAAGCCACGAACTCGTCCTAGATGCTCTTGGGTTCCTAACGCCAACGTCAACGAGTCTTGAGTCGAGACTCCAGTGGCCATAGTTCCTTGCATCTCGATTTCAATGATTTTTTACTACACACCACACATTAAATAAAAATAAATTATTAGCAAATCACCAGTTGAATAAAGCTACTTACATTTAGTAAGTTCAAGATGTTCAACTTACATTGATGGCTCTCGCTTCATCACTTACGAATGAGCCATATTTCTTTTTGTGAGTCTCACGCTATACTTTAGCCCTACACCGCACTTAGCAACCTATAAAATTAAAGTCAATTAACTTAATTCTCAAATAATATTAAAGATTCTTTTTTTGAAAGTCAGTTTACCATCTCGGCTTGTTTTTTAGCCAAACTCTTCGTGTTGCTAGTGTGATTCAGCGTCTGAGATGGCCTACTTGCTTTATTTTTTTAATTTTCTCATGACATCTGGATAAATCATGTTAGTATATTCTTGACATAAAATGGAAAAAATAATGTTTCAAAGTGCTATTAAACATACAAGTGTGACTCATTTTTTTGTAGTCATGATAAGACTCAAGCATCAAAACAAGATTACAGCCAATATAACATTAGGACTTTTCTACTATTTATTGAGGAAATTAACTTCAAGGTGAGCTTATCCAGTGAATGAAAAATGAAAACAATCTTACTAAAAAATGAAAAGTATGTTACCATCCAACACTGAATGCTTCATGTGATGCACCACCGAAAATTTAAATTAAAACAATCTTGCTTAAAACAATCTTACTGAATTGTTACCATCGAACACCAAATGCTTCATGTGATGCAACCATGCAGTAATTCTCATCCGTCTCCTTCACTTCAATTCTCTCTATATATCTCTCTCATTCATTTCCAAAATTTATCATAATATATATCTACCTTTCTCTTCTTCTTTTCTTTATTCCCCTTACCCTTGTATAGTTTTCAAAATCTAGAGGAGCTTATTGGATATTGTACATTGGAGTCAACAAGTATAATTAACCATACATGAAAGAAAAGAGTGAGGGGGTGGAAATAATGGCTTCAGCTCTAGGATATATGGGAGGGGGTCCTAGTAGCACTACATACAGTAGAGAATCTAAGAAAAAAAAGGTAGAAATCGAAGATATGGTGACTGAATGTAGAAAATGATGGCTTTAGCTTTAGGATATATAGGAAGGGGTCCTAGTAGCACTACATACAACCGAGAATCCAAAAAAAAAGGTAGAAATCAAAGATATGATGATTTACTAGTGACAATCAGTGAGGAAGCATCGACGAAGTGATAAGGATGACAGTGACGAATTGAGACGTAACGGTAGCAATTCGTCTCCCTTGTGATGGGCCAATAGCAACGGGGAGGAAGCGTCGACGGATGGGCAGCGAGATGGTGGCGACTTATCAGAGAGTCAGCAATGAAGCAGTGGCAAGGTGAGGCAGGGCGCGGCAAGGCAGGGTGCCACGAGGCAGGTATGACTAAAGCTTTCGAACTATCGAATAGGGAATCCGAATCTGATTTGGAATTTAGTGTAATTTTAATGAATTTAATGGCGGTTTTTGATTAACTGCCACTATTTAAATTTTAATAAACGATTTGTTTTAATTTTTTTTTCATTTTTTCGGCATAAATTGATTATACATCCTTAATTAATATTTAGGACATATTTTCAGCAAAAATAAATTAAATATATATAATTTGATATTATTTATATATGTATGCAAGACTAATTTTGCAATTGAGTTGACTTAATTAAATTAAATAGGAGGGAGTACTACAAGAACACAAAATAACCAAAAAATTTTGAACGAAAAGAAATAAATAAATAAGACACACAATGTATACCACAAAACAAGTAAATTAGTTATTTCTTGTATCAATAATTGCAAAGCTTATTATTAACACAGTACTTTTCACTACGGAGTGCCTAACCATGCATGCCTTACTTCAATTATATTTGTAATTTGAAAACCATATGTAATAACTAATCTTGATAGAGGGGTGAATAGAGAGAGTGACAATAGAGAGATACATATGATTGATGACGGAATGGGGCATAAACAGATAGGTAGGGTTAGAGATTTAACAAGTTTAATGCAGTCTAGTTAATAAACCGTCACTTTATTCTAGATAGAGAGGTGAATAGTGGTAGTAACAATAGAGAGACACAAGATGATTAATGACAGAAGGGGGTAGAAATGGATAAGGTTTAGGGTTTAGAGATTATGAAGTTTTGTGGCAGTTTCAATAAAATTGGCACTATATAGTGGCGGTTTGTCGAAATGCCACTATCTTATTATTTAGTTGCAGTTTTCTAAATGCTTTTTTTTTTTGTAGTGAGTATTGATGTATTGAATTATTATTTAAGAATTTCACTTCTTTATGTTAATTAATTTTTTTATCTCATAGATTAACTACATCTTATTGGTTTGATCATGGAGTGACCACCGATTTCAAAGTCCCCAACCACTTGTAATTGTCCCACTTCTTATGCAAGTTGGGTTTTTGTCACGCCCCAAATTTAGGAACATGATTGGCACAACTGTAAGCCTAACAATACACAACCAAGACACAAAATAAATACAGTGCAAATATTTCATTTTAACATGATATAGTAAATTATTATGATTACCACATTTGTTTCGAGAAACAATTAGCATATGAATGATAATTAAAATATATAGTTCATCCTTTACTCCATCTCATTACCAATACAAAATCCCTAGGTATTCTATCTACTACAGAGTGACTCAACCTCAATACCACTATACAGAACCATCAACCTAAAGTTAGAAGGGTTAGATACTCGGAGGCTCCACTACTCCTCATGTGGAGATTTCCTATTACCAAGACCTGTAAGGGTACACGAAGAGGGAGAATGAGTATAAAATACTCAATGAAAACTGAAACAAATAATTGGAGGGAAAGGCAAACTGTATGTAGCCTGTAGGAATAGGAAATTGATTAGTTCTACCCTTTACCAAAGGCCTACTTTGCACACGTCACTGGTGTACAATTTGGGGGACACTAAACTACCACGAATATGCCAAAGGGGCATCTCAACATTCATAGAAAAGTATTCATATAAATATAAATGTTACCACTATCTGCCATTTGCTGAAGTCTACAAGACAATACCATCTAAGCAGTTACAGAATCAAGCCATCAAATTAGAAGAGAGAGAATACAAGATATAATCATATCATTAAATTGAAATTTGCCTCATGGGCATTCTCATCATTTCGTCATCCTAAAGTATAGGTAGGAGGGCCACACAGGCTTCCTTATCACCCTACACAAGGGTTTTCATCTAGGCCACATAGGCCTCCACATTATCCTACACAAGGGTTTTCATCTAGGCCACACAAGTCTCCATACTACCCTACACAAGGGTTTTCATCTTTTTCCAAATGCGCATAGGTCTCAGTTTGAGATGAAGTGAAGCCATATCTTGTATAAGAAAACAGTAATACCTACCAATTTTGGATCATATGATTTGCGGTATTACAGTTTTTATAATAAAAATTTTATTTATTTTTATGACATTATTTTATAGCGTTATTTTTATGACGTTATTTTTATTGCATTATTTTAAATGAAATTAATTTATCATTTTAATTTCCATATCTATTTTATTCTTTTGGGAATATAATCTATGGGAATTAAGATAAATAAGTAGACTGGGTAATTTATTTCGAGTGGTACTTTTGAGATTTGAAGAAAGACAAGAGAAAGAAAAAATTAAATGGAATTGATATAATTATTGGAAAATAATTATATTGGGATCGTTTGAGTTTGAGGTATTTGGGTACAGGTATCCGTGGTCACCACCCCTTTAAGTTTCTCCTCTCTCTTTTCTCTTTCCTTTTCTTCTTCATTCATGCAAAGGGCTTGGA
The DNA here is from genome assembly GCA_037074585.1 of Biancaea sappan. Classification (NCBI taxonomy): domain Eukaryota; kingdom Viridiplantae; phylum Streptophyta; class Magnoliopsida; order Fabales; family Fabaceae; genus Biancaea; species Biancaea sappan. The sequence continues at coordinate 15,385,247 of CM073495.1, read as the reverse complement.
AGCTTGGAGGAAAAAGTTGAGTTCTCTCAACTTCTCCAACCTTGATCTCTCATTCCTTCTGCTGGATCTTTATTTTCGGGTTGCTTTATGGTTCTCTAGAATTGCTGGAGCTAGCGGTAAGCTTTCTTTTCCTCTTTTTTCTTCCATTTCCTCCGTTGATGCTTATATGGAAGAAAATGGGTTTTTGGTTGGTTTTTGCTGAAATCTTGATTCCTTTACTTCTTTCTTTTGGTTCTTGATTGGAAATTGTAAAATACAACTAATTTGAAAAAATAGAAGTGGTTTCATGGATCGAAGAGGTTAAAATGCATTTTAGAGAAAATATGTTGAATTTTCAATAAATCCATGGAATGATTTTTTTTCTTGATTCTTGGAGGGGTTTTGATATCATAACTTACTCTTAAAAGCCCATATAAAAGCAAGGAACAAAGAGGAAGAAAAGGGATGAAAAATCAAGATTTTTGGTGGGTTTAGAGCTCAAAATCGTAGCTGCCATGAATGTTGCAGAACTTGGTGCCCAGGCACCAAGGTTTATGTGTAGAATGGTGGTTTTGCCTCCCAGACACCAGGATTTGTGTGAAATAGGTGCAATTTTAGCGCTAGCAATACTGAGGGTTATTGTCCATTTTTAAATGGTCATAACTATTTCATCCAGACTCCATTTTTAGCAAACTTTATATCGTTGGAAAGCTCTTTGAGTCTATTTTCCAATGGTAAGTTTGATTAGGAAATTATTTACTAGTTGAGATTTATGACCAAATGAGTGACCAAATGTCAGATGTAATGGTGAGGACTTTCTTCATTTTATTTATTGTCGGATTTGGTTTTAGGTAGTTTTGTGGGATTTGTTGATGGTGCTTATCAGATTTCCTCCATGGTAAATCATTGACGGCATCCAGGTGAGTGGATGACCTTGCCATTTAATTTTTATTAAATTATTTGACCAAGTTCAATATAAATTCCATTCATACCATAATTACTAATTCATCAATGAAATTCCTTAGTTAGTGAAAATAACTAGATTAAAGGATTTCATTAAATGATTGTGGAATTTGTCTTGTGGGATTTATTTTATGGGTAATAGGTTTTATGTTTAATTGTATTTGAAGTGGAATAGTGCGAGGAATACTGATTATTATTGAGATGTGGTGTGTTATGTATTGGTATTATTGCATTCATTCATAACACTTAGCATAGAAGTGGAAAAGTGTGAAAGCATAGGGTTGGTCTTCTACATGATGTGGAAAGTGTACCCACTGAGTAATTCCGAAGAGTGGTGCCAATGGGTATACATGGAAAAGAGTGGAAAATGCATCATACATAATGTGTGAGAAGTATATCCATTATGTAATTTTGAAGAGTGGTGTTAATGGGTATACATGGAAAAGAGTGAGAAATACATCATATATAATGCATTGCATAATGCATTTTGGAATGGATATTTACTTACGCTTTTTATGTATTTGAGAATTATTTTACGGATTGTCTTGTGAGAATGTAGACTCACATAGGGGTTGCAATTGTGGTTGCGAGGTACGACATATTATTTATATTCTTTTGTACTAGTATGTACTTATTGTGTGTACTCTGATTATGGTAGTGAGGTTGGTATTTGTACTTGTACTCTAATTTATTACACAGTCATTTACTGACTGCGTTTTTTATAAACTCACGCTCTTTATTGTTGTTCTCAGATTTAGCAGTTGAGGAGAATGGGAAGACCGCTGGAAGTTAGCAGCTTATAGAGATGAACTCTATTTTTATTGGAGGCTTCGTGGAACTAATTTTGGGGCTTTATGCCCATTAGAATGCTCTGTTATCCCATAGGCCTCTTAGGTCGTACTGTGTGTTAGAGGTTTAATTATTTGACTGTAATTTGCTTTGCCATTTAATTGTAAACATAATTCCCGATGTTATAGGAAACAAAAGGAAGTATTAGGTAAATTTATTTTGTTGTAAATTTATGCTTTCTTAGTTGTAGATGTTAGAGCTATTCAGGCAAATTATGGGCTACCATTGAGGTGTACCCCAATGTGCATGATAAATTATATGCCACTTATCAGGACGTTACAGAATGATATCGGACGAAATGTTTGTGTTTAGGTCTCCTGTAGATTACAGAGCTTGGTGTTCTTTATGGGCCCTCCCATTATCGTGAACTGTACAGCATGACCATGGGTTTATGATCCATAAAAAGACATTATAAGATGTTGAGTTTTTCTTTTGTGACTTACTTCTTGGTGGAGTATGTCAGAAATAATTTTATTAATATAAGAAGTGTTTATTCTTATATGTAGGTGGTTGGCTCCAGATGGAGGAGAAATTGTAACACCCCGACATTTTATTTCCTTTAAAAATAATAATTTTTCTCTAAATCGGTTCACTGGATAATTTTCTGAATAATTTTCTTTCAATAGATTTCACTATTCACGAATTTTACTATTCATGTGAATAGTAACCTTGCAGAAAATTTACAAGATTCTCATTAATTATATCTGAGCTTGAATACATACAAAAATAATTTACATAATATTTATTATTATCTTTACATATTTGAATCATAAACTACCATAAAATATATTTCCACACTTCAAGATCATCATTAATTTCATCAAGCCTTCCATTTTGCCCTTTTTCCTGAAATGATCAATTTTCTAAAAGTGAGATATAAAATATCTCAGTAGCTAGTCACTTTCTTAAAAACATGTAAACACATGAGGAGATCATTTCAGCCATAAAAGCACAACATCACACTAATAACAGTTAAATTTCTCTTGTTCACTATGTAGAATAAAATTCTGTAAAAACTGATTATGAACACAGATATCATAAATCATAAATAATCATACTTTTATGGAAAACTAACTACCTGATCTGATTCTCAACCTCTTAAACTTCATTGCTCCTATTTGCTCTGTTTCTTAGTCCTCTCTCTTCTTCAAATTTTCGCCTCTTCCTCTCTCTCTCTCTCTCTCTCTCTTTCTTTTCTCTACTCTTCTCTCTCCATCCCATACCACAACGCACCCACACATATATATATAATTGAAAGAAAAGCAATGTCTCCTTTTCTTTCGTTCTTCCTTTTCTTTCACTATTTCCGCCTCAAATCAAACATCACTTTCTCTCTTTTATTTTTCCTTCTTTTATTTTTTTTTTCTTGGTCTCTTCATCTTCCTTTCCCTTATCCTCTCTTCTCTTTCTTCTCTTCCACCCCACCGACACCGACTCACAACACATTCATATATATATATTAATTAATTATTCATTAACAACCCACATGTCTCCTTCCCCTTTTTCTTTTCTTTCTTTCCTTTCTTTTCTTTCTTTTCTTCCTTCGTTTCTCACCGCACACCTCACACACATCACTTTCACATTTTTTTCTTTTGGTTGAAAATGATAAAAACCCTCAAATCTTTTTATTCTATACAAATAGGTCCCTACTCAATGGATAAAATTCTATTTATATCTCTCAAAAATTTCTTAATAACTATTTTATCCTTATTTTCTTGCTCATTTATTTATTTAGCCTCATTTTCTAAGGTAATTAAATTTGGGATATCACATTCTTCCCCCCTTAAATGAATTTTGTCCCCAAAATTCAAACTAATGCATATATACACATATAAAAATTGCAACCACGTGCATGAAAATATTCCAAATACAAACATCACACTTATTAACATAATCAATCTATCATTCATTTTACACAACTGCAGTATTATATTTGTTTGATTTGCGTATGATTTCTTGGGTGATCAAACCCTCAATCACTTTGCATTTGTACCGTAGATTTGCGTATGATTTCTTGGGTGATCAAACCCTCAATCACTTTGCATTTGTACTATAGATTTGCGTATGATTTCTTGGGTGATCAAACCCTCAATCACTTTGCATTTGTACTATAGATTTGCGTATGATTTCTTGGGTGATCAAACCCTCAATCACTTTGCATTTGTACCGTAGATACTTGCACCGAGTGACCTGGGAATTTAACCCTCAAACTCTTTGTGCATAGGTTTTCATAGTTATACACTGAGTAGTATGGGACTCTAACCCTTTCAAACTCATGTATTAAATCTCATAGATCTTTGCTCATCAATAAATAAGTGAAAATTTATCACAGTACAATTACCATGAAATAAATTAATAACATCAAACTAGCTTAGCAAGGTTATTCACTTACCTTGACTTTTGCTCAATTTTACCTTGAATCATCCTTGAAAATGTGTAGGATAATGGAAAATGCATCACAAAAGCATCCAAGGCAATCTCTTTTTTTTTTTTTTTCTAATTTCATTTTCTTATAGAATTTAATTTCTATTATGAAACATATCTTCACTTGTTTCATAATACATCATAATCATACATACTTTCTTCTAACTCAAATTCTTTTTACAGAATTAAGAGTTATTACAGAAACATAGATATGTTTATACTAATAACATTTCTAATCATATATATGGCATGGAATAAGAATTCCAGATCATTTTTGTAGAATTTCATCTTCAAGAATACTTTTAGAGAGAAAACAAACACATGGATAATTCATATGATCATAGGAAATATAAGCTTTATCTATAATTCAATGTACACTTCACTAGGTACTTAATTTTATAGAGATAAATATCTCTAATATTTTTTTTTTCTAAATTGTCACACTCAAAGTAAATTCTAATTCAACTTCGGCATACCTTTTCTTTTTATGAATTTAGGCTATAATGATTTCTTACATGTAAAATATACTGGCCAGGCATACGTTACAAATAAGACTCCATTATTTTCTTTATTCATCAAAAGATACCTCGTATGCCTTTATTCATATTTAATCAATTCTCTATATGACTTGCTTTTTTTTTTTTACTCAAATACTCTTCTAAATCTCACTTAATCATAACAAACATTCACAGCAACTCAAACACAAACATCATAAAAATAATACTTTTAACAAATCAAACAATTACATGTAAATATTTTTCTTTCCATAAGATGGCAAGATCTTTTCCTCTGATACCATTTTGTAACACCCCGACATTTTATTTCCTTTAAAAATAATAATTTTTCTCTAAATCGGTTCACTGGATAATTTTCTGAATAATTTTCTTTCAATAGATTTCACTATTCACGAATTTTACTATTCATGTGAATAGTAACCTTGCAGAAAATTTACAAGATTCTCATTAATTATATCTGAGCTTGAATACATACAAAAATAATTTACATAATATTTATTATTATCTTTACATATTTGAATCATAAACTACCATAAAATATATTTCCACACTTCAAGATCATCATTAATTTCATCAAGCCTTCCATTTTGCCCTTTTTCCTGAAATGATCAATTTTCTAAAAGTGAGATATAAAATATCTCAGTAGCTAGTCACTTTCTTAAAAACATGTAAACACATGAGGAGATCATTTCAGCCATAAAAGCACAACATCACACTAATAACAGTTAAATTTCTCTTGTTCACTATGTAGAATAAAATTCTGTAAAAACTGATTATGAACACAGATATCATAAATCATAAATAATCATACTTTTATGGAAAACTAACTACCTGATCTGATTCTCAACCTCTTAAACTTCATTGCTCCTATTTGCTCTGTTTCTTAGTCCTCTCTCTTCTTCAAATTTTCGCCTCTTCCTCTCTCTCTCTCTCTCTCTCTCTTTCTTTTCTCTACTCTTCTCTCTCCATCCCATACCACAACGCACCCACACATATATATATAATTGAAAGAAAAGCAATGTCTCCTTTTCTTTCGTTCTTCCTTTTCTTTCACTATTTCCGCCTCAAATCAAACATCACTTTCTCTCTTTTATTTTTCCTTCTTTTATTTTTTTTTTCTTGGTCTCTTCATCTTCCTTTCCCTTATCCTCTCTTCTCTTTCTTCTCTTCCACCCCACCGACACCGACTCACAACACATTCATATATATATATTAATTAATTATTCATTAACAACCCACATGTCTCCTTCCCCTTTTTCTTTTCTTTCTTTCCTTTCTTTTCTTTCTTTTCTTCCTTCGTTTCTCACCGCACACCTCACACACATCACTTTCACATTTTTTTCTTTTGGTTGAAAATGATAAAAACCCTCAAATCTTTTTATTCTATACAAATAGGTCCCTACTCAATGGATAAAATTCTATTTATATCTCTCAAAAATTTCTTAATAACTATTTTATCCTTATTTTCTTGCTCATTTATTTATTTAGCCTCATTTTCTAAGGTAATTAAATTTGGGATATCACAGAAATCCTCAACGCATAGAGAGCTCATAAGCTCAATTTAGGTGTAGCTTTGCTACACTATCACTTGGGTGCATATGTGAAAATGTATTATGGAAAAGTAAAATTTTTCCATAGGAAATGTAATTATCTGTGTTGTACAGTCAGTAATGGATCATTTTTGATTTGGTATGTTGTGGTATATAAACTTAATTGTTTACTAGAAAGGTATGCATATGTTTATATATGTATCTATATTGTTAATTGTAAATGTTAAGTGAGAAACCAAGATATCAGTTATGGATTCGAGAGGGTATGATAAGACTTGTCTTGTTAATGCGTCGTGGTTATATGAAAATATTTATATTTTCAAATAGTAAAACTTGCTGGAATTTCTTTGAAGGGGGTGCCTGTATATATATTTTGACTAGATTTTTATTAATTCAGGCATAGTGTATAGGCTGGTATTGAAAGGGATCTATCTATCAAGGGTAAAGTTAAACGTAAGGCATGAGCCAGAATCTGAGAGGGGTTTCCCTAAGGTGTATAGCATGAACTGCTGGTGTAAGTAGGGGCTAGACCCCTTAAGGGATGAACCTGGGATTAAGCTCTAATAAATGCCAAACAGTTATGATTGTGGAAAAGGCTATAGGTACTTAAGTATAGTGTTCTTGATGGGAGATTAGAATTTTAGAAAGAGTTTAGAGAAAATGGTATGGTGTGGAAATAATTTAAATATTTCGCATGCGTGCGTATGTTGTTATGCATTTACTAAGAATAGAAAATGCATGTTGGTGAGAAGCGTGGGCGTTCCTTATGGCTTGGGTGGTTTGTTAAGTGAAGTGACGAGTCTAGACATTTGTGAATCAACACTTATGTGGATTGTTGTACAATAGATATTGGTGGCATCTTAGAAGAGTCGTGCATAGTCATGTGCTGTTAGTGGGAGGGAGATTTTTGAGAAATAAGCCGAGGGCTAGGATATAGTTTACACGATTAGAGATAGGTGTAGAAGTGAGTAGGTTAATTCAAGGTAGAGTGTATACTCAATCTCGTCCTCTGGCTGGTATGGGTATAGTGAAACTTGGTTAAGGAAACCGAGATAGATGATATGGTTTTCTCAGAAGAGATACCATAATGAAGTCAAACTTAGCACAAGGGAGGTTGAAGTAAGCTGTCAATTCTTTAAGGCAACTTATTATGTTGTACCTTTTCGACTAAGGTCTGTTGGGAGTAGAAGTATGTGATGAGTATGCTTAGGAAAATAGGATTGGTTCAAAAGGGGAAGAACTTGCTAGAAAGTTCTAGGTGGCAGATTAAGTGAGGATGTTTTATGTGTGGGGTGTGCTAGTATGAATAAAGAAAAGAGAGGCTAGAGTGAGTTGTAAATTTCTTAAGGCAACTTGATTAAGTTGTACCTGTTTGATTTTAGGTTAGTAGGTGGTGATACTGCATGGTAAGTTCACTTAGGTAGGTGGGCTTAGTCTTAGAAAGAAGAAAGGAGGACTTATGAGGCTAGTTATAGATAGTCAGTGAGTGAATATAAAGTCGATGTGAAAGTGCGAGGGTGTGTGAAGTCCTTACACTCATAAGGTCAAACAAGGTTAAAAGGTGGTTTATGAGAGTTCCTATCTCGGTGAGTGAATAGAGAGCTCATGACCTTGGAAAGGTCTAAGTATGTCATGGGTAGACTTTTTGCATGAGTGTCATCTGAGTTGAAAAGGTGTGGTAGTGATAGTTTGATGTAAAAGATTAATGGGAGGTTTAGCCTACTACCTAAGTTCATAAAGTGTACATATTTGTGAATATGTAACATGCTTGGTAGGTTATGTATGACTGAGGGTGGTCGAGGATCTTTATATGTCAGTAGAGTAAGTATCGAGAATGTTTTATGATGAAAGTGGGGAAATGGTGCCATGAACTTGGCCTGGGACGAGTTTGGGTTAAAACTAAACTCATTGATGTTAGAACAAGTGCTTAGGTGGCCTAAGTGTTAGTTTGAGGAAGGGTACGTGCAAATGGGTATATAGACGCAATTATTTGCAAATGAACATGCATTGAATATATGTACACACGTAATTACGTAAAGACCCCCAAATGTTAGTTTATTTGGGAAGGATGATCTCCTTGGGACTTCTAGTCCCGAAGAGAAAAATCTCATTGGAATTAGTGGTTATAGTAAGTGTGCGGTAGGAAAGTGTGTTATGGGCTTTAGTTGGTCTAGTTTAGATAATGTACGTGGGATTAAGGCTTTGGCTTGTAGGTTAGTGTGATGTAGTTGTAGGCATGTTTATATTGACTTATTGTTGGTCACCAACATGACCTAAGGGACTGTGAGATGGGATAGGTTTATTGTACACAAGAGTCCGGTGAGACTCAGAGGGGGGTTTACCCTAGAAATCAGTGGAGTGATTCATTTCATGAGTTGGTTTTCCAGGGTAATCATTTAGCAACTTGACATTGTAGAAAGTCAGGTGCTAAAGTCTAGGAAGGAATGGAAATCAGGACCAATTTCTTGAGAAATTTGTATTGACTAGATGATTATTGGTTAGCATTGTGAGAATGGATCAAGTGTAATCTTGAGGTAAGAAACTAGTGTTCGCTGATGTGGGGTACTACGGATGGGACCATAGGGGATGCACCTTTATGAGATCACAGACTTATGTAACAAGATTCTTACGTGGGGATCCCATGGGATCGTAGATCTATGGGAGGACTGTTTGTGTGGTGTATGTATATGAATTTGTATATATGTGATAGTCTAGGTTCTGATTTGAATAATTTATTTTTTTATTGTGACTGTAGATAGTGGATATGATGGCATTAGGGAAGCTTGGGTTAAGCTTGACTCCTAAACCAAATGGGCAACCTGCCAATCATGTGATGACAATTACGGGCGAGGCATTGCCTTTGAGAGGGAAATCACCTACGAGGGAAATGACGCCTTCGGGTGGGGTATATATTTTTAGATTGTTGTGAAATATGCGTGTGGATTATGTTTGTGGTATGCATAGTGTTGTGGGATTGATAAGGCTAATAAATGAGAGGTAATATACAATGGTATCAATCATACACTTTGAATAAGTCATGAACGAAATACCATATCATATAAAAATTTCTGAGGTAACCGGATATCGTGCGAGATAGTTCTCGAGGATATATGTATTTAATAGGTAGTGGAATTTATGTGCGGTAAGTGTTTTCACCGTTGGCTGCTCATTGAGTTCACTAATGTAAACACTTGTCAGATTGAAATACCTGAAACCATTAGGAATGAGATGGAGCTTTGGGATAAGTTTTCCAAAAGAGAGATGGGAACAATTTATTTTAGGATTTTATGGTGAGTCACCTCGATCCTTACGGTGATACGTTCCTATAGGGGTCATTGTGAGGAGGTTTGTATTGTACCATGTGGGGGAAGTTATGAAGCTCCACAATACACTGGAGCTATCTAACAACTGGGAATCCCAATTCTCACCTTAGTTTTGGAGAACCTAGGGTTTTGTGAGTGGCAGAGTATATATCTTGGTTTTCGATGAAAGGTGGAAAATGCCACTTCTCATCAATTTTGGAGAACCTAGGGTTTTGTGAGTGGCAGAGTATATACCTTGGTTTTCGATGAAAGGTGGAAAATGCCACTTCTCATCAATTATCATGGTGCCTTTTGAGGCTTGTGGTAAGTTTTTAAACTTAGGGGACTGAATTCTTTTGAGGAGGTGGAAAGTAATACTCGATAATTTTGGATCACGTGATTGGCGATATTACAATTTTTATAATAAAAATTTTATTTATTTTTATGACATTATTTTATAGTGTTATTTTTATTATGTTATTTTTAATGCATTATTTTAAATGGAATTAATTTATCATTTTAATTTCCATATTTATTTTATTCTTTTAGAAATATTATCTATGTGAACTAAGATAAATAACTAGACTGGGTAATTTATTTCGAATGGTAATTTTGAGGTTTGAAGAAAGACAAGAGAAAGAAAAAATTAAATAAAATTGATATAATTATTGGAAAATAATTATATCGGGATCGTTTGAGTTTCAGGTATCTGGGTACTAGCATCCATGGGTTACCAAGTGACCCACCACCCCTTTAAGTCTCTCATCTCTCTTTTCTTTTTCCTTTTCTTCTTTATTCATGCAAAGGGCTTGGAAGCGTCGAGGAAAAAGTTGAGTTCTCTCAACTTCTCCAACCTTAATCTCTCATTCCTTCCATTAGATCTTTATTTTCGGGTTGCTTTATGGTTCTCTAGACTTGCTGGAACTAGAGGTAAGTGATGAGTCCTCTATTTTGGTTAATTTTGGTTGCTTCTTTAGGGCTTTTTCCTCTCATTTGTCCGTTTTTGTTATCCTTTTCCTTGCTTTGTCCTTCATTTTTGCTTTCTGCTTTGTACATAGTTGTTGCTTTCCTTTATCTTGTTTTAATCTCTTTCCTTGCCTTTTTTATGCTTTTTGTTGTATTTTCTTGTAGGCTTTCTTTTCTGGTCTGCTGTTGGCCGGTGTGCTGATGGGATCCAGAAGCAAAGTGCTTATGTAATGAAAATCTGGAGGTTGGCGCCTCAGGCGCCAGAAGCTGAATTCTTGGCCTTAACATTTAATGGTTGGCGCCCAGGCGCCACGCAGGGCGCCTGAGGCGCCAACACCACAACTCTCGGCCAGAAGCATTATAACGTGGCGCCCAGGCACCAGACACTTTTGCCCTTTGTTTCTGCTTGGCGCCTAGGCGCCACACGTGGCGCCTAGGCGCCCCGGCTCAGACCTGCGTGCTTTCTTGTATATATTGCTCTTTTGCTGATGTTTTGGGTATCTTTTGGTTGGAGGGCAAGGGAGCTCTGTTAGGGCAAGGATGGAGGAGCTGGGAGACCTCTTCTCTACTGAGTTTGAAGCTTTTCTTCCTTTTTCTCCTTCCTCTTGATCATATTTTGTTGAGTATTTGTTATGTATTTCTTCCTTTTGTGATAAACTCTAGGGTTAGGGGATTGATGTATATTGACTTCCTATGAAGCTTTGTTGTTGGGTGCTTAAATACAATTGCTTTTCTGATTATTGGAGTAGTTGTTATTGGTTTAACTGGTTTTAGGTGATCGTGATCATTTCACTTAGATGCATTTGGGGTTTGTATTAATGCTAGACATAGCTTAATATAAACATGCCCTTGTAACTTCTACTGTGAATCGGGTTAGTCTAGACATAGATAATCTTGTTTGTGTGGTCATATGAGTTCTTGAACTTGAACTTCGAACCAATTAATTGGACTAAGACATTAGCTAATTATTTTGGCTAGGAAGATTTGCTCACCAAGACATTGGGTTCAAATATTTTCGTGAACTCGACCAACATTAAATGGAATCTGTGAATATATCTAAGCATCCTTTAACGATTCAAAGATTGGTTTGTCTATGAATTAATCGGATTAGGAGTTAAGAAAGTCAATCCCCTACCCGTTGTGTTATGGTGTAGTTCTTCGTTTGGTGTTTAGTTAATTCCTTGTTGTTAGTTTAGTTTATTTTCGGTTTATCTTTACATTTTTCCTCTGTCCAAATATAACTTGATCTAGTGAAATTGGTAATTGTTAAAGTCAATCCCTGAGGACGATAACTTATTCTCATCACTTTACTACTTGTGCGACCCGATACACTTGTCGGGAAATAGCGCATCAGTAAGCTTCCTTTTCCTCTCTTCCTTCCAATTCCTCCATTGATGCTTATATGGAAGAAGATTGGATTTTGGTTGGTTTTTGCTGAAATCTTGATTCCTTTGCTTCTTTCTTTTGGTTTTTGATTGGAAATGGTAAAATCCAACTAATTTGGATGAATAAAAGTGGTGTCATGGATGGAAGAGGTGAAAATGCATTTTAGAGAAAATATGTTGAATTTTCAATAAATTCATGGGATGATTTTTATTCTTGATTCTTGGAGGGGTTTTGATCACTATAACTCACTCTTAAAAACCCATATAAAGGCAAGGATCAAAGGGGAAAGGAAAGGGATGAAAAATCAAGATTTTTGGTGGGTTTGGAGCTGAAAGTTATGGCTGTCATGAATGTTACAGAACTTGGCACCCAGGCACCAAGATTTGTGTGTAGAATGGTGGTTCTAGTGCCCAGGCGCCAAGATTTGTGTTAAATAGGTGTAATTCTGGCACCTAGGCGCTAGCCATATCGGGGGTTTTTAGTTCATTTTCAAATAGCCATAACTCTTTCATCCAAACTCTATTTTTAGCAAAATTTATATCGTTGGAAAGCTCTTTGAGTCTATTTTCCAATGATATAAGTTTGATTAGGAAATTATTTATCAATTAAGAGTTATGACTAAATGAGTGACCAAAGGTCAGATTTAGTGGTGAGGACTTTTTTCATTTTATTTATTGTCGAATTTGGTTTCAAGTAGTTTTGTGGGATTTGTTGGCTGTGCTTCTTGGATTTGCTCCATGGTAAATCATTGATGACATCAAGGTGAGTGGATGACCTTGCCATTTAAGTTTTATTAAATTATTTGGCCAAGTTCAATATAAATCTCATTCACACCATAATTAGTAATTCATCAATGAAATTCCTAGTTAGTGGAAATAACTAGATTAAAGGATTTCATAGAATGATTATGGAATTTGTCTTGTGGGATTTATTTTATAGGATAATGGGTTTTATGTTTAATTGTATTTGAAGTGGAATAGTGCAAGAAATGTTGATTATTATTGAGATGTGGTGTGTTATGTATTGGTATTATTACATTCATTCATAACACTCAGCATAGAAATGGAAAAGTATGGAAAGCAAAGGGTTGGTCTTCTGCATGATGTGGAAAGTGTACACATTGAGTAATTCTTAAGAGTAGTGTCAATGGGTATACATGGAAAAGAGTGAGAAATGCATCATACATAATGTGCAGGAAGTATATCCATTGTGTAATTCTGAAGAGTGGTGTCAATGGGTATACACAAAAAAGAGTGGGAAATGCATCATATATAATACATTTCATAACGCATTTTGGAGTAGATATTTACTCACGCTTTTTATGTATTTTAGAATTGCTTTACGCATTGTCTTGTGAGAATGTAGACTCATGTAGAGGTTGCAAATTGCGGTTACAGAGTATGTGCGTTATTTATATTCTTTTGTACTAGTACATGCTTATTGTGTGTACTCTGATTATGGTAATGAGACTTATTTTCACTTGTGCTCTGTTTTATTGCACAATCATTTACTTACAAAGTTTTTGATAAACTCACGCTCTCTATTGCTATTTTCAGATTTAGCAGCTAAGAAGAATGGAAAGACCATCGGAAGTTAGCGACTCATAGAGATGAACTCTATTTTTGTTAGAGGGTTCATGGAATAAATTTTGGGGCTTTATGCTCATTAGAATGCTCTGTAATCCCATAGGCCTCCTAGGTCCTGTTGTGTGTTAGAGGTTAATTATTTGGCTACAATTTGCTTTGCCATTTAATTGTTCCCGATGTTATGGGAAACAAGGGAAAGTATTATGAAAATTTATTTTGTTGTAAATTTACACTTTCTTATTTGTGGATATTAGAGCAGTTCAGGGAAATTATGGGCTACCACTGAGGTGCACCCCAATGCGCATGATAAATTATGTGTATTCATCGGGGCGTTACAAAATTGTTCTACTTTCTAATTTTATTATTCAATTAAACATTGTATATCTACTTTGTCTGTTTAGTGACTTCACTTTTGTACAATAACAATTTTGAACAATATCACAGATGTTTGAATCCACACTTCAGAAATGAAGATATTGATAAAGTTATTGAATCATATTTGGTTCAATGGTTCAAAAACCTCATAGTGATCTCATCATTTACAATTAATTGTTGTGTAGTGCATTAATCAATTATTCATATATTCATTTATCACTTTGATTAGGTACATATTCAACCTCCAGTTCTTAATAATCCATATCTAAGGGACTTGGCTTGGGCACCATTTCGGAATGTAGAAACATGACCAATATATTTTGTAAATGGATACAAGTTTCATATCGATTCCTGAACCACTGGTGGTGCGTATAATTTATAGCACATAAAATATTCCAGCAAGTATACTGGGTCGCAACAAGTAATAAAGTGATGAGTAGAGTATCGTCCCACAGAGATTGAGGTATCAAATAAAATTCAATTAAGCTAAGTGAAATGCTATTAAGACTTATGAGGGAAATTTCAGAAATTACATAAAAAAAGGGGGGGTGATGATCGAAACAACACAATATAAATAACTGAAATTTAAATAACTAGATAGAAAACAAAACAGAGAAAAGATGTGGATTGGTCACAAATTTCATGGAATTGTACATCATCATCATTTCCTTTGAATATTCCTGGCTAATTCTATTATGTAATCTTCAATCTAAAATTCTCAGAAAGTCTTCTAAGACTGAATTATATTAAAATTATAGTTAGGAAGATCTTGACTAATCTATAACTCAAATATAATCCGATGAAGTCCTAATCACATCAATGCCCCGCAATCGCATATGACATGTTATCTCTTGTCCTACTCGTTACAAATACATAGCAAACGCATGCATGTATAAATAACAAGCTTCATAGAACAATAAATAAAATAGAACTTTGGCCAAGAAAATACTCATTGGTCCAAATGAATTAAAGTACAATTTCCATTTCATCAAATGACCGACTACACAAGAAAATGAGATTGATTTCATTGGTCTAATCCGATTAATTCATAGACAAATTAATCTTTGAATCATTGAAGAACAATTCAATTAAATTACAATCCATTCAATGTTGGCCAATTTTCTAAAATATGATTGAATCCAAAAGCTTTGAAATTACAATCTAACTTATCCAAAATAATTGACTAAAATCTTAGATCAACCATTCAATTAAGTCATGAAGCTCAAGAAAATTATTCAAGTCGCATAAATAAAACTATCTATATCTAGATAATCTAATTTATGGTGAAAATTACAAGGTCAAGCTCAATATCTAGCTAACTCTAGCATAGACATAAAAATCCCAAACTCATTGAAGGTTCATCAAACATTCAAGAGGAAGAATAATCAGTAAAATCCATTCCATTAAACGAAAATGCATTAAAACTGAATATGTTCAACAATAAAGCTTCATAAAACCGAACTACATCAATCCTTAAACTCAGAAATTACATGGAAGAGAAGAAGAACATGACAGAAATCTGCAAAATACAACAGAAAACTAACAAACTATGAAGGAAAATGGAAGAAAATGGGAGAAAATGGGAGAAGGAGAGCCATTCCCAAGTGGGAAGGCTTCCTTTCCCTCAAACGAAGCTCTGGAAGTCGCCTCTGTCTGCAGCAGCCGCGGGTCTGAAGTTTGGAGCGAAGCCTCTCTCTGTTTTGACCTAAAAATTGCATTTATAGTGGTTCTCTGCGGCGCCAGCGCCGGGCGCTGGGTTAACCTAATTTTCCACTATGTTCTGCGCCATACTTCTGACTCACTGCTCCTGGCGCCGGGCATTGGCTTCCTGGCGCCGGGCGCCAGGCCATTTTTTCAGCATTTTTGATTTACTCTCTGTTGCTTTGTTTCTTGTCCGGTTCGAGCCCAGATGCCTCCAAACTCTGTAAAACACATAAATGAACCATTTTGGAGTAAAATTATGGAGTTAAAGCACATAAATCTATAATTAATTTTCACCCAAAATAATTCAAAACATTATAAAAATAGAGTTTTGACAAAAATCAAGATGCAAAAAGGGCTAGAATAGAGGCTAAAATATATGGAAAATTGCATGTTATCAACTGGCAAAAAGACAATCAACAGTGGGGTATGCATTAGAGGCACTAGAAAGGGAGGCAGAGAAAATGATTATTTTGGTGTTCTCAAACAAGTGGTACAGCTATAGTATTTTGGTGAACCTATAAAAAAGTAACCTTATTTTATTATGACTGGTTTGATCTAGTGTTGAACTATAGAACAAAGGTGCACCCACAATATAGAATTACATAAATTAAACGTTCAAGAAGATACGAAAAATTTGATCCATTTTCCTTTGCACACCAAGCAATACAAGTATCTTTTTTTCCTTATCCAATGAAAACCGGTGGGCTGTGATGAAAACTAAGCCAAGAAGTCTAGTTGAAAATCAAGAAAGATTAGAAGTAATCAACCAGATTGAACTGAATGTTTCTAATGTATATACAGATTTATTAATTGATAATTTGCAAGAAAATGGACAATATGACAAAAGTCGCCACTGAAACCTTTAGTGATGGGACTTTAAGTGGTGACTTTGAGTCATTGAAATCAGACATTTTTATATACATTATAGGTTCCAACTTAGTCTGATTGACATTTTAAATTTGCTAATTCTTTAATTTTATTATGTTTTTGGATTTATTGGGTGTAATTTAATTATAGAATTAATATGTTTTAATTTCATATTTTTATGAACTTAATAAGTAAAACCCAGTTTAATCCATGTTTCTATTATCCAAATAATTAATTAAAGGGTTACTTTGCTAACAAGGATGCTGATGTGGCAACCTTTGATAACATGGCAGCTGACTGGATATTAGGCCCCACAATTCCGCACTTTCTAGTAAAGTTTTAGCAAACCAACAAAAGATTCTACAAAAAATAGAATGTAGAAACAGTAACAGTAGTAGTAGAAAAGCATAATAGAAGAACAACAAAGCATGCATGCAGTGGCAGAAAAACTAGAAAAGCTGCACAACAGAAAATAGAGGAAAAAGACAGCACTTTGAGAGTCAAACAATGCAAATTTGTCCTCTTCCTTGGCAACAACAAAAAACACTATTCTGAACTCCATTTTTGCTATTGAAGAAACCTCTCTTCTTCCATTTTCTTTGTAATTTGTAGGTTTTACCTCTCCCCCCCCCCCCAATTTTCTCTTCTGTTTTATGTGTTTTGGCCACTATAGAAGGCTAAAACGCTTTATGTAATCAATCTATGGTGCAACTAGAAGATGTAATCTAAATGCTTTGTACAGATAAGTATTTCTGACTTAATCTATTTCAGTTTAGTCACTCATTGCCTATGGTTATCATATATGTACATGTTTCTAGTTAGAAAGAATGTGTGGATTTCATTTCTGTTTTTTTATTGCTTTATTAAAGGATAAACTTTGCTAGGGTAGTATGTAAGTGGTTGCTATGCATGTTTAGTAAGTTCGACTAATTTGGATTGTCAGTATGTGGTTGCAGGGGAAGATTCTAATTAGGACTGAATTAGATTATATTAGGTTAGGTGATAGTGAAGATCTTCCTAACTTTAATTTAATGTGTTCTAGCTCTGGGAGATTTTTTGGAAAACTTAATTGACAATTGGAATAATAGATGAAATAAGAGTTGATGATAAGAAAAGGATAATGATGATTACATTTCTAGGGAAATTAGAGATTGATTACAAATATGTTTTGTTTTGTATTTTGTATCTCTATATCTTTGTTTTGTTTTGTTGTAGGATTTAATTTATTGTTATGTACTTTAATTATGTTATCACCCCCTCCCAGTGGTAATTAATTTATTAATGTAGATTAGTGTTAGAACAATTAATTAGGCAATTAGAAGTAAGACTCCTTGAGAGAATACAACCTAGGATGATCATTATATTGCAAGTTACCACAAATTTAATTCTAGGCAATTCGATAGTTGTAGTGGCTTGGACCAGTCGTCACTAAAACACTTTGAAACACTTTCAATGACGAAGTTTTGACTTTCGGTGACAACTTTGTTTGCCACCAAAAGTCAAATTTTTTTTGTAGTGACGCCAGATACATTGTTAAAGTTGATGTTAAGATTGCTACTACTGATGAAGGTGTTGGAGTGAAAGTTAGTGTTGCATTGATGGTTAAGGGTGTTGAAGCAATATTGATAGTGAATGGGATGGTGGTGGTTGTTAGATCCACTGCAAAGGACAAAGTCGTTGCAGAGGAAGATAGAGCGATGATAATGACTGGGACAGTGGAGGTTGTCGCAACCATTGCAGAGGAAGACAAAGTCATTTCAAATGGGAAAACCAAGTTTACATCTAGCAAAGTGCAACTTAAATGTAATATATTATTTGGGCTTGGTTTAAGTTTAGTCATTTTTTAAACTTTTTTTTTAAAGAAGTTGGGCTTAAATAGTTTAAAGTTTTGTTTAATTTAGTTCATCTGGCTTAAAAGACTGACTTTTTCTTATAAATTATGTTTAGCTTCCAAGGCCAAGACTTCAGACTTCTAATCAATCAATCTTTGTGAGATATCTCCCTAAATTTTTCTTGTGAGAATTTGTCACGTATCCAAGTAACAAACTGATAATATTGGTTTCTAGTTTTATATAATCAATAGATTTCTCTCTTCTAAAAATTGTTCTTGGATAATCTCAGAATTTGATTTTCAACCATTATTGTTGGATTTTACGAAAAGTTCGGGAGGCTGGCATCATCACAATACTAATGGTATTTATGCGTGATAATATTGTTGCAGGTCTAGCTAACATTGGTGGTGACTATAAGAATTGTGACAAAAAGCACTCTCAACCTGTTACAAGCTAAAGATTAAATGGGTCAGCTTGTTTAGTTTGCGAGCTTCTTTATTAAAACCAAGACTGCCTGTCTTGACCTACAAGCCACTTTTTTTAAAAAAAATTATATTTGAATAATATAATTTTTAATTTTTAATAAAAAATTCAATAATTTTTTATTAAAATACAATTTATACATGTAAAACATTATTTTTTTAATATTTTTAAAAAACCAATAACTTTAATTTTCAATATTTTCTTTTTAAATTACCTAAATTATATTTAAATTTGAAAATTGCATATGTATTTTTAAAAAAATACAAAAGTTTTCATATCCAAAAATACTATATTTATTGAATATAAGGTTATAAAATATAAAAATGTGATATAATGAGATTATTTATACTAAATAATACATTTTTTTGTAAAAAATAAAAAGTTTAAAAGGGTAAGCCCCACAAGCTTAGTCCATTTAGCTTGTTATCTAAACGGGTTGGCTCATTTAGGCATGTTTTTAAATGAGTATATTTTTCTAAATCTAGACCGTCCATTTACGGGCTATCTTAGTGACAAGTAAATTTAATCATCAGCCAACCTTCTAAGGAAAAAAAAAAACAACTTCAAATATATATAGGCTTAAAGCTTATTTTGAAAATTTCTTATAGTGTTCCAAATAGCAGTAGTTGGCTCTAAGAGTTCATGGCCAACTTATTTTCCTAAACAAAAAAAAAATTACAAGGCTCGAGTTCAACTTAATTATCACATTTTCAAAATATTTTTGGATTTTTGCTATGGGAAGGTCAATGTCTTTAGAAGTTGACCTTCACAACTCTTGATCTTTCATTGAGATTCGTGCCTTGCTAAAAAAAATAATAACAAGATGGCACGAATTTTGAGATAACTGAAGAGTGAGAAAATTCAATCTTCACAGAGGTCAAGTTTTCTGTAGCAAACCCCTATATCTTTTACGGTCGAAATAAAAATATTTGGATCTGAGATATTTAAATGTAGAGTAGACTTGTTTTCTAAATTCTCATTTGGATATAGTTCAAGGGCTTAACCTAAATTGAAAAATATTGTTCTAAGATTGGTCCAAAGTAATTTTGACTTTTTCATTCCTACTGGTTAGATGCAATATTTTAAAAATCAGACCGGTCATTAAATCAGAGAAAGCACTAGTTCAAAGTTTACTAGTTGAACCATGATCGAATTGATACTAATTAGATATATATATATATATATATATATTAATAAATAAGTTTTTTTAAATATACTATTATATATATATATATATATTATATTAAAAATTAAAACAAAAATTTTTTAATATATAATATCAATTTTTTAAACAAGTTATAAATATTAAAAAAATTCACATTCCCACTTCCCAACAAGCTTTGCATTATAAGCACAGCTGACATTGCCTCCATCTCCTCCTTTCAAACACGTTTTACCGTGCTTAAGGTAATCTGATATCTCTCTCTCTTTCAAGTTTCAATATTCATGTTTCAAAGGTACGTAATCTGATATATCACTCTCTCTCTCTCTCTCTTTCTCTCTCTCTCTCTCTCTCTCGATTTTCTTCTTCTTCTTCAATTATTAGAGACGGGTTCAATGAAGGTTAGTCTTTGATGAAACTTCAATCCAATGGCAGTGACCTAGGACTAACAGACAACAAAACCAACAAAAATTGCCAGCTTGAACTGGTTCAAATAAAAAACCACCAGTTAAACCCAATTCTTTACTAAATTTGACCAAGTTTTCAATCCACCAGTTTTTGGTCATGTTTGGACTGAACCCTGGTCCGATTTCAACTGGTTACACCAACAAGTCGAGTATGATTTTACAAACTATGATTAGAGTATTAAAATGAGTTGGGCTCTATGGGCTGACAACTTGTGTAGCCTTGAAAAGATATAAGGTTGGGCTAGAGAAATTATAATCTATAGTTTAAATAGCCCGACCTTTTTTCCAAAAAATAAAAAATAAAAATACTTGAACCTTTTTATTTTTTTAAAAATAAATTAAAACATACTATTAAAAAAGAAAGTATATCTAAATTAAAAAATTCCTTAGTTCCTTCTATTTTTTTAATTCTTCTCAATCTAAATACGCTCGTGCAATATGGAAAATGCTTTTAAATAGAATTGGCCTTGTTGAAGTTTGTACCACAGAAAGGAGTGTCCTTGCGTATAGATTATAAGAGACAGAGAGGCAAGGATTTAACTTAAGGGCTATATTCTAAAGAACACAAACAAGTATCCCCTTTTTGTGCCATATTTTCTAGAGCAAGCATTGGGCCAAGGATTGATATGGACATTGATGATAACAAAACATAAATATTTTTAGAGTATTATATATTTGTAATATTAAATTTTTTTATTATTTTTGAAAATGCCATTAGACTATGAAATTTGATTTTAAAGTCTCAAAACACATTTATCACATGCGAAATCATTTTGAACACGTCTTATATTCAAAATGTTTCCTAATTATTTCTAATTAATGTATATCTTTTTAAAGAAAATTGTATCATTCCACTACAAAATAAGGCATAATAGCAAAGGATAAGGACCTCGCTAATTCCATTATTCCGTTGTTAACACACATAGCAAGAGATATAGCAACCAAATTGCAAGGGACACGTTACACAACCTGGGCCAGGCCAGGATTCCTTTGTTGATTAGTGAGTGTCCCTTGCTAATAGCCCTTATTTTTTTTTGTGGTCTCGCTTTCCCTCACCGTTTTTCTCTTTGTTTGCCTCACTATTCTCTTTATATTTTCAGCAAAAAAAGATATGTACCATCTTTTTCGTATTTCCCATTTTATTAACTTGCATACAGGAAATATACAGCTAGCAATACCAATAATAAACAAACAACCAAGAGAACTAATTATGGGAAAAATTTGTGCAAATGTATTTCATTAATACTAAAAAAATGTTTACAAATATCAAATGCATGTAAAGTAAAAGTGTACCCCTAAGTTAGCTAGTAGGACACTAGTCCACTTCCTATTCTTCACCCAGGTCCTCATCATCCTCTTGGTCCTCCTACATGTATTGCTCGAGATGTGACAAACCAACTAAGACTTGGGTCGTTGGATCATTGAGAAACCAAATAAAATGAGATCTTTATGTTGGGAATAAGGTATTGTTCATGAACTAGAACAATTATGTAACGCCCTAGGTATTAGATACTTGGGTTAAGGCTAAACCTCACACATGTATGATGATGGGGAAGCTTGTGTGGGATAAGGAAGAGCTTGAAGGACTAAAGTGAAAGGAGAGGAAATAAGTATAAGCTTCATGTGAGGAGATGGACGAATATCTTTTAAGGTGACTAGAGCTCAAGAGGTATTAAATGTGTGGTTAGTGCCATAATGATAGTGGTAGTGGAGCTAAATAGGGGGCCCAAGATGCGAAGAGGGACTAAAGTGAACAAAATATATAGTTTAATATCTTTTTGTAAAATGTGTGGCAAAATAGAAATTAGAGGTATGTGATGTGTTTTACTGAGATGTGGTGTTTGTACCCCAACTATTTTTCGAAAAATATTTTAAAAATACTCTGGAAGTTTTCATTTGGAGTGCTTCATGGAGGAGAGACCAATTTGAAAATAAAAGTGGAGCCCACACACACACATTAAAAAACACATAGACACATAGTGCTTTATTCAACATCTTCCTGATCTTCACGCATTCTTCTCCCCCAAATCTAGGCCATGAAGACTTTTGGGGCTCCCCACCATCACTTTCGACAACCTCCGCCATCGGCTACCTCTTTCGACCACTGAATCTCTCTCTCCTTAAGGTAAGAATCAAGCTCTCTCCTCTTCTTGAATTCTTGCAAGAAACCCTAGGTTAGGAGTTCTTAGAACGATGTAATTTGAGTTGGTTTTTGAATGAAATTGTTGTCTCATGCTTCTAATTAAAACAAGGATATAGAAGTTTGAATAAATCATGGTTGAAAGCTTTTGTAGAGGGAGAACAAGATTTAAAATATTTAAGAAAGAACCTAGATGAATCTTGAAAAATTTTTGTTATAACATTAAGTTAATGTTAAAATTTCTCTCTTGAAATGTTTTTGGGGGTCCAAAACAAATATTTGATGACGATCCCAAATAACTCAAATGAGTGTTGGAATGTTCAAAAGATCAAATGGATGCATTTTGGTATATTTTTGGAGCCATGGGCGCTCATGAGATCGAATACCTAGGGCAACAGCCCTAGGCTACTACTATGAGCCTAATTTGAAATTGTCATAACTCCCTTAATTGAGTTCTATTTTTAGCGAACTATATATCGTTGGAAAGATAATTGAGTCTAGTTTATAATAAACAAAGTTTAATCCAAGAATTCTTTAATGTTTTTGTTTTATGATCAATATATTAATTAGACATCAGAAATTTTTAGAAACTTGTTTTACTAGCAATTGCTAGTGATGATATTTTGAGTTGATTGCAGTATGAAATGAACTGATATAGTCTTGAAATTTTTATAAGTTATTCCTTGGTATGTGTAGATAATATTTGGAAAGTTTCATTATGATTTTGGGTCAATTACTAGGTCAGATATTAGAAGAACTGAACCTACCTCAGACTCTAAAGCAATCTAATCAGTCTTAAATAAAAAATATGTTATGATGTCCTATTGGTCATGTTTTGCCTTGTAACTTTTTTTGGAGGATTTCATAATATTAAGGTACATTTATACCAAGTTTCATGGCATTTGGGGTTAAATTAGTAGGTTGAATGCCTGAAAAACCAAGACACTCTTACTGTAGAAAAAAGTTTGAGCAGTTTCTACAAAAGTAAGGATTTGAGGAGAAAATTTTATTGTTTCCTCCAAAAGTTTTATCTAAGGTTCTAGACATGTAAGGATATTGTCTACCAAAATTCATAAACTTTGGAGTTGTAGATTTTGCCCAAAAAAATTTGGGAATGTGGGAGTCTGAAATTTAGTCCTAAGTGGTGTGATCATGCTCTTTTTTCTTTTTTTGGACTTAAATAGTATTTAGAGGATTACCTCTAAGTTAAGTACTTTATACTCTTATAAATATAATCATGACCTAAAACATAGTTTTCATGTAATTTTTTTTGGTGACTCTTATCTAGTGATACTGGGGACCAAAGTTAAGGTGTTAGGAAATTCTCCTTTTTTATATTTCTTGAGGAATTACCCTAGATTCTCTTGGATTACCCTCTCTCCAAACTTATCCTAAGTGAACGGTAGCTATAGCTCATCATTGAAGTAAATAGTTAATGTGGAAGGGTATTTGAGTAATCATGGAAATGGTGTGGTTTGGTTACACCAAGACTTGGCTAAGTTGTGATGTGATGAGATACATAATGTGGATTAATAGCTCATCTTTCTTTAAGATTTGTGTTGATGCCAAGTGTTAAATGATTACCTTAGAAGGGTCTCTTTTCTCTTAGTAAATCCTCTTCTATAAGATTCCATTAAGTTAAGAATCCTACGATATGTGTGACTAGAGGTGACTGTGTGGGACATTGCCACAAGTCTAGGATATTCCTTACAAGAGGGTCTTGAACTTACCTAGCTTGATTTTACTATCGATATACATATACATATACATATTCTTATATGTAATGAAGAGGAATGACCCATTAGTCAATAAATCATTCTATGTATGAAATTATGAAATGTTGGAATTTATCCTAGTTGTCATTGTATATACTTGTGATAATTACATGCGGTGATACATGTATACATGTACCTAAACGAAATTATAAATGATTATTGTTGCTTGGTACTTGTTGTTGATTAATCATTGTTGATTATGAGTGCTTGTTCCCTCTGGGGAATTGTAATCAAAGTTGTGGTTGAATGAATAATGTGATAACTGATTATGATTGATATGCTATTGTTGATGTTGAATGCTAAATTTTATGTGTTTATTGGGAAAATCCATGAGACCTAGTGGCATATGGTTTATGAGACATATGGGGGTTGGCAGAAAAAGATTCCTGTACATGAGGCCTGGTGGCACATGGTCCATGAAGTCTATGGATCCCTATGAGATATTTGCTTTGGGAAAATCCAATAAGCCCGATGACACATAGTCCATGAAACCTATGGGTTAGTGGAATAATATTCTCGCCCATGAGGCCCAGTGACATGTAGTCCATGAGACCTATGGACTCCTCTTGATATATTAATCTTAGAAGAACTATGAGACCTGGTGGCACGTGGTCTATGAGACCTATAGGGGTTGGTAAAACATGATTCCTGTCTATGAGGCCTGGTAGCATGTGGTCCATGAAATCTATGGTGATCAATGGCTGGTTTGAACTTGATGTTGATGTTATGAATTATAATCTTACCTGTTTCATAGAGTGTGATTATTATTAAATGAATGCTATGTGGAAAAAACACATAATGTATATATATATATATATATACGTGGGTGGATCATAAATCAAAAATTGTCATAACTGTGTGAGATATGATGTATAGATGATATTTTAGGAGGGTAAGTGTATACCCGTATAAATCTAATGTGAACGTTGTATGATGATTTGTATGATTTGAAACTTTTGCTTTTGTTTAGTATATAAGTTTTGTGGAAATACAACTTGACTACAGTGAAAGGGGCTTTCAATTAGGCATTGACCAAGTCAGGAGCATTATCCCCCAAGACATCGTAGGCATGATGAGATCAAAAGATCTTAGTGACCCAAAAATAACATCTCCCCATGATTACACAATAGAAAACTATCTCACAAGTACACTATGGGTAAGCAAGTTGATTCTTACTGAGTATTGTATATACTTACCCTTTTTCTTCTATGTTCCTATGCAGATTTTGGCATTGACGCACCTGAGGAGTATGCCTAGTGTGCATCACTGGTCCATGGTGAATCTTTAGTGTTAGTTTCTTTCCTTTAGTAAGTATTTAGTATGTTCTGTAGTTATATAGGACACTTAGGTCCCACGTAGTTTTGTTTATGAATGTACTGGTCCAGTGTTTTGATTGAGATATAGGAATAGTTTCTAATGGGCTAACGGTCTAGCGATAACATATCCCTAGATATCGTGTCAATCACGTGTCTGAAAATCTGGGTCGTGACAAATTGGTCTTGCACCTAGACTTGGATTTACTTGTTAACCTAGCCAACCTCGTCCCTAAACAGTTGGGAAACCTTAGCGTTGATTTGTTGGGAGACCTCAGTCTTGATGTGTTGTTGGGTTACATTGGTCCATAACTATTGAATGAGGGTCTCCACATCTAAGCCTAAGCTCTCATTGACCTCTGCAGCATTCAGTCTGCTGGCTAGGAAAACGTTGAGGTAGCTGACTACCTAGGCATAACTCTATCCTAAACCATGGATGCGACTCTTCGGGTTTGGTTTAAAGGCCTCCAACCACATCTATATATGTCAAACTCTAGATATGCCATTGGGTCGTCTTCTCAGTCAATGACATATATAACTAATCTTGAAAGAAAAAAGGAAAACTTGATTAGCACAAAAGAATTAAAATATCTAAAATGTTGAATTAGAAGTGAAGCCTTACTAGTAATTATTGGTGCTGCTCACTAACTAGTTGGCCAATTGATGAGTCCTCTATTTTGGTTAATTTTGTTTGTTTCTTTAGGGCTTTTTCCTCTCCTTGATTCCATTTTTGTTAGCTTTTTGCTTGCTTTGTTCTTTATTTTGGCTTTCCTCTTTGTACATAGTTGTTGCTTTGCTTTATCTTATTTTAATCTTTTTCCTTGCCTTTTTACGCCTTTTTGTTATACATTCTAGTAGGCCTTCCATTCTGGTCTGGAACATGGAAACTGAAGTTCTGCAGCACATCTGATGGCTGGCGCCCAGGCGCCACGCAGGGCGCCTGGAGACGCCAGCCTCTCAACTCTCTGCCAAAGAGTCAGAACGTGGCGCCCAGGCGCCACCCAGGGCGCCTAGGCGCCACTCCTTGTTTTCCAGCTATTTTGGGCGCCAGCCCCATTTCCTCTTTGTTTTTGCTTGGCGCCTAGGCGCCTCGGTTCTGCACCTGCGTGCTTTCTTGTATATATTGCTCTTTTGCTGATGTTTTGTGGATCAGGAGGTTGGAGGGCAAGAGAGCTCTGCTAGGGCAAGGATGGAGGAGCTGGGAGACCTCTTCTCTACTGAGTTTGAAGCTTTTCTTCCTTTTTCTCCTTCCTCTTGATCATATTTTGTTGTGTATTTGTTATGTATTTCTTCCTCTTGTTATAAACTCTAGGGTTAGGGGATTGATGTATATTGACTTCCTATGAAGCTTTGTTGTTGGATGCTTAAATACAATTGCTTTTCTGATTATTGGAGTAGTTGTTATTGGTTTAACTGGTTTTAGGTG
Organism: Biancaea sappan; assembly: GCA_037074585.1. Taxonomy (NCBI): domain Eukaryota; kingdom Viridiplantae; phylum Streptophyta; class Magnoliopsida; order Fabales; family Fabaceae; genus Biancaea; species Biancaea sappan. Next base: position 15,358,183 of record CM073495.1, on the reverse strand, counting down.
ATTGTGATCATTTCACTTAGATGCATTTGGGGTTTGTATTAATGCTAGACATAGCTTGATATAAACATGCCCTTGTAACTTCTACCGTGAATCGGGTTAGTCTAGACATAGATAATCTTGTTTGCGTGGTCATATGAGTTCTTGAACTTTCCGAACTAATTAATTGGACTAAGACATTAGCTAATTATTTTGGCTAGGAAGATTTGCTCACCAAGAAATTGGGTTCAAATATTTTCGTGAACTCGACCAACATTAAATGGAATCTGTGAATGTTTCTAAGCATCCTTTAACGATTCAAAGATTGGTTTGTCTATGAATTAATCGGATTAGGAGTTAAGAAAGTCAATCCCCTACCCGTTGTGTTTTGGCGTAGTTCTTCGTTTGGTGTTTAGTTAATTCCTTGTTGTTAGTTTAGTTTATTTGCGGTTTATCTTTACATTTTTCCTCTGTCCAAATATAATTTGATCTAGTGAAATTGGTAATTGTTAAAGTCAATCCCTGAGGACGATAACTTATTCTCATCACTTTACTACTTGTGCGACCCGATACACTTGTCGGGAAATAGCGCATCAAGTTTTTGGCGCCGTTGCCGGGGATTGACGGTGTTGACAATATTAAGAGTAGCTAGTAGGGTTGTAGTTTGGACTTTGCCTTTTTCTGTACATACTTATACTGTAAATTTTACTCTTATACTTGTACATGCTTTGCTTTTGTTTAAATTTTCTTTCTTACTTTTCACTGGTTTATGCGAGGTATCACCGACTCATGCTCATTAGTATTCTACCCGGAAATTGGAAGGTCGGTTCGCATAGGCCAAATACAAGCTTTACACGCTATATGAGCCTAACAAGCTCAACCTGCAACTAAGGCAGAAAACAATCAAAGCCCACTTGCTCATCCTCCTATGAAAACTCTCATGGATTACAAAATCTCTTCTGTGGAGGGATGTGGTGCCGGCATAGTTGAACAAACCGGGTAAAGTCTAGCTAAGGACTATAAACTTAGCGCTCTTGGGAGGCAACCCAAGTTTCTTTCCATTTTATCTTTTTAATTTCGCTTTTAGTTTTATTCGTTGCTTTAATTATTGTTCTGTTTAGTTCCTTGTATTTATTTTCCGTATTTTTATTCTGAGTGCCTCTGTTGATGGTTTATTTATGTGCATAGCTTTCCTTTTTGGACCCCGCTCCCTACTTGTTTGTTATTGAGGATAATATGTTGTTTAGGTTTGGAGGAGAAGATTTTACTGTTATTATTGCTCTTGGATGCTTAGCTACCATCTTCAATGAATCTAGGGTTTGTATTAATGCTTGTCTTAGCCTTAATATAGACATGCCTCAGTAATCTCTTCTGTAATTCGGGTTAAGAAGATCGTTTTTAGGGTGATACATCTAAATCTTCTTTTCAAAAGGAATGTCTCTGTTTTTGTTGACCATCATATCTTTGGATTTCTCTTGATAGATTGGAATGTGCTTTACAAGTTGTATATTATTCTATTTTCAATTAATTCTTTACAAGGTCATCTTGTTTAAAATTTAACTTAAATTTGGTTTTTCAGAATTTCTAGATTTATTTGAGAAATCTCAAGCTTTTTAATTAAAAGTTGTCGACCCTCTCAACCTTCTTAAAGCACTCTTTCAAAATCTTGAAATTTTCTATCTCTTTTTATGACAACATTTTGCTCATTAAGGGACTGCTTTCTCTAAAAAAAAATGAGAAAAACAAAAAAAAAAGGGCAAAACAATTCTGATTAAATAAAATAGAAGTGTGATTTAAGTTGAGGAAGTGTAGTGTGGATTAGGCGCACAACACTTGTTCTAACCAATGAATTACATTTTCTTAGCAAATAAAGGTGATGGTCAAGGTGTTGTTGTGTGGTTTAGGCGCACGGGCAACTCTTTGTTCCTTAACCTCGTTATCTTTTCTTCTTGCATAGGTTGAGGGGGAGATGTGTGGATTAGGCGCACTGTCTTCACTTCGATCACTTTTTCTTAAAAATATCCCTTGTTTGAGAAGTTTTCCTTGAGAGCCGAGTTTGTTATGAAAAAGATATTTTCTTTTAAGTTTGTGGAGAGTAATTTGAGAAAGTGAGGGTGTTTGCAATTTGTCTTTAAAAACGCTTGGAAAAGTATCACGTTTATCTTTAAATTCTCAATTACTCAATGCCAAGTTGGGTTTTAAGAAGATGACTATGTGGAATTGAGTTGATTTTGTTTAATGTTTTATGTTGTTGAGCACTTCCTCTCTATCTTGAAAAATCTGTTGGCTTCGTGGTTTTTAGATTAGTGTTTTGCTTGAGGACAAGCAATAGTTTTGGTTTGGGGGAGTTGATGAGTCCTCTATTTTGGTTAATTTTGTTTGTTTCTTTAGGGCTTTTTCCTCTCCTTGATTCCATTTTTGTTAGTTTTTTGCTTGCTTTGTCCTTTATTTTGGCTTTCCTCTTTGTACATAGTTGTTGCTTTGCTTTATCTTATTTTAATTTTTTCCTTGCCTTTTTATGCCTTTTTGTTGTACATTCTAGTAGGTCTTCCATTCTGGTCTGGAACATGGAAACTGAAGTTCTGCAGCACATCTGATGGCTGGCGCCCAGGCGCCACGCAGGGCGCCTGGAGGCGCCAGCCCCTCAACTCTCTGCCAAAGAGTCAGAACGTGGCGCCCAGGCGCCACCCAGGGCGCCTAGGCGCCACTCCTTGTTTTCCAGCTATTTTGGGCTGGCGCCCAGGCGCCAGCCCCATTTCCTCTTTGTTTTTGCTTGGCGCCTAGGCGCCCCGGTTCTGCACCTGCGTGCTTTCTTGTATATATTGCTCTTTTGCTGATGTTTTGTGGATCAGGAGGTTCGAGGGCAAGGGAGCTCTGCTAGGGCAAGGGCAAGGATGGAGGAGCTGGGAGACCTCTTCTCTACTGAGTTTGAAGCTTTTCTTCCTTTTTCTCCTTCCTCTTGATCATATTTTGTTGTGTATTTGTTATGTATTTCTTCCTCTTGTTATAAACTCTAGGGTTAGGGGATTGATGTATATTGACTTCCTATGAAGCTTTGTTGTTGGATGCTTAAATACAATTGCTTTTCTGATTATTGGAGTAGTTGTTATTGGTTTAACTGGTTTTAGGTGATTGTGATCATTTCACTTAGATGCATTTGGGGTTTGTATTAATGCTAGACATAGCTTGATATAAACATGCCCTTGTAACTTCTACCGTGAATCGGGTTAGTCTAGACATAGATAATCTTGTTTGCGTGGTCATATGAGTTCTTGAACTTAAACTCCGAACCAATTAATTGGACTAAGACATTAGCTAATTATTTTGGCTAGGAAGATTTGCTCACCAAGAAATTGGGTTCAAATATTTTCGTGAACTCGACCAACATTAAATGGAATCTGTGAATGTTTCTAAGCATCCTTTAACGATTCAAAGATTGGTTTGTCTATGAATTAATCGGATTAGGAGTTAAGAAAGTCAATCCCCTACCCGTTGTGTTTTGGCGTAGTTCTTCGTTTGGTGTTTAGTTAATTCCTTGTTGTTAGTTTAGTTTATTTGCGGTTTATCTTTACATTTTTCCTCTGTCCAAATATAATTTGATCTAGTGAAATTGGTAATTGTTAAAGTCAATCCCTGAGGACGATAACTTATTCTCATCACTTTACTACTTGTGCGACCCGATACACTTGTCGGGAAATAGCGCATCACCAATCTTCTTGGACTAGTGAATTCAGTCATAGACATCTTGGTAGGTGATAGACAATTGGAGCTCCCATCTTATAGTTGTATTTAAATGTGAAATAAGATTAGAAGCTGCTTATTATTAAAGTAATTAGATGTAAATAAGTTAGCAAACTATACCATTTACTTCTTGTGGATTATGAAGCTCTTGGATATGTTGGTGTGCTTGTGCATCTATAGTTGCAATGTACAATTCCTTTTTGTTGTTGAGGATGCATTCTTGACTTGGAATTTTTCAGTCAACTAAAAATATGCCAAAAATATTTTTGGAATATTTCAGTCAACTGACTTAAATTTACTAATTTATACACCTATTCTCCCCTTCTTGATGTCATCAATACCTACAAGTTATGTTGTAAGTTCTAACTAAATGTATCTTGTCATGAAGATGATTTGCCCATGAAGTTGTTTATGTTGAAAAGAGGGAGGGAAAAGTTGGTTTTTAAGAAAAAAAGATTTTTTTTTCAAAAAACATTTAATTAACATAAAAAATATTTTAAAATGTAGTATAACTTATTTGCTTTTTGATGAGAGATCATGGAAAAAAAGTTCTTTTTTGAATAATCATATTTAACGAAAAGAAAATTTATTTAGTTTAGATTAAAATATCTTCATTCAAATAAAATTTAAAATGATAATTTAATGGCTAAGTGCTGGTAAAAAATTTTAAACAAAAGCAAAATTGCCCCTCTGTAATAAGTTTAAAACACTTTTAAAAATTGTTAAAAAAAATAAATTTCAAAAGATAAGAACATATTTTTTTGCCATTTGTCTTATATTTATTTATTTGTCTTTTTACATTTTTTAATCAAAATTTTAAATTATTGACTTTGTACATGTGCACAAATAAATATCTTCACAATAAAACATCAGATGGTAATAATAAATTGAACTAAGGGGGTTACAACAAAATGCCAATTCAAGTATTTTCAATGAGTATCCATATTCAGCCAATTAGATTGTCTTTAAGACAATCAATGGCCTTTCATATTTAATTATTTAGAAAGAAAAGAAAGCAATAATTAATACCCATTAAATTCAAAATACAAAATTAAATTTTGAATTCATTAATGGAGGATCAAAATCAATATATCACAAGTGGTAAGAACATAAAACCATGGGATGTATTTATTGCATGTAGATTCTTTGCTTGGCCAGCACCCTACTTAGCTAAATAAGACCATCTAATCAAGATTGGCAAGTGAGACCCATGTCACTAGTGTAGAGTTCACCTAATCGAGTAGCCTTACTTGACCAAACAAAGTTCTGGCCAAGTAAAGGAGCCGAGCTAGTATTTATCATCATTTTTTAAACTTTACATTCTTAGATGACCCTCACTAGTTACAATTTTTTTAACATCTCTCTCCTTCTCTCTCTTTCTCTCTCTTAAATCTAGTCCTTGGCCTCCACAGTACTTGATTTGAATCCATTATCGTGCCTCTATTCTTCAATCTTTCACTTCAAGAGACCCTTTGGGTTTCATCAATGGAAAACAATATTGTTCCTTTGGTTTAATCCACTTTGAAGGAGTAATTGGTTGGGCTAGATTTAGTACCCACCCGATGTTCAACAATGGGATCACTAAAGATCAACTAAGAATAATTTCTCAAAATCTAAGGGGCAAATTTTTGTAAGTGAATTTCTTTTCCTACTTAGTTTTTTCTCTAACTAGAACTCAAATTCGAATCCTTAGTCTGGGATATTATTTAGGGTTTTAACAGTTTTGTTAATTGTTTTGTATTGAACATAGAAATAGATCAAAGAGATGAAGACTTTAAGCCAAGAAAGGATCAACAAAGAAGCATTTGAGCCCAGTTATGCATTGGTTATTGTACCATTATCTGTTTTAGTGCCCCAAGAGTTTGATAATACACCTAACACAATAATTTTTCTTGTTCTCATATTCTTAGTATGATAGTTTATGTTTGTGATTATTATCGAACATCTAAGATAATTCAAAATGAAGTTTTATTGGTTATGAAACATCAACCCATTTTAAAGAATGAGGCAAGTTTGATCTAGCTATGATTACTAAATTTGTGTTTGTATGTCATCTGATCTAGTTTTGTGAAGCCCAATGTTTTGTATTGTGTAATGTTTCATCTAACATTGTTTTGTCGAGCCTACAATGTTAATGACTTTGTGTTATGCCTTATTTGATCTAATTTTTCCATGCTTATATATAATGTCTGTTATTAATTATCATATATAACTATATGTATTCTATCATGTCACTATATGTGTGTCTAATATAATGTTTCAGCAATAATAATTTGGTTAGAAATGAAAAGAAAATTATACTCAAACCTAAATAAAAAAATAAAATTTCATGAATAACAATTTTTTTTCCTTTCTTTGTCTTTAATTATCTACAATCGATAAGAGAATTGCTATATATAATTTCTACAAAACAACCTTTACAATGTGTTGACGTTCTTTTTCAATTAGAAAGAATTGAGTTAGATAGATAGATTGTTCTAACTTCGACTAAGCAATAAGGTTATTTTAAATTTGTTAAAGATTACAATAAAAACTATTAAATACGTATTTTCATTTAACAATGCAAACTTTTAAGTTGAAATGATCTATAACACAACATGAGAATACAACTGAGTTAAAATTTGATAGGAAAAACTTTTCTATCCATTGTATTCCTACTCGACTTAAATCTAAATTAGTCAACATTTATGACTTGGTGTTCGGACATTGAATAATTATTTTAAAAAAATTACTTAATATCTTAAAACAAAAGAGCACCAATAGTAGAAGTCAAACCAAACAAAGACCTTTTAGTTAATGTATGTAGATCAGTCCTATCAATTGAATGTACCTTAATTTGTTGATTAATTTCCATGGTTTTTGTCACCACCCGCAAACCCAGTTCGTGACCGGCGTAGAATGTGTGTTACCAACACTGCCGCAAGCCTAGATTTCTATCACAGGATCATAGGTGGTGGCCTATATGATTACAGAGAATACTAGAGTAATATAGAAAAATAAATTACTTTACCCCAAATAATGAGGAGGCATCCTTTACCCGCGAACCCTTGATTTGACCCTCCTGCATACCTGCAATTGTGAAAGGGTGAGTCTAAACCACGGACTCACTAATATTAGCCCTACACTAAACAAATATATAGAATATATATACATATACCCAATTAGGAATTTATTCCGCATGACACCAAGTTGCCCGAAGACACGCATATGGTATCACGTCCCATCAAATTCTCCCTCCAAACATACATATATATACCACACATTAAATGTGTGTAACCCTATACAAGGGTCCGCACTCTTATACCACATTTCAAGAGCTTAAATAACGTGGGTTTACGTTCCTATAGATTATCACTTAAGAAATCTCATTATGTACTGGGTCTATTGGGTCATATCCATAACCATAACATACATATGGTCTCTCGGATTTTGCCCTGAGCCAAATCATATACCCTATCCGCAAAACAATATAGCCACAACCACACAAATATATATATATATATATGCAAATAAATGAGATGCAATGTTTATACTGCTCTTTTTCACATCATATTGGGGACCAGCCCTCAATGTATATGCATACCCATTGACACCACTCAGTGGTATTACATAATAGGTAGCTTCCCATCTATTTCCACACTTTTCCACTTCTCATAATTATTGCAAATGATGATATGCAACGTATTGACCCACAAACACCACAACCAATCCACACATCCCAAATAATTCCCACTACATATCCCACACATAATACATTTAATAAATAAATGTATATAAAACAATTTTAGGAGAATAACTCCTAAAATATAAATATGCATACATACATAAATACATATATATATATATATATATATATATCCGCATAAAGGAGAGCTAGATAGATCCCTTACCTGGATTCCTCACTCTCTTGGTAGCCACCTTGTGTCTCGACCATCCCTATTAAGTAACCAGGAAAAACATCAAGGTTACAGAATAGAGAAATTTCCTATCACTAATCTCGACCTTTACCCACTTCTTCAATCATAACTTTCAACCGACAATGAAGCTCCAAATGAAACTCATGTCATTGGAAACTACTCAAAGAGCTTTACAACAATATAAAGTTTGCCTAAAATGGAGTTTATATGAAAGAGTTATAATCGATTAAAGATCAGCCCTAGAACACACCAGAATGCCTAGCGCCTGGGCACTACAACATGCCTGGTGCTAGGCACCAAGACCATCTTCTTCCCCAAATCTTCTAAACCTCGGTGCCTGGGCAACACGATTGCGACCTTTACGATTTTCTCTCAGATTTGGCCCAGATCTAGCTAAATCTCTACTGTTTTCCCTGATTTCTTCCATAAGACTTCATCCTTGGTCTCTAAGGAGCATTTAGACACCAAAATGCCCAATTTTAATCAAGAAACGAAGCCAGAATCTCTAATTTACACCAAATACCCTTAAAACTAGAAAATAGGGAAAAGCTTGAGAAATAGGAATTCCTACCTCAATTCCTTGCTTTCCCTACATTGCTTGGCTCCTAGAGGCTTGCCTCATTGCCCGAGATCCGTCTCCTGAAGCTCGGTTAAAGGATTTGAATGGAGAGAGAGAGTAGAGAGAAGGAAGAGAGAAAAAGAGGTTAGAGAATGTGAAGAGAGATGGAGGAATGGAAGAAATGAGAAAAAAGGGCAAGGCCACCTATATATACTCTCCCATGGTGAAATTACTACATTGCCCTCCAGTTGACCCTTGGTCATGATTAGTAAAAGCAAATCCGTAATATCCCACCTTGGGTGTTTCTAAATTCTAGTGCCCCACAGTTTTCCTTATTTCACTTTAGTTCGTCTTTGTATCCAACCTGTCTCCTAACTCCTTCGATGCCCTCAATTCCATCAATACATTCCTCGACTCTTTACCACTCAATATTCCATAATTTTGTCACTTCCAAACTCATGTTTTCCTTCCTACACAACAAGAAAAATCTCCTTCGCTCGAATTATTCCATAAATTTAGCTTTATTTAATACCCAAAAATCATGGATTTTTTTGTGTATTATAGTTTTGTTGATAGGCTTTGAAGAAAAAAGGAAAAAAAATAACCACAAAGGTTATTAAGGAAATCTTTGTGTCTTACGAGCTTCTAGAAATATGTTATTTGGATAACATTAACCTAGACAATGTACTTAGCTAGTTTTTCATTTTATGTGGATTCTATATATTTGTCTCCTCTATACATGCTTGAGCTCATCTTCTTCCCTTACATATGTGTTCAATAACATATATACTTTACATATTTCTAACCAATCTTTCATGGGAAATTATTTTGTAGTTACCTTCAAACAAAGAACAAGCAAGCCACACCAATAAGCGCTGTAAATTTTCTTTCATTGAAAGACTTGAGAATTGGAGCCTCAATCAAAGGGAGCGATCTAATGGGATGCATCATGTTGTAAGTTTTCCTTGCTTGAGATATATATAAAAGTTACGTTCTAAGTTTTATTTAAGGACTAAACTTATATATAATTCTTTATATTTTTGTTATCAATTTTTTATTTAATATATAACATGTCTGAAAATTTTCTTAAAAGAACTAATTGTGTAATGCTAACTTAATTGTGTAATGCTAACTTACTAAGTTGTAAAAAATTATACATATAATTAAAGACCACACATATCTAAGAGAAACTTTGACACATATAGAAGAGAAATTTTGACACATGTCTAAGAGAAATATTATAGTACTCAATAGAAAGATGATATGTCTCTTGTTTTGAATCATATTGTTTAACTTTATTTTCAGAGCAAGAAGTGAAGCTTATCTAAGAGTATATCTATAATTGGTTATATAGTATTACCATTACCCAAGATCTGGAGCATCATTTCTTTCCATCACAAAGGTAGTAAAGTTCCTAATATTTGCAGCATATCCCCCAAAACCCCAAAGTAAGACAAACAAGGAGAAAGAAGCCATGGTAAGTAACCTTGTCCAAATTGTTTCTTGAAAGATATATTTTCTTTTCAAATATAATTATAATGCAGTCCTTAACTAAAAGATACATGGCTTTTGATTGTGTAGTATTTGAAAGTTTGACTTTAGTCATTTAATCCCTGAATGTTATGAATCTGTTACACATTGTTATTAAGTTAGTCAATGAATAAATATGCACTTTGGTTTTACAAAATGATTGATTTGTGCTGAGTTTGTAACTTATAAGGATTACCTTGTTCAAACTTAAATTTCAAGTACTAGATAATAAAAAATGTGATCAATTTGTATATTTACTCTTTTCTTACTGTTCAATCCTTGAAGTTAAATGAATAAGTTAGTTATCATAAATTATAGACTCAATACAAATTACTCATCTTGTGTAGGACCAAATTGTATACTTAATCTTCTTTAAGGGAGTAACTCAATAACAATGTATACCAATTTAAAAGTTAATTTTTTAGGACTAATTTACTTGACATCTAATAAATAATCATGAATCATTATATGTTTTAATCATTTTAATTACTATTTTGGTTGCAAGTGGTACTCCAAGTGCATCACCAGGCAACAAAATGTAAGTCTTGTGGCCGTGAGAAACAGAATAAACTAAAGATGGATCATGCAATGGTTACCCAGTTCTTCATTATGATTTCTCAAAATATGATGAATATGAGTTTATATGAGCCCAATGATAGCTCAGAAGATGAGTTATAAGACTTGTAACTTTTTAATTTGTGTCTGAATCAACTATATTGATGATATTATTGTTAGAGTACTGTAGTATTGCGTTAAGCTTAAAGTTATAAAATGCTATGTTTTAATTTTCTTGGAAAATTATTGGGGAGCTGAAGCAGAATGGTAGCAAGAAAATAAATGTCCAAATTTTAACCCTAGATTTCAATTGATGAAAAGAACTCTGAAAACAAGTCATATATGCGATTTAATCAAAGTCTTTAAACTTAAAAACTATATCTATATATAGAAGCCACGAAAAACATGTAGATTAATTGTTTGAAATTGGAAGCTTGGGGCTTTGTTAGTTTGAATGTTCAATGTAATGATCAATTAACTATTAGATGTTCCGTTTTGGATGTAGATATTAATAAAATATTCATAAAGGTCTTTATTTAAATTGTTTGATGATTGGAGGAACGTGTTTAAACTTAGATACCCTAACCCTACAATATCTAATTTTATATTACTTAAACTATACATGATTTTAAATTGTGATTGTAGTTGTGTTGCGTTTACTGTAATAGTGAGTGTCGCAATATGCGAACGCTATAATGCGAGTTGCAATCATTTGCAGTCGTGATTTTCTTTTTTGGAGCTACACAAAATGTTCAAAATATATTACATCTACATCTTTATATAGAAAAAAACATATAGTATATCTATTGTCTCTAACTCTCTACCACTTAATCAATTAAACATACATTATATAAAATTAATATCAATTTTGCATTCAATTTGTTAATCTTCTTCCCTCTGTAGAATATTTTTCATTTTGATCAATTTTTTTCAAAATTTTTCTTGCCCCATATTTATTTTCCAAAATTTGCCCTTATCTTTTCAATTTCTTCTCTAATTTCCCTCCTCAAATTTATCCAAAATGCCAAATATGGCCCCTCTCCCTAATTAGTATATTATTTCAAATATTTAAAAATATATTTTCATATTGATGATAAATAGATTACATAGAGATAGAAAAGGTAATACCTATAGCTATAAAGGAAGGAAGAAGGACTCTGTTAATTATCCAAAATATTTTGACTACTTACTCTCCATTAGTGAAATACTCAGGTACTTAGTGTCCTTGCTTCAATAATCCTTTGATGCCTTGAATGATAGTATCACATGTGCGATGTTGAAGACACACACTACATGACCACATGGTGCTCTGTGCTCCACTCTCTCTAGTCTTTTCTTCATTTATTATTATTATTCCTTCAAGTTATAAGTGCTAGACAACTGATAATGGCTAATCATATTTATTTGAAAAAAAATAACGAATCAATCATTGCCTATTAAATTAAAGTCCAATTTAAATTTTAAATTCATTAATGGGGATTATGAATTCAAAATTTCACAAGTGGTAAGAATATAAAACCATGATCTGAATTCAATCATTTCAAAGCTAACGTTTCATAGGCTAAGCAACCCTCATCAGTTACAACCTTTCTTTCACATCTTTCTATCTCTGTCTCTATCTCTGTCTCTTTCCTTGTGTTCAATTTCACCTTGATCTAATACATCTCTTCTTCAACCTCTGCTTCATAGACCTTTCAAGATTCTTCAATGACAAATCCACTTCCATCCACTTTAGAGGAGCAACTAGCTGGGCATGATGGTTCACAAGACCAACCAATTTTCAACCACAAGTTGGTAACTATAGATCTACTTAATTAAATCACCAAAAACTTTAGAGACCAAATCTCTATAATAGAATTTTTTTCTCACTTAATTTTGGCTCTAATTAAAGTTCAAAATCGAATATTTAATCTTGGACTCTAGTAACCCTAAGTTAAAGTTTATTGGTCTTTGTGAAGAATTGTTCGAAAAGTCTATTGAGTGCTCAATTGAACTCTTGAGTCAAGCTCTCTATAGATTTACCCTTAATTGTTTATCCTTAGTTAAATTGGTCACTTGAGAATTGATCTAGGGTTCTTATATATCGATATCTCATGTTTGCCCTTTGAGAACAAGTGAAGTGAGCATAATTGTGGTTCTTTCATTGTTGAAATCTTCTTCTCTTTTGTTCTTAAATCTTGAGTGACGGTCTTAGAGTTTGGAAAAGTTAGTTGAGGACAAGTTAAGAAATGTTCGGTAAAAGTTCAAGGTGATGAAATGGGAAATCTATCTTGTATTTGTAGTTTGGTTGGATAATAATTAAAGAAAATTGCTTAAGAGGACTAGATGTGTAGATGTGTGATAAGTTGTTCAAACTAGGATAAATTATTGTATGTCTCCTCTTTTATATTTATTCATTTATTTTTTATTTCTATACAAATTTCAATCAACTGAAACTATATCCAGTTAACTGAAAAGTATTTTAAGTTAATTGAATTCCAGTCATCAATCCCTACAAGTTATACAAGTTGTAAACTATAATTGTATAAATATTTTCAAGATGGGACTTGTTAGCACAGTTGTTTGTGTTGACGAAAATGAGAATGGGCAAACTAAATCGATAAAGTAAATTGTAGACAACTAATAATAATTAGTCATATTTAATTGTAAAAAATTAAAAGAAATTAATTGCTCCCATTAAATTGTAGTCTACAATCATGTTTTGAATTCTTAAATGGGAGAATTGAATTCAATATTTCACAAATGATAAGAACATAAAGTCATGGTTTAATTTCAGTGGTTTTAAGGCTAATGTTCCATAGGCTAAGCAACCATCATCAGTTGCAACATTCCTTTTACCTCAATCTCTCTCTTTCTCTCTCTCTCCCCCTGTGTTCAGTTTCATTTCGATCCAAATACATCACTTCTTCAACATCTCTTTCATAGACCTTTCGAGATTCTTCAATGAAAAATCTACTTCCACCTACTTTAGAGAAGCAACTAGCTGGGTGTCACGTCCCAAAATTTGAGCACGTGACCGGCACGGAAAGTGAATTTCATTTCACCTCCGTAAGCCTATCTTTCTCTTAAAAATCATACAATTCTTTTTCATGCAACCAAAACGAGTTCTCTATACATACTACAATTGCTCACATTACATCACTGAATGAACCTACCCGATTACAGAGATTTCTAGATTTATACAACTTAGAATAAAACTTAACTATTATACCTTTATCCTGAACAAATGAAAAGGTAATTATGGACTAAGGATCCATAATTCCTTGTTCCGATATTTACCTTCAGCTGTCAACTCTGGATTTCATGCTCTCAGCACTCCCACCTTGTACTTGACCATTCCAATCATCCTAACTTTCATAGCTTCCTTCCCAAAGCAAAAATTGCATAAATGATTGATGAAGAAATTCCTTTGCAAGCATAATCGAGAGAGAGAGAGAAAGTGAAGCTACGGGAGGGAGAATGAGAAAAAGAAAAGAATAAGGAGAAGTGTATACGCATGCCTACCCTAGACTCCTAGCTTCCAGCTTGCAGAAATCCATAGGTTAAGCGTGTAGGGTGCGGCGAAGAGATATCTTCTTTGTCTCTAAGTTCAAATTTTTCCTCTATAAGAACTGTCCCAACGTTCTCAGTTACCACACCACAAAGAGTAATCATCTCTGAGCCTACAACTTCCCAGCGTTCCTCTCTTCTCATACTCCCACATAAATTTCTAAATTTTTCAAATCATGGCCACAAGGAAGTACATTGATCTCACAGTGGATGCCAAGAGAGAAGAGCTCGACTTAAACTTAAGTCTAGCAAAGACAAGGGCAAAAGACCTTTTGAAGGGTCTTTAGAGAAGCATATGGAGAAGAAAATGAAGAAGAACGAGGAAGCTGAGGAGACTAGCACGGCCCATACCTCGAAGGACAAAATCGCCTGTCTAGAGCAGGAGGTGAAAAATCTGAAAAAGATGATAGGAGACCTGGAAAAGTTAACTAAACGCAATCATGCAGAAATGACTTCAAGAATAGACAGGTTCTTCTATTGGTCTACCCAGTGCTTCTGCAATCAACAACAAAGAAGTGTTGATTGTATGAATGGGATTTACACTACCCTCCGCGACATTGCTCTGTCTCTCGCTCCAAGGAATGGTCGAGGGGTGATGATACAATACAACACTCCTAATCCGAGACCACCTCGCTTTTAGATTACTCATGCATGAGTAACTTTTTTTGTTTTGCAATGTAATCCTTCCGCTTTTAATGCCAGTGGTTTCTTTTATAGGATGATACTAAAAAAATAGTAATAATAAAATTAAGAAAGATAAAGGAAATCATTCACACAAAATCAATCATGAATTCAACATATAAAGCCCCATACATACAATTTGATCCGACAGCAATGGAATCAAAACAATAATAACCTTTCCTTTACCGGGTTCAAAAGTATAGCCATATCTGTCTAAAACTAAAACTAAAACATAATTCCTAAGAAAAAACAAGTCTCGGAGGGAAAGGAAATGAAAACATCCTACAGGACCTTCAATGGAGCCATCTCTCTATAGTCGTGCCTGGGTTCATCACGATAGAGGAGATCCCACTAAGGTTACCTTACTCTGTAATCGGTAGGAGACCTAATCCCAAAGCTCTGATACCAACGTGTCACGTCCCAAAATTTGAGCACGTGACCAGCACGGAAAGTGAATTTCATTTCACCTCCGTAAGCCTATCTTTCTCTTAAAAATCATACAATTCTTTTTCATGCAACCAAAACGAGTTCTCTATACATACTACAATTGCTCAAATTACATCACTGAATGAACCTACCCGATTACAGAGATTTCTAGATTTATACAACTTAGAATAAAACTTAACTATTATACCTTTATCCTGAACAAATGAAAAGGTAATTATGGACTAAGGATCCATAATTCCTTGTTCCGATATTTACCTTCAGCTGTCAACTCTGGATTTCATGCTCTCAGCACTCCCACCTTGCACTTGACCATTCCAATCATCCTAACTTTCATAGCTTCCTTCCCAAAGCAAAAATTGCATAAATGATTGATGAAGAAATTCCTTTGCAAGCATAATCGAGAGAGAGAGAAAGTGAAGCTACGGGAGGGAGAATGAGAAAAAGAAAAGAATAAGGAGAAGTGTATATGCGTGGGCCCCACCAATTTCTTTTTCGATAAAATCGCTCATAGCCACCTTAGCTTATAAGATTTGTTCACTTTAATCCCTCTCGATGTCTCAAACTCCACTTTAACCTCGAATCCATCATCTTTTCGGTACCGGACTCATAATTCATTCCCATAAGCTCTATTTTTCTTCTCGGGTTCCTACTTGGTCATTTCTCAAAAGTCCTCTATACTTTCTTTTCTTTTCACTTTAGTCCTTGAGAATTTGTAAAAATTTCCTAAATTAAAAATAAAAATTTCTATTCCCACATTTTCTTCACTAATTCAAAAAGAAAATTTTTCACGTAATTAAATTTTTCACTAAACTTCAAAATAGGCTTTAAATATTCATATAAATTCTTGGGATATTAGACTGGGCAATATGGTTCACAAGCCCAACCAATTTTCAACCAGATGGTGGTAACTAAAGATCTACTTAATCAAATCTCCAAAAACTTAAGAGACCAAATCTCAATAAGAGAATTTCTTTTCTCATTTAATTTTGGCTCTAATTAAAATTCAAAGTCGAATATTTAATCTTGGACTCCAGAAAACCTAAGTCACACGTATAAGTATATATTTATAAATATACATACATATATATATAGCTAAATATGTTTATATAGCCTTAAGTGCTAATATGCTCTATTAATCAATTAATTTATAGCAGTATAGCCAATATCTCTATTTTATGATTTCCACTTCAGCATCGACTCACTTTCCATATTTTCCCATGAGCCACATACACTTAGTCACGCACTATCAATCTTCGCACCCACTATCACTGATTCATACACAGAAATGCCGAAAAGAAGCTCAGAACACTCGCAATGAAGAAAAAGCTCCGGCAACCACCAACTACCAACAAGAAGTTGGCATTATACTGATTGATATAACTTGATATTGTTTAATTTCAACAATAACTTATTTTAAATATAATATATAATTTATTAATATTAGCATTAGCATATTTTACGCTAATACTTATATATACATCTTTACACATAAATCAAAGAAAACATTAGCGCATGAAAATCAATAGAACTTATGTATTAGTAAACTGTGTGCATGCAAAACATTAATTATAGTATTAGCAGACTTGGAGTTGAAGGCTGCAACCTAAACAATGATCACTTAGACGTCCATTTCTCAGTGTCACTTTCATTTACATACTAATATTGTAGAAAAAGTATAGTACTTCGTCAGTTAAATTGTGTGCTTGTACTTTTGCAATTTCATATCATTCCTGCAAGTTATATATATATATATATATATGCTTTTCTAACTATATTTACCTTGTCAACCAGGTGATGGTAGCTGCATTTGTAGACAAGAGTGAGAAAAAAATGAATCTTTAAGGGAAAAAATGATTTCTTCATTATTTTTTAACCCACACACACAAAAAAAAAAAGACGCAGTTGAACTTATTTGTTTGTAATTTGGAGATCCATCGTGAAAAGAAGATTGGTTTAGTTTAAATTAAATAAAAATATTTTCATTCAAATAAAAAATTAAAATTCTAATTTAATGATTAAAATATTTTGCAAACTGCAGGTCAAAAAATTTGAACAAACACAAAATTTCTTCTTTCTTATAGTACTTTTTTAAAAATTAAAAAAATGAAATGTTACAAGCCCTTAGTATAAAAATAGAAAAAATTTTCTTTTAATTTTGTTTAATTAACTTTTTTTCTGTCTTACTTTACCATATAATCAAAATGTATATCATATTATTGAATTTCACGGAAAAAAGAAAAGAACAAAGACCAAAACCTTTGAAAGAAAACGTCTAACATAACAAGCCTTTTTTATAACTCTATTTTATAGAGTTATTCAATCTCATATCTTTACCTAAAATTTGAGTGAAATTAGTTAATTTAGAGTCTTTTACAGTGTATAGTTTTTTTTTTATTTGGATTAAGTTTGGTTTTAGTCACTAGTGTGTTTCTTGTTATTTTGATGCACTTTAATTCTTATCTTGTTAATTTTTAGAATTACAATTTATGCTTGTTATTACTTATTTTTAAAGGGCTTAAAATAAAAGAAATTGAGCAAAAACCATAGAAAAGAAGTCAGAGCTTTAGCATTAACCCCAAAGCTAAAGCGTTGAAAGATGATGCAAATTTCATAAAAAAAATCTTGAAAGTCAGTGTCTAAGCAGAAGAAAACCAAAGTTCAAGCACCAAACATATGTTGCTAATGTAGAAACCAAAGTTCAAGCACCAAACATATGTTGCTAATGTAGAAACCAAAGTTCAAGCACCAAACATATGTTGCTAATGTAGAATCCTTAGTCTGATGAGCACCCGTATCCTCCTAGTTTTATCCTGATCATGGTTTGCTGAAGAATACAATGGGAACGACATCGTTTCTTCTGTGTCTTAACGATGTCGTTTAAAGTATTAGTGTGCCTTTTCTTTCTTCTATAAGAACATCGTCGTTTTATTTATTAAGTTAGTCATTAATTATTTTGACAATTAGCTTATGTTTTATGTTTCCTTTTTAAGGCTTTGCTTTTGGATGAAAGTGTATCGTTTTTGTATCTTGAAAATAGTGAATCATAGAAATAAAGCTTTACATTCATAAATTGTTCATGGTATCAGAACTTGGTCTGATCTAGTAATCCTCTTAATCTTTCTACTCCTTTCTTCTATTCTTACAATGACCACTACGTCGATGATGATAATTACGAGCATGGAACCAGACAAAGATAATCCCCTGTTCTTGCAAGGGTTGGATCACCCTGGAATGAATCTTTTCTCTTCGCTTCTCACTGGTAATAATTACTTGACATGAAGTCACTCAATCAAAATCGCTCTTGGTGCCAAAATGAAACTCGGATTCATAAATGGCAAATACACACCGCCGAATGAAAATGACGCCAAATGGCACAAGGTGGATTGCATGGTAAGATCCTGGATACTGAATTCTATTGCTAAGGATATTGTAGAAGCATTTCTTTACGTTAATACTGCTAAAGAAATATGGGACGATCTTAAAGAACGATTCGGCAAATGCAACGGCCCTCTGCTACATCAAATTCAAAGAGAGATATCCACTATGACACAGGGTAACATGACTATTTCACAATATTACACTAAGCTTAAAAAATATTGGGATGAACTCACTTGTTTAACCCTTATGCCCAAGTGTTCTTGTGGTGCAGCAAAGGTCATCTCAGATCTGATGGATTCTAACCGATTAGTACAGTTCCTTATTGGGCTGAACGACGCATACGATTCTATCAGGGAACAAGTCTTGCTTATGGAGCCTTTGCCCAGTGCACATAAAGCATATTTCTGGTTCTTCATGTGAAGAAACAGAGAGAAGTCAACCAAATTTACGACAAGACATCCACTCAAGAAAATTTTGCTTTCTTGGTCAAACAAAACTCATATGGACGTGGCAGAGGTGGAAGTCAATCAAGGGGACGTGGAACCTTAGGCAGAAATAAAGGGCGTAGTACTGATAAAAGTGCAAGACACTGTGACTACTGTAATTTGCCTAGGCACCCTAGGGATACCTATTTCCAACTCAATGGATAACCTGAGTAGTATCAATAGCATAAAGATCAAAGGGAATGCATGAATCTTGCTAGTACTGAAGCACACAAAACCCCGTTCCATGCTGTAGAAGATAACAAGGACAGTCAAGGCTCTGTAACTCATCTTCTGCAAAATTTGCAATTTGAAATTGACAAGATTAAAGGCAAGGTTCAAAGTAAAAGTAAGAATCAAAGTCACACTGTAAATTTGGTCCGAACCAATGATCTCAGAGAAGATCACTTCACAGGTAAAATCACTAAGTCCCAAAGTGTTACTACTGCTTTACATACTACTTTCAATATGTTAGAAAATTGAACTAGGGTCATCGATCATTGACACTAGAGCTATTTCACACGTGTGTTGATAAAATTTTATTCACTGAACTATATAAAACTTTGCATCCTATTCCTAAAAAATTGCCTGATGGAAGTACTAGGTATGTTAACCATACTGGTCGCGTACTCTTATCTCCTAAGTTAACTTTGCATCAAGTTCTTTATACACCTTATTTTAAATTTAATCTTTTATTAGTAAATAAGTTAAGTGAATCTACAGACTTTAGTTTTTCCTTCTTTTCTAACTATTGTATTTTGCAGGACCTGAAGACTAGCATGGTCCTTGCTAAAGGGAAGGTTCTTGGGAATCTTTATGCTCTTGATAAAAGAACTACTATAGTCAATGATATCTGTGCTAGTATGAAATGTAATAATTCTGCTAGCTTTGTAAACAGAGATGCTCTTTGTAATAAGACTGATGGTTGCATGAATAATAGGAACGAGAACATTAGTACTAATTCCTCACAAGTTAGAATTTGGCATAAACGTCTTGCTCATGCCCCTTATATCACTCTTCAGCATTTAAATTCTCCTGGTGTTACTTTTAGCTCAAATAGTGCTGAAAAATCCAATTTGCAAATATGTGATGTTTGTCATAAGTCTAAACAAGCTAGGCTGCCTTTTGCCACACAAACCAGTCACACTGCCAATCCCTTTGAATTAATTCACGTGGACGTGTGAGGTCCTTACTCACAACCATTAATCACAGGAACCAGTTACATACTCACCCATGGTTATTAGTATCTCATGTATCCCACGAGTCATATCCCGATTCGACACCAAATATGACGTCAACGATACAGATCGCATGGTGTATCTGTTTTGAACTAGAATCGCACACAGAATCCCGAATTTGGTCCCTGAATCGTATGAATCCCGATTCATAAGGAATCGCACGATACAGTTCCTTCAATGGTTTCCGGTTCGTCTTCCGGGTCATCTTCCGTGTCGTGTGACCCGGTTGCTCAGAACATAGTGTTTGTAAATTTTTTCCTTCTTAAATTGGACAGAGCCCACCGAATATCATCCCTTCCAATAACCCAAGGAAGAAACGCAAGAGAAAACACCTAGGTCATTGCTATTTCGGTCCTCACTGCGGCTCCTCCAATGTGGGTGCATTGCCTCCTTTATTTTTCGTGTGTTGCCTTCCACATAGACACTGATACTTTTCTATTATCTTTTCTATTTTGGTCCCCTTTGGTGGCCCCCACACGCACACACTGATACTTTTCTATTCTGGTCGCCTTTGATCTTTTTTGATATATGACTTGAATTTTGGATTATTTTGAAGTTTATATATGATACATCAGCTTATTGGTTTTTTTGTTTATGTTACTTATTTATTTAAAAATATTATATTTTTATTGATCTTGTATCTTACGATTCATAATAAGATTCGATTCACGATTTGAAAAATAGGTATTCCGATTCACAATTCGAATCTCGATTTGATAACCATGTACTCACCATAGTTGATGACCACTTGCGCTACCTGGACTCATCTTCTACGTCACAAATCACAAGCCAGTAACATTTTCTCTTCTTTTATTAATATGGTGCAAACACATTTCAATGTTAAAATCAAGATTGTTAGAACTGACAATGGTGGGGAATTCGTCAGTAAAGAGTTTCAGAAGCTGTTAAATATCCATGGCATTGAGCATTGAAAAACCTGTCCATACACACCCTAGGAAAATGATGTGGTAGAGCGAAAGCATAGACATTTGCTCTAATTAGCTCGTTCTCTCATGATACAAGCTAATATGCCTAAAACTTTTTGGCCCTTTTCCTTATTGATGGCTACTTATATTGTTAATAGATTACCTGCACCACTGCTTAAATGGAAAATGCCTTTTGAAGTGCTTTTTGGAAGAAAACCCATATATTCCAACTTAAAGGTTTTTGGCTATCTCTGTTATGCCACTAACACCAGGCGACATAAGAGTCAGTTTGAGTCACGTGCCTTCAAGTGCATTTCTTAGGGTTTTCACCAAGTCAGAAAGGGTATAAGCTTTATAATATTGATTCTAAACAAATTCTTATCTCTCATGATGTTTTTTTTTATGAGAACTGTTTTCCTTATAATATTACTGATAAAGATAATGAAAACATATCTCACCCTCTACCAGTTACTAATGATTTTATTGCAGATAAGGAACCAAGTGATTCAATTGAATCCTGTGATACTGTTCCAGTAACAGAGGTCATGCCTCAAATAGAAGAAGTGCCAACAAGAAGTATTGACTTTGACACTGATCCTAGTAGCAGACATAGTACCAAATAGAGGAAGGCGCCTACCTGGATAAGAGATTTTGTTGTAAACACCTTCATCTCCTCAGATGCTATTAAAAGTTCTACAATTACAGCTGTTGCACTAACAACGTATACCCTCTTGCTTATCCATATGCTATCTCACCATGTTTTGAACCCGAATATATTCATTTTTTGGCTAATGTGACTATTGAGTGTGAGCCTAGTCCTTATGATCAACAAAAAGGGCACAATGTATGGATACAGGCTATGCAATAGGAGTTGGAAGCTCTCGAAAGAAATAAAACCTGGGAAATGGTTCAGTTACCACCTGGGAAGCAAGCTATAGGCAATAAATGGGTTTTCAAGATTAAGCGTCATCTGGATGGCACCGTGAATCACTATAAAGCCAGGCTGGTGGCTAAAGGGTTTCCACCAGATTAAAGGTGTTGACTATACTGATTCTTTTTCATCTGTTGCGAAGCTAGTTACAGTTTGAGTGTTGATTTCGGTTACTACAGCTAATAATTGGCCTATACATCAAGTTGATATTAATAATGCATTCTTGCATGGTCTACTCGATGAAGAAGTCTACTTAGTTACTCCTCAGGGATATGATAGAGCCAAGCCTGGTCAAGTGTGCAGACTCTTAGGATCACTATATAGGTTGAAACAAGCCGGGAGGCAGTGAACAAGGAATTTAGCCAAAAGCTTCAAGAGTTCGATTTCACGCAATCAACTACAGATCACTGTTTGTTTTTAAAACATTCGAGTAATTCCTTTACAATTATACTTGTTTACGTTGATCATGGGATTATTACAGGTACTAGTGAAGATGATATTAAGGAAATAAAAGGGCTTTTTCATAAAGCTTTTACTATAAAAGACTTAGGCTACTTGAAATATTTTCTGGGGGTTGAGACTGCAAGAGGACCAGAGGGGACATATCTTAATCAACGTAAATACATTCTAGATATCCTTACTGATACTGGTCTTATCGAATCTGAACCTGTTCCTATGCCTCTTCCTAAAGGCAACTGCTTCTTTTGATCAAAGGGAACTTATGACTAATCCTAATATGTATAGAAGATTAATTGGTAGGTTATTGTATTTAAACTTCACACAGCTTGACACAACCTTTGCAGTACAGCAGTTAAGTCAGTTCATGGGATCGCCACGTCAGGAACGCTGGAATGCTGCTAATTCGAGTATTACGATATTTACAGGGATGCCCCTCTAAAGGGTTGTTTTTTTTCCTACAGTTAATAACATACAACCAAATGCCTTTTGTGATGTAGGGTGGGCTTCTTGCCCTGAAAGCAGAAGGTCATTGATGGGGTTCTGTACCTTTCTGGGTCCGACCTTAGTAATTTGGAAGACTAAGAAATAGACAACAGTAGCACGTTCTTCTACAAAGGCGGAGTATTACAGTATAGGTTTTGTTGTATATGAGATACAATGGCTCAGTTATCTTTTGCGTGATCTTCGTATAAACTATAAAGAACCAATCGATTTGTGGTGTGACAGTGAAGCAACTCTTCATATCACTGCTAACACTGTTTTCCACGAATGTACCAAACACTTAGAAATTGACTGTCATGTAGTTCGTGAGAAATATCTACAAAGTTTGGTGCTTCCACAGTATATTGCATCTAGTGCGCGGTTGACTGATGTTTTCACGAAAGCTTTGGCGAAACCTCAATTTCAACTTTTGTTGTCCAAGATGGGGTTATTCGATGCTTACTAACTGCCAACTTGTAAGGGTGTAGAATCCTTAGTCTGATGAGCACATGTATCCTCCTCTAGTGTTAAGTTTTATCCTGATGATGGTTTGCTGAAGAAGACAAAAGGAACGACATCATTTCTTCTATGTCTTTAGCTATTGCTTATTCAAACGATGTTGTTTAAATTATTAGTGTGACTTTTGTTTCTTCTATCAGAATGTCATCGTTTCATTTATTAAGTTAGCCGTTAGTTAGTTTTGACAGTTAGCTTATGTTTTATATTTGCTTTTTAAGGCTTTGCTTTTGGATGAAAGTGTATCGTTTTTGTATCTTGAAAATACTGAATCATAGAAATAAAGCTTTACATTCAGAAATTGTTCAGCTAATGTTGTAGAAAAACAAAGACTTAGTACCATCATATCGAATACCAATACTATAGTACCCCAAGAAAAAGCAATAGAAGGGAATTTTCGTATTTTGACTATTTGGGACATATAAAAGGGTTTCTTTAAGGACTTTTTAGAGAGAACACCTTCTACTAGTCGGGAAATGAAGGAACACAACTTCAACACTAGTTACTTTACTTTTTCTTCACTTTTCTCCTAGAAAATTTAACCATGTTTTCTTTAGGTATTGTTGGTTTTGTGATTTATTTGTCATGAATTGCAAAAACCCTCATTTAGGATGATGATGCAGCTTGCTTATTAGATGACTTTGAGATTGACTTTCTTCTTAATCTAAGTTTTCTTCTTTAATGGAACAATTATTTCTATTCTTCATGCTTTCTCAACTTGATCAATTGAGAATTGATCTAGGGTTCGAGTGTAGAATTGAAAAATTCATATTTGAATAGTTGTCTATTAGAATAATTGCAATGAATTTCCTTTAATTACCACGAATAGTTGTCTATCGAAATTAGATAAATTGCTTATGTGGTTGTTTTAGAAACTTTTATGTATTTAATGTCTTTTCTTCTTTAATTAAGCTAAGAAATAAGATAATTGAATTAAAGAGAGCTAATTTAACAATGAATTAGACCATAGCATTTTTAGGAGTTTAACCAGCAATTAAGGATTTAAACACTTATATTAAGTATGAAACCAATCTTTACTCGGATAAATTAGTTAAATCAAATCCCTAACGATCTTCTAATTGATAGTTCATTTAACTTTTTTTCGAATAGGTTCCCTTTAGATTGCATTTAGCTGAAATCTTTGATTACAAGTTAATTCTTTATTTGTAGTTTATACTTTTATTAAATCACTTGAAACTGATAATTTTAATAGAATGTTAATAGTGAATGGGGTGCTTGACACCCATAATACTTAATAGATGATAACTCAACTTGTTTATATTTTACTTTTACAATTTGGTGAGCTTGCCAATTTCGTATGAACCAATAAAATAAGTGCTAGACAACTAATAATGGCTAATCATATTTATTTGAAAAATAAAATAAAACAAATCCATCATTGCCTAATAAATTAAAGTCCAAATTAAATTTAAAATTCACTAATGGGGGTTATGAATTCAAAATTTCACAAGTGGTAAGAATATAAAATCATGGTCTGAATTCAGTGATTTCAAAGCTAAAGTTCCATAGGCTAAGCAACCCTCGTCAGTTATAACCTTCCTTTTACATCTCTCTCTCTCTCCCCCTTGGTCCAAAGTAATTTTACTTTTTCATTCTTGATGGTTAGATGCAATATTTTAAAAATCAGACTGGTCATTAAACCGAAAAAAACACATGTTCAAGCTTTACTAGTTGAACCGTGATTGAACCGTGATCAAACTAATACTATTTAAATATATATATATATTTAATTTATATTAATAAATAATTTTTTTTTGAAAAGATACTATTATATATATTTATATGATATTAAAAATTAAAACAATAATTTTTTAATATAAAATATAAATTTTTTAAACAAGTCATAAATATTAAAAAAACTTCACATTCCCACTTCTAAACATGCTTTGTAGCATAGGCTTAGCTTTAATTAATATATCTATGCTGCTGACACTGCCTCCATCTCCTCCTTTCCAATATGCTTTACTGTTCTTAAGATAATATGATATCTCTCTCTTTCAAGTTTCAACATTCAAGTTTCAAAGGTACGCAATCTGATCTCTCTCTCTCTCTCTCCCCCCCCCTCTCTCTCTCTCTCACGGCCCCAAATTTGGGCACATGATCGGCATGATAACATGAATCCCCGTGCTACTGTAAGCCTCTCAACATTACTATATCTAATCCCTTTTTTCCCAACTTCATTGTTCTATATCATTAATTATGCATTTGCACTTGATAAATCATATATTAGTTTAGAATGTTTAAAGCAATCTTCAAACCACACAAAGGAATGTATGTGGAGAGTCATACTTGGAATCCATGTTGACCACAACTCATAGTTAAATTACACAACAAGGAGGAAGGGGAAACTTACTCGGATTCCTCACAATTCTCCACATTCATATTTTAACATTTAAAATAAATGGAATTTCATCTACTCATGAAATCATATCAATCATAAATCAATCCATGTTCAACATTGCAATAAAAATTCATACCATTAACCTTAGTAATCTAGGTTTTCAAAATTGATTTAAATGCAAATGAATAATAATAGATAAACCACCTGAGACCCCCTAAATATTCTAGTTGACCACAGAACTTTCTAAACTTTAATAAAATGCAAACAAATGACTTGGGACCCACCCAACAATGGATGGTCCAACGGGCGAACCTAGACCTCTTGCGGAAACTCCCCTTCCTTTACTTGATCTAAAATAAATCCACGAGTGTGAGATAAATATCTCAATGAGTGAGCCTATTCTCGTCCTAATAAAATTCGCTAAGCAATAAAATAAAACCTTTACAATCCAAGGACTCTAAAGGCTAACAAGGTTAAATGAAAACCTTTCATTTAAGTCCCTATGATTTTCACTTTAGTCCCTGTGTGTCCTAGCATCACACATTACTAGCCCAAAATCACATATATAAGCACTATCACATCATATTATGATATCACACACACATTTCACACATCATTTGTAAATTCAAAAGTCGTGAAATAAAATTTAATGGTCAAATAAAAAAAATACTTGCGGGTATTACAATATTACCCCCTTTAAGAAATTCGGTCCTCCAAATTTAACTTACCTCTAGTCCTGAAAAGGTATGGATACCTAAAATGCATATCGGCCTCGGCTTCTCTTTATTTCCTAAATCTCATAGTTCTCTTTATCGTTGACTCTCAGAAATTTCATGTCTCCGACTTAGACTTGTTTACTCGCGAGGAATTTTCACCATCACGAACTCACCTTTTCTTTCTACGTCATAGTACCTAGGTATTATACTCTCGATTTTTTTTCTTCATCTTTAATTAGTAGAGACAGGTTCAATGAAGGTTAGCCTTTGATGAATGGCGACTTCGAACCAACGGTAATGACCTTGAACCAACAGACAATGAAACCAACAAAAATCACCGACTTGAACCAGTTTAGATCAAAAACCACCAGTCATACTCGATTCTTGACCAGGTTTGATCAGTTCTTCAATCCAATTCGATTTTACAAACTATGGTTAGAGGTATTAAAATAAGTTAGGCTCTATGGGCTGACAACTTGTGTAGCCTTGAAAGATATTAGGTTGGGTTGGAGAAATTATAATTTATAGTTAAAATGGCCCGACCTTTTTTCCAATAAAAAATAAAAAATAAAGTAAAATAATTGACCTTTTTTATTTTTTAAAAAAAATAAATTAAAACATACTCTTAAAAAAGAAAGTATATCCAAATTAAAAAATTCCATAGTTCCCTCCATTTTTTTTGAATTCTTCTCAATCTAAATACGCTCATGCAATATGGAAAATGCTTTTAAATATAATTGGCCTTGTTGAAGTTTGTACCACATAAAGGAGTGTCCTTCCATATAAATTATAAGAGATAGAGAGGCAATGAATTAACTTAAGGGCATTATATATTCTAAAGAACACAAACAAGTATCCCCTTTTTGTGCCGTATTTTCTGGAGCAAGCATTGGGCCAAGGATTGATATGGACATTGGTGATAACAAAACATAAATATTTTTGAAGTATTATATATTTGTAATATTAAATTTTTTATTATTTTTGAAAATTCCATTCGACTATGAAATTTGATTTTAAAGTCTCAACACATTTATCACATGTGAAATCAATTTGAACTCTTCTTATATTCAAAATGTTTCCTAATTATTTCTAATTGGAAAAAGGTACTTCATGTCTCTAACGTTTATCTCGATTTTCATTCAAGCCTCTAACAATTTTTTTGGTGTCAAATATGTCCCTTATGTTTCAATTTTATTCAAATATACCTTTTTTAACACTATTAAAAAACTAACAAAAGTCCACATCATTTGCTGACTGAGATGCTTACGTGATATGCCACATCACCTGACACATCTTATAGCTTTGTGTCACGTGGCATTTGGGATAAGGCATAATAGCAAGGGATAAGGACCTCGCTAATTCCATTACTCCCACTACAAAAATAAAAAAAAAAGACTTTTTATTGCGACTAAAGTTGTCAGCGTAAGTCCGTGGCTGATTGTCTTTTGGTGGCGACTCTCAAAATTCGCCATGTATGGGTCTTGGTCAGTCTAATAGCTCATTGCCCTAAGTAACTTGATTTTTTTATGCAATATTCAATTTTTTTTAAATTAAACCAAACATATACATACCAAAGATTCGAACCTGGGTCCCTTGCTTACAACCATGTTTGTCTTGCCATCTTTCCACCACTTCTTGTGTTATATAAGGGCAAAATATTATATATATATATATATATATATAATTTGTTAACATTATTTTAAGTCAAAAATATTACAAAACAGAAATAAAATAATATTTAACTTCACAAAAAGCAAATATATTATTACTATGGGAGTCACCACAGAAAGTCCGACTTTCATTGAAAAAATCAACTTTGGTTAAAAAAATCAGACTTTTCGTGGCGACAAAAACCTGATTTTAAAAAAATTAAAAAAATTCAAATTTTTTAAAGAAAATAAAAAAATAAAAAAATTCAAATTTTTAAATAAAATTTTAAAAATTTTTTAAAAAAATCTAACTTTCTCTAATTTTTTTTAAAAAATTCGACAGAAGTCTGAATTTTTTTAATTTTATTTGAAAAATCTATTTTTTTATTTTTCTTAAAAGTTTGACTTTTGATGGCGACTATTAGAGTCGTCCCCAAAAGTTTATTCTTTTGATTTTATTTTAAAAATTTGACTTTTTTATTTTTTAAAAAAATTTGACTTTTGGTGACGACTGTGGGAGTCGTCACCAAAAGTCTGATTTTTTATTTTTAAAAAAATTGACTTTTGTAATTTTTTTAAAAAATATGACTTTCAAAATTCCATTTTTTAAATTTTATTTAAAAAATATGGGAGTTGCCACCAAAAGTCCCAATTTTGGTAAAGTCACCACTAAAAAGTCGCCACTGAAAGTCAATTTTCTTGTAGTGTTCGTTCTTAACACACGTAGCATGAGATATAGCAACCAAATTGCAAGGGACATGTTACACAAGCAGGGCCAACCCAGGAATCCTTTGTTGATTAGTGAGTGTCCCTTCCTAATAGCCCTTAATTTCTTTTTATGGTCTCACTTTCCCTCACCGTTTTTCTCTTTGTTTGCCTCACTATTTTCCTGATTCTTTTAGCAAAAATTGATATGTACCATTTTTTTCTTATTTTCCCATTTTATTAGCTTGCATACAGGAAATATACAACTAGCAACACCAACAATGAACAAACAACCAAGAGAACCAATTATGGGAAAAATTGTGCAAATGTATTTCATTAATACTAAAAAAATGTTTACAAATATCAAATGCATGTAAAGTAAAAGTGTATCCCTAAGTTAGCTAGCAGGACCCTAGTCCACTATCCTAATCTTCACCTAGGTCCTCATCATCCTCCTCCTGATCCTTCTGCATATGTAGCTCTGGATGTGACAAACCAACTAAGATTTGGGTCATTGGATCATTCAGGAACTCCTTTCCCCCCTCCAAAAAAAGAGATCTTAGTGTTGGGAATAGGGTATTGTTCATGAACTAGAACAATTGGTTTTACACCTAGACTCGAATCTACTTGTAGACTTGGCCGACCTTGTTCCTAAATAGTCAGGAGACCTTTGTGTTGATTTGTTAGGTTGTTGGGTTACATTGGCCCATAACTATTGAGTAAGGGTCTCCACATCTAGGCCTAAGCTCTCATCGATCTCTGCAACATTCGGTCCGCTAGCTAGGAAAATGTTGAGGTAGTTGACTACCAAGGCACAACTCTTTCCTAAACCATGGATATGACTCTTCGGGTTCAATTTAAAGGCCTCCCACTACACATCTATATATGTCAAACTCTGAATATGTCATTGGGTCGTCTTCTTAGCCAACGATGTATATAGCCAATCTTGAAAGAAAAAGGGAAAACTTCATTAGCACAAAAGAATTAAAATATCTAAGATGTTGAATTAGAAGTGAAGCCTTACTAGTAATTGTTGGTGCTACTCACTAACTAGTTGGCCAGTCTTATTGGACTGGTGAATTCAGTCATGGACATCTTGGTAAGTCACAAATCATTGGAGCTCCCCTCCCATAATTTTATTTCAATGTGAAATGTGATTAGAAGTTACTTGTTATTAAAGTAATTAGATGTAAATAAGTAAACAAACTATATTATTTACTTCTCGTGGATTATGAAGCTCTTGGATATGTTGGTGTGCTTGTGCGTCTACAGTTGCAATGCACGATTCCTTTTTGTTGTTGAGGATGCGTTCTTGACTTGGAAGCTTTTTAGTTGACTGAAAATATGACAAAAATATTTTGGAATTTTTCAGTCAATTGAAAATATGACAAAAATATATTAGGAAAGAATTTAAATTTACTAATTTATACACCTATTCACCCCTTCTTGATGTCATCAATCCCTACAAGTTATATAAGTTGTAAGTTCTAACTAAATATATCTTGTTAAGAAGGTGATTTGCCAAGTTGTTTATGTTGAAAAGAGGGAGGGAAAAGTTAGTTTTTAAGAAAAAAAGATTTTTTTTCAAATAACATTTAATTAACATAAAAAATATTTTAAAATGTAGTATAACTAATTTTCCTTTTGATGAGAGATCTTGGAAAAAAAAATTTTTTGAATAATCATATATAATGAAAAGAAAATTTATTTACTTTAGATTAAAATATCTTCATTCAAATAAAATTTAAAATGATAATTTAAAGACTAAGTGCTGGTCAAAAATTTCAAACAAGAGCAAAATTGCCCCTCTTCAATGAGTTTATAACACTTCTAAAAATTGTTAAACAAAGAAATTTTAGAAGATAAGAACTTAATTTTTGCCATTTGTGTTATATTTATTTTTTGTCTTATTACATTTTTATCAGAATTTTAAATTATTGACTTTATACATGTGCACAAATAAATATCTTCACAATAAAACATCAGATAGTAACAATACATTGAACTAAGGCCTTACAAAATGCTAATTCAATGGCCTTTTATATTTAATTATTTAGAGAGAAAAGAAAGCAATAATTACTACCAATTAAATTCAAAATCCAAAATTAAATTTTGAATTCATTAATCGAGGATCAAAATCAATATATCACAAGCAGTAAGAACATAAAGTTGTGGGATGTATTTACTGCATGTGAATCCTTTGCTTGGCCAGCATCCTACTTAACTAAACAAGACCATCTAATCGAGATTGGTAGGAGGGACCCAAGTAACTAGAGTGGAGTTTAGTTAATCGAATGGCCCTACTTGACCAAACAAAGTTCTGGCCAAGTAGAGGAGCCGAGCTCATATTTATCATCACATTTTAAAATTTACATTCTTAGACGAAAGTACATGACCCTCACTAGTTTTACAACTTTTTAACTTCTCTTTCCCTCTCTTTCTCTCTCTTAAATCTCGTTCTTGGCCTACACAGAACTTGATTTGAATCCATTATCATATCTCTTTTCTTCAATCTCTCACTTTAAGAGACCCTTTGAGTTTCATCAATGGAAAACAATAATGTTCCTTTGGTTCAATCCACTTTAGAGGAGCAATTGGCTGGCTTAGATTTAGTTCCCTACCCGATGTTCAACAATGGGGTCACTGAAGATCAACTAAGAATAATTTCTCAAAATCTAAGGGAGCAAATTTCTATAAGTGAATTTCTTTTCCTACTTATTTTTGTCTCTAACTAGAACTGAAATTCAAATCTGTAGTTTAGGATATTAATAGTTTTGTTAATCGTTTTGTATGGAACATAGAAATCGATCAAAGAGATGAAGGCTTTAAGCCAAGCAAGGATCAATGAAGAAGATTTTGAGCCCAATTACGAATTGGCTATTATACCACTATTTGTTGTAGTGGCCCAAGAGTTTGATAGTACACCAAACACAGTAAGTTTGGTTGTTCTCAAATTCTTATGTGATAGTTTATGTTTGTGAGTATTATCGAACAACTAAGATGATTCAAAATGAAGTTTTAAAGGTTATGAAATATCAACCCATTTCAAAGAATGAAGCATGTTTGATCTGGCTGTGCTTAGAAAATTTGTGTTTGTATTTCATTTAATCTAGTTTTCTAAAGCCCAATATTTTGTATATGTAATGTTTCATTTGACATCATTTTGTCTAGCCTACATTGTCAATGTCTTTGTGTTATGCCTTATTTGATCTAGTTTTTCCTTGCTTATATATAATGTATGTGTCATTATCATATATCACTATATGTATTTTGTCATGTCACTATATGTGTGGCTAATCTAATGTTTCAACAACATCAATTTGGTTAGAAATGATCAAACCTAAATAAAAATAAAATTTCATGAATAACAAAAAAATTTTCTATTTTTTGTCTTTAATTATCTACAATCAATAAGAGAATTGTTATATGTAATTTCTACAAAACAACCTTTACAATGTGTTGACATTTTTTTTTCAATTAGAAAGAATTGAGTTAGATAGATATATTGCTCTAACTTTGAGCTAAGCAGTAAGGTTATTTTAACTTTGTTAAAGATTACAATAAAAACTATTAAATATGTACTTTCATTTAACAATACAAACTTTTAAGTTGAAATGATCTGTAACACAACGTGAGAATGCAACTGGGTTAAAATTTGATAAAAAAAAAAAGCTTAGTTGTCCATTGTAGTCCTATCTGGCATGAATCCGAATTAGTCAACACTTATGATTTAGTGTTCGAACACCGAATAGTTATTTAAAAAAAATTTACTTAATATCTAACAACAAAAGAACACCGATAGTAAAAGTCAAACCAAACGAAGACATTTTAGTCAATGTTTATAGCTCAGTCCTATCAAGTGAATGTGCCTTAATTTGTTGATTAATTTCCATGGTTTTGTTGACTGGCTTCGAAGAAAAAAGGAAGAAAAATAACCACAAAGGTTGTCGGGGAAATCTCTGTATCTTAGATTAACTAGGACAATGAACATAGCTAGTTTTTAGTTTTATCTGGATTCTATATATTTGTCTCCTCTATACTTGTTTGAGCTCATCTTCTTCCCATATATATATGATCAGCAACATATATACTTTACATATTTCTAACAAGTCTTTTCATGGCAAATTATTTTGTAATTACCTTCGAACAGAGAACAAGCAAGCCACACCAATAAGCGCTGTAAATTTTCTTTCATTGAAAGACTTGAGAATTGGAGCCCCGAACAAAAGGATCAATCTAATGGGATGCATGTTGTTGTAAGTTTCCTGCTTGAGATATATATAAAAGTTACATTCTAAGTTTTATTTAAAGACTAGACTTATATATAATTCTTCATATTTTTGGTATCAAATTTTTTATTTAATATATAACATGTCTGAAAAATTTCTTAAAATAACTAATTATGTTATGCTAACTTGCTTAGTTGTAAAAAATTATACATACAATAAAAGACCACACATATCTAAGAGAAACTTTAACACATATAGAAGAGAAACTTTGACACATATCTAAGGGGAATATCACAGTACTCAATAGAAAGATGATATTTCTCTTGTTTTGAATCATATTGTTTAACTTTATTTTGAAAGCAAGAAGTGAAGCTTACTAAGAGTATATCTATAACTGGTTATACAATACCACCATCATACAAGATCTAGAGCATCATTTCATTCCATCATAGAGGTAGTGAACTTCCTAATATTTGCGGCATATCCTCCAAAATCGCTAAGTAAGACACACACGGAGAAAGATGCCATGGTAAGTAACATTGTCCAAATTGTTTCTTGAAAGATATATTTTCTTTTCAAATATATTTATAATGTAGTCCTTAGCTAAAAGATACATGGGTTTTGATTGTGCAGTATTTGAAAGTTTGAGTTTAGTCATTTAATCCCTGAATGTTATGAATTTGTTACACATTATTATTTAGTCAATGAATAAATATGCACTTTAGTTCTACAAAATTATTGATTTGTATTGAGTCTGTAACTTATAAGGATTGCCTTGTTCAAACTTAAATTTCAAGTACTAGATAATAAAAAATGTATTTTTCAAAGATCAATTTATATGTTGACTCTTTTCTTAATGTTCTGTAATGTTCGCAAATTTCATGATTTATTTTTTTTCCTGTTTTGATCTATTTTGTGAACATTCTACTTGACATTTGTATTTTATTGGGTATTGTGATATTTATATGAATTGTGGAATTACATTTTTATGTATAGAAAATTTTATGTTAAGGTATGACTTAGAAATTTCATGCTAAGTTTGAAGGATGGGGTGGAAAAGGATGACTCATAAAATATTTAATCTATAGAAAACTAGTGTTGTGGGCCTAACTATTCTTGAACCTTCCCCATCCTTTTTTTGTTAGGTGTGTGTGTTTGCTCCCAAATACCATTCATTCTCTCTCTCTCACTTCCTTCCCTATGTATTGGCCGAAGGTGTGGTTTTGGGAAAGGAGGATCTAGTCTTGCTGAGCTAGGTAGAAGATACAATTAAGTATTGAATATTTCTTTCCTTTTCTACTCTTATTTTCAAAATCTTAAAACCCTAGAATGGGTGTTGTGTGTTTTCTTGAGTTATGAGTGGGAATGGGTCTCCAAGTGGCTTCCATGGTGATTTCATTTGGTTTAATGTTTCTAGTGTACCTCGAGTAGTTGAGGATGTATTTATGGAAAAGAGAAAGGTTTTTGTTGCCATTATTGAAATGAATTTAGCAAAAGTGGAAAGGAAACTTGGAAGTTAGGTGGCACAACCTTGCTCTTTGTTCCAAGATAGTGTCAAAGTTAGTTTTAACAAGATCTTAATCACCCAAGCAAGTTTGCTTACCCACCATGGAAGCTCTTGGACCTAAAGGATGCATTTTTTGAAAAAAATCTCGAAGAGTTCTGCTGTGCTGCAGGTCTGGCACCTCGGGCACCCAGCACACCTGTGAGGCCGAGAGTTTGGGGCCTGGTAATTGGGGGCGCCTTGCCCCTGGAAGCTTGAGGGGTTTTAATTGAGCCATGGTTCCTCAGGCACTATGGGTGGTGCCAAGGAACCACCTCCTAAACCCTAATCAAATTCTTAAACCTCGAAACTCTTTGTCTCTCAATTCTAGGTGCTCCCATTGTCATCCGTTTATCTTGCATGCTCGCATTTTATTCTCTTTCGTTCAATCTCAAGTGAGGGAGCTAACTGTACTCATATGTTAAGAATAGTATACATTTATATATTTGATAACATACTTTTTCCATTTATTTTAATCCCTATTTTAGTCCTTTTTGCCTCTTTAATCTTGTCAATTCTCTAATTTTATTATGTTTTGAAATTTATTGGGTATAAACTATTTTTGGATTGAATGTGTCTCAATTTTTATATTTTTAGAACTTGAATTGTAAAATGCTCAATTTAATTCCTACAAATTTTAATTTTGGAGAGAAAAGTGTTGACATGGACAAAGATGATGATTTGGATGCTAATGTGACACTTTTTGGGTGATGTAGATGCTTACTAGGATATGCTGGATGTGGGGCCCACTTGAACTCTTATTCAATGCCATGTAGTCAGAATTTTTGGGCAAAAATATTAATTTTCGTAAGAAAAGCATGGCTGAAATATTAATTTTGCCATGATATTCTGCTGCTGTTCTGCTGCTGTTTGTCACTTTCTGCTGCAGAAATATTAATTTTGCTGCTGCTGCCATACCATTCTGCTGCTGCCATACTTTTCTGCTGCTGCAGAAATATTAATTTTGCTGCTGTTTTGCTGTCAAAGTGCTGCCATATCATGGAAGGGCATCCAAGGAGGCATCTTGGGCAGAATATCCCTTTAGGCATGTGTTAGATCAGTTTTATATTTGCAAAAATCGAAATTTATTAAGGAGGCTAAGTCATTTTTCTGATGTGAAGTCCTAGCACCATTTTTCTGCCTTCCTTGGGCAGCAGTGGTTGGGAGCAACATAGAGGAAACTCTCTAGCTTGGTTAGAGGGAAAGGAAGCCTTCCCACTTGGGAATGGCTCTCCTTCTCCCATTTTCTTTCCTTTTCTTCCATTTTCCTTCATAGTTTCTTAGATTTCTGCTGTATTTTCTATTTTCTGTCATGTTCTTCTTCTCTTCCATGTAATTTCTGAGTTTAAGGATTGATGTAGTTCGGTTTTATGAAGCTTTATTGTTGAACATATTCAGTTTTAATGCATTTTCGTTTAATGGAATGGATTTTACTGATTATTCTTCCTCTTGAATGTTTGATGAACCTTCAATGAGTTTGGGATTTTTATGTCTATGCTAGAGTTAGCTAGATATTGAGCTTGACCTTGTAATTTCCACCATAAATTAGATTATCTAGATATGGATAGTTTTATTTATGTGGCTTGAATAATTTTCTTGAGCTTCATGACTTAATTGAATGGTTGATCTAAGATTTTAGTCAATTGTTTTGGATAAGTTAGATTGTAATTTCAAAGCTTTTGGATTCAATCATATTTTAGAAAATTGGCCAACATTGAATGGATTGTAATTTAATTGAATTGTTCTTCAATGATTCAAAGATTAATTTGTCTATGAATTAATCGGATTAGACCAACGAAATCAATCTCATTTTCTTGTGTAGTCGGTCATTTGATGAAATGGAAATTGTACTTTAATTCATTTGGACCAATGAGTATTTTCTTGGCCAAAGTTCTATTTTATTTATTGTTCTATGAAGCTTGTTATTTATACATGCATGCGTTTGCTATGTATTTGTAACGAGTAGGACAAGAGATAACATGTCATATGCGATTGCGGGGCATTGATGTGATTAGGACTTCATCGGATTATATTTGAGTTATAGATTAGTAAAGATCTTCCTAACTATAATTTTAATATAATTCAGTCTTAGAAGACTTTCTGAGAATTTTAGATTGAAGATTACATAATAGAATTAGCCAAGAATATTCAAAGGAAATGATGATGATGTACAATTCCATGAAATTTGTGACCAATCCACATCTTTTCTCTGTTTTGTTTTCTATCTAGTTATTTAAATTTCAGTTATTTATATTGTGTTGTTTCAATCATCACCCCCCCTTTTTTTGTGTAATTTCTGAAATTTCCCTCATAAGTCTTAATAGCATTTCACTTAGCCTAATTGAATTTTATTTGATACCTCAATCTCTGTGGGACGATACTCTACTCATCACTTTATTACTTGTTGCGACCCAGTATACTTGCTGGAATATTTTATGTGCTATAAAATATACGCACCAAGTTTTTGGCGCCTTTGCTGGGGATTGATGGTTGTCAAATTGATTTTTCTTTAAAGCCAAAGTGATGTTATTTTAGACATTGTCTTTTCTTGTTTTAGTTTTTACAATTTCAAGCGTTTTTAGCTTTTCAAGTGTCTTTATTAGTTTCATTTCTTCTTGTTACCTTGCTTATTTGATATATCTCATGTTATTTCTCTTTGTTGCATGTGAGGTACTTGATCATTTTCCTTGACGATGGAAATAAAAAAAAAATCAAAGAGAAAGTAAGGAAAACAAAGAAGAAGCGACGCTAAGTATAGACACCAAATAAAGTCTAGCTAAGGACTTTAAACCAAGCGCTTTTGGGAGGCAACCCAAGTTTTTCTAATCTTTCTCTTTTTAATTTTGTTATTGTATTTCTTTCGTAATTTTAATTTTGTTTTAGTCTTTTTCTGTTGCCCATTTTTTTTTCTCTGTTTTCTCTGTTTTGGCAGAAATTTTGTCATCTTGCATGAATATTCTGTACTGTTTGGCTATGGTTTTTGCCACTTTCTTTACATGTTTTTAAACCTTTATATGTCTTCTAGTTGTAGAATTTTATTTGGAGTGATTCGCATCCGTTTTGGGGTCGTTCTATGTCGGTAAAGCCGTGTCGCCAGAAATTCTGCACTGCAGAATTTTGCCACTCTATTTTGTCCGAATTTGATGCTCACTTTTTAAATTTTTGATGGAGTTTTGGTGTGGAATTATGCATGATGAAATAGCTAAAGTGTAGATTGACTTAGCATGAAGAGAATTTAGTCTTATTTCTCTAAGGAATTCAAGTTAAATGGCAATGACGTTGACTTTAATGAATTTGTAGTAATAGTCTTTTAGCTGTGAGGATTTGAGCCTAAGTGAAAAATGCTATTCTTCTTGTTGTGTGTTCTCTATCATGGATTGTCACTCTAGAACTTGTCTTGAATCTTTGATTGAGGCTACATATCTTGTACATACTTGGAAATGATTTAGGCATTTGTTTCTTGTAACCACTTTTAGCCAAATAGCCATCCATTATCATTGTTTCCATTGTATGCCATTTTGTGCCTTATCCATTTTCTTTCTTGTGTTCTTCCACCACTTTTTCTGCCTACAACAATATTTTTCTCTTTCAACTTAAGATGTGAGAAGTATTTTAAATTCTTTTAAGGGATTGATATGCTGAAAAATTTTGTGAATTTTGGGGTGTTTTGAACTATATTTCTTCTACTTCCTCTCAAGCAAAAGAAAAAGACTGGCCAGTCAAGAAGAAGAAAAAAAAAGGAGAAAGAAAGAAAGAATAAAAAAAAAGAAGAGAAAAAGATAATGAAAAAGAGGAGCAGATAGAACATTGAGACCCAAATTTATTTATACTCAGTCTCTTATATTTCACTTGTAAATGCTCTTCATTTTCTTGAGTTGTTACCATATTTTGTTTCATTGTTCAATCTTTCCCTTTGTTTCCCACTATTTTTCTTACCCACGTTACAACCTTGTAAAGTCCTTTTGATTCAAGTATGTATTAGATTCAAGTAGTGGAGATTTAGATTCTTGACAAGCTTATGGTAGTGAAATTTGTGATAGGACGACTTTGAGTGATTCCCTCTTAAACACTTGAGAGAGTAGAGGATAAACACCTTACCTTGTGAGGAGATTGTTACTTGAATTCATTCTTTTCGAAATAATTGCCATGGAGCTTGAACTTTTTAGAAATTTAAGATTTATTTCTCCTAATGTAAATCTTTCTAAATTTTAATTATTTCATTGTTGTATATTTTCTACACTTTTTCTTGCTGTGCTTATTGGGATTCTCTGTTGTATTTAATTGATTTTGCCCAGGAGTGCAAAAGGCCTAGTGTGGGGGATTTGATAACATACTTTTTCCATTTATTTTAGTCCCTATTTTAGTCCTTTTTGCCTCTTTAATCTTGTCAATTCTCTAATTTTATTATGTTTTGGAATTTATTGGGTATAAACTATTTTTTGATTGAATGTGTCTCAATTTTTATATTTTTAGAACTTGAATTGTAAAATGCTCAATTTAATTCCTACAAATTTTAATTTTGGAGAGAAAAGTGTTGACATGGACAAAGATGATGATTTGGATGCTAATGTGGCACTTTTTGGGTGATGTAGATGCTTACTAGGATATGCTGGATGTGGGGCCCACTTGAACTCTTATTCAATGCCATGTAGTCAGAATTTTTGGGCAGAAATATTAATTTTCGTAGGTCAAGAAAAGCATGGCTGAAATATTAATTTTGCCATGATATTCTGCTGCTGTTCTGCTGCTGTTTGTCACTTTCTGCTGCAGAAATATTAATTTTGCTGCTGCTGCCATACCATTCTGCTGCTGCCATACTTTTCTGCTGCTGCAGAAATATTAATTTTGCTTCTGTTTTGCTGTCAAAGTGCTGCCATATCATGGAAGAGGCATCCAAAGAGGCATCTTGGGCAGAATATCCCTTTAGGCATGTGTTAGATCAGTTTTATATTTGCAAAAATCGAAATTTATTAAGGAGGCTAAGTCATTTTTCTGATGTGAAGTCCTAGCACCATTTTTCTGCCTTCCTTGGGCAGCAGTGGTTGGGAGCAACATAGAGGAAACTCTCTAGCTTGGTTAGAGGGAAAGGAAGCCTTCCCACTTGGGAATGGCTCTCCTTCTCCCATTTTCTTTCCTTTTCTTCCATTTTCCTTCATAGTTTCTTAGATTTCTGCTGTATTTTCTATTTTCTGTCATGTTCTTCTTCTCTTCCATGTAATTTCTGAGTTTAAGGATTGATGTAGTTCAGTTTTATGAAGCTTTATTGTTGAACATATTCAGTTTTAATGCATTTTCGTTTAATGGAATGGATTTTACTGATTATTCTTCCTCTTGAATGTTTGATGAACCTTCAATGAGTTTGGGATTTTTATGTCTATGCTAGAGTTAGCTAGATATTGAGCTTGACCTTGTAATTTCCACCATAAATTAGATTATCTAGATATGGATAGTTTTATTTATGTGGCTTGAATAATTTTCTTGAGCTTCATGACTTAATTGAATGGTTGATCTAAGATTTTAGTCAATTGTTTTGGATAAGTTAGATTGTAAATTCAAAGCTTTTGGATTCAATCATATTTTAGAAAATTGGCCAACATTGAATGGATTGTAATTTAATTGAATTGTTCTTCAATGATTCAAAGATTAATTTGTCTATGAATTAATCGGATTAGACCAACGAAATCAATCTCATTTTCTTGTGTAGTCGGTCATTTGATGAAATGGAAATTGTACTTTAATTCATTTGGACCAATGAGTATTTTCTTGGCCAAAGTTCTATTTTATTTATTGTTCTATGAAGCTTGTTATTTATACATGCATGCGTTTGCTATGTATTTGTAACGAGTAGGACAAGAGATAACATGTCATATGCGATTGTGGGGCATTGATGTGATTAGGACTTCATCGGATTATATTTGAGTTATAAATTAGTAAAGATCTTCCTAACTATAATTTTAATATAATTCAGTCTTAGAAGACTTTCTGAGAATTTTAGATTGAAGATTACATAATAGAATTAGCCAAGAATATTCAAAGGAAATGATGATGATGTACAATTCCATGAAATTTGTGACCAATCCACATCTTTTCTCTGTTTTGTTTTCTATCTAGTTATTTAAATTTCAGTTATTTATATTGTGTTGTTTCAATCATCACCCCCCCTTTTTTTGTGTAATTTCTGAAATTTCCCTCATAAGTCTTAATAGCATTTCACTTAGCCTAATTGAATTTTATTTGATACCTCAATCTCTGTGGGACGATACTCTACTCATCACTTTATTACTTGTTGCGACCCAGTATACTTGCTGGAATATTTTATGTGCTATAAAATATACGTACCAATATTCATATATAAGGATACATGTGTTGAAATTCCACTTTTGAAAGCATTCAACTCACGAATCACAAGGGATTATTTCCATTAGTTGATCTGTGCTGGAAAATTTTTATTATGTTAGCATTTAGGAAAGGGACATTAGATTCTTCTATCTAATAATTGAAGCATTGTAAATGGTTTGAGATGAATTCCTTGTTATGTGATACTATAAATTTGTGGTTTAATTATATTGTCCATGAACAGTGGACAAAACATCATTAATTATATTGTATTGGAATGGTGGACAAAATACCATTAATTATATTATCCTGGAACGGTGGACATAATTTGTATAAGTAAATTAGTATCATGGATGTATTAAATTGTTTATTTCTATATAGTGGGGGACCACATAGGAATGGTTGGTATTCATAAATATTTTACATTGAGATTTTGATCATGTACGCTAATGTGTGTATACCCAATTCCTCATCCTTGTATAATTGGGGTTGATGATGAACTTCCACGTAGTCATGATGACCCTCCTTTGATGGGATGTGTATGGTAAGTTTCTTTTGTGTTTATCTCACTGAGTAATTTACTCACTCCCTTGTGTGTGTCCCTTTGCAAATCTCGTTGTTACTGGCAAGTCTTCGCAAAAAGAGTAGAAGAGTCTAATATCACTACATATTGCTGAGCATTGGTGATCCCTCCTTTTTCATTATTTTGGGAATTGTATTTCATTCTGTGGTCGTTAGGACTCTTAGGTCTTGCATGAGCATTCTTTTGGAATTGTGTATCCTTTGGGTAATCAAGATTCATTGTTAGACCATGTTTTGATTTTTTCCTTACCTGGTTTTGTGATTGGAAGGAAAGCTTTGAAACATAGGTTTGTTTCTGACGATTGTATTATTTGAGATGATGGTTGCTTAATGAAATATAATTATGTGTATTTGTGTGCTTGTAATTTTGTTTGGCCTTGGAAAGTTATAGGCTTATGGTCTGAGGATGGTTCTCAAACTGTGGCAGTCACTTACCCAAATCGGGTCATGACATATTCAATCCTTGAAGCTAAATGAATAAATTAGTTATTATAAATTATAGACTTAATATAAATTACTCATCTTGTGTAGGACCAAATTGTATACTTAATCTTCTTTAAGGGAGTAACTCACTAACATTGTATACCAAGTTAAAAGTTAATTTTTTGAGGACTAATTTGCTTGACATCTAACAAATGATCATGAATCATTATACGTTTTAATCATTCTAATTACTGTTTTGTTTTCATTGTAGGTCGTAAGTGGTACTTGTTGAGTTCTCAATTTAGTGCCATTTTGATGCTAAATACCCTCTCTTTTGATCTCTTTCTTGTTGTCTTGTAATTCTTAGCTCATATTTTGAGTAGTTTAGATTAGTTTTAGTTTTCTTTGATCTTTTAATAAATGAAGTGATTTAATGATTTTTTTATGCAATTTAATGGGTTTATTTGTTATTTTTGGTGTAGGTTGAGTTGGTAAAAAGTTTGTATTAAAAGATGGAATGCTAGAGCTGAAATTTTGAAAATGCTGATGTGAATGCTGTCTCCCACAGCTATAGCGGTAGAATCTACCGCTATAGCGGTGGAGTACTGAAAAAAGAATTTTGGAGCCTTCTTCTCTGCTAGCCACTACTATAGTGGTGGATCTTCACCGCTATAGCGGTAGAACTTGAAAAAACTCATTTTTAAGCTTTCTTCTCTGCCTCCCACCGCTATAGCGGTGGTTCGCAATCCTGCACTGATTTAAATGCATTAGAACGTATTTTCTAGGGTATTCTGAGTTGGAGACAGAGGGGAGGCGCTGATTTCTGCTAGAGGAGAAGAAGGAATCCATTCCTGAAGCCGATCAAGCTGAAATTCTGTCAACCCAACCTCAGATTCATGGAGTTTGCTCATTCTTTTACTATTTTCTGTAGTTTTAGAGCCATGAGTGGCTGATTTTCTGTTCTAGGGTTACTATGAACCCATATTAGGATTTGTATTTCTCTTGAAACTTGTGATTCTTTTCAATTTAATACATACCTATCATTCATGTTTACTGTACTTGTTATAAAATTGGCCACTTTATGACTTGTTTGTTGCTTTCGTCGAACTTGGGAGAGAGAGATATTAGTAGAACACTGAATGATTAGGGAGAGTGACAGAACTTAGGGGTTTTACTTGTTAATTAATAGGAATATTAATTAACCTCGTTTAATCAAATTAGGTTAACATTAATTCGACTTAAACTCACATAAGGGATTGTGTAGAGTTGAGTAGCTTAATTTAGGGTCGGGAGAATCACTTTAAGCTGTTAGAAAACCTAAGATTAATGTGTATAATTGATTTGAATCACAAGTGTTAAGGAGAATT
This sequence comes from Biancaea sappan, assembly GCA_037074585.1. NCBI lineage: Eukaryota > Viridiplantae > Streptophyta > Magnoliopsida > Fabales > Fabaceae > Biancaea > Biancaea sappan. Next base: position 15,314,906 of record CM073495.1, on the reverse strand, counting down.
AGCAATTCCTAGAACGAAAGAGGGGGATTAGTAACTCTAGGCCTTTTATTTGAATTATTTCCATTCGATTCTATTGCGATTTGATTTTACTTTCAATTAGAGCTTTCTAAAATCAAAAATTGGTTTGCCTAAATAATATGTTTGAATTTTTGGAGTACCTAGCACATTAGTCCCTGTGGAGACGATAACTCTTTACTCATTTTTACACTATATTACTTGTGCAACTGGTGCACTTGCCAGAATGCCCAACAAGTTTTTGACACCGTTGCCGGGGACTAATGGTTTTTAGCTAATATTCTAAGAAATTTAAAGGTGCTAGCTTAGGCATTTTTTTGTTTTGTTTTATTTTGTTTCATTTTTTTTATTTGTTTTTGTGTAGTTAGTCATTTTTGCTTTTAGCATTATTTTTCTAATTTCCTTTTTGTTAATTCTGATTGGAGTTTTCTATTGTGTATGCGAGGCACCACTCATACGTCTGATCTTCTTTTTGAGCTTGAGATTGAAAGACTAGCAAGGAGAACTAGTAGGAAAGCAAGAGCTAGAAGAACTCAAGTGAGCCAAACTACACAAGAAGAAATGGCCGAGGATAACCAGAACCATCGGGATGTTGACGTTAATGCTGGTAATGGGGCTTGTAATGAGCCTCAGGAGGATGACAATAGAGCTGTGTGGGACTATGCATCACCCACTGAGGCTAGACATGTGTCTAGCATAGTGAAACTTCCACTTGGTGCAAACAACTTTGAAATAAAGGCAGTCTTGATGAATTTGGTCCAGCAGAACCAGTTTGGAGAGATCCCGATAGAAGACCAAACAACCACATCAAAAACTTCTTAGATATCTGTGACATGGTTAAGATGAATGGGGTAAGTGATGATGTCATACGTCTTCATCTGTTTCCTTTTTCCTTGAGGGATTTGGCTAAGAGTTGGTTGAACGCTCAACCATGAGGGAGAATCACAACTTGGGATGAACTCCAAAAGAGGTTTTTAGATCAGTTCTTTCCTCCTCAAGGTCAATCAAATTGAGGAATGAGATCACAGCCTTTTATCAGCATGAATGTGAAAGTTTATATGAGGCCTGGGAATGGTTCAAGAATTTACTGATGAAGTGTCCAAACCATGGTCTCCAAGAGTGGCAGCAGCTCACTATTTTTCATAGTGGTCTCACATATGAGACTCAAGATAAGTTAGACACTGAAGCTTGTGGTGCTTTGATGGCAAGATCTATAGTGCAAGTAAGAGAGATAATAGAGACTATGGGGGCGAGCCAAAATGCATCTAGCCGATCCAAGAATGCTTCAAGAAGGGGAGTCATGGAATTAGACACCCTAAATGCTTTGTTAGCTCAAAATGAAACATTAACCAGGAAAGTGGACTTGCTATGCTCAAGACAGAATGAGTCGGTGAAGGTGAATGCGATAATTATGCCGGGTGTAAAATGTGATTTCTGTGGAGGGGCTCATGCCAATGGGTGTTGTGAGGAATTTCCTTCAATGGAACAGTTAAACTACATGGGTAATTTGCAGAAGGACCAGAACAACCAGTACTCCAACACATATCATCCGAGTTTGAGAAATCATCCTAATTTTTCATGGAGCAATAATCACTATTTGAACCCTTCAGCTGCATCCTCTGGTAAGCCATCTCACTCTCCTGGCTTTAATAATCAGAGTAATTATCCTCCTTAAAACATAGCTCCACTACCTCAAATGGAAAAGAAACCTTCAATGGAGGATATGTTCATGAAGTTCATGGGAAGGAGCGAGTCAATGTTCCAAACTCAGAATTTGGCAATCAAAAATTTAGAGACACAAATGGGACAGATGGCACTTGCTTTGAAAAATAGGCCACAAGGTAATCTCTCTAGTCACACTGAAAATAACCCAAGAAGGGAGGGGAAAGAGCATTGTAATGCTATTATCTTAAGGAGTGGCAAGGAGCTTCCAGATACTATTACATCATATGATCCACCTAAATATGTGATTGTTGAAGAGGGAAAAGATGAGGTTGCTAAACCTCTAACTGAGGAAGCTGATGTTTCAGAGAAAAAAGGTAAATATGGAATGGTGGTAAAAGATAGAAGGGCTGAAAGTTTTATTCCACCACTACCGTATCCTCAGGCTCAGAGGCCCAAAAAGCATAATGAGAAGCAGTTCAGCAGATTCTTAGAGGTATTGAGTAAATTGCAAATAAGCATACCTTTTGCTGAAGCTTTGGAACAAATGCCTATGTATGTAAAATTCATGAAGGAAATGTTGCTGAAAAAGAAGAAGATGGGAAATAATGAAAAAGTCATATTGAATGAAGAGTGCAGTGCAATCATACATAAGAAGTTACCTCCGAAACTCAAGGATCCAGGGAGTTTCTCCATCCCCTGTACTATTGGGGATGTCACATTCAAGAAGACTTTATGTGATCTTGGGGCTAGCATCAATCTTATGCCACTATCAATTTTCAAGAAACTCGGGATTGGTCAGGTAAAACCAACTATGATGACTCTTCAGCTCGCCGACCGATCCTTGAGACATCCATATGGGGTAGTAGAAGATGTGCTAGTCAAAGTGGAAAAATTCTTCTTTCCTGTGGATTTTGTAGTATTAGACATGATGGAAGATGAGGAAATCCCTCTCATTCTAGGTAGGCCATTCTTGGCTACTTCGGGAGCGGTAATTAATGTGGCTCATGGGACATTAACTCTGACAATTCAGAAGGAGATAGAGACTTTCAATGTGTTTGATATTGTAAAATCATCGATGGAAAAGGAAGCCGGCAATAATAGGGAAGAAACAATGTCGATTCAGCTTCAAGACTCTTCCATGGGTTATTGTGATCCAAGATAAAACTAGTAAAGTCTGGCTGAAGACTATAAACTTAGCGCTCTTGGGAGGCAACCCAAGTTTATTGCTTTCATAATTTTTTTTTCTTCTATTTTTTTTTGCTGTGGTTTGATGTACTGCTATTGGTAATATTTTAACTTCTATTTATTATTTATTTTGGAGTTGAATTGATAAATGCTGATTATGGTCATGTTTATTATCTTGGTGAATGGCAGTTAGGATATTCGTAATAGTATTTTGTTTTGTTTTGTTTTGTTTGTTATATTGTGTCTTCTTTTCCTCTATTGTGCTGATCTGGGACAGTGAGGAGAGGACACTGTCAAATTTAAGTTTGGGGGAGAGGTTTGTTGATGGGTTTCTTCTTTGAGAAAATTTTGGTTAATTTTGTGTTGCCCATATGCATGTGTAGTAGGAGGAAATTTTTGAAAATTTTGAAATCTTAAAATTTGAAGTTATTTGACAAGTCAAATCATGTCAAATGAAATTCTTTTTAAGAGTTACCTCTTGAGTTTGCTAATCTTAAGTTTTCATATTTTGTAAGTGTTAGCCCTATCACTTCAAAACAACAAGAGTCTTGTTTTTGTCTCTTTGAATAGTTTTTAGATCATTTTCATATTTATATATTTTTAAAAAAAGTTCAATAAGAGGCTAGTGAAAAAAGGATTCAATAAGGGGATAGCTAAAAGTTTCAATAAGGGATAGACTCCTGTAATTAAAATAAAATGAGAAAATTGGCAAAAAAAAAATTCGAAAGGAAATAAGGAAAGCTTGGAAGCTATATCCTTGAGAACAAAACAGTGAAGCCCTTGAGAATCGAAATAAAACGATGCCTTTGAGAATAAAGAAGTAATTTAGTTTTGGAATTTTTGTGAATTTTGTTTTATAAATTGTTCTAAGAGGTGAAGCTTTGATTTCCAATTTTCTTGTGGTTCGGTTAACAGTTCTTATTGAATCCTTAAGATTGCAAACTCTTGAGTTACATCTTTTGAGTAATGGTTTGATGAGGCTTAGTTTGTTTTAATTCACATTTTCAGGTCTTTACTTCTCCTAGTTGCACATATTCATGGTCGCACATATTTTTCTCAAAATTTTTCTCATTGAAAGTTTTTACTTGAGGACAAGCAAAGGTTCAAGTTTGGGGGAGTGTTGAGTTCTCAATTTAGTGCCATTTTGATGCTAAATACCCTCTCTTTTGATCTCTTTCTTGTTGTCTTGTAATTCTTAGCTCATATTTTGAGTAGTTTAGATTAGTTTTAGTTTTCTTTGATCTTTTAATAAATGGAGTGATTTCATGATTCTTTTATGTGATTTAATGGGTTTATTTATTATTTTTGATGTAGGTGGAGTTGGTAAAAAGTTCGTGTTAAAAGATGAAATGCTAGAGCTAAAATTCTGAAAATGCTGATGTGAATACTGTCTCCCACAGCTATAGCGATAGAATCTACCACTATAGCGGTAGAGTGCTGAAAAAATTATTTTGGAGCCTTCTTCTCTGCCAGCCACCGCTATAGCGGTGGATCTTCACCGCTATAGCGGTAGAACCACCGCTATAGCGGTAGAACCACCGCTATAACGGTAGAACCTGAAAAAACTCATTTTTAAGCTTTCTTCTCTGCTATAGCGGTGGAAATTCACCGCTATAGCGGTGGTTCGCGATCCTGCACTGATTTAAATGCATCAGAACATATTTTTTAGGGTATTCTGAGTTGGAGACAGAGGGGAGGCGCCGATTTCTACTAGAGGAGAAGGAGGAATCCATTCCCAAAACCGATCAAGCCGAATTCTGTCAACCTAACCTCAGATTCATAGAGTTTGCTCATTCTTTTACTATTTTCTGTAGTTTTAGAGCCATGAGTGGCTGATTTTCTGTTCTAGGGTTACTATGAATCCAATTTCAGATTAGGATTTGTATTTCTCTTGAAACTTGTGATTCTTTTCAATTTAATACATACCTATCATTTATGTTTACTGTACTTGTTATAAAATTGGCCACTTTAAGACTTGTTTATTGCTTTCGTCGAACTTGGGAGAGGGAGATGTTGGTAGAACACTGAATGATTAGGGCGAGTGATAGAACTTAGGGGTTTTTCTTGTTAATTAATAGGAATATTAATTAACCTCGTTTAATCAAATTATGTTAACATTAATTCAACTTAAACTCACATAAGGGATTGTGTAGAGTTGAGTAGCTTAATTTAGGTTCGGGAGAATCACTTTAAGCCGTTAGAAAACCTAAGATTAATGTGTATAATTGATTTGAATCACAAGTGTTAGGGAGAATTAGCAATTCCTAGAACGATAGAGGGGAATTAGTAACTCTAGGCCTTTTATTTGAATTATTTACATTCGATTCTATTGCGATTTGATTTTACTTTCAATTAGAGCTTTCTAAAATCAAAATTTGGTTTGCCTAAATAATGCATTTGAATTTTTGGAGTACTTAGCACATTAGTCCCTGTGGAGACGATAACTATTTACTCATTTTTCACTATATTACTTGTGCGATTGGTGCACTTGCCAGAACGCCCAACAGTACTCCAAGTGCATCCCCAGGCAAAACGAAATGTAAGTCTTGTGGGCGTGAGAAAAAAAAGAAACTAAAGATGGATCATGCAATGGTTACCTAGTTCTTCATTGTGATTTCTCAAAATATGATGAATTTGAGTATGAACCTAGTGATAGCTCAGAAGATGAGTTATAAGACTTGTAGCATTTTAATTCATGTCTGAGTCAATTCTATTGATAATATTATTGTTAGAGTACTGTAGTATTGCATTAAGATTATAGTTATAAAATGTTGTTTTTTAATTTTCCTGGAAAATTAATGAATAGCTGAAGTAGAATGGCAGCAAGAAAATAAATGTCCAAATTTTAACCCTAGATTTCAATTGATGAAAAGAACTCCGAAAAGAAGTCCTATATGCAATTTAATCAAAGTCTAAATTAAGGAACTACATCTATATCTAGAAGCCAAGGAAAACATGTAGATTAATTGTTAAAATTTGGGAGCTTGGTGCTTTGTTGGTTTGAATGTTCAATGTAATGATCAATTAACAATTAGATGTTTAATTTTGGTTAAAGATATTAATAAAATATTCATATAGGTCTTTATTTAAATTGTTTGATGATTGGTGGAATGTGTTTAAACTCATATACCTTAAGCCTACAATACCTAATTTTATATCACTTGAACTATACATGTTTTTTTAAATTGTGATTGCAGTCGCGTTGCAGCTACTGCAATTGTGAGTGTTGCAACTTGTGAATGCTATGATGTTGGTAGCAGTCGTTTGTAGCCATGATTTTTTTTAGTTGCACAAAATGTTCAAAATATATTACATCTACATTTTTACATATATATATATATATACATATATAAAAAAATATAGTATATCTATTGTCCCTAACTCTCCACCACTTAATCAATTAAACACACATTTTATAAAATTAATATCAATTTTGCATTCAATTTGTTAATCTTCTTCCCTCTTTAGAATATTTTTCATTTCCATCAATCCCTACAAGTTCTACAAGTTGTAAGTTCTAATTGTATAAATCTTTTTATCATGAGAGTTGTTAGCACAGTTGTTTGCATTGATGAAATTGAGAATGAACAAAATCAATCAATAAAGTAAGTTGTAGACAACTAAAAATGGCTAGTCATATTTAATTGTAAAAAATTAAAAGAAATTAATTGCTCCCATTAAATTGAAGTCTAAAATCATGCTTTGAATTCATGATTGGGGGATTGAATTCAATATTTTACAAGTGATAAGAACATAAAGCCATGGTTTAAATTTAGTGGTTTCAAAGCTCACGTTCCATAAGCTAAACAACCCTTATCAGTTACAACCTCTCTCTCTCTCTCTCTCTCTCTCTCTCTCTCTCTCTCTCTCTCTCTCTCTCTCTCTCTCTCTCTCTCTCTCTCTCTCCTTATGTTCAATTTCATCTTGATCCAAATACATCTCTTCTGGAACCTCTCTTTCATAGACCTTTCGAGATTTTTCTATGTCAAATCAACTTCCACACACTTTAGAGGAGCAACTAGTTGGACAAGATGGTTCACAAGCCTAACCAATTTTCAACCATAAGCTGGTAACTAAAGATCTACTTAATCAAATCACCAAACTTAAGAGACCAATTCTCTATGAGAGAATTTCTATTCTCACTTAATTTCGGCTCTAATTAAAGTTCAAAGTAGAATATTTATTCTTGAACTCCCCTAAGTGTTAGGCGATTTGGCAAGCGCACTAGTCGCATAAGTAATATAGTATAAAAGGAGTAAAGATGTTGATCCCATAAGGACTAAGTGACTAACTACCCAATAAATTTGATCGAATTAGTTAGACAAAAATATTGGATTGAAGATAGCTCTAGTCAATGAATGATAAAATAAAATCAATGACAGTAAATTTTTATAAGTTTTCTTTTAATAATAGCAAACAATGCAAAAAATGATGAAATTAATCTAATTAAAAGCATAGGGTCACTAATCCTTCTCCTCCATCCTAGAAATTATAAAACCCTTCTCACGCACTCGCAACTTATTCAACCATATAAGTTAATCCTAGGTTATTCTAATAACTTAAAAGAATTCTCTCGAATCTCAATTAAGTTACTTAATTCCTACGCAAGTCCTTATGTGGGTTAAGCCTAATATAACTAACTTAATTCCTACGCAACTGAAGACTTTGAAATAATCAACTCTAGGCTTTCTCTTGAACCAAGCTTCATATGGAGTTCTATTAGGATTAGCCTTTGTTTCGCTGTCATTCCAAAAAATTATCTCACGAGATCAAGATCTGTCATCTCATACCCTTTCATCATACCTTGTTTGAAATCTTCAATCATTCTCTTTCATCTATCATCATTCCCTTTTATCATCACTCATATTTACGAAATTGCCACTCCACCAAATTTATTTTATTCCAAATTATTTTTGCGGCATCAGAGGATGTAATTAATATCAATTGAAAAATCTAGAAAAGATGGAAAACCGTGTAAATGGTTCCATTAATTATATTTATTTTATTTGACTGTAGAAGATTATTCTAGATTATTTTTTAACACTCTCCCTTAATTTAAAAAAATTCATAACTCCAATCATTTTTCTAAACTTGATAAATTTCTCCACAATCAGTTCTTAAAATCTTGAGAGGATGCCCATTTAAAAATTCCAACGGTACTAATATTGTAAAAAAAGTATAGTACTTCATAGTTAAATGTGCGGTTGTACTTTTGCAATTTCATATTATTCCTGCAAGTTTTATATATATATATATATATATGCTTTTCTAACTAATTTTACCTTGTCAACCAGGTCATGGTAGCTGTTTTTGTAGACAAGAGTGAGAAAAAAATGAATCTTCAAGGGAAAAAAAGTATTTCTTCATTATTTTTTAATCCACACAAAAAAAAGACACAGTTGAACTTATTTGTTTGTAATTTGGAGATCAAGAAGAAATTATTTTTCATATCAACCATCGTGAAAAGAAAATTGGTTTAGTTTAAATTAAATAAAATATTTTCTTTCAAATAAAAAATTAAAATTCCAATTTAATGATTAAAATATTTTGCAAACTGCAGGTCAAAAAATTTGAACAAACACAAAATTTCTTCATTATAGTACTTTTTTAAAAATTAAAAAAAATGAAATGTTACAAGCCCTTATTATAAAAATGGAACAAATTTTCTTTTAATTGCGTTTAATTAACTTTTTTTCTTTATTTCTTTACCATATAATCAAAATTATATCATATTATTGAATTTCACGGAAAAAAGAAAAGAACAAAAACCGAAACCTTTGAAAGAAAACGTCTAACATAACAAGCCTTTTTTTATAACTCTATTTTATAGGGTTATTTAATCTCATATCTTTGCCTAAAATTTGAGTGAAATTAGTTAATTTAGAGTCTTTTTATAGTGTATCTTTTTTTTTTAATTTGGATTAGTTTGGGTTTTAGTCACCAGTGTTTTTTCTTGTTAATTTGATGCATTTTAAGTCTTATCTTGTTAATTTTTAGAATTACAATTTATGCTTGTTATTTACTTATTTTTGAAGGGCTTAAAATAAAAGAAATTGAGCAAAAACCATAGAAAAGAAGTCAGAGCTTTAGCATCATCCCCAAAGCTAAAGCATTGAAAGATGATGCAAATACTATAGAAAAACAGACATATGTTTTGGCATATGTTTCTAATGCTGTAGAAAAACAGAGACTTAGTACCATCGCATCGAATACCAATACTATAGCACCCCTAGAAAAATCAGTAGAAGGGAATGAATGGCAAGTTAAATCAGTTTTGTTATATCTTTAGTTTTGGCAACTCAGATGTTTATAGAGAAATCAGTGAACCACTAATTCATGAAGCCAATAAACCAGTAATTCATGTTTGTATGTTACCTCATGGAACGGATTACATCACGCTCTTAAAAAGATAACACAATATACAAAAAAAAAAAAATTAGTGATTTTCACGAGGTCTCCTTAAGATATGACTGCCTGAAATAACCAGTTTTAGATATTCTACTTTCGAAAGCGAGTCCCTTTTTTTTTTTTTCTTTTATATGGATCAAAATGAAAACATTACAAACTGTAAATAGTAATTTATTAATAGGTCTTGAAGGACTACATTATTTTTTTGTTTTTGTTATTTACATGACCATGCTTATTCAAAAAATCTCAAATTTAAAACATACAAGAGTCAATTGAATTTGAATCAACTAGCTTGATATGCTAAAACTCCACATTTCTTAAACAAATAACCAATAGAGAACTCTATAAATAATCTCAAAACTCAATATTTATTAATCAACAAAAAATGGTTAACGAAACAATAACCTGGTTGTCCTATAGTATTTAATAATAGGCATGTAGGCTTCATAGTTATAATATAGATAGAATTATAACTTCGCTAAAATTCCCAATAAGAATATAGTTAACCACTATCCAAACAATTCAAAATAAAAAAAAATTATAAAATAAAAAAATGAGAAGGAATAACAATTCCCTGTACTTGTACACCAAAACTGATATCTCTAAACTAATCCTGAATTACTCCAATATAATTAATTACAAATCCATAATTATCCGAAATTGTTATCGTCTCATCCTGCATTACTAGGCCTTCACACCATAGGCATATTGAGAGGGTGTATATTGGAACACAGGTGAAACTTCATACAACTAAATAAAATAATCAAAATAGTTAATATCCCTTTACTAGGTATAGGACACCTAGTGAAACTTCATAAAACTATCTCCCAATGACAAAAATACTAAATATTCTTATCTGTGCTGGTACAGCTTCAGCCAATATCGTGAGAATCTTTTTAGGCTTTAGAAAGACATTCACCCCATAGAGAGCTGACCGTGATAGTACATTTGCAAAGAATATGTTCCATATGGTAAACCATAACATTTTAGCACATACACTTTTCTCTATCTGACTCCATGACATGTATCCTTGCAAAGACGAAAGTATAATCATAATACGTGGCACACAGTCCAGAAACAAAAGCAGAATCAGACTGGGAAGATATCCAGTTATAACTAGGCTCACGATTGCCCTGCAAACAAATGATGAAAAACTCTACTTCAGTTCTAATAGTTATCCATGACAAGGGTTAAATAAGTGCTATACTAACTAATACAGTAAACTATACTCTCAACTTGCAATCATAGTCGCCTGATTAGGAAAAAAACTGTACTCTCAACTTGGTGTATATCGAGCTTCAAAAGTTTAACTTCAAACAACAAAAGCAGGAATATATTATAGGAGCAGGCAGTCATATATTTGGTTATTTCTGGCAAAAACACATGCAAAATTCCCTCAATTTTCAACTTTAAACAACAACAACAACTTTCAATCATGGTAAAACAAAATAAGATGCAATTCTAAAAGCAAGCAACATCAGAACAAAGCACAGAGATTTATTACATGAATCAGATCCTAATAATATGAAATTCTAAACTGTAATCACACAATTCAAACTCAAGAGAACTCTGCACAGATATATGTGTAGCAATGCACTTTCTAATCCAAGTACATTATTCAGCATCATAACACAAAAAAAAAAAGGTTTCCAACAAAATTCTGCAAGCTTTAAACAAATAGAGCTGATATGTGCAGAAACTAAAATACGAGATGAAGCACAACAAATCAAAATTCTTGTGCAGAATGGGAAACAGGTGAAGAATTTGAGGATTACCTTAGCGACGACAACCTCTCCCTCAAATTTCTCTGAGACCCTCTCTTGGTCTCCTCTCCCTCACGGCTCTATACTCTCTATTCGATTCCTCCTCTGCTTTGCTCCCTCACGGTATGTTCCTTATCCTTTCTTTTATTTATAAGTGTAGCTTGAAATCTGGCGTGAGCTCTGTAATCCCATAAGAAGGATTTTGTACCCTGCGGGTTGGGTTCCTTCATAGACGAATCATAAGAATAGTATGTAGAACTTAACATCTGAGTTGATTGATTTAGTACATGTTATGAAGCTCTGCATCTCAGTTTTTGTGTTAAGATTCGACTTGAATATGTATGTATGTATGTATGTATGTATATCTATATGATCTTTTTGAAAGTTGATTGCTGAGTAAAGAGTGTTAAGCTGTATGTTAGAACTTGTTGTGACCTGAGATAGGTTTTGTGCTGATTATTATGTATGTATGAAGTTGAGTTATTTAATCAGGTTCATCTTATTGGATCAGGCTTACGGTATGGGACGATCCCATTCCGTGCCAGTCATGCCCATGGCGGGGTGTGGCAATATCAGAAGAAACAAACATTTAAGTTATCAGCTTGACCTCCAATTGATATGACTAAAATGCCCTTTGTTGCCTCAGATACCAACTAGACAAAATTATTTTGAAGTAGCTTATTGTTGCTAACTAGGCATTCACCATTAGAAAATTAACAGTCTAACTAACAGGAAACGGTTTCTTGCACAAGTTTAAAAGTTCAAGAGGGACTTTTGTTGAGTTTTTAAGGTAAGGGAGAAAACTACACAATCTCTTAAGTTTATGGGGGTTTTGTGCAATTTACCCAAATTTAAATAAAGATAGTATTAAAGCTTTTAGTCTGACAGATATATAGTATATATTTTTCCTAGTTTTGTTAGTTTTTTTTATTTCCTTTAATGTTTTTCTTGTATAGTGTTCTTCCCGAATTTGCTAAAATGAATGTCGAATTTAGGAAGAGGACTCTCGTGAGGAATCCTTGAAATGCAAGTTCTGTTCTTTATATGCCCTTTACAATACTTATTTTGTTCAATTATTGCATGCCTTTTCTATATGAATAAATTACTGTTTTTATCTCTGAAATATTGAGCCATTATCAATTTGCTCTCTAAAGTATTACTACAACCAATTTGGTTCCCCAAAGATCTATCCCCCAATAAAGTTGGTCCCTTCATCCATAAATTTAACAGTCCATTAATAGTTTTTTCAGGTGGCATTTAATGGTCTGCACATGACAGTTAAATATGACGTGACATGTCAAATGAGACGTCATGGACTATTAAATTTGCTAATTACCACGTTAGTCACATGTCACAATTGAAGCATTTATGTGGATGCTGACGTGGACTATTAAATTTTCTCTTCAAGTCTACCAACGTCGTTGTTCTCATCTCCCTTCTCTTCAACTGAAATTAACTTTTTCTTGGATCGGAATCATCCACTGCGTATAGGAGTCACGCACGTTTTAGTCACAATATTAAGTCATTTAGCCACGGTTTTTACTTTAATTTTACAATCGTGGCTAAATACACTCACTATGGGAATGAATGACAATTGCGACTGAAAAATGGCTACTGATTCTTATTGATTATTTTTTCGACTGATACCTTTACTTTTTGTTACTGAAAAGCAGTAAAAATTTATAACTATCTGACACCAAACTTTTTGACTAACACACCCACTGAAATGCAATAAGAAACACTCCTTTGACTGGCCCACTCTCTGAAATGCAGTAGGAATAGAAACATCCCCAAATGAGGCATGACACAAGATTAGTATCGGAGAAAAAGATCAGAGCCCGCGGATTAGAGCGATATCATCAATAGATGAGTAGTATTAAACTGAGTATTTTAGGCTCGTTTTTTAAACGGGTCTAAACAATCTAACAAAACGGGCCTAAACAAATTCCGTGATTTAAATGAGCTAGCCCGCGGGCTCACTCTTATTAAAAAAAATTTGATTTTTTAAAAAAAAATATTATATAATATAAAATAATCTCATTTCTATATTTTATAACCTTATATTCAACAAATATAGTAAATTTAGATATAAAAACTTTTATAATTTTTTAAAAATAAATATAAAAATTTTAAATTTAAATATAATATAGTTAATTTACAAAAAAAAAATGAAAAATTAAAGCTATTGGTTATTTAAAAATAATAAAGAAGTAATATTTTACATTTATAAATATTATTTTAATAAAAAATTATTTAATTTTTAACTAAAAAAATTTAAAATTATATTATTTAATATTTAAAAATTAAAAAAAAAGTGTGGCCTGCATGCCGAACCATTTAAGCCCGCGGGCCTATGCTATCGGTCCTAGACATGTCAAAAAGACCAGGCCTAAACAAGTCGACCCATTTAAGCATATTTAAATTCTAACTTACGATAGACTGGTCCAGTTTGATCCGGATCAACTCGTTTAATAGTATTACACAAGATGTGTCGAGCCTCAAATAAGACTATTAATTTTATAGGGCTCGGCACTATTTTATATATATATATATATATATATATTATTAAAAGTATATGTTTTATTTGAATAAATTAAATAATTTATAAAATAAAAATTTAATGACATGAATTCTTTTTTAATTATATGTATACATATATTTTTATGTGTGGCGTCAAAGGCCAACATGTGAACCACACATATATTATATATCTTGTCTAATAACACATTTTTTTAAAATTTATTATAAAAATTTTATATAAATAATTTTTATTTTTAAAACATATTGCTTGTGTAAATCTTAAATAAAAATTACACTTTTCTTAATTTATAAATTTTGAACAACAGAAATACTTTTTGACCCTCAACAAACAGTGGTCACAAACTGTCAATAGTCACTTATCATTATTGTGGCGTGTTTATATTGACAACTCTTGCTACACGTGACACAGTCATTTATGGTGAAATGTCATTGTATTCAAAGTTTGAATGAGATCATGACACGTGGTGTTACTAACGATCATGACACGTCCACACAAATGATGACACATGGCAGCCAACACTTTACTTGAAAAATGATGTTTAATGTCCAGGGTTTGAACGTAAGAGTCGCAGGTTTCATATGAATGATTTTACCACCCAACCATGGATTAGTACTTGTCCTAAATACTCAGCATAATCACTATATCATGATTGTGAAATTTTTATATTATTTTAATTATTTTTTATAATTTTAATTCATTTCACATTACCACTACCCTCACACCCTCTATAAATGACTATTTCTACAAATCTTGATGCCCACGTTGAATTCTCACTCTCTCACTCATAGCACCATTCCCTCATCTATTTCTTTTAAGAACTATGGAGCCATCCTCATTTGAAAATAAATACTTTCCTCAAGACATTATGATCAACATATTATTGTGATTACCAGTTCCTTCCTGCCAAATGTGTACGTCGGTGTATAGAAACTGATACATTAGTTTTAGACACGAATTTTTCAAACGAAGTCATCTAGAAAGAGCCAAAACATAGTCTCACACACTAGAAGGTCTTTTTATCGACATGTATAATATGAGAACTCGGTCATTCCACAGTCTCGAAGTACTTGGTGCTTGGTCCACAACATCTCACACGGTTGAAGTGGTTGGATTTATAAATGGTTAAATATTGCTATAAGATGGAGGTCGATATCGTTATCATCGACTCCTTCTCCTCAACCCCGTCACCCGGCATACCTGGGAAATGATCGATCCCATCTTAGGTGCTGTGTTAATTAGACTTTTTTTTTCACACTTTTGTTTTTTAAAATTTCATTTAATCACTGATAAAGATTTTTTTATGAGGAGAAGCTCGTTACTGTCTTGCTTATGATGCACGCCGGCAAGACACTATTATAGTATGTGATCACTTACTCAGGTTTACTACAGTGGTGACAAGGTTTTACTTCTCAATAATTTTAATGCTTTTAATGTTAAATATTTTACACAATAAAATATATCTTTCTTAAAGTTTTATGGGTTTGCAATTTTTGTTTAGTAAGATTTTATATTTTAGAAATTAATAGTATATACATAAATAAATCTTGCATATCTACTGACTATTATTTCATAAACAAATATAATATCTAATTTTTATTTTTGATACTTTTAATTCTTTTAATCATAAAGATTTCACACAACGATGTGTACATTTCTTAACTTGTAATCTTTCTATTGGCCTACTATTGCCCTAAAGACATATATATGGTTTAAGAGTTGAGACATTCAAAATAGATGTACCACAATCTTTCGATTGTTAGATTTTTCATATAGACTATCATAAATCATATTTATCTATACATATATTTATTTATTTATATATATTGTCCAGTTTTAATAATAAGTTAACTATAAATTCTTTTATA
Source organism: Biancaea sappan (assembly GCA_037074585.1). Taxonomy (NCBI): domain Eukaryota; kingdom Viridiplantae; phylum Streptophyta; class Magnoliopsida; order Fabales; family Fabaceae; genus Biancaea; species Biancaea sappan. The sequence continues at coordinate 15,299,463 of CM073495.1, read as the reverse complement.
AATTAAACAATTCTTATTGAATTGAAACTAGGTCTTGTGTAGGCTGACTAATGATAGGAATGTCAGCTCATTAGGGTTTTACAAGGAAGGGTTTCTACTCTCTGCCTATATATGTAATGTAGCAGTCCCATTGAAACAACACCCTTTGAAAAACATATTAGGCTAAGAGAGGAGTTTTACTCTCCTTAGTTATTTTATTTTCTTTTCTTTAATTTTATTTATACCCGATCATTAATTACCATCAAGAGTTCCGCTGTTTTCCCAGGTACACATATTTTTGTTATTATCCATATATGTTATAGAACTATCTGCAATATATACTTGTATATAGAAATTGTTTATAAATTCCTTCAATTTGATTTCATATACAAGAAGACTTATCAGAGCTATATTGGACTCGCTCTCAAGAATTTCAACAAGTTCTAAACGACATACTTGTTCAAAGTCTAAGTAAATCTTATGAATAACATTTGAAAAGATAATAGGAAATGATGAGAAACTAATGGTCAGTATGGAGACTAGACTAAATGCATATACAATGCAAGGATACCTTTCACCGTATTTGCCTCCACGGAGATTTTATATGAGTTCAAGTTATCAAGGAAACGCAAAAATATATCAATAACATTTGGCTTATCTAAACAATATTTCAAATTTTGATATTTCATTCAATATTCCTAGAACTGAGGATGAAAACAACCATGATGAGTATGAAGAAAATAATGAGGATGATAAGAAAGAATATAAATTTGTGATACTGTAATAGGTTTCTTTGGTCACAATGAACTGCTTATTTAATGTAATTTATCAAGTAATTATGCTTATTCATAAATATATTTAAGTATTTAATACAATTTACAAATACAATTATACTTATCAACGAATTGTTCATTTATTTTTATTTATAAACATACGAATAATATAAAATTTATAAAAACTTATTTAATTACAATCAAACATATAAAAATAAATTATACACATAGAAATAATGGAAAATATATAAAAGCTTATTTCAAAATAATCAAACATTTAAAGGAGAGAGGAACATATAAAAGTATATATAAAAATAATCAATCATTCATTAATAATAAATTAAATTTTATATATTCCAGAAAAAATTGTTATCTATTTACTTGTATTAATTTTATTTATTTGATATTTCTTTATTGGCCAAGGAAGAAAGGAATAATAATTCTCTTTGCAGGTCTCACAATGGATGATTTTGCCTCTAAAATCTTGTTGCACTAATTTTTGGATACATTTCAAATTTCTTTTTTGAAAAATTTTTTTTCGTAAGACTTGAAAATATTTATTCTAAGCCACAATTTCATTTATTCAACTTATCTTTATTTAACAATTCTTTCTCTTCTTCTTATTCACATTTTTTTTATTTCCATTGATCCTATTTATTTAAAAAAAAACTTAACATACTTCATAAAAAAACTATACAAATATATAATATATAATATAAATAATATATATACATATATATTATATAAGATATATTATAGAATATATTATAAATAATATATATACATATATATTATATATTATATTATATGTGTATATATATATATATATAAGAATTGGAGCTCGACATATTCATATACATATATATATATATATATATATATATATTATATGTATATATAATATATATATATATATATATACTATGTGGAGTCCCCATGATATAAAATTCATAAAAACTTATTTAATTACAATCAAACATATAAAAATAAATTATATACGTAGAAATAATAGAAACTATATAGGCGGAGAGAGGAAATAAATAAAAGTATATATAAAAATAATTAATCATTCATCAATAACAAATTAAATTTTATATATTTTGAAAATTTTGTTATCTATTTTCTTATATTAATTTTATTTATTTGATAATTTCTTATTAGCCAAGGAATAATAATTCTCTTTGCAGATCTCACTATGGATGATTTTGTCTCTAAAATCTTTTTACGCTAATTCTTAGATACATTTCAAATTTTTTTTTTTTAAAAAAATTCGTAAGACTTCAAAATATTTATTTTAAACTGAAATTTCATTTTTTCAATTTATCTTTGTTTAACAATTTTTTCTCTTTTTCTTATTCAAATTTTTTTTATTTCCATTGATCATATTTATTTTAAAAAAATGGCTCAACATACCTCATATAAAACTACACAAATATATAATATATAATATAAATAATATATATATAATATATAATATATAATATATATTATATATTATATATTATTATATATAATATATATATTAATTATATATATATATATATGAATTAGGGCTCGGCATAATATATTTTATAAATTGGAGCTCGACAAAACAAACGTCTAACCCTCCATAATATATATATATATATAAATTGGTGCTCGACATAGCATATATCGAGCTCCCATAATATATATATATATATATATATATATTATGTATATGATATATTTATATTATATAATATAATATGTATATTATATAATATAATATGTGTAATATGTATATTATATAATATAATATGTGTAATATATATATATATATATTACACATATTATATTATATAATATACATATTATATTATATAATATAAATATATCATATACATAATATATTTATATATATATATATATATTATATTGTATATATATATGACTTGGTGGTTTTATAATGTTTTATTAGGCCAGACATTTATATGTTATTAGAGGATGATGAGTAAGATTAGAAATTATTGTAATGGATTTGTCTCCAAAAAAAAATTTTGCGCCAATTTTTAAATACTTTTCTTACTTCTTTTTCATATATATATTATGTAAACAACAATATTGATAATGAGAAAAATGATGAGGAAAGTGAAAAAAATGAGGAAGCATAAAAATTTATATTAATCAAGTTAATTGAAATTAATTTGTATTATTGTACTGAATTTCATTTATAGCCTTATTTAATACAATTTATTTATAAATATATTTAAGACAATTTTGATTATTAGTATATTTAAATATAATATAAAATTTGTAAAATTTATTTCAATAATGTCAGATATAAAATACTTATTCTAAAACAATAAAATATGAATTATACAAATATTAAAAAAATTACGTGGCTCAATAATAGAATTATCAAGCCATACAATTTAGAATTGTGTGGCTGACAAGAGAATTATTAAACCACATAATTTTAATCGTGTGGCTTGATCAAACAATTACTTTAAGTAGCAATTGCCATAGTTCCTATTTATTATTTTAAAATAAAAAATTAAATATCAATATATGTTAAAATAATTATTCGTTAATAATAAATATATTGTGAATATTTATTTAACTAATAACAATTTTATTTTATTTATATAAAAAATTGGATATAAAATCTTTTGTAAAAAATGTGGATAAGAATATTTTCTATTTATAAATTTGCGTACTCCCTTTTGGCGCCAGTGCCAATTTGTTAAAAATTTTTGTGAAAAATTTTGGCGCAACTCTTATACTCATTTGAAGTTAAAATTTTGACACACCTCTGAAGTTAAAATAATTCATTTTCGCAATAATTCATTTCCACCTCCTATATAACAATTATATCTTCTTACAAATTTATTTTTCTGATACTCAACCCTTCTTTTTTTTTCTTCTGCGAGTTTTTTTCTTTTCTTGTTGCAATTTTATTGTCTTCTTTTTTTTTTCTCTGATACTCATCTTTTCTTCTTCTAGTACTTTTCTTTTTTTTATTCCAGTTTCATTGTCTTTTCTCTTTTTTCTACTTCATTCTTGACAAAATATATTCTTCTGCTATTATGACATTTCTTTCTTTTTTATATCATCTTACAGTTTGAATCATGGTTTGTTTTTACATTTCACTGATTGATAGACTAATTTCGTCTCTTTGTCTCAGACGAAGACGCAGGTAATAATTAAACATATCCAAATACTATTTTCAATATATTTTTTTCTTTTTTGATTTGTAATTTATTTGGTTTATTTATCTGTTCACAGGAAGAGTCAATCTTTGAGCAACGTGCATCATATAGAAGAGTAACAGACAACATTACAACATATGTAAATTTCTATATCTTTATAATAATAAGATTATACTAATTATTTTTATAGTGGAAAATAAAAATTTGACTGGGTAAAAATCTGTAAATTTCTCTTTTTTTTTAAATACTAATATGATTATATTGATTGTGCTATAAAAAAAATTCAATACCATCAAATTTGTCTTAAATTGTTTTTAGATTAAATTTATAATTTTATTTACATACTGTACATAAAATTAATTGATATAAAACTTAATATTTATTATTTATAAATATAAAATCTAAAGGCATATATGTATGCGTTATGGTGGCTCAGTAGCCTGTCAAGCCACCCACATATCTGTTGGCTGCTATCGAACCATTTGAAACAATTAAAAAGCAGAGGACATAGAATATATAGGGGGGATATTAGGAGTTTGAGGTGTAATTTCTCCGACTGAAAATTAGTAGGAAAGTTTTAGTAGATTTATTTTTTAGTAGGAGATCAATCAAAAAATAATTAGTGATTGTTGATTTTTCTATTGAAAACTGTTTGGAGGAAATTAGTAAGAATTCATTTTTTCCTACTGAAATTTTCATCTTTCCTTCTATATCGGCAATCGTTGATAAATGAAAATGTTGTAGTAACTTTTAGCTACGATTATAACCATGACATTTTTCATAATACATTTAGTCACAGTTTTTCTTATGTTTCAATTGTTATGTTTCAATTGTTACATGGTTGACGTGGCAATTAGCAAATTTTGGCAGTTCACATTAGCATTCCAAATGGTGTGCCACGTCATATTTAACTAACAAGTGTACAATGTGAAATTGCACCTCAAAATACCTTTAATGGACTGTTAAATTTGTGAATGGAAGAACTAAATTGATTGGAAATAAATCTTTCATGGATCAAATTGATTCTAGTAACCTTTTAAGGACTAAATTGATAATGACCCAGTCTTTCAAGGACTAAAACAATAATTTATTCTTGCTAGCTATATTATATTATTATATATGAACACATTTACTCAGCGCATAAAGCTAATTAAGAGGGAAAATGTGATTTATATTTTCCCTTTAATTCTTTTATGTGTGCAACCAAAACTTTTTTTAAAGAATTATAGTTAATGGAAAGTGGTAAAATTATTAATTAATTTGAATTAGTGAACAAAAGAGCCCCAACATTACAAGGAACAGAATTGTCAAACGCAAAACTGAATATTTCAAAGTAAATATGCAATTACTAAACCGCAAGAAGAAAAGAACATGTGAAAAAGAGGAAGAAATAAGAAACACCGTCTGATTAGTCACTAAAATCAACGTCCCATATTTAAATGAGCTTACATTCACATATCAAAATATATTTATTGAGTAAATAATTGATTTGGTCCCTAAAGAAGTATAATTATCTCAATTTAATTTGAGATATTTGATCTTTTAGGCATCAAATTAAGATATTTCAATAACCAAATTTGTTTTAGCCACCAGTTTGTTCTGTCCAGGCCTCAATGATGTCATCATCTTCCATGTTCATGTCTTGTGGCGTTAGGTTCTTTCCAATCCTTGAATCATCAAAGGTGAATCTAACAGTCTCCATCACAAGGCCCTTCCTATCACAGTAATCCTCCATCAGAAACCCTAATTTCACATTTCTTCCCATCCTGTAGTACAAATCTTCCTCCTTTTGCTTCTGCACCTTTAGGGTTATTGGCTCTTCTCCTCTCTCCACACTGAAACAAACAAGACTTACTAGGGTTTATCCCAAGGAATTGTCCTCCATGAAACTGAAAGTTGATTTCTATTCGTCTTCTTCTTCTTCCTTTTTAACTCCCCACATTTTATACTCAACTCAATATACCCATACAGGGAGATGTATATATAAATCAAAAATACGAAAATCAAGAAAACTATAAGTACCTAATTAATAACATTTTCTCGAATTTCTGCATCAATACATCTATTTTGTGTTAATGATTTGGGATCTGACATCAATTATTTCTGCCTCTTACTTTTCATATGAGACTATTCCTCTTGTTTGATACATCCTCTCTCTCTCTCTCTCTCTCTCTCTCTCTCTCTCTCTCTATTTATCTTTTAATATATATATATATATAGGAGTGTCTGTTTGATTATCTGTGTCTGTTTGATTTTAGTGAATGTTGATTAATGATTTTGCTTCTTCCAAGTTATGAATATGCTCGATCGTTCTCTGCAAACAATATTAAATGCCAATCATTAATTAGTGATATACCGATATATATTATTGAAGCCAATTTTAAAAGGAAATTAATTAATATTAAATGCCAAGTTCGAAGGACAAAACATTCAGTCTGCAAATACATGAATACTACGAACGTATACATATATATATATATATATAATGCCTTTCTGATTTTCGGCACAATATTAATAGTATTTCTTCAATCTATATAATAGATTAAAATAATTTCACTTTACGATATTAATTACCGGTTATTAAATTATGTATAATACAATAAAATAAATTTAAAATAAATAAATTTAATGAATAAATTAGGTCAATTATTAAATTTGATAAATTAATTACATCACATTAAATAAATTTGAGAAAATTAGGATAAATTGCTATATAATTACTATAATTACTGTATAATTGATATATAATTGCTATATAATCACATTAAATGCATTTGAACAAATGATTATAGAAATAAATATATAGAGAAGCTAGAACGATTCTGAGTGTTTGGAACTCGATCTGAAGTTGAAACAATTATGTGTTTGGAGAGTTTATATCAGTTGTCTCCTTGCCGATTTGAAGCTTGATCACAAGTTAATACAATGCGTTTCGAGCTTCAGGAATGATCGAATGTTGAGTGTCATGTGTCGAACTGAGAAGCAACAATGGAGAAATGATCGGATGACTCATGTATCAATTTCAAAGTAGATTTCCTGCCACCGACTACAGAGAAGCCGCTCACATTTGTCTCTGTTCTATTTTCACTCAAACTCAGCATAATCTTCTTGGTCATGACAATCATAAAAGTTCACGGAAGCACCTTCTCAACAGCCGCCATGCAAGTTACTGCTTGCCTTTTTTGAGAAACAGTTTGAATTCGAGTTTGTTTCCATTATCATGAGAGGGGGCGAACACCAAAAAAAAACCTTTCGTTTCTCTTAATGTAAGCGTTAGAGCAATTCATTGATTGCTTGTCAACTAACTTTTGCTTCTTTTGATGTAGACATTCAGTCAAGTTCCAGCCTTTGAAGATAAAGATCTAAAGCTATTTGGTAAGTACTAAGTATACATCTCCAACAAACACACTTAGAGATCGTTAAACTAGCATTTGTAAAATTACTTATCAAAATCATTTCAATACACAGAATCAAGAGCAATCACGAATATATCGCCCATGAGTATGCTAAAAAAGGGATCCGACTGATAAGCTGAGAGTCCAAGAATAAGGCGATTATAGGAGAAAGATAAACTCCTCAGAGTCCAAGTTTTTATTTTGATTTCTTTCTAAAATAGTTTTTAATTTAATAAAAATCAAAGTTTGATATATAAATCTTTAAATTATAATCTCTTGACTGAAAAAAGAGATGAAAATCAAATTTCTTGAGAGACGAAATCTGAGGCCTAGAGATTTAGTCCAAAAATAGCAACAACTTTCAGTGTTTTTCTTCTGTGGATCTAATTAAAACAAAAAAGAAGCATTCAAAAATAAAGATAAAATCAATATTCAATCAATCACTGATCTGTACAACAAATAATCTATAACAAATAATCTACAAATTAACAAATTAATTAATTTATCTATTTTATTCATTTAAATTTATTCTATTAAATAAATAAATCAATTCAAATCAAAGTTTGAGTAAGTAAAATAGATTTGATTATAAAACTGATAAATCAGTTCAAAATATTTAGTTATTTATATTTAAAAAGTATATGTGATTAACTCATAAGTTTCATATAAATCAATTATAATAATTATTATTATTATAAGTTATAAAAGTTTTTAAAATTGTAATTTATCCATAAATTACACAAGTCATAATACTAGTTTTTTATATATTCGAGTCCAATTGCTACTCATTAATTAATGGAAGTTCATCATTTTACTCCTTGATATATGTACTTCAGGCTTTTAGCTCGTACACATTGTAAATATAAAAAATATAAATATAAATTTACAAATTCAATTAAATTTAGCTTGAATAATTATATCAATGTTTTAAGAATTATTCTAGCCATCAAATTGATAAAGACACCATTTTAAATTTTACTAGTTCAACTGTAGTGCTGATAATAATTATATATATATATATAATAAGAGTTAATATTTATTTTTAATATTACATATATTTATATTAAAAATTGAAACACAGTTTTTTAAATATAAAAAATAATTTTTATTTTCAAAATTACAATTCATTAGTATACTTTCTTCACTTACATTCGCAATGCAGCCTTGGGAAGGACACCACTTTTGTCTTTCTTTCAATCCACATATGACAAATGAGTATGACAGATCACCTTTTTCTTTGATTTTCTAGCTGGAAACACGGGGAACATATTTGTTTGATTTGTGAAAATATTTTTTTTTTATTTTTATTTTTTATTTTTTAAAATATATTTCTTAAAACATGAAAAATATCTTTTTGATGTTTTCAGATTTAGACTTATTTTAAAAAATATTTTCAATAAAATATTTTTATTTAACTCAACCAAACGCATTTTTAAGTCCATTTTTTATTTTTATCGAATGACAGATGACATTTTTCTTTGGTTTTCATGAGCTAGCACTTAACCTTTGGTTCATTGTTTTGTTACCATTTCATGTTTTCTTATGATTTTTTTAATTTAATATTCTGATTAAATGGTAAAGAATGTAGTAATATTTTGTTCTTATCTTATATTAAGGGCTTGTAATTCCTTGTTTTTAATTTTTTAAAAAGTGTTATAACAAAGAAGCAATTTTGCTTTGTTCATAATTTTTAGCAGCATTTTCAAAAATATTTTAATCATTAAACAAGAGTTTTTTTTAATGAAGATATTTTGATCTAATTCAAATAAATTTTCTTTTCATTATAATTGATCGAAAATAATTTTTTCTTGATTTCCCATTAAAAAACAGATAAATTGAAGTTTTAAAATTTTCATTTACTTAAATATCAATGGAAAAATAACATTTTTTTAGCTTAAAAATTAAATATTTTCACACTCTCGTCAACATAAACAACTTCTCTAGCACAATTACTTGGTGACTTACAACTTATATAACTTGCACAGGGATTCAAAATATTTGGAGGGTGGTGAATATATAGTGCCTCGATGTAAATTTGTATATTTAGTTCTTTTTCAAAAATATTTTTGTTAAACTTTCAGTTGATTGAAAACTATCTTGGTTAACTAAAACTTGAAACTTGAGAAACATACGAACTATCTTTTTAGTTAAATTATAAATACATTTTTACTTTTGATGATTTAAGCTTAATTCGTATGTTAAAATTAATTTTTAATAATTTGAAAATATTGGCAATATAATAATTTTTCTTATATTATTGAGAAAATTAGAGTAACTTAGCTAATCCAACCTAAATCAATTTGCTCAAACTACGGGTTGGTTTGGTTTGTTTAAGTCATAAAATTTTTAAAATACATTCAAACCCAACCTACTATCATTTAATTTTGGTTCAAGTTTAACCCACGAACACCCTAATGGCAAGTTGATATACGGAGGCATAAAACTACATACCGTCGGGTAGTGGGAAGAGAAATAAGGAATTTACAGAAAAGAATCATTTCCTGATGCAATGGGTGATGTACCTAATTCATGGGGAAACATAGAACATGTCCACGTATGTCCACATGGTTAGAGTCCCAACTAAGTGAACTGTTGGAAAGGGAGGAAGAAAAACTTAATTTTCCTTAAACCCAAACTCTTACTTATCTAATTTGGAGGTACCATTGAGAAAAAGCTTGTATTTATACTTGCTTAACCTACACATTAAACTCTCACTCCAAACCCTCCTGCAAGAAGGTTCCAAGCATTCAAGATATCATGACACTGAAAACAAATAATGTTTGTGTGTATGAAAAAGAATTGATACATTTTTTATTCCAATTAATGTAATTAATTCTCTGTTTATTTTTGTTTATGCATAGGCTTGCCAAGATTGAAACAGAACCGTTGCATTTCTATGACAGTTCAAAGGTTGGTTTAATAATTCAAACATATGAGGGACTGAACTAGGGATTTTACTTCTGAAAATTTTATGGTATGTTTTAACATGATAATGAGAATATCCACCAAATGTTGCTACAACTGACGCCCTTCATGTTTCCCAGAAATTCTTCAAAGTTAGAGGTCCAAATTTGTTGACAAAACGAGGCATGGTGAAATAACATGTGAAATTGGGATATTACAAATGGAATTAAAACACATAATCTTATTGATAGTAATTAAGTTAATGAGAAAGGTTGTATGCCAATTTCAAACTTATTTGAAGTTCACTGAGTTACATTTCCATTTTGTACAAAAAATATAGGAAAGAAGAAGAATATCTGAATAAGCAAGAAAAGTTAATTTCTCGGGTTGTCACCTAAAAACACATTTTCATGGCACATTTTAGCTAGTTAATCATTATATTTTAGAAGTTATAAAGATGAAGTCGCTGGTGTTATAAGAAGTTTCTACGTTGTTCTTTTTCTGGCATAAAACTTTCATTTCTTTGATTGATTCTATATCCCATATAGAAAGATAAATAAATTTGTTAAAAACTCTAAATAATATCATTGTGCACCTTAAATCTGACTTGATAAAGTTAATTAGTCATGAAAGATCATATGAAAACTAGAATTCCTTGTTGCAAAATTTGCTTGCTTGACTTCAAGATAGAAGAATTTGAGAATCTTAGTCAAAATAAAAATTGGCTAATGATAAACAATTAAAGGTAAGTCTACATATAGAGAGATCGACTTCTCAATAAGTCCATCAAGCTTAACAAATTTTCAAACAATTATCTTACAAGGACTAGCAAACTCTAATTTAAGGTTACTAGAGCCCAAACGAAGGATTTAAATTTGAACTTTAATTAGAGCCAAAATTATGTGATAAAAGAAATTTTCTTAGAGAGATCTAAAATCTTAGGTTTTGGGCGATTTGATTAAGTTGATACTTGGTCACCAGCTCATGTTCGAATAGTGGTTGCGATTGTGAGTCATCTTGTCTAGCTAGTTGCTCCTCTAAAGTGGGTGGAAGTGTGTAATACCCCATAGTTTAGTCTTTTTTTTTTTTTTGAATGAAGGTAATGTTGAAATTTTCTTTCTAAGGTTGACTGCAAGCTAACAACCAATCAACCGTTGCCTCTTTGGTAAGACTCTTATTTTTAGAGTAGTCAATCAATTATTAGCTACCCTTCCAATCAACCATTGACCCTGTAGAAGGTGAGTTTGGAACTTCTTTAGGGAGCCTTTATGTATAGCTATCTTGATAGTTGACACATTTACCCTCATCTCTTCTCTAATTATGCAAGCCCTTTCTCCTCTTTTCTCCTTCTCCAATGTGAGGCTTGCTTCCTAGGCAGAAGAGATATGTTTCCTCCACCATGCCACCTCTCTCCAGTCAATTGCCTCCAACAACCTCTTGGCCACCATTCTTTCTTACCCTTAGGAGTTTGCCTTCATCAAGTACGATAGGCTATAACTGACTATGGTTTCTTAGCCTATAAAACCTGAGCTTTGAAAATCACTAAATTCAAACCATAGTTTTTTTGTTTTTACCACTTGTGAAATATTGAATTCAAGCCCCGCCCCCATTGAGGAATTCAAAATTGATTTTTGGACATTAATTTAATGGGCAACAATTAATTTCTTTTAATTCTATACAATTAAAAATGATAAGCCATTACTATTTGTCTAGCACTTACATTAATGGTTAAGTTTGCTCATACAAAAAATATCTTAATTGAAACTGTGTAGATATACTTCCTTTGACGTTAGTTCATTGATCTGTAAGCAAAGAATTGTTGACATTTAATTTTTTTCTTAGAAATTCACTTTTATGTAAACAACTATGCTGAAAATTCCTATTGTGACAAGATATATAGAGTTATGACTTACATAACGTGCAGGGATTAATGACATCTAGAGAGAGATGAATAGGTGTTTAAATTTGTAAAAATATTTTAGTGGACTAGAAACTGTTTTAGTCACTTGAAACTTGAGAAAATTATGAAATGTCTACTAGAAATTAGTTCAGTGGACTGAAACTTACCCAAAATGTTAAACAAATTTTAAGTCAAGAAACTAAAGTGGTTTGTTCTTTAATTTCCAAATGCTAATAAAAATTCTTCACTTGAATGTTTACAAGAATGGGGAAGGAAAATAGAGGAAGATGACAAACCAAAACACCCAAAAATTTCAAGAAAAATTGACCTAAAACATACCCAATTAGCAAGAGCAAAAAAGGAGAAGAAACCTTCAAAATTTTTACTCTTTATCCAATGTGGTGGTCAACCGAAATTGGGCCAGGGTAGCTTGCCGAAAGAGAGGAGATGAAAGAAAACAAGTGGTTGAATGAAAATCAGAGGAGAAATGGAATGAGAGATAGAGAAGAAATAAGGAAAAGAGTTAGTGCAGGAGAAAGAGAATTCTAGGAAGTGTCAAGAATGATAGAGTAGAAAAAGACAAAGAAAGAGAGAAAAAGCAAAAACAAAAGAAATTGAGATATTTTGAATCAAAAGAATATAATAAGATATGAGATTTCAAACTGGTAAATATTTAATTTCAAAAAATTTTCAAATCAAAACCACCAGTTCCAAATAATTTTAGATTTATTATTTAGCATCATTTTCATGATTTTCATTGATTTAACTTCAAAATTGAAAATTCATTTATTTTTTTTTTGAAATAAATATAACTAGAGGGTCCAATAGAATTATTAAATTACAAACACACACATACACGTGTACACGTGCGCATGCGCGCGCGGAGGCACACACACACACAGATGTAAAGGAAAGGTTGTAACTAATGTGAATTTCTTAGCGTATATAAAACTTTAGCTTTGAAATCCACTAAATTCAAACCATGGTTATATGTTATTACCACTTGTGAAAAAAGGTTGTAACTGATGAGGGTTTCTTAGCCCATATAAAACTTTAGCTTTGAAATCCGCTGAATTTATACTATAGTTTTATGTTATTACCACTTGTGAAATATTGAAGTCAATCCCCCCTAATGAATTTAAAATTTAATTTTGGTGGCAACAACTAATTTCTTTTAATTTTTACATTTACATATGAACATTCATTATTAGTTGTCTAGCACTTAATTTATTGGTTGTGTTTGCTTATAGGAAAAATCCTAGAGGTGGCGTTGTATATGTGTAACAACATAAACAGTTGTTCATTGGTTTGTAAGCAAAGGGTAGCTCACTTTTTTCCCCCTAAAAATTCACTTCGTTGATTCTCTTCAACATAAATAACTATGCTAAAAAATCATCTCATGACAAGTATATACCATTAGAACACTCAACTTGTAAGACTTGTTGGGAGGTGTTTAAATGTGTTAAACTATTTCAATTGACTGGAAACTATTTCAGTCAACTGAAACTTGAAAAACTTATGAAATATCTTTGAAGTCAACTGAAAATTTTTAAGTTGACTATATTGTTGCGAAATTCGCTTACTTGATTTCAAGATAGAAGAATTTGAATTTGAATCTCAATCAATTAAAATAAGCTATGGATAAACAATTAATATTAAGTCTATAGAGAGTTCAATTTATTAGGAGGTCAATTGAGTTTTGTATAAACATTTTTAACAATTATCTTACGAGACCAAAATACTTTGACTCATAGTTACTGTTAGAATTTTTAGTGGGCCATTTTTATAATTTTTTATTTTGATATTGTAAAGTAAGTAATATATATATATATATATATATCCAAAAAGCCTTAGGCTTTTTGGATTTCACTACACACTTTTAAAGTTTATTTTCTCTTCTTATTGTCCGATATGGGACTGCTTTTTTTTTTTTATCTTCCAACACTCCTCCTCAAGTCCAACCGGACTGATCTGGGCTGGATCCGGTTGAGACTTGATTTGTCATCTTAGTTTTTTTTTTTAAACTTAGTTTGGGCTTATACTTTAGCCTCAAAGGTCCAACTTTTTTTTTAGTCCCTAAACTTGAGTCTCATAGACCTTAATCTTGAACACTTTTGTTTTTTGGAGGTGTAGTGTTGGGCTGCAAATCTTTTAGATCAGGAATGGGTTGATAGGCTATGTGGGCTCTGATACGATGTTAGAATTTTTAGTGGGCTATTTTTATAATTTTTATTTTAATATTGTAAAGTAAGTAATATATCTAAAAGGCCTAAGGCATTTTGGATTTCACTACCTCACACTTTTAAAGTTTCTTTTCTCTTCTTACTTGTCCGATGTTGGACTTCTTTTTTTATCTTCCAACAGTTACTACAGTCCAAGACTGAGGATTCAAATTTGAACTATCATTAGAACCAAAATTAAGTGGGAAAAGAAAGTCTCTTATAGATATTTGATCTCTTTGGTAATTTTGAGTAACTTGAATAAGTTGATCTAGGTTGCCACCTCATGGTTGAACATTGGTTGGAGTAGTAATTCATCTTGCCTAGCTAGTTGGTTCTCTAAAGTGGGTGGAAGTGCATATGAATCTTGAAAGGTTTATGAAAGAGAGATTGAAGAAGAGTTTTAATGATATGTACATTGCCAATGTTAGTTCATTAGGTTGTATGGAAAGGGTTGTTAGATCTTATGGTTTCTTATGAATGTATTGTTTTTTTCACTAAATTTAATAATTTAATATTCTAAATGAATGTAAAAATAAAATAAGGGGAGAAAAAGTAAATTTAACACAATTGAAAAAAATATGTTTTAAACTTATGCAAATGTCTTGTAATATTTTTTTAAAGAAAAAAATTAAGTAGTGTTACAATGAAGAAGTAATTTTGTGTTTGTTCAAACTTTTTTACCAAAAATTTCAAAAATATTTAATCATTACATTAATGTTTTACTTGTGACAAGATTTATAAAATTTAAACATTCAAGTTCTACAACTTGCAAGGATTGATGATATCTAGAGGAAGATAGATGAATAGGTTTATAAATTTGTAAATTTAAATCATTTCCAAAAAGTATTTTTGCCAAACTTTCAATTAACTGGAAACTTTTTAGTTAATAAAATATTGACACTTGAGAAACTTATGAAATATCTTTTCAATTAACTAGAAATAATTTCAATTTACATACAATAATTTATCTTGGTTCTAAAAACTTGTCTTACATCTAGCCCCCTTGACTCTCAAAGAAATTTCTTCAAGTATTATCCAGCCAAACTTAAAATATAAGAGGCTTCCAAGCTCACCTCAAACTTCTACAAGAGACTTAAGTCTTCCTTCCATCAAGCTTATTAACTTCTCATGTGCCATTGGTTAGTCTGGACTTCACAATAGTCATGAGAACTATGACCATTAATATCTATTATTGGGCTAAGAGTTGTAGCCATCTGTTGAAGGATTTAAAACATTTCATATAACTAGTTAACATGACAATGTGCTTGAGAAGAAAGATAAGAAAGAACACATGACACATACAATATTTAGTCCATTGTTCAAGTGAGTTTGTGTCTATCTTTATCCTCAAATGATACTTTCTCCTCAAATGATACTTACATGAATGTTAATTTTTCATACGAAAGGATTCAATTCACGTTTTGTATAATCTTAATTATTGTATCATGATTCTATTTTCCAACTTGTTAGCAAATCATAAATGCCTCTTGTTTTGTATTTCTTGCAGTTGCCATAGTTGGAATTTAAAAGTATAAGCTCTTTCACCACTTGAAATCCATAAAATACTTAGGTCTTAATATGTTCTGCCATTATTAATTATCCGAAGAAAATAGTTATGTCATAATACCCACAAATAGTCTCAACTTTCATTAATTGTTTATACACTTATAGTGCTGACACTAAATTTGCCAAATTTATGATTAAACTTTTTTAGAACTCTACCTTTAATCGACTGAAAGATCCTATATATTTAGATCAACCCTCTTTGGCTTATATTGTCTATGTTTGTAATTTTTGTTTGGGAAAGGGAGAAAAATCAATAAAGCTACAAAAAGGAAAGACAAATATCAAGATATTATTATCCAAAAAAAAAGCATGATGGTTATGTCTGTGTAAAAATAAAAAATTAGATGCACATTGCTTTCATTCTAATGTAATTAATTATTCTGTATTTATTTCTATTTCAAGTGACTATTGTAAGTCATAAAAAATGGTCCAAATCTTTTTTTTTCATTTCTAGTCCTAAATTGATGAACTAATTGTGTATATTTATGTAGAATTGCAAGCATTAACAACATCTAAGTGAATGAAGAGAGGGATAAAAAAAATTAATATTTAACAATGAATCCCACATTTCATAATTAATTATACCAACAATCCAACAATTAAAAAAAGATCCATGTGTAACCATCGAGCTTGTAGCCCAAGTAATATGAGGTTGGGTATTGTATGGTTAGGGCCCAGGATTCAAGCCCCCTTGTTATCTAGATAAAAAAGAAAAATGATGCATGTGTAATTATTTGATTTTAAATACATTCCTCCAATCATAGAACATGATGCGAACTCGTCAAGTATACTGGTTGTTCAAGTAGTAAAGAGTAAGTAAAATCTCATAGGGATTGAGATGTTAATTACTCGAGAAGTTAAAATAAAATATTATCTAAATGGTCTTTTGAATTGAAAGGAATTTATGATACACTAAACACGATTTAAAAACAATAAAAGAAAACGAAATTACAAATTTAAATACGATGTTAACTGAGCTAATTCAATTAATTAAAACCTAGGATTGTTAATGACTTTAGCTCTTCCTAGGCTTAATCCTCCCTCTCACACTTGCACTTGTCGGCACTACAAACTAGTCTAGGGCACTATGGTTCTTAGAAGAATTTTCCCAAATTACATCTAAGGCTAACTTGAATTGGCATAATTCCTATGTGATTATGTGAGGTTAATATACATATACCTATGTTATTAATGTATCTCTCCCTTCAACTCTTAAGGTTCAAGAACTTATACTACTAAGCCCTTAGTCTAAAATTATACCTCCATTTTCAGAGTTCAACAAAAACCACAAATCAATCCAATAATCGGTCACAAAATTGGAAAGCATGATAAATAAGTTGAATAAACTTGTATTAGCAACCAACAATCACTACAAGAAAAACATAAAATAGCTATGAATATTAGTGACAGAATTCTTCCACCTCAAATTTTGTAGTTAATCCACTGCAAATTTTATCCCTGATTTGAAATTTCATTGCAAATTTCTTCTCAAATCACTTGTCATCGAAGTTTCATAGACGAATTTGTTTCTGTCACTGATCTATCACCAACAGAATTCCATTAAATTAGCGATGAATTTTTTCTGTAACTGATTGTTTTCTTTCTTGTAGTGAATTATAAGAGTTCAAGGAAGAATCAATTTCTAGTATAAGCTAAAGTTCATAACAACCCTAGAGATGGAGTTTAGCTACTCATATCAGTAAAAACATAAATCACAGTGTAAAACAAAGAGTTCATGATTGAAATAGAAAGAAAAGTGGAAGAACTCCAAAACCCAAGTAGGTAGGCTTCTTTCTTGCCAAAACAGCCTCATCTTTTGTTCCTCAACTTTTCCTCTAACAAGAACTAACCTAAAATTCATTTCTAGCTCTATTTATATAAGATGGCACACGTGATAGTAAAAGAAAGATATCGCTACAACAATGGGTTCCATCGCTACAGCAATAACTTCTATAAAGCATCTCTTGAAAAATATGATCTTTCGATGTAGTGACAGAATTTAGAGAGCATTACCAAAATTTAGGTTCCGTTGCTATTACCTAAGCAATGGAATGCTAAAAGTTACTCCAACTCTTGGTTTCTTCTTCTGACTTATGATTTCCAAAGTTCTTAATCTTTAAATTTTTCTTCATTTAGATTATAAGACGCTCACTCTGATTACCTTAAAAGAGAAAGGATGACTCCCTAGGGATAGAACTTCATAGTCTTGTTATGGCGATCCATGATGATGTGGTAAGAAGCCAACCAAGCAATACCTAGAATAACATCAAAGTCTGCATATCTAGAACCATAAGATTCACCATAGATTCCCTACCAGACACAAATACTTCACAAGAATGGTACACGTATTCAACCAGCATAGATTCTCCCATAGAAGTTGCAACCAAAACAGAATCAAGTTTGTCTGGAACATCAACAAAATATTTAGCAAAGAGAGGCAATACATATGAATGTGTAGATCCAGAGTCAAACAGTACATGGGCTTTATGCGAGTAGTGATATCATGAGAATGTAGACCCATTTGAGGTAAATATAATGTTTGCAAAATCTCAGATAAGCTTGTTTTACTTTGGGTGTGAACTGTAATTGTTGTGAATGTTGTACTTGACCTCGGTTATGATTGGTATGAATGTTAGGAATGATATGAAATGCCTGATGAGGTATGGGTATCAGGAGTGCCATTGTGGTGCAGATCCAACCAAGCGTGTTATAATCCATGAGGTCTGTGGATTTGGAGATAGAGTAAAGAGTATCTCGATTTAATTATCTTGTTACGGCTCGTAGGGCCATGAATGTGTTTGTATACCCACCTATACATATGAATGGGCTCATATGGGATTAGAGATAGGGTAAAGAGTAGCCAAAATTCATGCATGCTGGCAGATGTTGATGCTTCTTACATGATTTGTTTCGCATGTGTTTTTGCAGTGTTACCTACTGATTAGGTTTTCCAAACTCACACTTTCTGTAGTTAACATTTTCAGGCCTTGCAGTTGGATTTAGAAAGAATCCATTAGAAGATAAGACATTTGGTACTTTTGGTACTTTACTGAGTTTTGGTCTAGAATACTCTATAGTTATATAGATCACCTAGGTATTAGGGTTGGTTGTGATAAGTCTTAAAAAGTCATCAAATTATGCTATTATAAATGGGATTTTCTTCTTCTCTAAGCCTTGTTTTGCTATCCTTGTGCACTGTTATTTTGGTTTTCATTTAGTTTCTTTGTGCTTTATAATTTTCTTATTTTCTTGTTTTATTTCTCCTTTTCTTACCTTTTTAATTTATTTTAGTTGTTTATCTTTTGTAGGTATAATTTTGGGGAGAAAATAAGAAAAGAATGAAAACTCTAGTAGCTTGGCGCTTAGGCACCAGGAATTTGAACATGAAGAAGCCTCTGCCCAATTGGCACCTAGGCACTAGACGTGGCGCTCGGATGCCCAACCCATGCATTTTCTGTTGGACTTGGCACTCAAGCGCCAGTACCCGCGCCCAGGCGCCAAGTCACAAAACTGACAGTTTAAAAGCTTCTTTTAGGGCTTTTTGACCTAACTTTGGATTGGGAGATTTTGGAGCTTAGAGACAGCAAAAGGAAGCAACTTGTGAAGCTAGTTAGGGGGGAGAAGGCTTTCCCTCTTGGGATTGTTCTTCCTTCCCCCATTTCTTCTCTTTTCTCTTCATTTTCTTCTAGTTTAATGTTGTAATTTGTTCTCTATGTTAGTTGTAGATAGTTATAACTCAAGGGTTGTTGTAAATCCTATTTTAGATTAGGTTTTGTGTAATTTCTTAAACTCTTGTAACTATTGATTGGTTAATACATATTTATTTATTCCAATCTTAATGCTTTCTTTTAATTTGGCCAATTATTGGGATGATATGATATTTCTATTGAACTTGGGAAAGGGAGGTAAAATCTAAACCTAAGAAATTAGTAGTATGAGTTCTTGAACCTTAAAAGAGAGGGGATTGATTAGCTAATGTCATAGGAATATAGATATTAGCCTCATATAATCAAATTAGGGTTTGTTAATTAATTTAACTTGATTTTCACATAAGGAATTATGAGGAATTAGGTTTATCTTAGTTGAGGTTTGGAAAATCCTTCTAAGAATATTTGTGCCCTAGACTAGCATGTACAATTGATAAAAGCAAGAGTGAAAGAATGATAATAGAACATATGAGAAATGAAAGGTTTGGTGGTTGATGTAAGTTGATTTCTTATGAAGTTTTATTATTGAATGATTCTTTTCAATTGCATTTCGTATTTTATTGGAGTGGATTTTACCGATTTGAGTTGCTCTAAAAATGCTTGATCACAACTTTTATAAGTTTAGGATTTTTATCTATGCTAGGGATAGCTAGATATTAACTTTGCCAGTTGTAACTTCCACTATAAATTGGATTAATCTAGGGATAGTTAATCTTATTTATATGATTTTTATGAGTTCCTATACTTAAATGATTGGATTAAGAAATTATACAATTATTTGGGTTAGGTAGGTTTATTTCACCAAGGGATTGAGTTCAAACAATTTTGAGAACTTAACCAATATCAAAAGGATTTGTAATTGGATTAAATCATTCTTTAGCAACTCAAACATTAATTTGTCTATGAATTAGTCAGATTAAAAGTCAAGTGAAGTCAATCCCATCAACCCTAGGTTCTTGTCGCTAGGAGTAGTTTAGTCTTAGGTTTTAGTTAGTAGTTTTAGTTTATTTTGTTAGCTTTAGATTTATATTTCTGTTTAATGATTCATCTAGATAGCATTTAACTTTAGCTTCGCAGGTACTTGACACCTCAATCCTTGTGGAAACGATACTCTACTCACTTTGTATTACTTGTACGATTGGTACGCTTGCCAAGTCATCAACAGGTTGTCAAGTTATTGTAAGATGTATATATATATATATATTGTTGAAAAACCACTCGTTTATATCACTAAATAATTTTCAAGAAAATTCATTTCATTTTCTTATCTACTTGTATGATTTGTTTCGTATTTATTTGTGAACAAGTCAAGCTTATAGATCTTGGGGGAGGCTTATTTGTAGATTCTATGCTAGTCACGTGCCCAGGTTTTAGGGCATGACACCTATCCTGAACTGATGATCCTTCTTCCCCAACTCTTCTCTTCTTCCTTAAAGAGGTGTTCTCTTCCACTTCCCAAATCTTGGTTCACACCTCTACGATTGCTGAATTGCCTAGAGTTGAATCCATGACAACTTGCAATATAGCGATCTCCTCAAGTCATTTTCACTCATGTAGCCTTGCTTTTAGTTGCCTAATTAATTGTTCGACTCTAATTAACACTAATTATCTTATTAACTACACAAGTATAAAACATAACACTAATCTTAACAGAAACAATAACACAGAACAAAGATACAACAGATAGAACATAATGCAACAAGTCACAATTTCCTTAGAGTTGTGCCTATCGTCATCCTTCCTAAGTTCATTTCCAGTTGAGTTCCACCATTAGGTTGTCAAACTAATATTTCCAAAGAGATATCCTAGAATTAGAATACATATTGATTAGAATCAAGAAGATCTTTAATAATGTCTAACCATATGTAATCGCACAAATGTATACTGACATATCATTTTCGTCCTAACTTACTACACATTTATAGCAATTGTGTTCACACACATATAGAACTCATATCCAAACCAGTCTAATCAATACAGCCCATACGTCAACTCCCACTAGACTTGATTACATCACGTCCAGCCCAAATAGTCAATTCCTTATCCTATGAGATCAATCACTTTAAACTATGTCATTGAAGACCATCTTCATGACAAGTCTGCTTTGGCTCAAGACTTCTTAGCAATTATCCTGACAAGTGGCCATGGGTATACTTCCTTCTATTAGGAGTGGTGAATCCTCTAATTTACTACTCAAATATCTTCGAATACTTCACATTGTGCCTAATCACCACCCTAAGAGTGACCTATGGTAGGTAACAAGGAATGAAGTCAAAACCGATGATCCATATCTAAAATAACTTGTGTTCCTCAAATCTAATGATACTTACATTGTTAGCTGCTATGAGACCTATCACTGATATTTGAATAGGTATCTTGTGATGTCTCATACAAATCATCTAATGTACTTGTTACCTTAACAAACATTCACATGTTTACTCAAAACATCTCATGCTTACAGCTTATAAGGACATCTGCTTGATCAAATTAAGAAGCATAACATGTGCTAGTCAATTTAAATCATGATGTCCAGTCTCAGGTGATCCTATGACTAGGGATAGTTTAGATACATATATAATTACACATGATAGGAATCTCATATTATGATCGTCATCATAATTTCCTTCATATTATATTTTGTGTCATGGACTTCATTACTTATATTATGATCTAATCTTGAGTTTATGAATATGAACATAAATAATTAAGAAAATCTCTTGGAATTAATAACTGAGTTTGTATATCTAATGCTAAAGATGATTGCCTTTGGAGCACATTTCTAACACTAGTCATGATTTTAGCACCACCATATCTCTAGTAATTGAGGTTTTAACTAAAGCGCGCAAAGGGCTACAATGTTATTATAGCATGTAATATCTCAAATTTTAAAATGGTGCGATGGATCTTTAAAATTAAAAAGAAAATTTTTGAGGAATTAAAATTCTAAAGTGTGGATATATTAAGGATTAATTTTCAATAAGAAATAAAATAGTAATAGATTTCTAAGGACTTGTTTGAAAATTTCTTAATTTAGGTAGGAGAATTAAATAAATAGGAAAGGTGAAGCAAGGGAATGGTAAAAGATTGATTTTAAAATTTAAGGTAAAGTTTGGAATTTTTATAAAATTGTGAAGGACCCAAGTAAATTGCACTTGAGAGGAAAGGAAATTTGGATAATTATAGCAAAGAAGTTTTAAGTGCTTGTGGAAAATAAGGACTACGTTGCACCTTCTTTTTCCTCCAGAACAAAAATAAAGATTCTAGAATAGAAAAAGAAAAGCTCAGACCAATTTCAAAAAATTTCAAGTTCTGTCACTCTCTTGCTTGGACTCGTCATCTTTGCAAATGGGTTTTCTAGCCAAGCTTATGGTTGCATGTGGAAATTTTCGGTGTGGTGTGGCCTCCTAAATAGGTTCTCAGTGATGGAGCATGTGGAGCTTCAGGTAAGTACAAAATAGAGCTGTTTATTGAAAATTCTTCTCTCATTGCGTGCGTCCATGTGATTAATTGGAAAAAAACAAAATCTCCTTCCCTTCAACTAAAATTTTGGCCTAAAATAAGTGATTCATGGATGAGGTTGTAGCTGGAAGAGATAAGAACAAGGTAAAGAAAGGAGGAAAATAGAGGTTGAAGCCGAGTGTAGAAAGCAGAGTGAAAGGGCGTCGAGTAAGTTGGAAATTTCTAATGCTGTGATAAATCTATTCTTTTTCGTCTTGAACTTGTGTGTGCTGAGGTTTGATCATTATAATTGAGGTTTGAATGAGTTTCAATGGAAACTTGTAGGGATTAAAATTAGACTATAACTCAATGATCTCAGGTTAGACAAAAAACACTAAAGAAAAGCAAGTGGGAAAAACTGTAGGTTTAATAGTAATTAATGGGATTTTTCTGCTACAATTTTCTGATGTTTCTGTCATATTGTAGGCATACACCTTAGTTTAATTGTATGAGGACTAAATATTTGATTTGAATGGTGATTCTTTGCTGTTTGAGCTTGGACCAAGAGTAAATTAATAGAATTCTGCATAAAACTTTATGTAAGCCGAGAGAGAGTTTGAGTTGATTAATTATAAGAAAATGTGATTAAATTATGTCTTAGAATAAAATGTTGGTACTTTTATTCTGTAATTAGAATTGCTTGGTGTGTGATGACCGAGACTAAACTTATGAAAACAATAGAGGGGATTTAATTAGCTAAACCTCAAGAAAAAACAAAATCTGATTTTAGTGCAGAGACCAATTTGGACAGTTGCACATTTTAGACCTTTTCAGGAAACAAATGACCTTGTTTTCATCCGAAATTTTATAGGACTTAGCTAAGATATGAAACTTATGATCTGAAAATTTTTATTATTTTTGGATATGGTTAGGCTGGTCTGTCAAGCATAAAACAGTACCTATATCAGAATTGGGCAGTTCTAACAAAGGGTTACTAACGAGATCTGTAGAGGGATCAAATGAGAGAGTTTTAATCTAAAATTTTTACTATAGCATATTAACATAAAAAGAAAGTTCTATACCAAGTTTCGTGAATTTTGGAGCTACAAATCAATTCCAGAAATTTTGTAAAGTTTGGGCTTTGAAATTAGCAGAAAAACTGAAAAATGTTGGATGTTTGGTGACCTAAATTTTAAAATAGTGTTGTTTCCTTCTTGACTTATTTTTTAGGCCTCCTACGAGTTCTTTGGTACCTTCCTTCGGTTTAGAGTGTAGAAACCTTACTGAGATCCGAGGTGAGTGGATTCATATTTCCTATGGGTATGAAATTTTTTCTTTAATTGATTATCTTTATTTTATTTTATTTGTTTATTTTTCATATGTTGCATACATTGGATTGACAAAATGAATTAGGTTCTGATGTGAGCATAAGCTCACTCTCGTGCCAATCATGTATTCTAGTGAGATATGACATAGCACCACTATTCCAGACTGGGTTTCTCCCTACGGACTTTCATCACAACTCAAAAAAGAACTTCTTAACTTAAATCATGTCACAAACATTTCATATGATGTTAATAGCCTATGGTCCTTAGTCCAAACCAACTTCTTTAAGGAAGCGCATCGCCAAGCCCCGTGACTTGTTGGATCCGTTTGGCCTGTGCTCTTGTAATTTGGTTCAATTGGCACATGCCAGTCATCAAAGCTCAACAACACGCTCACCCCCAACGTTTAAAATGCCATCATCTTCAAACTCATATAAGGGGTCCAGCAACGCGTGGGGATTTGATGCTGATCAATATATTGCTTTTCACTTTCAGCAACGGTTTTTACCGTTGCTGAAAGTTTTGGGAACCAAAAAACTGTTGCCATAACTTTTACCAAGGGTAAAAATCGTTGCTAAAAGTGAAAAGTAGCAAAAGCAGCGCTTTTGATCAGTAGCAAATTCGAATCCATCCAACAACAACTGTTATGTATCGTATTGTCGCCATTAACTTTTAATCCAAACAAAAGAAATTGTTTATAGAACTTGTAACCAAATATATATATATATATATAATTTTATTATAAATCTATTAAATAAAAGTAAAGATGTCAAACTAGCCAACCCGACCTGTCACATAACCTAGGCTGTTTATTAAATGTCACTTTTCAATGCTAAGTTTGCCCGCCATGGCTCGTGGGCCATTTTTTTTAAAAAAATAAATTTTATATTTAAATAATATAATATTAAATTTTTTTAGTAAAAAAAATTATTAAAATAAATTTTATAGATGTAAAAAATTACTTTTTTAATATTTTTAAATAATCAATAACTTAATTTTTTATTTTATTTAAATTAACTATATCATATATATATATATATGAAAATTCTATATATTTATTTTTAAAAAATTATAAAAATTTTTATATTCAAATTTATTATATTTATTGAATATAATATTATAAAATATAAAAATATAATAAAATGATATAATTTATTTATATTAAATAATATAATTTTTGTACAAATATAAACGGGTAAATTTATAGACTCAACGAATTGACTAATTTAGATTTATTTTTAAATAAAGTAAAAATAATATATCCAAACTCAGCTCAAATATAAGCCGACACAATTCAACCGGCTTTGCCCGTTAAACAATAGTACTAGAAAGCTTTTATTTTCAGCATTCTAGTCTTTGACTCGATATGTCTTCCCTTTCAGACCAAAAAATTGAAGGGGATAGTTAGTTCAACTCCTCAACTATATTTGTTTTCAGCAATGAATGACAATAAAGGAATCCCCGCAAACTTTTCCTCTCCGCAAAACTTTTTAATGAACTAAACGAGATCGGTCGTTACATCAAATGATCAATCAAATGGAACACTACATTGGGCATTTCCCTTGCCCAAACCTCAATTTTGACATTTAAGAGAGAAATTTATCACCAATTTTTTAGTTATATGTATATATAAAAAGATTTATATGCAGTTTTTTTTTTATATTTTTGTTAAAAGATTTTTTAATAAAAATAAAATATATGTAAAAAATTTATTAAAAGACCAATCGGCAAAGAATGAGTTATAAAAAATATATATAAAGTTATTTTTTAAAAGTTACATACTTTTATGTTTTTATTAAAAATTTAATAACAGTGATATAAGAATTATATTTAAATTTTTTTTTCTCTTTATGTTGTGTGACTAACTTTAAGCCTTGCAAATGACAATTTTGAGCATAGTAACACCTTTTTTTTTGGCAAAAATGTCTCTATGAAATAAAAAGCCTCCTGTATGGGTCATGGAAATATTATTTGAATTTATTTTGTTAAAAGGCATATATTTTCTTTCTGATAGCAAAATTTTGTTTGTGATATTATATCTTTGTTATAGTTATAGTTAAAGGGCAAATATTGTATTTTTGTTTATGGTTAAATACTTCAAATACATGTAAATTATGCTGTAAAAATTTCAATTCATATTTAAATAGAGTTGGTCAAAAAAAGTAAAGTTTAGACTAAAACTTGAATATAAACTTTTTAACACATGGGCATGTACATACATAAGTACATGCATGCACAATATGCCACCGATCAATCGGTCTAGTTGAAGAAATTAGTTTTCACAATGCGATAAATTAAGGTTTGGATTTTCTCTAGAAGAAATATCATGTACACATTTAGTACCCGACAGTACCTCAAGTATAATTGCATCCAATAAAAAATACTTGTGAAAAACAAAAAAGTGTATAGCAAGCCAATTTTCTAAAAGGAAATGAAAACTTATTTCAAAAAGTTTTTTTTTGTCTCTCAAAGATTATAAAATTCTTCTTCAAAGTGTGTATTGTCATCTGCAATCTTTTTTAATCATTTAATTCATAATTTGTTAAACTAACGTGATTTTAATTAATTTGTTGACCATATTTAATAGAAGATTTATGTAATCATAATGTGACAAAATAACTATGCTTTTTGTCCAGAGAAATTGCAGAAAGTCTATCAATTTGATAACAGTTGTGCTTGATTTCAGTTTTCCTAAATATTAAAATGACTTTTTAATATTGATTGAAGAGTCATATAATTATTTTTTTTTAAAGCCAAATCAATAGTTTTATTAAATTCACGTTACTTTAACAGACATATAAACTAAATTAATTAAAAAAGTAAGGTAAATTATACTCCTAAAGTTTTACTAAATTACACTTAGTATCCCTCTTATTCTAAATATTATACCATTACAAGAAAAATTTAGATTAGCCACGGAAAAATTCGTCACTAAATTAATAAAATTCTGTCGAATATGTTTGCGACGGATTTTGCAACGGAAAATATTCCGTCCAAAAACGCTCGTCGAAAATCATTTGTGACGGATTCAAAATCCGTCGCAGAATTAGCGACGGAAAAATTCCGTCACAAATTTAAGTATCCGTCGCAAATAAAATTTGAGACTTTGCGATGGAAAGCGTTCCGTCGCTAATAATTCCGTCGTTAATTTCGTAGCAGATTTGCAACAAAAAATTATCCGTCGCTAATTCTGTCGCTCATCAGCGACAGATTTTTTAATAAAAATTCCGTCGCTAATTCCTTCGCTGATCAGCGACAAAATTTTTTAAGAAAATTCCGTCACTAATTCTGTCGCTAATTTTTAGACTTTTTTTTAAATATTTTTTGCTAGTCATGATAATTCCAAAGTTAATTGGAAACCTGTGAATAGATCGAAATACAGCCAACAAGCACCAGCCAACAATTATAACATTTAATTATATGAAAAATTCCACATAGCAAAAAGGTTTACTTGTTTTTTATGATCCAATATCATGAAATGCAAAGTCAATACAAAATATAAGTTTCAACAAATAAACTAGTCTAGAGGGTGATATGGGGGTTGTGTCTCATCATCATCATCAACAGCAGGAGTACCCCATTACTTATCAACAAAATTGATAAAATGGTCGACCATTGAACGCACATCACTGATGATGGTCGCCTATGCATCGATCTTCTCCTTTTGAGTGTTGATTTCCTCTTTATGAGCCTTAAGTTCATCTATCACAGGCTCCATCCTACGTTGTAGCTCCACCTCAAAGTTAGAATGCAGATATGATGGCGAGACAGAACAGGGACTAGAGGTACCAATCTCACACGCCTCTGACACTATGCCAAATATGCGCCCCTTCTTGTTCTTCCCTCCTACCGCTTGTAGCCACAACTCCACATCGGTGGCATCATCATCCTACTATTCACTACTCCCACTTGTTGTTGGCGCTTGCAATGATTTCAATCTATTATATTCCTCCTGTTAAATGGATACAACCATATAATTTATTTTGTTAACTACATAGTGGAGAAAATTAATGACAGAAAAAGAAAGAGAGTTCAATACACTCACATAGACTTCTAGCGATGACTTAAGAAAGTAAAGAATGCAAATGTACAAAGCTCAATACCTCTTTTTCATCAAAATTGGTTACCACAAAATCTCGCAAGTTTGCAGCCATCCCAACCTGGAAAGCATGAAAGAAACCATATTTGACATTACTCACATAATGTATATAATTAATAAAATGCAACAGAAGTTAATGCCCATGGAACAAACTAGGGAATTATAGCTGAAAACAATAATTTTGGAGTCACATTATGGTTTAAGGCTGAGAACATAAATTGCCCAGCTAACAATAACCTTTAATTCTTAGGTTTTGCTATTAGATATCACCATCCTTTACATATCCTTTTTAGGGCCGAAATACTGTATTAAGTTCCCTTTTTAACTCACATTGCACACCTAAAATAGAAAATTAAGTGCCCAAACTCAAGGAACTAAGCATGCACCTAAATTCTTTGATACTTGATATATGTTGCTGAAACCTCCTCCGCTCTATTGACTTTCCATCAAATTAGTTAACTTCTATATAAAACATGACATGATGCTATAAATATGACAAAAAAACAACTAAATTTATGTTAATGTCTAATATGAAATTGTGACTTTACTTTTTAAGATGACAGTAAAATTTATTAAGTAATTTTATTATTAGAAGAAACATATATTGTACAAAAAGTTTGTTTCAAAGGAGTCATGTGTAATATTTAAAACAAAAGGAGTAGTAATTAAGTATAATTTCATCAAACCTTAAGAAATGTTAATGTAATTATCCAAAATTATTCAAAAATAAAATTAAAAAAAATCAAACTTTAAAGGATCATTAAATTAAAAATTATGTAATCTTCTAATGGGAAAAGTAATAATTTACTCATCAAGAAGAGTCAGGTTTAGTGTTAGTGGAAGTGATTAGTCCCTCACAAAGTAGGGAATTAATGTCAAATCTCCCGTTAAGGAAAATATCTATATTTACTATCTAAGAGTGCCTTGAACTGAATTGCCTTTAGTAAAGGATACTTGTCAGAAACAAAAAGAAAGTATAAATTTGTTCACAATTAACTTAAACTTTAATCATTTTTCGATTTGGTTTAATGAAAGTGCAAGTAGGTACCGGAGAATGTGGGTTTGAATTGGGTACCTAATAACGTTTGTTGTAGAATCAGTGCTTAGCTATATTGGTAAATATTTGAAAGAGATTTTCTTTAAGATAAAATGCTTACCTCAAAATAATAAAACAATTAATTATAGGAAATAAGTAAAGGACATAGGCAATATATAGTGGTATCTACATAAAATATTCCTACATCTACTCTTCAAACATCCAACATGAATATTTTATTAGGGTAAAATATAACAAGTACAATTAGCAATCTAGTTGAGTATCAGCCCCATGCTTTTATATTGTCTCAACTAACAACCTCAAACTATGGACTAGCACTTTGCTTTTATGCTAAACAGAATTGTTAAGTCTTACCAAGTCCTTAGCAAACTTATCACCAAGTACATCACTTCAGACCTTTTACAATCTCTTCTTCGAGAGGGTCAGCTACAGGCTTTTACATTTCAATACTAGGAACCTCACTAAGTTCCTAACAGAATGTCCACTCATTGGACAACAAAAAGCAAGTACAGAAATAATATATTTCACTCAAAACTTATACACAGTTCAAGCTCATAAAGAGTATACAACAATATTTAACAATCTCTTAGAGGTGGGAAGGAGTACGTGCACACAACTCAATTCTTTCTTTCTTTTCTTTCCTTCACCAAAGGCATGAATTGAAGATGATGAAATGACTCATTTTTATAGTTTTTCGACAACTAGCTGTTGGGTAAAGGCTCCAAATTAATTGCTTCATATTCTTGAATGTGTTTTGTCAATTATTAAATATGTTGAATCTGTCATGCAAATCAGGTACCTAAAAATAGAAAGTTCACTGCTCAAACAGGAAAAAAAATCATCGTTAGTTTAATCATGTTAATTTTTATTTATTTAAGAAATCCTTCAGATTTGGCTATGGGCATTTACTTCCTTTTCAATAGCTTCTGAATCTATCTTCTTTGAGAAACAGCTACATTCCTTATACGATTCCTCAATCCATTTATTTCGTAATCTTTCCTTTTTCGTGTGATACCTGGTCAGCTATTTTTCTATTGCTTTAACTCTGTGTAATTATTGTTAACTTTTGTATTCATCTCTGTGTAATAGATCTTTCCTTATTGAGTTACTTACTCAAGCTAACAACATTAATGCATAATCTTTTGTTTTTTAGCGGGATGTGTTGGATTTTAGAGATCATAAAACGCAGTAAAATTTAAAATTTTTTCTCTAGAACTCATTCACCAAAGGATCAACCTATATTACCATTACATTAACCATATTGAAAAAAATGGTTGGATCCCAAGAGGGGGGGTGAATTGGGTTTTATAAAAATTTTCACAAAACTTAATTGGAAGTTAAAATGATTTTCTGAAATTGGACAATGTTAAAGATAATAATTTAATTCAGAAAATCAAAGTGTTTATCAAGATGAATAATTTTATAGTGCAAGGAATTAAGGAGAAAATATAAATCTACACAAATTAATTAATACTTGAGGTAGAAATCAAATATAAACGCAAAGCATTAATTAATTAACTTCAAATGTAAATAGAGTAGGGATAGAGAAAGCAAACTCGGAGATTTATACTGGTTCGGCTAATCCCAAGCCTACATCCAGTCCTCAAGAGACCACTTGAGTATTTCCACTATAATTGCAAGTTTAATTCAGATACTTGCAAACCACTACAACATAGATATTTTCTCCCTCAAGGGTGTCTCTCCCTCTTACAACGTGTTTTCTCTCAAACACTAACTCAAGAAACCAATCCTTGAGCAACTAAATTTAAAGACTTAAGGAAAATAATGGTAGACACTCTCAAAGTGTAGATAACGCAGAAATTAAGCTCAGAATTTTTCTCTAACAATTTAGAGAGAATATAACTCAAGATAATATGAGAAATAAACAATTGAAGCTTGATTGCAAATGGTGTTGTGAAGTCCCCTTTATATAGTGAAACCTTGCTGCTACAGTGACTGCTTTAGTCAGAATTGCTACAGTAAACTTCATCATCATTTTTCAACCTTTCTACAACAACCAAAAAAATTTATCAACCTTTTTCAATAATCAATATTCTTTTTCAAATTTGCTACAGTAAAAAGTATTTTTTTTTCAAAGTTTATTACAATAACCAATAAACTTTATCATATTTTTTCAACAATCAAATTTCTTTTTCAAAAGTGTTACAGTAAAAGATATTCTTTTTCAAATTATATTACAACACCCAATATACTTTATCATACTTTTTCAACAACAAATAAACTTTATCATACTTTTTTAACAATCAAATTTCTTTTTCAAAAGTGCTACAGTAAAAGATATTCTTTTTCAAATTATATTACAACACCCAATAAACTTTATCATACTTTTTCAATAACCAATAAACTTTATCATAGTTTTTCAACAATCAAATTTCTTTTTCAAAAGTGCTACAGTAAAAGATATTCTTTTTCAAATTATATTACAACACCCAATAAACTTTATTATACTTTTTCAACAATCAAATTTCTTTTTCAAAAGTGCTACAGTAAAAGATATTCTTTTTCAAATTATATTACAACACCCAATAAACTTTATTATACTTTTTCAACAACTAATAAACTTTATCAAAAATCAATTTATATTACTATATATAAATATATAAAGCATTAAATATATTTGGGTCAAGAAAAATTGAATCATGCATTTGGGCCAAGAAGATTAAATCATTCATTTGGGTCAAGAAGATTAAATCATACTATTTGGGATAAGAAAGATTAAATCATATATTGGGCCAAGAAGATTAAATCATTCATTTGGGCCAAGAAGATTAAATCATTCATTTGGGCCAAGAAGATTAAATCATTCATTTGGGTCAAGAAGATTAAATCATACTAGAATTCCCACATATTTGTCATCATCAAAACTTATAGCATAATACATTAGGGCTAACACATATAACCTCTCCAAGCCAAAGCAAGTATCTAAAATGGGATACCTCTAATAGTAATCCACGCAAAAGTACGCTAAGAAAAACCTCTTCAAGTAACGAGGTTCCTTCTCATTCTTGTGCTAGCAAATACGAAGGAGCGATGGAGAAAACCCTTTTAGATGAAGGAGAAGAAAAAAAGAATGTTTCCTAAACAAAATTCTCAACCATTGAGAGAGAAAGAGTATAGCGTGTGGCTTTCACTATCACTCTTAAAGTGATAGATGTCACCTCAAACCCTAAAACCCTAATTTTCTTAGTGGGTGTCATTATCTTATTGGGCTTCTTAATGTGACATCTTTAAAAGCTCAATCTCTTTGAGAGAGGGAGTGGCCAAGAGGTTTTTATTTGGGCTTTTCCTTATTTGGGTAGGAATAAGAAAATATTCCTATTTATTTTATTCTCTTATCTCTTTTTAATTAATTCTTCAATTTATGATCAAATCCTCAAGTTCGTTTCACATTTCTAGTGAATCTATGCGTGTGACCCATTAGAATTGTAGGTATGTTGGTCATTCACAATCAACACTTGATTGTAAATAAATTACAAGTGGTATCTAGCAATACATCATGACCCCCAGTTGATCGAAAAGTTAGTTATTTGACTTTAAACCTTTCTGCAGCTAAAGCATGTCTATGCAATATGTCTTTTCACCGTCTTATACCTACTTAGTTCAAAGTATGGCCTATGTGTCAACTCTCACTATACTTGATTATGTCAAGTCCTACCCAAGTAGTTAGTTTCTTGTCCTGTGGGATCAACCACTTTAAACTATGTCATTGAAGATCATATTCATGACAAGTCTGTTTTGGCACCATGGGTATACTTCCTTCTATCAGGAGTGGTGAATCCTCTATTGACTACTCAAATATCTTCGAATACTTTACGATATGCCCAATCACCACCCTAAGAGCGACCTGTGGTGGGTAACAAGAAATGAAGTTAAAACGTATGATCTATATCCAAGATAACTTAAATTCCTCAAGTATAAAGATACTTGCACTGTTAACTGCTATGAGATCTATCACTGACATTTGAATAGATATTCATGTGATGTCTCATGCAAGTCATTCATTGTACTTGTTACCTTTAATAATCATTTACATGTTTACTCAAAACATTTCATGCTTACAGCTTATGAGGACAGTTCATTGATCTAATCAAGAAGCATAACATGTGCTAATCTATCCGAATCACTGATGTCCAGTCTCAGGTGATCCTAGTAATCCTACGACTAGGGATAGTTTAGATACATACATAATTACATATACTAGAAATCTCACATTATGATTGCCGTTATAATTTCCTTCATGTTATGTTTTGTGTCATGAACTTCATTATTTATGTTACAATCTAATCTTGAGTTTATAAATATAAACATAAATAATAAAAAAAACTTCTTTAAATTAATAATTCAGTTTATATATATGTGATGCTAAAGGTGATTGTTTTTAGATACATTAATTAAAAAAATTGTGCACAAGTAACCATGCACTAACACATGTGAACACAAAATTTCAAAATAAGAGTCTAAACCATAGTAAAAGTGTAAAACTAGGGATCAGTAGTTACATGCCAAAAAGTCCAAAACGTGTTGCCAGGTGGTTGGATGGTGAGAAAAAGCCATCTTCTTTTTCGTCCATAACTATCTCCATTCATTTGCAACCAAAATCTGCTGATCCTCAACAACCTCATTTTCCTCTGCATTCAAAACCCCTATAACCTCAGCAATTACGTATGCAGGGATCGCAATTTCTGAGAGCTTTCGAAAACACATCGTTGTCTCTCTTGCTCTACTTCGGCAATGGGTGGGGAGCGTAAAGTTTACACTTTGGCCGAGGTCTCTCAGCACAACAACGCCAAGGATTGCTGGCTTATCATCGATGGCAAGGTCTGTGATGAATGAATGTATGAAATAGCTGGTTTAGTGTTGGATGAACGGTGCTGTGTTCTGTGTTTTGTGTTTTGTGCTTTTAGCTGATGGGTTTTCATTCTAGCTGTTTGATTATGTATTATTGAGTGGAATGAAATTCACTGGAATCGTATGATAGCTGAGGTGGATTTGGTAGGGTTTGTATTGCTTCGTTTGCATCAGGGCTCGAATGCAGTTGTTCCTTTTTTATTGGTTTTGGGCGATTATTTGAATTTTGGTTGATTTGCTATCCTTATAATGAGTTTCGCCCTTTTCTGTATCATTTGATTCATTGGTAACTGAATGGTTGGTGGCTTAGCTTCCTTTTTCAAAATGGTCTGTGGGAATTGGTGGTGCTGATAAAGTAAGTGTGCCTAGAATCTAAAGTTGAAAATCCTAAAATTGAAAATTTTGCTTGGTGTGAGTGGAAATGGACGGAACGGAGAAGGAAGAGTGAACAATTACAATTTATCTGGACACCAGTTGGGCATGCTTTGATATATTTTCATCTTTTCATTTTCATTCTTACCAAGAACACGTTAAGGTAGATTTCATCATAAGAATTAAGATAATCAATAGTATGCCGGCACTTAGTTTTCTGCCTGCAGTAACCAAGTTGACTGCCAAATGGATCACTTCAATTACTGTAAGGAGGATTCTTCTGCTAATCAGTGCCACGTTATACAGGAATTATAGATAAGTCAGTTTGAATTTGCCTTGTTTGTTCAATCTAAATTATCTATATGTCATTCTTGTACGTTTGTTAGAAGTGGACAAAGACTTGTTAGCTGTAATGTTGTGTTTTTCTTGCCCTATTTAGCGTTATTAAAGCTAATTCTTGATTAGGGTCCTCAGTCTTGCCAACTGCCACATTTAATATTGTGAATTGAAATGATCTTTTGCTACAGAAGTGGCCTATTAATCACTTTTAGGTCATTAGACAGCCTCTGAATTTCTAGATTTCTAAGATGATGGAGTTTGGGGGCCGTTCTGTTGGTCATTTTTGAAAGTTGGACTTTTGAGTCCTGTATTGTAATGTGTTCACTCCATAATATCATCTTTATCTTCCTTTTTCCTTTTTTATATAATGAACTTTTTGAACTGTTCTGGACTGCTTATTAAAACTGGTTCAATCAAAAGTGATGTGTTCACATGGATGATTTGGATAGTATTATTGCTTACTAGAACGTCTTCTTGTGTGTTTTTCTACATTAGTCTTAAAAGTGGGTCTGATTATGTTTTCATCCAAACATTGTTTTTGACATCTCACAACTCACAAGTTTAAAATTGCAAAATTGACATTTTACATTATAGCTACTGATTTATTTTTCTCTGGTTACTTTGGTTATTAATAAATCTGTTGTTCTTTTTTTCTTTTTGCCGTTATAAGAAATCATCTCAAAATATGCTCATCATAAGTTGATATATCAAAAAAGAAATAATATGTTGAGAGTCTGTGATAATCTCATTATGAAAGGGATAAAATTGATTGGCCCAGAAAAAAAATAAAAGGATTAATTTGGTTTCTGATTTACTGGGGTTTTAGATTTTTTTTTTTTTAATTTCAAAAGCTCTTTATGTTGTATTTTGGATCTGGAAGTATTCTTTAAAAATCATATGAAGTGTATCTCAGAACCTTTATGTTGTAATTAGAACCACAGATTTTTCAAAACCAAGCTCGAAGTGTCTGATTCACATTGCCAGATTCAAATTACAGACAAGTATTAGACGTACTGTCGGTGCTTAATCATCGAATATTGGTTTGAAATTCACATGCTGTGTATCAAAACAGGAACAAAAACTCAGGGATGATATTTTACTAATTGCGACACAAACGAGTACTTTGCAGAAGCATGTGTAATTATGCATGCTTTTAGTTATCTAATTTTAACGTCTTTCAATATTATAATTCAGTAGAACATGATCATAGGAATGGAATTTTGGATTTGTACTTAAGTCTCGTACATCATAATATTATTATAGGGCTTATCACTGAGTATAGTGAACCCTGTGTCCCTGTGCCTGTGGATTTTAATAAAATTGTTGCACAGTGACCTTGTATCAGTGTCCTTCATTACCTTACCATTATTTCTCGTAACAGGTTTATAATGTGACAAAATTCTTAGAGGACCACCCAGGTGGGGATGATGTCTTGATATGTTCTACAG
Organism: Biancaea sappan; assembly: GCA_037074585.1. Classification (NCBI taxonomy): domain Eukaryota; kingdom Viridiplantae; phylum Streptophyta; class Magnoliopsida; order Fabales; family Fabaceae; genus Biancaea; species Biancaea sappan. The sequence goes on along the minus strand of CM073495.1, from coordinate 15,262,900 downwards.
GTATGCAGATATCCTTCTGTCTTTCTGACTGAAATTGTTTATTCATCACTTCTTTTCTCACTAGAACAGGATGTTTGTAGTCGTAACATGATATAGACACCAGGACGTGACAAAATATGTAAGATGCAATTTGAAGTGAAGTGTCGTGTCGTGTCGTGTCCTATCTTTTATGAGCTTTATGCAGTATTTGAGTATGTATTTGAAGTATCAGTGTTTCATAGATTTAAATGCCTTATGATAGCCGGAGTGCCAAATGTTTGTAGGGAAAGATGCAACTGATGATTTTGAGGATGTTGGTCACAGTACGAGTGCTAAGGCAATGATGGATGAGTTCTATGTTGGAGACATCGATTCCTCAACCATTCCCGCGAAGGCTAAGTACACTCCTCCGAAACAACAAAACCATAATCAGGGCAAGACATCAGATTTCATTACCAAGATCCTCCAGGTCCTAGTTCCCTTGTTGATCTTGGGTTTGGCAGTTGGTATTCGTTTCTATACCAAATCAACATAATCATTGGAACCCCTCCACTTGAATAGATATTTACAATAATTTTCTTTTTTTCTTTTTTCTTTTTTAATTTTACTGAAAGAACCCTGCATAATTTGTTCTTGGGAAGTATCGTTTCCAGGGGATGCTAGGATATTAATGATATAGTGTTTGTTTGAGTTAAATCTCATTTTCTCTTTCTGCTTGATCTTGAATTCTTGTGGAATTTTTTCTTTCCAAATCGGATGAATCTTACTACTGGCCAAGGCTTTCTGGATTAAACCTGCAGGCCAAGGCTTTAATTTATCATCAGAACTCCAATTTGGGATGCAATAGTACCTCTATATAGAGTCTACAACTGCATTATGCTATAATTGCAGTCTACAATGACTGAATTTTTTGTTTTAAGAATTTCCTCACAATCACCTTAGCCGTTATTTAAACCATGATTCAGACCTTAATGGCGGGAATAAACTTTGTTTCGTAGCATAAATGCAGGATCGAACTTTGATCCTTCATACCTTCACTCACCCGATCACTTGAGCTAGCCTAAGCTGTGGGAATAAACTTGCTAAATTGCTTTTAGATCCCCTCCCTTCTTTTCTGATAAACAATTATGACAGGCACAGTACGTCATTTCTCTGCTATGAAAATGCTGGGAAAGTAGTCGTTTCTTTTCTCTTTTTTCCTCCCGGTCCAAGGATACTCTACAAATATCTGACATCTTTTATCAGGTTCTTCATTCTAGATAATGTTGCTTGCATTTTCAAATTAATTTCCTTTTTGAAGGTAATCTATTTTCTATATATTCAAGCATCGAGGAATTTTCTTTTGGGCTGTCCTTTCGTTCTTGGAATTTTTTAAGTGACTCCTTTTATTTTATGAAATATGTTTCACGAAGTGGTAGTCTTGGACTTGTATTCCAATATAGTGTCCATTGAAGATTAAGTGTGTGTTTGATAATTTAGTGGGCAAACGTAAGTTGAATAACTTGGGTTTGATTGAATATGGTTTAAACAAATTTAAATTTGGATGAACAGGATTTATATTTGAAAGAAAATTAGGTAAATGTGATTTGGAACAGATCAATGATGTGATGTATTATTATTATTTATTATCATTTATTTAAATCTAATTTAATAAATTATATTAATAATTTAATAAAGTGCACTTTATTTTTTGGTTTATTTGTCTAATAATACTAATTATTCACTAATTACTCATTAGAATATTTTTTTAATTTAAACAAATTGAACTAAGTATAATTATATCAATGTTTTAATAAAATAGACTAATTTTTTTAATCAAAATTATTAATTAATCATTAATTATTCATTAAATTAATTTTTTAATTTAATCATTTTTAACTAACACAATTTATAATTATAAATGTAGTACTAATAAATTGCTAATTCATATTTATAAAATAAAATTCGTAAATCTTATTTGATTATATCTTTGGATTAATACATATTAATAATTATTAAAAAATTAATATGATATATTAATATATAAATATTGATTCTCAAGACGAAGAGACAGTGGTCACAGAGTGAAATGGTGAGGAGGAAGACAAAGAGATCATGTTGCAAATAGTATAGAGACTAAAATGAAGAAATTTTTTTAATTTGAGGTCCAGTGAAATTTTGGAAAAAGAACAACCTCAAGTAAAATCCTCCATTTTTGATCATATGAAGCTCGATTTCCACTGCTTTTTTCAACATTGTTTCTTCTTTTTTTCTTTGTTTTTCCCCTATTTCTACCTTAATTAAACTTCAATCAAACCAAAACAACAACAAATTTAACAAAATGAATAAGGGCAGTGAAGGAAACAGAGAACGCGTTGGGTGAAACCACGTTAGCGGACAAGCAACAGTGTGCTGCGTTGTTCAGATCAAGGTTCAAGGAGAAAACGTAGTCTCGCCCTTTTGATTGTCGCAAATCTAAACAAGTTGAAATGCTATGAAACATGGTTCTGTTGCTCTAAATGTGTCGCACCGTGATACCAACACCCTCCCAAACACTTAGTAAGACGTTCATGCCTTCATGGTAGGCATCATAGAAGTACGATTTCTTAACAAGTTTCCTTTTCACTTTTTGTTTTTTCTTTTTTGGCCCAAAACCTGATAAAGAAGAGTGAGGAAAGGGCAAGGAGGGAATAAATATCTAGTTCTCCGGTAATACCCAATTTTCAGTTGTACTTCCATTTAAAATATGCTATGTATCAAATTTTTTCATGTTATCACCTCATGTTTTACTTAATTTTTTAGCTCTCCCATGTGTTTAATTGGAAAATATATATATTTGTCATGTTCTAATTTAAAAAAAAATGCAGTTATCATATCATAAGTAATGTCCACTTAATTAAAAATTAGTGTAAGTAGTACTAAATATACAATACAACAAGAGGACTTATATTAAACTATACTACGGAGAGCTCAACTTTTATGAAGGTTAAGTTCTTTCATCTCTCTTACCCCTTTTTCTATGCCAATCTTTTATTTTATTGAGGCACGTCCATCAAAAAAATTGACATAGGAGAAGTCAACTTCTACAAAGATCAATTTCCTCATAAATTTTTCCCTTGTATTTTTGCATAAGAGACACCGAAGTCATAACTATCAAGAGCCTCTGGACGTTATGCTAAGCCATTTTCTTTCCACATTAATGTCTGAAGAAAAAATGATACCCCAAATGGGCCCTATATGGGCCTGTGGCTTTGAATGGTCTTCAACATATATAACTCTGGCATGAACTGGCAGCCCGTCCGTCCCAAAAAAAAATGAACTGGCAATTTTTTTTTGAAATATTATTTATATATATATATATATATTTAGTTATCAACTGAGAGACAAAAGCACCATAATACCAAAAAAGGGCGGAACAAGAAATAAAAAAGAATAATGATTCAACAACAAAATAGAATCAGATAAGTAATTTATAAAGGATTAAATTTTCGTACATTTCTTTAGTTATCAAGTTCTTTAATTAAAAAAATACATGTAGAGAAAATTTTTAAAAGGTGCGATCAAGCACAAAAAATTAGATCCCATTTTTTTTAATTTAATAAAAATATAATAAGTGCATAATTATTCGATTAAAATACTATAAATGTATGGTTGTAAAAATAATTATATATTTTTTTATAATTTAACATTATATGATTAATATTTTTAAAATATTTTATATATAATTTATTTTTAACAAAAAATCTAATAATAAAAATATAGGAGATGAAAAAATATACATATGGCAGTGTGCAGTTGGAGTTGCCCCTCGCTATAGATATTTTAGTGTCACCTAAAAAATTATGCATTCGAAAGTTAAAATTGTTCGTTTAATCGCAAACAACTTCTAAATATTACAAAAATTTTCAAAATAAAAATTCTATAAACTTTCAATTTTCGTGAAGAATTTTTTTTTTAACATCTAGATATTTCCTTTTATATCCGGTTGAAAAAAAAATCAGATTTTGGTTTACTTATAAAATAATAAACCGTAACATATTTAAACGATACATTTTAACTCATAATTTAATTTTAGTTCAAACCGTATAAAATTAAACTATAATATTGTAAGAAAAAAAAGAGAGAAAAAAAAATTTATACATAGTTATTTGTATCTTTACTATTAGATTTTTCTAATGAGAACATAATAACTATATGGTCCTTTAATTTGAGCACAAAAAATATATAATCTTTCCAAATAATTATTTTTTTTTTACAGCTTAGCATGTATAATTGATTCTTTTAAGTTTTTTACACATATCCTATATTTAGTGAAAAACCTAATATAAAGAATTACATATAAGTCTAGTTCTAAAAAAGATTCTCTACCTCTACATATTCACTAGTTTGGATTAAATTGATTTGGTCACTTCAACCAATGAACTTGATCTATCTTATTGGATAGGAATGAATTTCATCCAATCAATCCAATTATTTATATAAATTCAAACTAATCTAATTCAACCATAATCAATCTTATTTGTCAATCTCAATGATAAAAATAGACATTTTCAACAATAAAAATATTTTTTTACTTTTGTTTTTTAATTAAAAATAAAAATATTTAAATATATATTGTCTTTAAAATATATAATATATAATAATTATAATTTATTGTTATTAAATCAATTGGTAAGTTTAGGATTAAATGACTCAACAACCGATTTAATTATACTGACTTTACTAAAATTTTATCAAATTAATCTAATCACTTAGTTAATTTTAATCGATTTTAGTTTAATTGAATTAGATTGATTCAATTAATGAAATTAGATTTAGGTCCTATTTAAGTTAACAGCTTATTTAACTACTTATAAAATAAATATTTATATATAGTTATTTCTATAATTGAAAAGTTTATGAGTACAAACTTTATATAAACTGTTTTCAACTTATTTTTATAAGCTATCATGAAAAGTTTATGAAAACAATAAGTTGAAAATAACTTATGTACATGTCATAAGCTAATTTTATAAACTCTCCTAAATATATGCATAAACGTTTATGTCATAAGATAAGTTAAATGATTTCAAAATAAGCTCTTCCAAACACATTCTTAATTAAATTTGAGAGACTTATCTTTGGATGATTATTCAGTTTTTGGTTATTTATTTCCCCTTGAAAATAATGACAAAATAAAGTAAATGGAGCTAATTGAGACAGCATGATGATGTCTGATTTTGCATGCGGATGCTATTTGCTTTTACTACATTTACTAGCTGCAATACAAGCTCATCATTACTACATGTTATTCTTCATGTCAATTATGACACACACAATTAGATGACGTTAAACTTCCAAAATTGCAAGCTAACTAAGAGAATATAATGACCAAAGTGAAATTTAACAAAACCTTTTGACATTTCCAACAAGATAATCCATAGTCTAAAGTCTAAACTAATGATTGGATTCTCGTTTGAATGATAATGATATATATTTTAGGTTGCCCAAATTCACTAGGGCTATTGATAGGTTGGTTTTGTTTAATTAATTTAGGAAAATTTGGTTTGTTTTTTTTTAAATTTAATTATAAAAAAATTAGCAAATTTGGGGATTAAAATGTTTTAATCTCATTAGAATTTATTGTGTTAATTTGAATTTTCAATTTTTATTATATTATATTGTATCATATATAGGTTTTTTTAATATATTAAATATATATATATATATATATATATATATATATATATATAAAGACTCAACGTGATTCGATTAAAATCAAATTAAACTATTTAAAATTGATAACCAAACTATATTATTTGGTTGTCATATTTGAAACACTAATTTAGATTTCATTTATTCAATTTTAATTGATTTTAATTTAGTTTAGATCAATTTAATTAATTTAGTTTAGTTTTAAATACTCCTTTCCGACTTATTATAGAGACATTGCTCAATCAACTTTTGTAAAATATTTGACATGTATTATGGGTTCACCTTCAACACCTATTACTAGTCAATTCCTTGAATTTACTTATTAGAGAGGGCTTATTTTGATGAATTATGTTAGTTTAATGATCAAAATAATGAGTTGAGTTGGTATATTAATTATCAACTTACTTAGAATTGAACCAAATTGGTTCAATCCATTTAGTTTTGAAGCTAACTCACTTAACTCACTTAACATGCAAACATACACATGCATATACACACATGCATGTGTTCACGCACGCATACATAAGTGCAACAATTATTTACACCCACGTATAGAGATCAATTTACAAGTATTTATCTTACACATGATTTTGCTGTTTTGTAAAGTATTCACCTTGACGAATAAGGTTTTTATTAAAAATTCGAAAACAAAAAAATATTTACAAATTTTAAATTCAAAAAGTTTTAAAATAATATAAATTTGGTTCCCCTATTTTTTTTTAAATAAAAGTCAGTTTAGTCTTCAAAAACTAGGGGAGAACAGGCTCATCATTTTTTCTAAGAGCTAATTATAGCACCCATTGGATTGAGTGTGTGGGAGGAGAATAACCTAAGATAGACAGTGATTGTACTATAATTTAATTAAATTGGCATTTTCTACTAAATCCAAAAATGGTACTTCATGATGAGATTATGTCAATTTTGCTATTTTTTATCAGGAAAATTTATATGAATTTTTTTATATTTTTGTTATCAAATATTTCATTGAAAATAGAACATGTATAATTTTAAAAAAATTAATCATACAATGATGAATTGTAAAAATTATAAAATTATTATTTGAAGGTACCATACGATTTATTATATTTTAATTAAAAGATCTGATAATAATTATATAAAGATTTGAAGCTAAGTTTCTTGGAAAGTGCGAGTCACATATTAATTCAACTATTTCAAACAATCATATAATTCCATTTGAGTATTATCCAAACCAAATGGCCAAGCAGAGTCAAAAGACAGTTTTACTTCTTTCGAGTTTTGTCTGATCATCCTTTTCCTCAATTTTATCCCATTTATTCATTTCTACTAAAACAGGGAATCATATCTATTATATTCTTGAGGTTTTAAAAAAATTATTATTATCTTTATTGATATTTTATCTTTCTTAAACCTTAAGATCTAACTTTTAAAAACTAAATTGTGACAAATTAAATTGGATCATATCCTATCAAATAAGAAAATACCCTTAGAAAAAAAAAATCCAAAAACACTCCAGACAAATATAGCATCACGACTACACGAATCTGAAATTTCTTAGTCACATGTCTATTGATTGAAAGTTAAGTACTAATTTATTCAATTGCTCATTCATCGGTAGCATTGTGTGCTTAGCAAAATTAATTTTAATTTCAATTTCAACTTTATTTATGGTTGCTCTCGATAACTCCGAAGTTCTATGATCTTGATAAGTTTGATTCTCTGACTAGTCAAGTCATTAATTAGTATATCAATATATATATATATATATATATATATATTTCACCTAAACCAATTTCAGATTACTTTCTTTTTAAATTTTATTAGTATATTGCACCTAATTGTAGGTTCAACTTTGAATCATATATAATTACCTACACCAAAAAAAAAATTTATGAAAAAAATAAAAAATATAAACTAATTAAGTCCAAAATTAGACCCGTGAATAATTCTGATAAATATGAAGGTTAATCGAAGTGAAGGGACAAGATTGGAAGGTTTCTTCGAAACTTCTCTCTTGTTTTATAATGTGAAGTTTCCACAATTTGAAAGATTTAGTAGGAAAAAGTTCACTTAAATAGGGAGAACCAAATTGACAAGAGTTAAATCTAGCGAAAAGACTTAATCCTTCACAAAGTGATGAATTAAGATTAAAATTTTTGTTGAGAAAGATGCTCAGTTTTAATGTTTGAAAGTGTTTCAAATAAGATTGCTTCTAGTAGAAGATATCTATAAAACCCAAAATAAAAAAGAACCAACACTTGTTAGTTTAAGTGGTTCAAAACTTATTTCTCTTAAATAAGATATCGCGTTTGAGTATTGTGAATGAAGAAAAATAACATTAAAAAAATTCTACAATTTAACTCGACTTGAAATAGATTAATCAATAGTAGTAAATTTTAAAATACTAGTTATTTCCAAAAAAAAAAAAAGGAGAAGAGAAATTATCATTTAACCATTGCTTCCCCTTCCTTCCCTTTTGAGAGGATAATGCAAGGGAAAGGAATGAAACGAAAGTGAACTTTCTATTTTGATTTTTGACATTAAAAAAAGAAAAAAAGATTCCCTTTCATTATACTCCATCCATCCAAGCATATCCTAAGTGAGAATAATGGAAGAAAACAAAAGAGAAAAGAGACAAAGGTCACAGTTTCCTCTCTATACGTAAGTTGTCAATTTTCCATCAAATGAACTCAAATCAAATTCCTAATACGACATTCTCTTTCTCCAAAGTCCCTTCCATTGGATTTCCCGCCTCTTCTTGTCATGAACTGATTCATCTATCTTTATAAGAAGAACAAGCTCAGCTTCCAAAGACTCCCCTTCCCCTGCGTTTTCTATGTTCTTGTCCACTAAGAAGAAAGAGAGAGAAAGAGAAGGAAAATGGGAGCTATCAGAAGAGAGAAAGGAGTGCTAAAACTGGTGCACCCTGGAAGATACATTGAGATTCACAGAGAACCAGTTACAGCAGAAGAGGTCATGAGAAGGAACCCTAGACACTGCATCACAAGACCAGATGTGTTCAAGTTTCCTTGGATTGTGGTTAAACCGCAGGCACTTTTGCTTCCTGGTAGAGTCTTCTTCATCGTTCCCAATCACACAATCTATAACTTGATCAAATCCAGAGCTGTATCCTCTTCACAAAACCAGCAATATCCACATAAAGGCCATACAGAAACTTCTCTGGTCCTGCATTCTGCTGATATAACCACCGAACATCAAAGCTACAAGCACTTCTTCAAGTGTCTACGACCGATGAAAATGTCACCTGATATAAGTACAGTTCAGAGACAATCCCAAGTTGAGGTATGGCCCAATATGATTAGACACAGAGAGAACTGTAAGAAAATTGAACAACAGCAATTGCAGGAAGAATCGACTGCAGAGACCAGTCCTTGTGACACCATAGACTATCGAGAGAGCAGCAATGAAAACGGCACAGAATTGCTGTCTAATGAACAAGTTATCATGTTAAAATCGTGTTTTAGAAAACCAGACAGTATTCGCAGATCGCTTGTTCTTAAGGTATCTTTTAACTTACCTGTCATAATAGAGGAGAAGCAAGGGAAGTACAATGAAGTTCTTGAAAATTTTCCAGCTATTGCGATTCGAGATTGGTAATGACAGCATGTAATGAAGCATGTCTACCTTTTCTTTTTTTTTTTTTTCCCTCCTTCTTCTTATTTTATTCTTTTGATTTTCTTAATAAGTAAACCTTCGTAATATTCTTCAACAACTAAGCCAGAAATATCTCCTCTAATGTTAGTTATCCAGCAGGTAACATGTATGCTGAATGACTCATCTACTACTAAATTCATACACTGTTAAATGAGTAGTCCAAGATTTTTTCCCTCAAGATGAAAGAAAAAATGCCAAAATAGAACACAAATAAAAAGAGAAAAAAAAAAAACTCAAGGTCGCTTATAATGTATAAATCATCGGGGGTTCAGATACTTTTGAATGTGGAAGGACATATATATTGTATTTGACGGACAGTGTTCCTGAAAATAATTGAATTTTATACTAACATGTAGTGTCCATAATATAGAAATTAAAACAGCAACAGAATACTTTGATAAATTAATTGACGTATGATTTAAATTCTCTATGCAGAATTCTCAAGATAGAACTGTATTTGGGATTTAAGCTGAACTTTCCTTCTCAATTCATCTCTCGCAATTTTGACAGAAATTTCCCATATAGATGATTGTCCAGATTGAGGAACTCGAATGTGATAACTTAATTGGCATACTGACAAACTTGTTGAGCTTATGCTTAGCTTCAGATTTTATTAGTTATCAGCTGATAGAATAGAATTAAATCAGATGTCGATGAAACAGAAATTTTCATAAAAACATTTGATTACACGTTCGTGTCTTTCTACCCGTAACTAGTCAAACCAAGCTATAGCAGCAACCAGCAAAATGCTGAACTTGCAATCCAGGAAAAGCCTCCTAATCAAACTAGAAAAAGGCCACTAATCATATACAAGGTGGCCAGAAAGGAACAAAAAAAAAAACAAGACGAAGTGAAAATGACCACAAGCATAGCTTACAGTTACAAAATGAGTACAGTGAAATTTTATAAAAAGAAATATCAAGTTACACTTACACATCTACCTATTCTGTGCTAGCACAGGTTCTTTCAATCACCTTTGAGTCTGTTCTCTGAGAATTCCTGGATGGAGAACTTGATCCTCTGGAAGAACTATGTCCAAAAAGGCTAAGCTTACCAATTTTCTTCGAGAAAGAAGTCATAAATTTACGAGAGGCAGACTTTGTCATATCTCTCTTCATGCAGACATGCTCTCTCTCCAGGTCATTTAACCTCATCCGTAACCGCGCTAACTCCAATTTCAGCTCACGGTTTTCTCGTCGCAGTGATGCATAGTTGTCTCGTGGAGACATTGCTGCACTTAGTGCACCACTGCCTATGCGCCATGACTGGTGCATTGGCTTGGGGTCATCATCCCCATAGGAGCAGCATAAAGAAGTTCTTAGCCTTAATTGCTCAAAGTATAGAACTTGGACTACTGATTGGAGAGGAAGCCGCTCATTCTGTGCTGCGTGTGCTCCGGCTTCTTGTGAAAGCTTTTGGAAATCAATCAATTTGCTTAGTTTCTTCCGGTCTGAATCTGGCAAACCTTGATGAGCCTGAAAATATATTTACAGACAATCAGCACTAAGCGTTCACAAAGTCAAATTATGAATGCCACCATAAACAATATGAAGAAAATCAAATTTGACATTCTTTGCTTGTGCAAGATTTACAGAAAATGACACAGGAGACTTGATATGGGATATTTCACAAATATAAGTTTGACAAACCTAGAGAAGTTTCATAATGATGGTTTAATTTTTTTTTTTTCTCATAACAAACCATCTATTATGAATAATCAAGTAAAAGTATGTACAAAGGTCTTTCCTAATATCAAGTTTCATACTACAGGTTTGCTCCAACTCCTCATCTCACGTTGGTATGCTTGCTGTAGATTTTTGAATAAAGAAAATTGTATACATATCATCAGCATGGAAAGATGGCACAACATACTTTTAAATAAATATCAATCGCTCGGTATAACCCATCATGAACGGTTCGTGCATGTGTTGGCAAGGTTTCTGCAATGACCATAAACTTAGAAAGCTTCAGGTTTGCATCAGGAGCAATTTCAGCAAGGTAATTGTCCACTAACTTTGCCACCTTAACTAATGCTGTTTGGGAAGGTGAACGAGGGCTATCGGATTCGAAAACAGAAGCATCTTCTAGATCATCTTCACTATCATCCTGCTGACAGAAATTTACCAATATTTTATGAACTGTGTCAACATCAAATAAGGTGTCACCTGCATGCCTGAAAGATGGAATCAAAAGATCATCAAGAGTGGCAACATCTAGCTGTGACCCAATCCTTCTTTCTAGATCAAGCCTAGAAGCAATTGAACAGTCAAGCATCACTGCACTTCGCAGAAGCCCAAAAAGAAAATTGATAGGAACAGCGAGTTTCTCAACTGGCAAGAGGCTAACAATTGTCTCGACCACAAGCTTCTCATCCCCAGTCAAATTTGAATCAATTTTAGTCTGGCTAGATGGATTCCACAAGCTGGATTTCTTTGTCAACTCTTTCTGGGCATAATTAACAAGGGAAGCACCGATACTCTCAGGACGAACCCCACGGCATTTCATGGCCAATATGACTCTTTGATACATGTCAATCCGGAGAACAGAAAGATCTTCTATCCACCAGTCACCATCACATTTTGCTTGCCTGCTCATGTGTAGCCTCCCTGAGCTGCTATACTCCAAACGTGAGAAACTTGAAGCTATCTGCTCTGCACAGGCTTTTGAAGCTATTGCATCAACACAGCGACCAACTATGTTTAGCTCATCAGCAAGAGGAAGTAAGCCTTCACATTGTTGCAAGACTTCAACACACATTTCAAGGTTCTTGCAAACAATACAATCAAGATATTCCTCAACACGAGAGCCAAGATTGTCTTTTGAGAACTCTTCAGTCATCTCAAGGTAATCGGAAAGACAACAGAGCTGGGCAACATTCATAGATGTAATCTCGAAGTTAATACCGTAACAAAATTTTGCAGCCAACTCAAAGGACTCAGCCCCTCCAGGTAGATTAAGAAGCTCCACCCTTGAGATATCAGAATCCCTGTGTTCTGCAACTAACCTCCGTATTCGCCCACTTCGGGAGACAAGAGGAAACTTCAGATAGAAGGAGGACCAATCAAGTTTATCAAGTCATTATCAAGTCATTGCCATGTCATTAATTAGAATCATCATAAATTCAAAATTAACAATGTAGATACTTGCCTTATGTAATGAAAATGATCCTCCGTTCACTTCTATAGTAATATCACTTGGTACATCTCGAAAAATCCTATAAAAGATTGTCATTCAATCATTCAGAAGAAACAGTTTAGAGCAACAATGAACATCAGATATCTCAGGATTTAAGAATTTATTGGGGGAAAAATTAACAGAAATGGTAAAATGAATACCCCCACCTTGTCACCCAAAAACCCAAGTTGGCCTCTAATGGACCAAACAGTGAAAAGAGTAGAGTTTGGATTCAAAATATACGAAGACATGCGAGCCAATTTTGAAGGAATGTAGTAGGTAACATTCAAATTTCCAAGAGAAGAATGAAAGCTTGTTTTAGAATTTGATATAATAGTTTAATTCAATTAATTAAACTATTAAACAGCAGGAACTTATTTAAAAAAAATTTGAGTAAAATTAACAACAGGATTTATTTATATAAGGGCTGTTGAACTCAATTAGGAAAGAAGGTGCTCATCAATATCACATGTTCACTGCTCAGGAAAGAGGCAAACAAGAACAAGATCAAATTATATTACTACTTACTAGTAAGAGTTCTATGTGCTACAGATGCCAACCATAGGAAAATCAAAATCAGAAGTACTTTCTCTAACAATCATCGAATATTCAGAAAGAATTGCAGTGTGATTAAGATGTTCAAGTCAACAATCTAGCATCCACATAGCAAGGAATTAGTCACCCCCACAAGCTAAGCGGAAAACAGAAGAGATCGTTGATAACATAATAGATCAATAGTGACTCTACATTATAACAGAATCACTAGCAACGGATCGTTGGTCATTTCATTCCAGAAGGAAGATCAGAAGAGCCATGGAAAAAGTAAGTTCAATATCAGCAATCCTCAAAAGAAGCAAAGTCGAATTAGCTAATAAGAAAGATTATTCAATGCTACAAAACAACATTTACAAACTCTAAGCTTGTAAAATACTCAGAAACTCACTCACCGCTCAAGCAAACAATTTTTCCAGATGGAAGCAAGTAGAGTCTAAAACACAAGTATGAGTAAATTAAAGTATAAGAAGCAGTGAGAAAGAATGAAACAGACCATTCATTGCATCGGTGTCTCGCACTCTTGGCCAAGGACTGCTGCTGCTGCTGCTGTTGATGCTGATGCTTGTCAGTACGGTCCATAGTGAGTGAAAAAACACAGGATGGTAAAATGGAATGTGAAGAGATAGAAAAGGCTCAAAAAGCAGAGTGGGTTTAAGGAAGTGAAGTGGTGAAAGAGACAGAGTGAGAGACCCGGTTGAAGAAGTAGCTGTTTGGGAAGTTCTTTGGCGATTTTTGTCAAACAGTTGGTGCCTATAGCATAGATTGCTATTGTCCAATGCCATGGGCCTGTGTTGTGGGTCACACCTTGCTTTTCGGTATCACTATCACTACCCCTTAATTTGTTCGAGATCCCTTCGGCTGCAAGAGTCACTATTCTTAACAAACTGATTAGATTCCCCGCCGAGAAATCTCGGATTGAAATTTTAAATGCACTAAACCCATTTAAATCTGAGAATACTAATAAATAAAATCAAAATCGAAATTCCTTCGGCTGCAAGAGTTAATATTACTTTTTGATTCGGTGCTTTTGTTCCTGCTAGATTTAAGCAGGTAAAGGGGCGCAAAAAAGGGAGAAGGGTTCTGTAGTAACAATGGGTTTTGCTCAGAAAAGTCAAAAATCCTCCGAAAGAAAGCGGGAACAAAAGTTGTTGTAAGCTTTGACAATGCTGTCTCATTTTTCTCTCTCTATCTCCTTTATGGCAAATTTGATAATGCTATTTCTTTTATAGATAAATTATATTAATCTTTTTTACATGTGTCTAAATTACACTTACTACTCTTTTTTTATTTAACTAATTTTAGTTTTAATATGATACTAAAAATAGTTAAAATAATGTTAACAGATAACATAAAATTGTGACTTTACTTTTAATATAATTAAAATGTTGTTAAGTAATTTCTTTACTATAAAGAATACATATTGTGTAAAAAATTTAATTTTAATGACAACAAATAAATTAAAAGAGAGTGTAATATAATATTCAAAAATTAAATGTTAAATATAATTTAACTAAATCAATTAATGTAACTTATTTTTTTTCTTAATGTGCCTTTGTCTAAATAAAAGAAATATATAAAATAGTTATTTTGAAAGAGAATTATATTAATGTCACATACTCAAATGGTTATTATAAAATATTTCTTTAGGTCTTTGCAAAATATGACGGTAAAAATGTATATTTTGAAGATAAAAATATATATTAATTCATGAACAAATTAAAGCTTCTTTATCTTGTATTTGTAGACATAAAATTTTACGAACACGTTGTCGTTACGTTAAGTGTTCTAGTAATAAAAGTGATTTAACAAAGGTAATGATTTAGTGGCTAAATGATTTTTTTTCTTAATCTGATTTTCTGAATATAGATTTTTTTATTTATAAAGGATTTCTCTTTTTATTTCTTTATAAATTTTCAATTTAATTTTATAAAAAATTTCTGATCAAAATGATCTATCAAAAAAAATTTATAATCTCTTTCATATAAACATGATGTCATTTTAAAAATTAAAAAAATACTTGAAAATTCTTTATTATTAATCGACGATTATGTAAAATTTTGTTTTTATTTAATAGAAGAATTATTTTATTTGAGAGAAAACATTTAAAGAACTAAATTAAATTTTCTATTTTTGAATAATTGAATTAAAAAAAGGAGATCTTTTAGAATCTAATAAAAAAAAGATATTTTTGTATAATCAAATTCAGAGTACTTGTAATTACTGGGGAATTGAAAATTTGGAAGCTTGGAATTCAAAATAAGCAAAAAAGAGTGGGAGCAATCAATCAACACCAACAGTACTTAATTGCAGCCTTCAATTTCAAAAGTGAAAAAGGTGAATTCATTTTGTCCCCTCTGCTTTGTAATTCCCTTTCCACGTGAAAGAAATTAGAAAGAAAGAAATAAAGAAGAGTAAGCCTAAAAGATTACACAATATAGTTCAATTTAATTTTTAAAAATTATGTTTATTTTAATTTTTTTTATATGTTTTTCAAAATAATTTTTGATAATAAAAAATTAAAATTTAATAATGATATATTTTAAAATTTAGTAATAAAAGTGACTAAATTAAGATAAATATAATTTTTTAAAAATTAAATTAAAATAATTATAATTTTTATAAAGTTATTAAGAAAAAAAGAAAAAATTATTGATTTAATTATTAAAAAATAATAATTGTCTCAATTTTATTATTAAAAAATAAAATGTTTTAATTTAATTTTTAAAATTTATATTTATCCTGTTTGGTCATTTGTTATTAAATCATAAAGTTTATCATTATTAAATTTTAAATTTTTTTATTGTCAAAAATTATTTTAATAAATTAAAATATTAAATTAAGATAAATATAATTTTTTAAAAAATTAAATTAAAATTCTTAATTTTTTAAACACTAAATTAAAATAATTATAATTTTGTAAGCATCAAAACGGTATTTTAATTAAAAAAAATTGAAGGTCAAAAAGAAGAAACCACTCGAAGACTTGGATAGAGATGACCAAATAGCAAGCAATAAAAGGTAGGACCCACTTTTGATAACTTATGATATATGATTGCATGCCCACCATCTCTTGTGGGTCATCCTCATGCAAGTAGGTCCCACAAAATAATTACATTGATATGATATCATATCTTCCACTACCTCTAGGCACATAATTCCTTTCCTTTCATGTAGATAGGTACAAAAAATGTGTATTGGGTCCAAGTCAAAATGTGTGTGTGGAGGCAAGTGTGACATGTTTATTTGGTAATTCACATTACTATGTATGCGTATGTGTCATCCATGCAGGGCAGGATCCCTCGAGTCATGGACATGTGCCATGTGTTGGGTTGTCTATAAGACTTTAACAATCTTGATTATTTTTTAGAATAGAAAATTAGGTTTGAGTTGTTTAGAAAAATTCAAATTCTTCACATATACATCTCTTTTCTTGTTTTCACATCTGTTTTTTTTTATAATCACTAATATTTAAAAATTCATTAATTTGATTCAAATTAAATCAAACTACAAATGTATAAATAGATAAACTTGTCTAACTTTATTTCAAAAGCTAATTTATAAAGAAAAATTACAAACCCACATATATAAAATCCAATACCTCCTTTCTTAATAGATGTGGAATTTGCATTATACTCAACCCTTTTAAATTGTACATGCTCATGTATAAAAAACTAAGTTGATCACTCTCACCCCACAATATAGAGAACCAAGAAGATGGCTCACTAGTGCAAGTATGACTTTAGTACATCATATGATATGGACTTGTTTAACTCCACTTCAAAAACTAGCTTGTAAGGAGAGAATTACGTACTCATATATGTAACACTAATTTCTCCTTGTCTAACTTATGTGGGATTGGCATATTTAAAGTTCTCTTAATATTAATTTTTTTAATTTACAAGACTCAAATTCAATATTTTACTTAAAAGAATTGTCAAATTACTTGAATTAACTAATACTGGTTAAAATGTGTTTTGAGAAGTATATAGATATAAGAAAATGTGAAGGAAAGTTCAGGAATAAAGGATGTGTAAGTTAAATTAATTGTTAAGAAATAAATATGAGTAAAAAATAAATGTCACAAAAAATATTTATGATATAATTGCATGGCTTTTCACAATTAATTCTATTCAAAGAAGTTGTCTTAATCGGTAAGAAAATATAATATTTTTTCTTACATAACAAATTAGGTTTTTATTTTGGGAGAACGTGATTTTTATGAATAATGCTTTGAGATTTTTTTTTTTAAAATGAATACACTCCAATGCAGGAAAAAAAAAAGTGCCTTTAAAATTGTTTGAAGAAATAGTTCGTACAAAATAAAAAAAATGACCAAAAGTTTAAAAAGAAAAAAAGGCTTAGCTTGAATGATAAATTAAATTAATATCAGCATTTTAAATTTGGACTAAATTGAAATTTAATTATTGAAAAATTATAGTTTGAAATTTAATTATTAAAAAATTTTAGTTATCTCAATTTAATCAATAAAAGATCAAACATTTTAATTTAATCATTGAAAACTTGTGTTTGTCTCAATTTTCTCCTCCTATCTAATAAAGTAACTTTTGACAACAATAAATGTGAGATTTAACAATAGTAAATTTAATTATTTAATTATTTAAAAACAAAAATAAATAAATAAAGGCAGATATAACATTTTAATGATTAAATTAAAATTTTTTATTGTCTCAAAATTAAATTGAAATTATTATAATTTTTAAATATAATTAAATTTTGACAACAATAAATTAAAATTTAACAACAATAGATTTGACTATTTAATAAAGAAAATGACTAAATAAAGATAAATATAAATTTTTTAGAAAAATTAAATGGAAACACTTATTTAGAAATAAATAAACGGAGATCATTGCAATTGTTAAAAAATTAAATCACTAATTTTTCTTTTTAATTTCATTATGTTTTCGGGAACTATCTTGTTATGAAGTAGAATGAAGGTAATTGATAACTTTTTTTGGGAATGGGTGAATTCCTTGTTTAAGGCATGGAAATACGGATCTATCACAGAACGGAAGAGACAATATTTGTTTGAAGATGCAACTCATAATTTGATGAGATTTCAAACTAATTAGCTGTTGGGCACATTAAAAGCAAGACATCGAAAAGCAAAGAGAATAAAAAAAGTTACGAGTGATGCCTCCAAATTAAATTTTATTTTAGTTTTCTATGTCTTAAAAATTTTATATTGATTTTCAATATTTTAAAGTTTTATTATTTATTAGAATTATTAATTTATGTAACAAAATTGATACATTTTTTTTAAAATATTGATATGACTTATCTACATGACTAATGATTAGATATTAATGTTTAATGTGTAATTTTTAAAATGTCCAAAATTGTTCTAACTGAAAAGCACAAGGACATTTTAAAAATTACAAGTAAAATACAATATCTAATCAATAATCATATATATTGATCATGCTAATATTTGAATTATAATGTGTTAACTTCATTATATAGACTAATATTTCTAAGAAAAATAATTAAAATAGCCAAATTTAAAAATATAGAAGATTAATATACAACCTAAAAAAACAAATATAAAAGACAAAATTCTATTTTTGACTTACAGATATGGGTTACACTGTGACAAACACTCTGGCCTCAGCTAGAAAGCCCTCTTCAACATAAAGATTCTTGGGTCATACTAATAGTGATTGTTGTATAATTTCTTTGTCTAACTATAATTTAGGAAAAATTCATAAGGTTCTTGAACTTACAGATCTATACACTTTACTCCTCTCAGTCTTAAAATTCAACCAAAAAAAATTATAATTTGTTACAAAATACGCCTTTTATTAAAAAAAAAATCATTAAAGACACGTTTGGTGCACAATTAAAAAAAAATGGAAAGAGAATGGAATGAAATTGAGATATTTTATTAAAATATTTTAATTTTTTATACTAAAAATTAAATTTAGCATTTTTAAAAAAAATAATTTAAATAATTTTTCATTATCTCTTGCTTTCCTTCAACTACTCTCTCACTCCCATATAAGCCATATACGAAACACCTTGTAATTCAACCAACTATCAACAATTATGTCATTCATCAATTGCCAAATTAAATAATAATAAAATAATGCCACGTGACAACTGATGTGGCAAGCTGGCATAGTAAACTCTTAAAGTTTTCTCATATTCCCTCAAAGTTATTTATTTAGCCCCAAAGAAATTAAGTAATATTTGTAAACTGAAAACAAAACTTATAAATGCTCCTCTTTATCTTCCTCCATTGTATCATTCTCTGCGTTGCCAATCATCATCTCTGCTTCCATTAGACTCATCAAACTTGGTCTTTTTAGACTGTATTTTGTCATTTTCGGAAAGGAGATCATATAATAATAAAAATAAAAATAAAAAACATACATCGGGACATCGCAATGTTTTCACTTTACCCGTATAGCATTTTGTAGAGCCACGTACAAAAATAATCATCATAATGTTCTCTAACCTCACTAATAAATAGTTCAAACCATTGTAGATAGTGTCAAGATATATGGCAATGACGAGGTCTAATTCAAAAATTAATCATGAATAATTTGTCTTTTAAAAATTTTGTTCTTGGTACTTAAAAGGGAGTCCCAAAAAAAAAAGTCAAAACAAGGTTAAAGGAGCCTTTTTGTGCACTTAATGAGTGTTTAAATCTAATTTGTTTATATTTCAGATCATTAAATATATTTGTCTTTTTAAATTTATCAAATGCTTAATAACTCTGGATACATTTTACTTAATCAAATCTCATAAAAAAATCTGAAAATTTTTAAACATTAATTGATCTGATATACATCTTTTACTAATATGTATTTAATATATAAGAATATTAAAAAACAATCTTAATTATATTTACCATCCAAATTTAGAGATGATATATTAATATATATATATATATATATTCAAATTTTAGGACCTCTTAATCTCTAAAAAGTAAAAAATAAATGCCCCTAAGTCGTAAATAAATACCATGAAGGTATAATTCGCAAGTAAAAGTAAGCTCAAGATAGAAGGGAAAGTTGAAGTAGTTTATAAGGTGAATTAAACTCAAAGATCGATGTTAATATGATACCATATCCTTTGGGTTGATCTCTCAAAAATAAATTATCACTCATTATTATCTGTGTAGTTTCCATTCTATTTGACGTGAACTTCAACATAGCACAAGAAAATTTATTAGTTTATTGAATCTAGTTATCTATGTACTTTGGTTGCGAAACAATGTAAAGCGGCTAGAACAAATAAATTGTACTCGGACACATTCAAATACATTTTTTAATTATTTAATTTACTTATTTATTAATAAAGTAAGTCTACCCAAAGATGTATCATGAAACCACACTATGTTAATTTCTTGAGATGACCAGTGGAACTTTTCACACGTTGGTCATGTAAATTCTATTTATTATCAACATATCAAAGCCAGATAATCATAATTATGCGCAAACAGCTTGTTAAAAAAAAAAATCCAAGAACAGAAGAACTCAAAAGCTGGTATCACAAATTTATTAAGTGTACAAATATAAATTGTTCTTCAAAAAGATGCAATTATTATTGTTCAATCTTAAAATATAAGTGTTGAATGAGTTAGTTTTTATAAATTAACACAGTACAAATTAATTATTTTTAAGACTAAATTATATATTTACTTAATTTTTAAGTATTAACTCAATTATGACATTTAATGGATTTATGACATTTTATGAACTAAATTATGTAAAATGAATAAACAATTAGATTATATTTTTTTGTTAAGAATTAAACTGTTAATGTAACCATTTATTAATTATATATATGTCTAGAATGTTGGGAAAAAACGGCGGTGTGCGCAGAATCAAAATAATTCAACAGACCCATGATAATTCCCAAAATACAATAGACAAAATAACACCAAAGATTTTAGCGTGGAAAACCCAAATTAGGTAAAAACTACGGGACCCGTATGCCACTTAAATCTTTCACTATAGTAATAATGGGAATACAAACTTCACCCTTAGCTGGACCTCTCACTCACAAAAAAATACTACAACAGTATTTCTTCAATTTGTGAACAATAACCCTCACAAATTGGACTCACTATTTTTCTTTTTAGAAACTTTCTGAGGCACTCTTTCTATTTTTTCTTCTCACTTTTTCTCTCAAAAATGAGGCTTCTCTGGGATGATCTGAAGGATTAATTGAAGGATGCAGAGGGATGGAGAGAACTGACATATATATAGAGTTATCTTACCTTAAGATGCATCCCCCCTGCTGCTTTCAGAATTTCTTCACGCGTCTGCAGCCTTCAATTTTCAATTCGGTGCCTAATTTGAAGAAAATTTTCTCTTGTGGGCCCCATAAATTTTGTTTTTTATGACTTTGGAGTAAATTACAAAATTTGGTTGCAACTTTAGTTAAATTATAATTTGGCCCCTAGGGCCCCACTTATGGAGGGATCCACTTTCAATTCTCCCCCTCCCGACCTAAGTGGGGGGTTCCACCAATCCTGCAGCTGATTGACAGTATTCAAACTTGCTTCTTGGAAGAATCTTAGTCAACATATCAGATCCATTTTCATCTGTATGAATCTTTTCAAGCTGTAGTAGCTTCTTCTCCAATGCACCTCTTATCCAGTGATATCTCATATCAATGTGCTTCGATCTTGAGTGAAAAGAGGCATTCTTTCCAAGGTGAATTGCACTTTGATTGTCACAAAATAGCTCATACTTTTCTTGGTGGAAAGTAAGTTCATTTAAGAACCTTTTTATCCATAACAACTCCTTACTGGCTTCAGTCGCTGCGATGAATTCTGCTTCAGTGGTAGACAGTGCAACACACTTCTGTAATTTTAACTGCCATGCCACAGCTCCCCCTGCAAAAGTGATCAGGTAGCCCGAAGTAGATTTTCTCGAATCTATGTCGCCGGCCATATCTGCATCTGTGTATCCAACTAACACAGGTTTGGTATCTCTAAAATATAAGCATATTTTGGAAGTACCCCGTAGATACCTGAATATCCACTTTACTGCAGCCCAATGTTCCTTTTCAGGTTTTGAAAGGAATCTACTCACTACTCCAACTGCATGAGCAATATCCGGCCGAGTACACACCATGGCATACATTAAGCTTCCAACTGCTGAAGCATATGGAACCTTGTCCATCTCTTCCTTTTCTTCATCTGTGGAAGGGCACTGCTTAGAACTTAGCTTAAAGTGATTAGCAAGAGGACAACTAACCGCTTTAGCTTTGTCCATGTTGAACCTTTGAAGTACTTTCTCAATATACTTCTCTTGTGACAACCATAATTTCTTGGCGCTTCTGTTTCTAGTTATCTTCATGCCAAGAATGTGTTTTGCTGGCCCTAAGTCTTTCATAGCAAAAGACTTGCTCAACTGCTTCTTCAAGTCATCAATTCTAGAAATATTTTGGCCAACAATCAACATGTCATCCACATAGAGTAATAAAATAATGAAATCATCATTAGAGAATTTCTGCACGAACACACAGTGATCTGAAGTAGTCTTCTTGTAACCATGCTCCCCCATAACAAACTCAAACTTCTTATACCACTGTCTTGGTGCTTGCTTCAAGCCATACAGGCTTTTCTTCAGCTTGCAAACATAGTCCTCTTTTTCTTTTTGCTTGAAACCCTCTGGTTGCTCCATATATATTTCTTCCTCCAAATCACCATGAAGGAATGCAGTTTTGACATCCATTTGCTCAACCTCAAGGTCAAGACTTGCTGCTAACCCTAGCACTGTTCGAATGGATGTCATTTTCACCACTGGTGAAAATATCTCATCAAAGTCAATCCCTTTTCTTTGGTTGAATCCCTTGACGACCAATCTGGATTTGAATCTTGGATGGGAACTATTCTCTTCATGTTTAATTCTGAATACCCATTTGTTTTTCAAAGCCCTCTTGCCTTTTGGCAGCTTCACCAGTTCAAAAGTTTTATTCTCATGCAATGATTTCATCTCTTCTTGCATGGAATCAATCCACTTCTTCTTGTGTTCATCATCCATTGCTTCTTCGAAGCTTTCTGGTTCTCCCTCGTCAGTTAATAACACATACTGATTTGCAGGGTATCTAGTAGAGGGTTGTCGAACTCTAGTAGATCTTCTCAATTCTGGAGAACCCATTGGAACTGGTGGTTGATCATGAACACCATCATCATCATCAGAATCTTCTGATGGAATCTCAACAGGAGCATCTGAATTACCTGTTTCAGGATGATCATTCTGTATTTCATCTCCAACTTGTCTTGGCACCAGTGTTGGAGGAATAACTTCCGAACCAGTTGAATCACCATTGGCTTTAGAAATATCTTCAATGGTCTGATCTTCAATGAACACAGTATCACGACTCCTGACTAGTTTCTTCTCTACTGGATCATAAAATCTATAGCCAAACTGATCTTGACCATATCCAATGAACACACATTGTCGTGTCTTACTCTCAAGTTTGGACCTTTCATCCTTTGGAATATGTACAAAGGCTTTGCATCCAAACACTCGCAGATGATTGTAGGAAACATCTTTTCCCGACCATACCTTTTCTGGAACATCTAGCTTTAAAGGGACACAATGTGAGCGATTCAGCACATGTACTGCTGCTAGTAAAGCCTCACCCCAAAATTTCTTTGGTAACTTTGCATGAGAGAGTAAACATCTGACTCTCTCCATCAAAGTTCTGTTCATCCTCTCAGCCAGGCCATTTAGCTGCGGTGTTTTTGGAGGCGTTGTCTGATGCCGAATACCATGCTCTTTACAGTAGGCATCAAAAGGCCCAATGTATTCTCCACCGTTGTCTGTCCGGATGCATTTTAGCTTCTTCCCAGTTTCTCTTTCAACTGAGGCATGAAACTTTTTAAAGATACTCAACACTTGATCTTTTGTCTTTAAAGTGTATACCCATATCTTCCTTGAATGGTCATCAATGAAAGTCACAAAGTATTGTGCACCACCAAGTGACTTTAACATTGGTCCACATAAATCTGAGTGTACCAAATCCAGTACATTTGCCATTCTAGAAGGAGGGTGGCTTTTAAACGTAGCTCTATTTTGTTTTCCTGCCAGACAATCATCACATTTCTTCAAGTAAACTTGATCCAAACCAGGTAGAGCATTCTTCCTAGTTAAATGGATCATGCTCTTCTCGCTCATGTGACCGAGACGTTTGTGCCATAGCTCAACTGTACTATCATTCTCCGTTGTGTTCACAACATCCTTGGAGAGCTTTGCTTGCATAATGTACAGTTTGGAGTCTTTATTCCCTCTGGCCACCACCAACGATCCTTTGGTGAGCTTCCATTGGCCATTAAAGAAGGTATTGCAGAAACCTTCATCATCTAGATTGCTTGTTGAGATCATATTCAGGCGCATATCTGGAATATGCCTCACATCCTTCAGGACTAATTGCGTACCATTCTCCGTCTTTAAACAAACATCTCCCTTTCCTGCAATTATTGAAAGATTATTATTTCCCATTCTTATAGCACCAAAATTGCCTGGTGTATAAGATGAGAAAAATTCCTTCCGAGATGTAGCATGAATGGTGGCACCACTGTCAATCACCCAGCTTGTCTCATGGGTTGTAAGATTGACTACATCATCATCATAGACAATGTTGAACTCCTCAGCAACATCTGCTTGCTCATCATCACTACTGTTGTTTTTCTTCTGTCCTCTGCCTTTGTTCTTTTCTTGATCCTTCTTGAACTTGAAAGTAATGGTTGGAACCCAAGAGGGGGGTGAATTGGGTTTTATAAATTTTTCACAAGAATTAATTGGAAGTTAAAATGATTTTCTGTAAAAGTACAATGCTTATGATAATAAATACAATACAGAAAATCAATGTGCTGTCAAGATAAATAATTATAAAGATCAAGGAATTAAAGAATAGATATCAATATGCACAAATTAAAGAGTAAGGGATAGAGAAAGCAAACTCGGAGATTTATACTGGTTCGGCTAATCCAAGCCTACATCCAGTCCTCAAGAGACCACTTGAGTATTTCCACTATAATTGCAAGTTTAATCCGGGTACTTGCAAACCACTACAACCACACAAATTTGATCCGGGTATTTGCGAAACCACAATGAAGAATTTATGAATCCGGGCTCCTCCTCAACCCAAAGCAAGTTCTTCCAACACCGGTACTTGCGAACCTCAACTCAGAATAATATATGTGTTGATCAAAATCAACAATACAAAGAAACTCTTTCTAAAGAGTAGATGAAAACAAATGAAGCTCTAATAACTCTAATGATAGAGAATATGCAAGATTTGGCTCAAGAATGCTTTCCTTTCTCTCAAAGATGATAGAAGAAGTTAATATCACATTGTAAGACTTTGTTCTTGCTCAAAATCTTGTATCTAAGGTCATATATATAAGATTTTACAAAACTAGCCGTTATATAGCCGTTATATAGCCGTTATAGTGCAGTCCAGATTTTGAGCTTTCTTTAAAAATTCATAACTCCCTCATTTGAAATCCGTTTTAAACAAATAATATACCGTTGGAAAGCTCTTGGAGTCTAGTTTCAAATGAACCAAGTTTTACTCAAAAATTATTTTTCTTTTAAAAGATATAATCAAAATACTGACTATAGGTCAAAACAGAATAATTTTTTATTACAGTAAAATCAACTTTCAGTTTTTCAAACTATATTTTGAATAGTCATATATTTCTCATTTGGACTCTGTTTTGAATAAATAATATACCGTTGAAAATATCTTTGAGTATACTATCAAATGAGATTAAGATACTTGAAAAATCGATTTTTCATTTATGAGATATGATATAAGGAGTGACCAAAGGTCAAAAAATAACTTTTGTAAAACTTCATATCTCACTATCTTTTTGTTCAAAAATGCTTGAGCCAATGTATGCAAATCTAAATCATTGAATTGCACAAATATACTAGCCTATATAAAATATACCTAATGTAAAAACATAGGCTATCTTGATACATCCAAGCTTCCAAGACTTCAAATCTTCTAATTCTTCATTTTTTGGAGCTTTGTTCTTGTATGTTGCTTTCCTTGAGTGAGGCATGATGTTACTTTTCCTTGTTCTTCAATCCAATGCTCACTCTTCTTATTTTGAACCAACCTATAAAATATATCTTACTTACAAACCAAATGGTTAGTTCAATTCATGATAAATAGCATGATTAATGTATAAGACATTACACATTAAATAACATAGTCATGCTTAAATACTTGTAGCATGTATATGATAATTAACCTTTATATATATCAATGCTACAATTCAAATACATTTGTCATCATCAAAACTTATGGTATAAAGCCTTAGGGTCAACAGAACTTGCGGCAGTGTATTTTGATATGACCCTTCTTTTTACAGTAATGGCATTCAACATTGGCATATCTGTTGGATTTGCCTCTGCTCCTTCCTCTAGGTTTTTGATCCCTAGACTGGTTCCTCCCCCTGAAGTCTGAAACCAGAACATCTGGTTGTGATGAAGAAGATGAGTTTTGAGATCTTCTTCTCATTTCTTCATTTAAGATACTGCTTTTAACAGACTCCATATTAACTACACCATCAGGTGCAGTGTTGGTGATGGAGATCTTCAGAGTCTCCCACGACTCTGGTAGAGAGCTCAATACCAGCAGAGCAAATATTTCATCATCCAGATTTATGCCCATTCTGGACAGTTGATCTACGACCCCTTGCATCTCATTTAGATGATCTGCTACAGAAGTCCCTTCCCTGTATTTCAACTGCGTCAATTTGGTCAAATAAAATAATTTATTGTTACCAGTTTTTGACGCATAAAGCTGTTCAAGCTTATTCCATAGCGTCCGGGCATAAGTCTCATTGCAGATGTGGTTGTATACGTTGTCTTCAACATATTGTCGGATGAAACCGCACACCTGCTCATGCTCAAACCCCCATTCCTCATTCGTCTTGCCTTCAGGTTTATCTGATGTAAACATTGGTAGATGCATTTTCATCACAAATAAGAGATCCTTCATCTTGCTTCTCCACATGTGATAATTTGTGGCATTTAGGCTGATCATTTTGATGTTTCTTGTCTCCATTGAGATCAGTAGTCAACAGATTTAGTTGATCCCAAAACTTTTCTGGTAGTGAATAGTACTTCGTACGTATGAACAGTACTTCTATATGTATGAACAGTACTTTGTATGTATAAACAGTACCTACGTACGTATGAATAGTACCTCTATATATATAAACAGTACTTCCGTATATATGAATAGTATTTCCGTATGTATAAACAATATCATTATGTATAAATAGTACTAATACGTATAAAAATACTAGTATGTATGAACAGTACCTGTATACATAAATAGTCTCGTACGTCTTCGTACAGTATTTGTGAATAATACTCGTACGTTAATCTTCAATAGTACTCCAACCAGAAGCTTTGATACCACTTGTTGGGAAAAAACGGCGGTGTGCGCATAATCAAAATAATTCCACAGACCCATGATAATTCCCAAAATACAATAGACAAAATAACACCAAAGATTTTAGCGTGGAAAACCCAAATTAGGTAAAAACCACGGGACCCGTAGACCGCTTAAATCTTCCACTATAGTAATAATGGGAATACAAACTTCACCCTTAGGTGGACCTCTCACTCACAAAAAAATACTACAACAGTATTTCTTCAATTTGTGAACAATAACCCTCACAAATTGGACTCACTATTTTTCTTCTCAGAAACTTTCTGAGGCACTCTCTCTATTTTTTCTTCTCACTTTTTCTCTCAAAAATGAGACTTCTCTGGGATGATCTGAAGGATTAATTGAAGGATGCAGAGGGATGGAGAGAACTGACATATATATAGAGTTATCTTACCTTAAGATGCATCCCCCCTGCTGCTTTCAGAATTTCTTCACGCGTCTGCAGCCTTCAATTTTCAATGAAAATTTTGTCTTATGGGCCGTACAAATTTTGTTTTTTATGAATTTGAAATAAATTACAAAATTTGGTTACAACTTTAGTTAAATTATAATTTAGCCCCTATGACTCCACTTATGGAAGGACCCACTTTCATAGAATGCAACTGAACTTAGAAAGTTAGATTATGATTATCCAAATGGTTATGTTGTCTGTGTTTAGGTCTGCTCATCATGATCATGTTGAAGAAAAATATGCATATATTAATTAAAACGTATCTGTTGGTTTAAGTTATTAATTATTCATACAGTCAAATATGGTCACTTTTTTGTCGGCAGTTTGTGATGCATTTATATTATAGAGATAGCATGGGCCATGGCTGAATTCTACATTAATTAAATAGTGATTAAAAGTTAATTCAATTTTATGAAGTGAACGAAAAAGTGAGTAATTAAAGAGACCACAAATTCTGTCATATCCTTTCACCAAAAAAAAAAATCTGATTATTAGATGTGTATCCACTGGTTCATGCATTAATATCATGTTAATAATGGATTAATTGAAGTTGGGTATTAAGTGTGTTAGTGCAATAATGAAAATAGTAGATGTTTATCATACTGTAGTTATTTTCAAACTTATTCATTAATAATATACCTCAGCATTTTTCGAGTTAATTAAATATCAGCAAAATTATCTTTTTGGTCCATATTGTTTACTTCGAATTTTAATTTTTTCCCTAATGTTTGTTTTGTGCCAATTTCATCCTATATGTTTCTTTTTTATTTTGGTTTTTTTCTTAAAATTAATATCGTTAACATAATTGACAAAAAATATCGATGTAAACTTCTCCATATGTCACATTCACTAAAAACATGTCATATTAATTAATTTTAATTTTATTCTAAACATTTGATTAAGTTTCAATTTCACCTCAAATGATATTTTTTTTCTCATTTATTTCTTTTGCGCCGAATTAATGTTTAAACATGCATTTGATGTATTACATGAAAAGTCCACATATTATTTGGAGGAATTAACGTGAGTATTTTTCGTCAACTTTATTAGTGGTGTTAACTCTAGAAACAAAATTAAAATTAAAAAAAAACATATGGGACAAAAACACAAAAAAAAAGTTAATAACGAAATTGAAACTCAAAACAAACATTTGGGACAAAAAAAGTATTTTTGCCTTAGGTATTTAAATTTGTCATATCATTAATATTTTATAATTTAAACTTTAAAATTTTCTTATTTTCTACCATAAAAATACTATTGTTCTTATGTTCTTTTTTTGCTTTTGAATTAATTTACTCCTTCGTCTTGCCCAATATATATATATATATATATATATATATATATATATATCAATTGGGTCCCTACGTTTAAATGTGCGTAGTATTGTTTTTATATCAGTTATTCAAAAATTAAATAAAGGCAATGTCTTTTCAGTAGCTAATATTATTTAATTATTAATACAACTAGTAAATATGTTAAAAAAATATTTATTAAAATATATAAATTAACATAAATATTTTTTTTTGACATCTAACATAATAAATCCAAAATGTTCCGTATCATCTTATATTTTTAAACCCTAGCATCTCCTTCACCCTTCAGAGTTAATTAGATGAAGATGTTAAACCAAACATCCATCAACCTAAACAACTTAATATATATGTTTATAATTTCTTTTGATTGTCACATGTGAGGTCAATTATTATTTTTTTAACAACTTAAATATGAGAGACACAGCATTGAGAATGCTAGGGTTAATAATACGTAAAATAATTTTTTTAAAGACAATTTTATAGATTAAAAAACTGAATTCTAAATACCTTATTAAGACCTGCACTTATGCTTGGTCTATATTTGATATATGTAATTCAACAGTCTACCTTAAAATTGTTCTAAATATTTAGTAACCAACACATTCTGAATAGTGAGGGACACTATCCTTAAGAAATGATTTTGTGATTGTGAAAAACTTCTTTTCAAGATAAAAGAGACTCTTTTGAGTTTTACTCTAATTTCATAACAGAATGACAAATTGTTAATTTGTACTACACTAATCAGGTGATATGAGCACTTGAACTCATCTTTATGTTTAGCTCTTTATACGTCCATTGTAACACGTTAATATATAAGGTCTTATTTTTTCTTTGTTTTAGTCGATATGAGACTAATTTTACTCTTTTGAAATATAAAAACTTTTGTAACACAATTTTCATAACAAAAATGAGATAAATAAATTGATTTATGCTCTTGTTTATATCTATAACCATGTTTATAATCTATATATTTTTTAATTGTATTCTTTGAACAAAAAAATAATTCCCTTCAAACTTACTGAATATGTAAATATGTAAATAGTAAAAGTATTGAAATTCTGTTCAAATAATAAACAAATATTGAACGCTTTACTATACATTGAGTGTATTCATTACCTAAGTTGCATGCATGGAAGTAATAATTTGAATTTATTGGAAGAGGAAGCCATAGGCACGAGGAAGCCACACACACACACACACATATATAATTATATATCATGATTAAGGTCACTGCACGCGAGTTGTGCAATGAAAATGATGGTGATTCCATGTATTGAAGGAATCTCAAGTCATTATCCACCAACAATGGAAAACCAAATACAACATATATTCATTATTGTGGCAGATGTATGCTTTATATATCTATAGATACCATCTTTATTCTCATTTTAATATACTTGTGGTCTTCCTTTTGTGTCAGTAGATATTTAATTTTAAATTAACAAAATAAAAATAAATAAATTATTAATTTGGCCTTTTGTACTTTATAAGTATGCAAGTTACAAAAAAAAATGATTCAATGTTTGTTCATTACTTAATTTTGTGTGGCATAAATATTTTCGTTGATTTTTTAATTTGAAATGTCATATTATTTATCTATGTAAACTGAAAAATGTTAAATTAATAATAAAAATGCATACACTACACCAAAATTAAGGAATAGTAGCAATTTTGTACTAACAATTATAATAATTGTTAATACACTAACAATTATTTTCATTGTTAAAATAACTATTACCTTTACTTACAATTTTTTCCAATGTGCTACAAAATGTTATAAATATCCTAGCAACTTACAAGTGCTACTAAAGTTTTTTAAAAAAGAATGTAAAGAAAGTATTCATTTTCTATTTTACAATATCACATTGGTTAATTAGTTTTATAAGTGATGACTAGTAGTTGTACTATAAATAGAGAAACATGTATAATTTATAAGTTTCACATTACCTAGCTTGCAAATGTGAAAGTGGTAGCTGTGCTATAAAAGAGAGGAACTTGTGCATAGTCTATGGTTGTGGGATATGACATAAACCTTGTTTCTTACTAAGGTTGTTTCATTAGTTTTTCTATTAAACTGATTGACGTAATTATAATCTTTATTTATGTTTGAGTAAATTTAAATTATGTATTTTTTTTTCTAAATTTAAAAATTACTACTAATTTTATTTATTCTATGTTTAGTAACAAAAATAAAATTTAGTAGCAATTTTTTATACTATACGAGCAAATATTAATGTCGCAAAAATTAATATTTACAAGCAATTCTTTTAACTCTAAAATAGCATTTGCGCTAATAGAAAGCAACTATATACCAGCAATTGGATATATATTAGTAAAAAGATATCTCACAGTGATATAGTAGCAACTCTAAACTTAATACTGATAATCAAGAGAATTGTTAGTATAAATTTTAGTAGCAGTTTTTATTGTTTCTAGTAACAATTTTAGTTGTCGTTATATCTCATTTTTCTAATAGTGATATAGCCTATCATCTTAAAAAACAAAATTGTTGTAAAAATGTAGAAAAAATTTAGAAAATCATTATTTTGTCATCAAGGACATTAGATTTTTTTTTCCTTAATTTAACCCTCTTTAGTCTCCATAGACAATAGGTGTTAGGATTTTGTACGAAAAAGTTAATAAAGAATATTGCACAAAAAAATTTAAAGAGCTTTGTATTTTTTTTAAAATTAAAAATAAATTACACAACCCTTAAATTAACTGAAGTTATTTAAGTTTTGAGCCATGACTCGATATATATCACTCCTCATGACATTTTGAGTCATTTGATTAAAAGAGGAGAAAGCAATGAACTTTAGGAATAAATTGGTGCAGTACTCACTAATTTTTTTTTAAAAAAATTCATGTATATAGACTTAATAATTTAGAATTGGTTAAAATATATGTTTGGTCTCTATAATTTTATCCAATATTAAATTTAATTATAGTTTTAAAATCTTAAATTTGATCATTGTAGTTTTCAAAATCATTAAAGATAATCTATAATATTAGTCAACGGTTAGTCAACTGTTATATATATACATGTGGTATTGACTAAGATTCTTTAGCTTTCACTCAACATCAAAGTCCACATCAGTTTTACTCATTTTTCATGTCATCCATAATCATTTTTTTTTAAAAAAATTCTTGTTTTTATGTACAGTTTAAGAGGGAGGAGAGAGATAGAAGGAGAAGGGGAGAGAGAGAGAGAGAGAGAGAGAGAGAGAGAGAGAGAGAGAGAGAGAGAGAGAGAGAGAGAGAGAGAGAGAGAGAGAGAGAGAGAAAGCCTGTTTAGATTGTATATAATAACAATAATTTTTTTAAAAAATACTAGGCATGACGTGACAGGTGAGTAAGACTAATGTTACATCTTATGTGAATTTAGATGTTGAGTAAATAGTCCTAAGCAACGCTACATGTACACATAAAATGTTTGACAAACATCATGGACCATCTTTAGTAATTTTGAAAACTATAAGGACCAAATTCAAAATTCTAAAATTATAAGGACTAAATTTAATGTTAGGTTAAACCATATAGGCTAAAGATATATTTTGACCTTTAGAATTAAATTATTAATTTTCTTGAAAAGAAATTATAAAGAGTCCAAATGGGTCAGCTTGCCCAGCCTTTTCTACCTGAGGCCTGTGTTTTGATGGGTTTGGTAGCCTTTTTGGTAAGAAGATTGACTAATTTTAAAGAGGGCCAGAGATTTAAATGGATCAACTCGTTAAAAATATATATAATTTTATAAAAATAAAAATAATAAAAAATATCGAATCATTTTTAAGTATTTACGAATCATGTCCAATTATCGTAATCAAAGTTAAAATATCTTACTAATTTGTAATTAGTTCTATAGATGAGTTTATTTACTTTAACCATATAATTTTGTGCAATTAATAAGTTTCTTGTTAATAATAAAATAAACATTGTTAAAAATTTTTGGCTCGTGCTTCTTGAACTTAAGTGTCAGATCACCTTGAAATATTTGAATTTAATCTCTATTTGATCCCTCTCTTCAATTTCAGTTTTTTCTATCTGTGTACTTTCTATGTAACAAAATAACTTTAATAAAAATAAAATGAAATTTCAATGCATAAGGTTGGCTCAATCCAGGGAAAATTTGATTGTTGCTAGTTAGGTGGAGTCAGAGATACCTTGAAATTATACTTACTTTTTTTTTATTGAGCTTTTGAATTTGTACTAGCTTTTTGTTTTAAAAATCATGCTAATTTTTTTATATTAAATATTTATTTTATAATATTTGTACATCAAATATTCTCTTTCAATATAAAATACAAAAAATATCAATGAAAAAGTGAATATATTTGAGATTTGATCTCAAATAGTATAATTACTATATATTATCTATAAAAAAAAAATCTGCAAATGTGTAGTGGATAGAAATAAATTACAGAGTTCTTCGTCATGAGGATTTGAACAATGCACACAATTTCTGCGTGCCATTCACGAATGAATAATGGTGCAACTGCAAATAGGAACAACATCTTTTTTTCTTTTTGATCTTGATAGATAGATATTTTTTAGTTTAGTTTTTTGCATATTATTTCTGTTAATTAAAGGTCTCAATCAAGAGTTTAACAGTCTTTACATTTATATTTAGAAAAAAGAAATCTCTCCTTTTCCTTTTCCTTAGTTTTTTTTTCCTTCTCTCTCTTAGTATGGGAGTTTTTTTTTTCTTCTCTTGTATAAGGTTTTATCTTTCTTCTTAAAAGTTGTTCTCTTCTCTCATGGAAGATGCATTTATTTGAAGAGTTATTACGTGATAACTTAAAATCCTACAGCTTATATCTTGAGATTCACAAATTTTCTATCAGATTGTAAATGAAGATTTACTTTGTTTAAAACCTTTCAAAAAAGAGTGGTGAAGAGGTGTATTGCTTAATGTACATACTTCTTAATGTTTAGTGTATAAATTTAGGTTCTCTTTCTTTAAGGTGCACTGTCTTAAATTTGTACCTTTTTTTGTGAAAGCTTGGATTTAGCTTGGTGCCTCTTTAATAATATTTACCATTTTTGGAAACAAAAAAATAAATATCCTTTCACTTATTTTTTCTTTAGTTTAACAAATAAAGAGCTTTTGGTCTAAAATATAATTTTGGTGGAGATTAGTAATCCCATTTGTGCTGTCCAAAAAATATTTCATGTTCAATATCATTTTCACATTACTTCTTGAAGTGTTAAGGAATATATTTAATAACAATATTTGTTGAAAATAGATGGTGTAATATCCCAAGAATTTACATTAATATTTAAAATTTATTTGAAGTTTATTGAAAAATTTAATTACATGAGAAATGTTCTTTTGACTTAGTGAAGGAAATTTGGAAATAGAAATTTCAAAATTTTAATTTGGGAAATTTTTACAAATTCTCAAGGGCTAAAGTGAAAAGAAAAGAAAATATGGAGTACTTTTGAGAAATGACCAAGTAGGAACCCGAGAAGAAGAATAGAGCTTATGGGAATGAATTATGAGTCCGGTACCAAAAGGATGATGGATTCGAGGTTAAAGTGGAGTTTGAGAATTTGAAAGGGACTAAAGTGAAATAAGAAAATTGTGGGGCACTTAGGATTTAGAATTACCCGAGGTGAGATTTTATGAATTTGCTTTTACTAGTATTGACTGAGGGTCAACTGAAGAGCAAGTGATAATTTCACCCCGGGCGAGTATATAGGTGGCCTCACCTATTTTTTCTTCATTTTCTCCTTTCCTCTCTCTCTCTCTTCACCATCTCTCCTCTCTTTCTCTCTCTACACTCCAACTCCACAACCGGGCTTGGAGGGTGGATCTCGGGCTACGGGGCGAACCTCTAGGAGCCAAGCAACGTAGGGAAAGCAAGGAATCGAGGTAGAAATTTTTATTTCTCAAGTTTTTCCCTATTTTCCAGTTTTAAGAAAGTTTGGGGTAAAAATCAAGATTTTGGCTTCGTTTCTCGATTAAAATTAGTGTTTTTGGTGTCTAAATGCTCCTTAGACATTAAGGGTGAGATCCTATGGAAGAAATCATGGAAAACAGTGGAGATTTGGCCGGATCTGAGCCAAATGCGAGAGGAATCGATAAAGGTCGCGATCGTGGCGCCCAAGCGCCAAGGGTCAGAAGGTTTTGGGAAGGAAGAAGGGCTTGGCGCCCAGGCGCCAGGCTTGTATTGGCGCCCAGGCGCCATGTGTGGCGCCCAGGCGCCAAATGTACTGAAAAACCTTAGCTTATTTTAATCAGTTATAACTTCTTCATCCGAACTCCGTTT
Organism: Biancaea sappan; assembly: GCA_037074585.1. Classification (NCBI taxonomy): domain Eukaryota; kingdom Viridiplantae; phylum Streptophyta; class Magnoliopsida; order Fabales; family Fabaceae; genus Biancaea; species Biancaea sappan. The sequence goes on along the minus strand of CM073495.1, from coordinate 15,227,372 downwards.
TGGGCAAACTTTATATCGTTGGAAAACTCTTTGAGTCTAGTTTCCAATGGTATAAGTTTCATTTAAATATTCATTACTGGTTAGGAGTTATGACTTAAGATGTGAGTAAAGGTCGAGAGTAGTGATAGGAAATTTCTCTATTTTGTAACCTTAATGGTTTTTACCTGGTTACAATAGGGATGGTTGAGGCGCAAGGTGGGAGCGCCAAGAGCGTGGAATCCAGGTGAATAGGCAACCTTGCAAAATTAATTTACTAAACTAGTCAAAGCACAATATAAATCCCATTTGCGTTATTTGTGAAATTGAGAAGATTATCAGTGTGTGTTCAGGTTGAGAAAAATTACAATATCATTGGAAAGTATTTTATTACCTTTGTGAATTGATTTCTCTAGTTGACTCAATTAATAATATATGATGATTGCTATGATTGATGATAGACATTCAAGGGAATAAAAGTATGTGTAAATTAATTTATTTCATAGTAATTATATTGTGATAAATTCTCACTATTCTATTGATGAGCAAAAGATCTACGGGATCTAATACACGAGTTTGAAAGGGTTAGAGTCCCATACTACTCGGTGTATAATTATGAAAATCAATACACGAGTTTGAAAGGGTTAGATTCCCATACTACTCGGTGTATAATTGTGAAAATCAATACACGAGTTTGAAAGGGTTAGAGTCCCATACTACTCGGTGTATAACTGTGAAAATCTATGCACTAGTTTGAAAGGGTTAGAGTCCCATAGTACTTGGTGTATAATTGTGAAAATCTATGCACTAGTTTGAAAGGGTTAGAGTCCCATACCACTCAGTGTATAACTGTGAAAATCTATGCACGAGTTTGAAAGGGTTAGAGTCCCATACTACTTGGTGTATAATTGTGAAAATCTATGCACGAGTTTGAAAGGGTTAGAGTCCCATACCACTCAGTGTATAACTGTGAAAACCTATGCACAAAGAGTTTGAGGGTTAAATTCCCAAGTCGCTCAGTGCAAGTATTTATGGCACATAATGCAAAGTGATTAAGGAATTGATTACCCAAGAAATCATATGCAAATTCAGACAAATGTAATACTATAATTATTTAAAATAAATGATAGATTGATTGTATTAGTAAATGTGGTATTTGTGCTTGTGATATTTTCATGTACAGTTGTTTACTCACTGAATTTTGATTAACTCACACTCTCTATGATTATCTTTTCAGATACAGTGGTTGAGGAGAAGAATTTATAGCCTTTAAAGATATACTCCACTTTTGTCTGGTAAACAATTGGTAAGAATTAGGAAATGCTTTGTAATCTAGTAGGTCACCTAGGCTTGGGAGGTTGTATAGTACTATATAGTGTATGAATGTTGAACATTTTCTGAATATGTATACAAAACATCTTTCTTAGAAAATTTATGATTCACATAATTATGGATATTAAGAATGTTCATAGAGATTAAGGGGTACCACGGAAGTACACCTTAGGTATTTTATGTTTATTTCACATGTAAATTTTAGGATGTGACAGATGGCTTGATTAAATTTGTCATGGTTATTAAGTATTTAATCATCCTTCAAACATGTTATAGGAGACTAAACATTAGCACGTTATAGGCTATAGTAGTACGGCTATTTGAATTTTAAGAATGATAATAATTTAATTTTTGAAAGTGGCAATTTAAAAATACTATACTACTGTGCTTAATAAATCCGAAAAGAATTAGGTGACATTTATTTTTTGTTTTGAAAAAAATTTAGAGGTTGGAATGCATATTTAATTATTAAGACTATTTATTTTTTTATTGTCTATATGCATTAAATACATATTAGTAAAAGTTGTTTTCTCAAAATCTATATACATTAAATACATCTAAATGATTTTAAAACTTTTTGTGTGATTTTATTAAATAAAGTTTAATACGAACAATTAAGCTTTTAATAAAAATAAAAAACAAATATGCTTAATGAACTAAAATCTAAACAAATCAAATCTAGACTCTAATTAAATACAAACAAATGAGGCCTTAGTCTGCCATACTATAAATTGAAAGGAAATCCTAATTATTATTTTTTAAAATATCATCAACAAGCTTGTAGTGCGAGTAATATGAAGTTTGGGATTTATGAATTAGGGGTTATAAGTTCAACATCCCTTGTAATAATAATAATAATAATAATAATAATAATAATAATAATAATAGGTGTCATACTAGAGCACCAATGATATATGGTGTGGTGTCTACTTTAAGTCTTATGATATTTTTTGTTATAATATGATTCAATGATAGTTGAACACTTAAATGAGAATGATATTTTAAAAAAAAAAACCATGTTTGAAAATTGGAATGGAATGATTAAATTTTAGGAGGCCAACTTTAAAAAGAATAGACAACTAAAATATTAATTATGAACAAATTAAAAATTCATCTCATTAATCTGAATAAATTTGAACACCATGAATTTTTTTAATTCATTTTTCAAAGGCATCTTCCTATTCACTAGAATAGAAAACTAATTCGTTTTAGATTTACTAAGTGCAAACTGCAAAGGGTGTATTTCCAAAATATGAATTACTGCTGTTCTTGAGATTCAATCTACTTTGAGCAGACACCATGTATTATGTTAAGAAAGTTTGTTTAGGTGTAATTTTAAAGTGTGGGTATTGGTTCAAAAATTGGTACAAACTTAAAACTACGTTATACTAAATTTGATAAACCTGTTAGCATCAAGATTGAGGTTTGGGTCTCCTTTGCTAATTAGGTGATCAAATCTGGCAATAGAAAACCCTTAGCCGTGTTCCATTTGATTGATGTATGATGTTTGACCTACCTCGTTTATTTCATTTAATAATTTTGTGGAAAGAAAAAAGCTGTGAGGGATTTCTTTGTTTTTCATCCATGCTTGAGGAGTTTGTATTCCAATTTATTCCATTTGTATTATTTGACATTAATAAATTTGAAATTTAGCAACAAAATTATTATTTTTATACTGTGTGTAAAGACTTTATTAATTAGAATGAGAAGCTGATAACTGATCATAAGATGTGGAAAACAGGAAATGGAATGAGTATCAATTTGTCAAGCAGATGCTGGTGGAGTAATGAGTATTAATATTCTTAATGGCTCTCATAAGTTAGGATGGTCCAAATCCGTCAAATGGATAATGAAATAGCTTTTAATCCTATGTCTTTTGCCATAATTTCCACCACTGAGTGTTCTATCTCTACAGCCCGTCTTCACATTGAATAGGATAGTAAAATAGTTATCACCAACCTTCAGTGAAGTTGAGTGAGAAAAACAAAGAATATGCTGCAGAATAAGAATGATTTTTATCGATTTGGGGTGCCTCATTAGCTTTGGCTCTAGTCCCACCTGTCAAAGTAGGGCCCACAGTCATCTAATGGCTGTGGGAGAGATTAAGGAACTTTTTTAATTCAAAGTTAAGGAGGCACTCTAAATTCAATTTTTATTCGTTGTATCAATATCAGATTATACATATATCATAGAGCAAGGCAAATTACAGCCATATCAGTGGAAAAGAATATTTGTACACCTGTATACAAATATTGATACCTGTAGCAGGCGCTGGTTGTAAGACAAATCTGATACATTATAGAGTAAATATACTGAGTGTGTAAGCTCACTGTAAGCCTATAGTTTTAACTCCCCCTCTTAAGCTTGTGGGTGACTGAACTACTCCAAGCTTGCTTCTAAGGAAAGTAAAACAACTAGAGACAAGAGCTTTAGTCAAGCAATCTGCAGTTTGCTCGTAAGAGGGGACATAGCATACACTAACTTCCTTGGCAGCAACTTTATCAAGAATAAAGCATATATCAACTTCAACAAGTTTGGTTCTTGAATGATAAATAGGATTAGAGGCTAGAGATCCAACACCAAGGTTGTCAGAGCAGATTATTTGTTTTAACAATAGGATGTTTAATATCCTTTAATAGAGAGGTGATCCATACCAGTTTAAAAGCCATATTTGCTATTGCCCTGTACTCATACTCAGTGCTGGATCGAGAAACAACTCATTATCTTTTTAAAGATCATGAGATTAAAGAATTGCCAAGATAAACACAGTAACCTGCTATAGACCTTCTATCCTTATGAGATACAACCTAATCCGCATCACAATATCCGTTCAAACTTAATTGAGATGAAGGTTTAAAATGTAGAGCATAATTGACAGTAACTTTTAAATAAAACAAAATCCTTTTGGCTGCTTGCCAGTGTTTTAAGTGTCACAGCATTCAAGAATCTACTCAACTTGTTGACTGAGAAACTGATGTCGGTCTTGTGTTAGGAACATATTGTAGTGCTACAATTAATCTCCTAAACATAGTAGGATTCCACAAAATCTCTCCTTCAGTTGTGAATTGTTTCCCTGCTATCATAGGAGTTGGCAACTAGAAGCTTCCTCCATATTGAACTTGACTAGCAGATCTTGTATGTATTTTTTTTGAGTGAGAAATAAGCTTGTTTCATCTCTTGATACCTCAAGACCAAGAACATAGTGCAGATTGCCCAAGTCCTTAATTGAAAACATTTTGTTCAGCCTCATAGTGAATTTTTGCATCTCAACAGGGTTATTACCAATCACTAAAATGTCATTCACATAAATAAGGATGATTAAAATTGTAGTGGATGCTTTATGAATAAATAATGAAGTATCCCCTCTAGTATTGCTGAATCCCCAACTAAGCAGAGTGTTTTTCAACTGGTCAAATCAAGCTCTTGGAGATTCTTAAAGGCATGGCTTTGTGTAATTTGCACACATGATGGGGATATTTTGAATCTTCAAATCCTTTTGGTTGCCATATGTACACCTTTTCTTGTAAAACATCGTTTAGGAAAACATTATTAATATCAAGTTGTTTCACCTGCCAATCCAAGGTTATAGCAAGAGCAAGAACTGGTCTAATAGTTGTCATTCTGGCCACTGGACTAAAGGTGTCCCCAAAATTAATTCTAAGGTCCTGTTGAAAGCCCTTAATAACCAAACGAGCCTTATACTGATCTACTTCACCATTAGGCCTGTACTTAGTTCTAAAAACCCATTTTGCCAAGTTTTATTTCTGATAAGGGCTTCAAACTCATTCTTCATAGCCTTTTTTCTGTGAGGTACCTTCAAGGCTTCTAGAACTGACTTTGGTTCTGCTTCTTGTACTGCTTTAGTGACGGAATAAATTTTTCAACAAATTTGGTATTCTGTGAAGTTACATCTAGATTTGTATGCCTATCTGAATCTCCTGTACATCTCAGTGATGGTTTCTGGACTGCTTTTGTAATGTCAAATTCTTGTGTAGCATTCTGCAGTGCCTTAGCATCTGCACCATAATTCTGTGAAGTTAAAGTCTGGTCTGTAAACCCCTGTGATCCTACTGTCCCTTTCTGTAATGATTTCTGGATTGTTTTGGTAATAACAGATGCTTTAAAAGTATTTTGCAATGTTGTAGTAGTTGAAATTTGAAGAGAATGGGGAGGTTTATACACAAGACTAGTGTTTGGTATTTTGGGTTTCAGAACCACAATTTTACTCCTTGTTGTCATGCCATGTTTCTGAATAGACTGAGGGGGCACTGTACAATTTTCATTGTCCTCAAGTAAGTTATTCACCATTTCTAGTTGGTCATCTGATGTAATTGGTACATATCTATGGCTGCTCATATCAGTATCAATATCATTAATCTGCTGTCTGCTTTAATCACATTTGCTGGAGGATGAATTACTGTTATTGCAACTTGATAAGTCTGACTCACTACGGCACTAATTTTCTTGAGAAAATAGCTGCAAAAACGTGTCAGATTCTGCAAAAGGCAGAGTAGGCAAGTAAGATACAGGTTCAATTTTTTTTTTTTTTCAGATAGCCTCGTATTGATGTAACCATGTTTAAACAGATAGTTCTCTTCATTAAATACCATATGCCTTGAAATGTACACTTTCCCAGTAGATGAAAAGCACTTATATCCTTTGTATTGACCACTATAACCCAAAAATACACACTTTGTTGTATGAAAACAAAACTTATGTGCATTATATAGTCTAAGATTGGGATAACATGCACATCCAAAGGGTGCCATGAGTGGACCAAGGCCACTCTTCAAGGAGGTAGTGTCTGTCATGGTCATTTTGGACATAGATTATGAACATGCTACCATCCCTTCCAACCGCCCTATCTTGACCACGTAACCTCTAGAAATAATTAATGATACCTAGTAGTCTTCCCACTGAGAAGTCCCTGTAATCATGAACGACCCCTACAAGGCATTGGTGCCAGAATCGCCTATTCACGTCTATAAAGTGAGGGTCATATTCAACAATGGGAGCCATTGCGTGGGAAACTGCTTCGGGTTGCTACTGAAGTTGGTGGGCCTGTCCCTGTTCCCCTTGATAAGAATGTTGCTGAGGTTGCACCCCTTTCTGCTAGGGCTATTCCTGTCCTCCTATAATATTGTCCTCAAGGTTGTCCTCTGTAGGATCATAATCAGATTTTGATGGGCTGGTATCTTCCCAACCAACTTCCCGGTGGTTTGAGGCCATAGGTGTATGGCGTAAAGGAATGAAGGGATTCTTCAAATACACCAAGGTTGAAGGATGAAAGGAAGGTTGTACACAGGACTAGTTGGATTACCAACTTAAATATGAGAGACATAGCATTGCGAATGCTAGGTTAACAATATGTAAAGAAATTTTTTTAAGGACAATTTTATAGATTTGAAAGGAAATCTAGAGATTTACAAGATTGCGAAGGCTAGAGAAAGGAAATCTAGAGATTTGGATCAAGTAAAATGTATTAAGGATGAAGAAGGAAAAGTTTTGGGTACAGACAAAGATATTAAAAATAGATGGCAGGGTTATTTTCATAAGCTCTTTAATGACGGAACGGAGTCGACTTGCGATATGGAAGATCTAACAACTTTGGAGAGAGAACAAAATTTGGCATATTATCGCAGGATCAAGGTTGATGAGGTCAAGGAAGCTCTTAGAAAAATGGATAATGGTAAAGCTGTTGGTCCCGATGGTATTCCTATAGAAGTTTGGAAGTGTTTGGGAGAGGAGGGTACTATCTGGCTAACTAAGCTCTTTAATGAAATTTTAAGGTCTAAGAAAATGCCTGAGGAATGGAGAAGAAGCACTTTAGTGCCTATTTACAAAAACAAAGGAGACATTCAGAATTGCGCAAACTATCGTGGGATTAAGCTTATGAGTCACACTCTAAAATTATGGGAAAGAGTGATTGAACGTAGGTTAAGAATCGAGACGAGTATTTCTGAAAATCAATTTGGATTCATGCCAGGACGGTCTACAATGGAAGCTATATATCTTTTAAGGGGGTTGATGGAAAGGTATCGGAGTAAACAAAGAGACCTTCATATAGCATTTATTGACTTGGAAAAAGCCTATGATCGAGTACCAAGAGAGGTGCTGTGGAAAGCCTTGGAACAGAAAGGTGTACGGGTTGCGTATATTAGAGCCATAAAAGATATGTACGAGGGGGCTACGACTAGTGTGAGAACGTCTGGAGGGGAGACTAGAGACTTTCCTATTAAAATTGGCCTACATCAGGGATCATCCTTAAGCCCTTATTTGTTTGACTTGGTTTTAGATGTTCTGACGAAACACATCCAAGAAAATATTCCTAAGTGCATGCTTTTTGCAGATGACGTTGTTCTCATAGCAGAGACAAGGGAAGAGATTAATTCTAAACTTGAGTTATGGAGAGCTACTTTGGAATCGAAGGGTTTTCGTCTGAGCAGGAGTAAGACCGAATATATGCATTGTAAGTTTAACAAGCGACAAGCTAGGAACGAGCTGGAGGTTAAACTTGGTGATCAGGTCGTATCACAAGTGTCAACGTTTAGGTATTTGGGATCAATTATACAAGATGATGGCGAAGTTATTAGAGATGTGGAACATAGGATACAAGCTGGGTGGTTGAAGTGGAGAATGGCATCAGGGGTTGTTTGTGATCGGAAAGTACCTGATAAACTCAAAGGAAAGTTTTATCGTACTGCTATAAGACCAGCGATTTTATATGGGAGTGAATGTTGGGCAATGAAAGGACAACAAGAACATAAAATTGGAGTGGCGGAGATGAGGATGTTGCGTTGGATGTGTGGTCATACACGAAGAGATAAGATCCGTAATGATCATATACGAGGTAGAGTTGGGGTGGCACCTATTGAGGAAAAAATGGTTGAAAATCGTTTAAGATGGTTTGGGCATGTGCAAAGGAGACCGTTGGAAGCGCCAGTTAGGAGAGTTGAGCAGATAGTTTGGAGCCCTATGAAAAAAGGTCGAGGAAGACCAAAAAGGACACTTAGAGAAATTATTGAACGGGATCTTTTAGTAAATGAGATATCTAAAGAGTTGGTCATTGATAGAGCTCAATGGCGTCGTGCGATCCATGTAGCCGACCCCACTTAGTGGGATAAGGCTATGTTGTTGTTGTTGTTGTTGAAAATTGAATTCTAAATACCTTATTAGGACCTACACGTATGCTTGGTCTATCTCTACTATATGTAATTCAACGATCAACTTTAAAATTGTTGTAAATATTTGATAACCAACATATAGTTTGAGTTGTGTTATGAAGGACACTGTCCTTAAAGAATAAAATTTTCTGACAGGATAAAATCAACTATTTTGAGTTTTACTTAGGTACCAAAATAACATAAAAATAATACAATAACCCAATGAAATCAGAGAACATAAAACATGGAGGAGATCAGAATATGTGTAAAACTTGAAGAGAAGACTGCTTTTTTTTTTTGGAAAATGTATGATTGTTAAGATGGGCACTTATGCATTTCTAGCACGCAGAGGAGGCAAATTACTGATTTGTATTGCACTGGCCTAGTGATGTTGGAGCGCGAGCTCACCTTTTTCCCTTAGCTCTTTATGAGAGCATTATAATACATTGATATATAAGGTCTCATCCTCTCCTTATTTTAGTCAATGTGAGACTAATTTTACTCTTTTGAAATTTACATGTTTTTATAACACAATTTTCACAACAAAGATTAGATAAATAAATCAGTTTATGCTCTTGTTTATATCTATAACCATATTTATAATCTATATATTTTTTAAGTGTATTTTTTGAATAAAAAAATAATTCCCTTCAAACTTATTGAACATGTAAATATGTAAATAGTAAAAGTATTGAAATTCTGGTCAAATAATAAACAAGTATTGAACGCTACTATACATTGAGTGTATTGCATGCATGGAAGTAATAAATTGAATTTATGGGAAGAGGAAGCCCACACACACACACACACACACACACACACACACACACACACACACACACACACACACACATATCATGATTAAGGTCACAGCACGCGAGTTGTGCAATGAAAATGATGGTGATTCCATGTGTTGAAGGAATCTCAAGTCATTATCCACCAACAATGGAAAACCAAATACAACATATATTCATTATTGTGGCAGATGTGTCATTTTCTCTCTTTATATATCTATAGATACCACCTTTATTCTTACTTTAATATACTTGTGGTCCTCCTTTTGTGTCAGTAGATATTTAAATTTATATTAACAAAATAAAAAAAATTAATAAATTATTAACTTGGCCTTTAGTACTTTATAAGTATGCAAATGATGCAATATTTGTGTGGCATAAATATTTTCGTTGATTTTTTTAAAACTGAAATGTCATATTATTTATCTATGTAAACTGAAAAATGTTAAATTAATAAAAAAAATGCATAAACTACACAAAAATTAGGGAATAATAGCAATTTTTTACTAACAATTATAATAATTGTTACTAGCTAGAAATATAATACACTAACAATTTTTTTCATTACTACTAGCTTTACTTACAATTTTTCCAATGTGCTAGAAAATGTTATAGATATCCTAGCAACTTACAAGTGCTACTAAAGTAAAAAGAAGAAAAGAAAATATTCATTTTCTATTTTACCAAGTTTTACATTGGTTAGTTTTGTAAGTGGATACTAGTGATTGTAGTATAAAATAAAGGAACTTGTGTAATTTAAAAGTCTCACATTGCTTAGCTTGAAAATATGAGAGTGGTAGTTGTGCTATAAATGAGAGGAATTTGTGCATAATCTATGGGTGTGAGATATAACATGAATCTTTGTTTTTTTACCAAGACTAGTTCATTAGTTTTTTTATTAAATTGATTGGTTTGATTCTGTTTTTTTATTAGTAAATTTAAATTATATATATTTTTCTAAATTTGAAAACATATACTAGTGTTTAATAACAAAAGTGGAATTTAGTAGCAATTTTTTACACTATAGCAGCAAATATTAATGTCACAAAAATTAAGATTTATTAGCAATTTTTTAACTCTAAGGTAGCTTTTGTGCTAATATTAGTAAAGAATAACTATATACTAGTAATTGGATATTTATTAGTAAAAAAAATATTCTGACAGCAGCAAAATCTTAACTTAATACTGACAATCAAGAAAATTGTTGGTATCAATTTTAGTAATAATTTTTATTGTTTATAGTAGCAATTTTAATTTATGATATATTTCATTTTTTTAAGTAGTGATATAGCTAATCATCTTAAAAAATATTTGTTGTAAAAATATAGAAAAAATTTTAAAAAATCATTATTTTGTCATCGAGGACATTAGATTATTATTATTTTCTTAATTTAACCCTCTTATGGACAATAGGTATTAGGATTTTGTACGAAAAAGTTAATAAAGAATATTGCACAAAAAAGTTTAAAGAGCTTTTTATTTATTTTTTAAAATTAAAAAATAAATCACACAACCCTTAAATTAACTGGAGTTATCTGCGTTTTGAGCCATAACTCGTTATACATCACTCCTTATGACATTTTGAGTCATTTGATTAAAAGAGGAAAAAGCAATGAACTTTAGGAATAAATTGGTGCAGTTCTCACTAAATTTTTTTTAAATTAATGTATATAGTCTTAATAATTTAGAATTAAATTATTAATTTTCTCGAAAAGAAATTAATTAAAAAAAAAAGGGTCCAGATGGGCCAGCTTGATTAGCCTTTCTACCTGAGACCAACGTTTTTTATGGGTTTGGTAGCCTTTTTGGTAAGAACATTGACTAATTTTGATAAAAATAAAATGAAATTTCAACGCATTAGGTTGGCTCAATCAAGGGAATAGTAATCTTGATTGTTGCTTCGGTGGGTTAGATATAGAGTCAGATATATCTTGAAATTATACTTACTTTTTTTTTTATTAAGCTTTTGAACTTGTGCTAGCTTTTTTATTTTAAAAATTATACTAATTTCTTTTATATTAAATATTTATTTTATAATATTTTGTACATTAAATATTCTCTTTCCATATAAAATACAAACATATCAATGAAAAGTGAATATATTTGAGATTTGATCTCAAATAGTATAATTACTATATATCTATAAAACAAATCTGCAAATAGTGTTAACGCATAGGAATAAATTACAGAGTTCTTCTCCTTAAGGATTTGCACGATGCACATAATTTATGAGTGCCATTCAAGAATGAATAATGGTGCAAATGGGAACAACATCTTTTTTTTTTTCTTTTTGATCTTGATAGATGGAATTTTTTTTAGTTTAGTTCTTCGCATATTATTTCTGCTAATTAAAGACCTCAATCAAGAGTTTAACAGTCTTTACATTTATATTTAGAAAAGAGAAATCTCTCTTTTTCCTCTTCCCTAGTTTTTTTTTTTCCCTTGTTTGCTTGGTTTTTCCTTCTCTCCCTTAGCATGGGAGTTTTTTTTTTCCTTCTCTAATATAAGGTTTTTTCTTTCTTCATAAATATTTGTCTCTTCTCTCATGAAAGATGCATTTATTGGAAGATTTATTTTGTGATAACTTAAAATCCTACAGATTATATCTTGGGATTTACAAACTTTTTATCAGATCGTAAATGAAGATTTGTACTGTTTAAGACCTTTCAAAAAAGAGTGGTGAAGAGGTGTACAACTTAATGTATATACTTCTTAATGTTTACTATATAGATTTAGGGTCACTTTCTTTAAGGTGCTTTGTCTTAATTTTGTATCTTATTTATGAAAGTTTGGGTTTAATTTGTGAAGTATTGTTTCTTTTGCCTTGCAATCTTAGCTTGGTGCCTCTTTAATAATATCTACCATTTGTAAAAAGAAAAAAATAAATATCCTTTTACTTATTTTGTCTTTAGTTTAAAATAAAGAGCTTTTGATCTAAAATATAATTTTGGTGGAGCGTAATCCCATTTATGTTGTCCAAAAAATATTTCATTTTCAATATCATTTTCACGTTAGTCCTTGAAGTGTTAATGGATATATTTAATAACGATACTTAATAAAAATAGATAGCTTGATTAAATTTGTCTGATTTAGCGTTTAAGGTTTAGGGAAATCCATGGAGGTTGTGGATACTATGAAGAAGAGGAAAATTAACTTTTTGTGCCTTCAAGAGACTAAATGGGCTGGAGAAAAGGCTAAGAGGTTTGACTATTTAGGCTTCAAGTTTTGGTACACGGGAAAAGTAAGGACAAAGAATGGTGTAGGTATTATGGTTGACAAGGAATAAACGCCGAGTGTGGTGGAGGTAAAAAGGATTGGGGATAAGATTCTATGTTTAAGAATGATTGTTGTAAGAGATGTTATCCATATCATTAGTGCATAGCTATGCACCCCAAGTAGGGGCGGATGCATATCTTAAGTAAAAGTTTTGGGAAGATTCGGAGGGATTGGTCAGAAGCATACCTTTAGAAGAGAAGGTTTTCATCCGCCGGGGGGGGGGGGGGGTTAATGGCCACGTTGGGAAAGAAGCAGGACAATATAAAAGGGTTCATGGTGGCTTTAGTTTTGGGGAGCTTAACGAGGAAGGACAGTCTATACTCGATTTTTCAATGGCTTATAATTTCAAGGTTGTCAACACCTGGATCAAGAAGCGAGAGGAGCATTTAATCACATACAAGAGTAGAGCTTCAAAGTCACAGATTGACTTCTTTTTGATAGGGAATGCAGATAGAAAAATCTGTCAAAATTGTAAAGTTATTCCTGGAGAACTCGTGGCAACTCAACATAGGGTTTTGGTCCTTGACGTGATTATTAAGGGTCGGAAACAAAAACATCGACAGGTGATGAACCCTAGGACCAAGTGGTGGCAGCTAAAGGGGGAGAATCAACAGACTTTCAAGAGAAGACTGTTAGAGGAAGGGTTTTGGGAGTTATGAGAAAATGGTAACATCATGTGGGAGGAGATGGCCAACAGGGTTAGAAAGATAGCTAAAGCACTTTTAGGAGAATCTAAAGGTTTTGGACAAAGAGATAAGGAATCTTGATAGTGGAATGAGACCGTTCAAGAGAAGATCAAATTTAAAAGAGATTACTTTAAAGCTATTAATCTGTGCAATAACTCAAAAAATTGGGAAAGGTATCGGAAGGCTAATAAGGAGGCTAAAAAAGCAGTAAGTGAAGCACGATGTAAAGCGTTTGAAGAGTTTTACAAGGACTTAAGAACGAAAAAAGGGGAACAAAAGATTTACAAGATTGTGAACACTAGAGAGAGGAAATCTAGAGATTTGGATCAAGTAAGATGTGTTAAGAATGAAGAAGGAAAAGTTTTGGTTACAGATGGAGATATTAAAAACAGATGGCAAGGTTACTTTCACAAGCTCTTTAATGACGGAGCAGCATCAACCTATGATATGGAAGATTTAACAATCTTGGAGAGAGAACAAAATTTGGCATATTATCACAGGATTAAGGTTGATGAGGTCAAGGAAGCTCTTAGAAGAATGGATAATGGTAAAGCCGTTAGTCCTGATGGTATTCCTATTGAAGTTTGAAAGTGTTTAGGGGAGGAGGGTACTATCTGGCTAACTAAGCTCTTTAATGAGATTTTAAGGTCCAAGAAAATGCCAGAGGAATGAAGAAGAATCACTTTAGTGCCTATATACAAAAACAAAAGAGACATCTAGAACTGCGCAAATTATCAAGGAATTAAACTTATGAGTCACACTCTAAAATTATGGGAATGAGTGATTAAACGTAGGTTAAGAATAGAGACGAGTATTTCAGAAAATCAATTTAGATTCATGCCAGGGCAATTAGCTATGGAAGCTATTTATCTTCTAAGAGGGTTTATGGAAAGGTATCGAAGCAAACAAAAAGACTTGCATATAGTGTTTATTGATTTGGAAAAAGCTTATGATCGAGTATCAAGAGAGGTGCTCTGGAAAGCCTTGTAACAGAAAAGTGTACAGGTTGCGTATATTAGAGCTATAAAAGATATGTATGAAGGGGCTACAACTAGTGTGAGAACGTCTGGAGGGGAGACTAGAGACTTTCCTATTAAGATTGGCCTACATCAGGGATCATCGTTGAGCCCTTATTTGTTTGACTTGGTTTTAGATGTTCTGACGAAACATATCCAAGAAGAGATCCCTAAATGTATGCTTTTTGTTGATGATGTTGTTCTCATAGAAGAGTCAAGGGAAGAGATTAATTTTAAATTTGAGTTATAGAGAGCTACTTTGGAATCGAAGGATTTTCGTCTGAGGAGGAGTAAGACAGAATATATGCATTGTAAGTTTAACAGGCAACAAGTTAGAAATGAGTTGGAGGTTAAAATTAAAGATAATGTTGTATCACAAGTGTCAAAGTTTAGGTATCTGAGATCTGTTATACAAGATGATGGCGAAATTATTAGAGATGTGATACATAGGATACAAGCTGGGTGGTTAAAGTGAAGAATGGCATCAGGAGTTGTTTGTGATCCGAAAGTACCTGATAAGCTCAAAGGAAAGTTTTATCTTACTGCTATAAGACCAGATATTTTATATGAGAGTGAATGTTAGGCGATGAAAGGACAACAAGAGAATAAAATTAAAGTAGTGGAGATAAGGATGTTGAGTTGGATGTGTGGTCATACAAGAAGAGATATGATCCGTAATGATCGTATACGAAAGAGAGTTGGAGTGGCACCTATTGGGGAAAAAATGACTAAAAACCGTTTAAGATGATTTGGGCATGTTCAAAGAAGACCATTGGAAGCCTCAGTAAGGAGAGTTGAGCAGATGGTTTGGAGCCCTGTGAAAAAAGGTTGAGGAAGATCAAGAAGGACACTTAGAGAAGTTATTGAACGGGATCTTCTAGTAAATGAGATACCTGAAGAGTTGGTCATGGATAGAGCTCAATGGTGTTATGCGATTCATGTAGTCGACCCTACCTAGTGGGATAAGGCTTTGTTGTTGTTGATTAAATTTGTCTGGTTATTAAATATTTAATTATCATTCAAACATGTTATAGGAGACTTAACATTAGTCGGTTATAGTAGTGCTGACTATTTGAATCCAAAGAATGATACTGATGTAATTTTTGAAGACGCCAAGCATAAATATTATATTAGTGCTCAATAATAAGTCCAGAAAGACTTAGGTGGCATTTGATTTTAAAGATTTAAACGTTTGAATCTGGATGCATATTTAATTATTAAGACTACGTCTTTTTAAACATCTGAATGTATTAAATAAATGTTAATAAGAATGATATTTAAAAAATAAAACACTCTTTAAAAATTGGGCAATGATTAAATTTTTTTAAAAAAATAGACAACTAAAATATTAATTCTGAACAAATTAAAATTCGAGTCATTAATCTGAATAAATTTGAACACCATGAATTTTTATTAATTTATTTTTCAAAGGAATCTTCCTATTCAATAGAATAAAAAACTAATTCATTTTAATTTACTAAGTGCAAACTGCAATTTCCAAAATTTGAATTACTGCTGTCCTTGAGATTCAATCTACTTTGAGCAAACACCATGCATTATGTTAAGAAAGTTATTTAGGTGCAATTTAAAAGTGTGTATTGGTTAAAAAAAGGGTACAAACTTAAAACTACGTTATACTAAATTTGATAAACTTGTTAGCCTCAAGATTGAGGTTTGAGCCTGGTGATCAAATCTGGCAATAGAAAACCCTTAGCTGTGTTCCATTTGATTGATTATGATGTTTGACCTACCTCGTTTATTTTATTTAATAATTTTGTGGAAAGAAAAAAGTTGTGAGGGATTTCTTTTTTAATCCATACCTGTTTGTATTATTTGACATTAATAAATTTGAAAATTAGCAATTATAATTTTTTTACTTGTGTAAAGAACTTATTAATTAGAATGAGAAGCTGATAACTGATCATAAGATGTGGAAAATAGGAAATGGAAGGAGTATCGATTTGTGAAGCAGATGCTGGTGGAGTAATGAGTATTAATATTCTTAATTGCTCTCATAAGTTAGGATGTTCCAAATCCTTCAAAGGGATAATGCAATTAGCTTTTAATCCTATGTCTTTTGCCATAATTTCCACCATTGCTCTTGAAAATTGAGTATTCTGTCTCTACACCCCGTCTTCGCATTGAAGAGGATAGTAAAATAGTTATCACCAACCTTCAGTGAAGCTAAGTGAGAAAAGCATAGAATATGCTGCAGAATAAGAATGATTTTTATCGATTTGGGGTGCCTCCTTAGCCTCAAAGTTAAGGAGGCTCCTTGGCTTTGGCCTCACCTGTCAAAGTGGGGCCCATATCTATCTAATAGTTATGGGAGAAATTAAGGAGTTTCCTTAGTCCAAAGTCAAGGAGGCACCCCAAATTCGATTTTTATTCGTTGTATCAATATCAGATTATACAGATATCATAGAGCAAGGCGAATTACAGCTATATCAGTGGAAAAGAATATTTGTACACCTGTATAACTAATTCCTAAAAAGAAGGAAATATTGATACCTGTAGCAGACGCTAGTTGTAAGATAAATCTGATACATTACAGAGTAAATATACTGAGTGTATAAGCTCACTGTAAGCCTATAGTTTTAACTCCCCCTTTCAAGCTTATGGGTGATTGAACTACTCCAAGCTTGCTTCTAAGGAAAGTAAAACAACTAAAGGCAAGAGCTTTAGTCAAGCAGTCTTCAGTTTACTCGTAAGAGGGGACATAGCATACACTAACTTGCATGGCAGCAACTTTATCACGGATAAAGCGTATATCGACTTCAACATGTTTGGTTCTTGAATGATAAATAGGATTAGAGGCTAGAGATCTAGCACCAAGGTTTTCAGAGCAGATTATTTGTTTTAACAATAAGATGTTTAATTTCCTTTAATAGAGAGATGATCTATACTAGTTTAGAAGCCAAATTTGCTATTGCCCTGTACTCATACTCAGTGCTGGGTCGAGAAACGGCTCATTTGCTAACAATCCTTGTTTACTTAGAATTGACAGCCATTTCTCACTCATGTGTCCCAATCGGCGATGCCACAATTCTGTACAATCATCATTCTTCCCTAAAGATTTAGATACAGCCAATGTCCCCATCACTGAACTACCAATCAAAAAGTAAATGTCATGCTACAATTTACCCTTCATTATAACCAGAGCACCTTTGAAAATCCTCAACTGTCCATTTTCTCCAGAGTCTTGTACCCTTATTTGTCAAGAGTACCAAGAGAAATCAAGTTCTTTCATAGACCAAGAACATACCAAGCATCAAGCGTCCTGACTATTCCATCATACATCTAATTCTGCACAGAACTACTGCCTTTAACACTAAGCTGTTCATCATCACCCAATCTCACAACACCATTTCACTCCTTGAAAGAAGTAAACAGCTCACGTGAAAAAGTCATATGATAAGATGCACCTGTGTCCAAGACCCAAGTATTTGCAGAACCAGAGGTGCTGACTATGAGAATATCATTGTCCTCTTCTTCGTCAGAACTATCTTGCACCACCGCAGCACTATCACTGGTATTCAGTTCCTTCTTGTCATTTCCTTTCTTCCTCTGTGGATAATTCTTCCTGATGTGACGCTTTTGTTTATAGTGATAACATCGAGGTACTCCTTTGTTCCTCGACTTAGACCGTGACTTGTTTCTTTTTCCATCATCCTTTTTAGTATCTCTACCTCTGTCAACATACAAACCTGCTTCTGCACCATTCTCATTAGAACTAGAGACTCTTCTCTTCAGTTCTTTAGACTGTAAAGCATCTTTGACATCATTAACAGAGATAGTATCTCTACCATACAACATAGTGTCAACAAAGTTCTCATATGACTTTTGTAGAGAACACAAAAGAATAATTGCCTGATCCTCATCATCTATCTTAACCCCAACACCCTGTAAATCCAGGATAATCTGGTTAAAGTTATCAAGATGATCTTTCACCTATAAATTATCTGTCATCCGCATGGTATACAAATGATGCTTCTGATATAACTGGTTTGTGAGAGACTTCTTCTAGTATTTATCACCCAATTTCTTTCACAAACCTGTAGTAGTTGACTCATCAACTACTTCTTTTAACACCTCATCAATCAAACTCAATAGTATTGCACTCTGAGCCTTTGTCAAAATTTCCTTCTTTTTCTCTTCCTTCAATGTGTTAGGCAGACTACCTTCTCTTTCTAATGCCACTGCACATCCCTGCTGAACCAGAAGTGCCCTCATTTTTACCTTCCACAAAGTGAAATCATTCGATCCATTAAACTTTTCAATATCGAATTTATGAGTTAACATCTTCTCAAATAATAACAGACAAATTACTAGTAAATTTT
This sequence comes from Biancaea sappan, assembly GCA_037074585.1. Lineage (NCBI taxonomy): Eukaryota > Viridiplantae > Streptophyta > Magnoliopsida > Fabales > Fabaceae > Biancaea > Biancaea sappan. Next base: position 15,208,789 of record CM073495.1, on the reverse strand, counting down.
ACAACCAAAAATCGAATTTTACAAAACTTTTCAGAACCTTGCAAACTGACCAGAACTTCACTAACAGAAATCCAACACAGCAGCCCAACAAAATTCACAACAGTAAACTAAAAGTCCAATCCAGCATAATCCAATTTGTCACATCCCAAAAATATATATGAGAATAAACACACAGACCTATGGTATACCTCTATAATATCCATGATTATGAAATTCTTAAATTTATCAAACATACGTTTATACTTTCATATACAAGAATAAATTCAACATTTTACTTTTGTTTCAAATTCTACAATAACCGAATTATAATTCAACTAATCATAATAATAAAAGGTAGGTTATCCATAAAATACTATATTACATCAAACAAGCCTAGGTGACCTATAGAAATTATAGAGCATTCCCTAGGTCTTTACAAAAAAAAACTTCTTAAGCCTACCCGATAGAATTGGAATGTAATTCCAATAGGTCTCTAATTCTCAGGCAGATTGTTTTCTTCCTCAACCTCTGTATCTAAAAAAGGTAATTAAAGAGAGTGTGAGTTTATCAAATTCAGTAAGTAAACAACTGTGCATGAAAATATCATAAGCACAAATACCACATTACTAATTCAATCAAAGGTATCATTCAATACATTCAACATATTCATATGTATAAATACCAGTTTTTTATGTCAATTTTGAAAATCCTGTGAGCTTACATTCTCACAACTATATGAAGCCCGAAATCTGTTGGTGTTCAATAGGTTTATGCTCCCCAATGTTCATCCTTACAAATTTCTTTGGGTCCGCCTGTGTCATGAGTTCCTTTTTGAACCCATTTCATTTTTACTCAATGAACAAGATTTTTCTTATAAAAGCATGAGTAAGATTTGTGTCCTTTCAGTCCACAATAAAAACAAGTGCAAGTTGGACTAATGGACATCTTTGCAGAAACAAAGAAGTTTTTAGAATGCTTTTGGTTTGAATTACTTTTAGAAACAAGAACAACTTTGTTAAACCTTCTTATTTGTTTTAAAACTGAAGTATTTAAAATTTCTCTACCTTGAGAAAATTTTGCAAGTGTGTTTTTAAGATCATCATTTTCCTTTTTCAAAGAATCACACTTGGTGCAAAAGCAGCTTTTGTTGGTAGAGATACTTCCCTTTAAAATCAAATTCTCTTCTTGCAAAGTTTTGTTTTGATTTTCGAAACCAAAATTCTCTTCCTTGGAAATAGAAAATTCATTTTTCAATTTTTCTAATTCATTTTCAAGAGAAGAATTTTTCTGTTTTGAAGCATTTAATTTCTTTGCAAGTTTTAGAGATTCTTCATGTAAATCATCCAAGGCATCTTGTAATTCATCAAAAGAGTAGTCAAATGAATTTACCCCATCTTCATCTCTGGCCACAAGACAGATGTTGGTTTCTTCATTTGTGTCCTCCTTATCAGAATTGCCATTTCCCCAAATGGAAGATATGTAAGCTTTCTTTGACGATTCTGCTTTTGGTTGTGATTTTTCTTCTTCTCCTTTTTCTTCTTCGTCTGCCACCTTGGTGATTTGAGATTTTCCTGTAAGTTCAACACCAAGAGCTTGCAATTGATTAAGCACAAGATGTATCTCATTAATGGTTTCACAATTTTTCATTTGAGCAATTTCAAGTTCATTAATGAAACTTTTATACTTTAATTCCTCAGCAATAAGATCTTCCTCATATGCAACTTCAAGAGTTTCCCACATTTCTTTTGCAGTTGCACAATTGGAAATTCTGAAAAATTCATCTTGACTCAATGCACAAGAAATAATCAATTTTGCCTTAGCATTGAGTTGCACTAAACTTATTTCAGTATCATTCCATTCACTCTTGGGTTTTGGAATGCATTTTCCTTGTTCTTCCTTGACAGGCATATAAAAACCATTTTCTATAACTTCCCAGAGTTTATAGTCTATTGAAATTAAAAACATTTTCATTTCATACTTCCAATATTGAAAATGATTAGCATAAAAAATTGGAGGTTCTGTGAAAGAACAATTTTCAAACATAAACCACTCACTAAATCCAACCATGTTTACTCTTAGACGGTTAAGTCTCAAATCAAGAGCCCAAGCTCTGATACCAATTGAAAGTAATGGTTGGAACCCAAGAGGGGGGTGAATTGGGTTTTATAAATTTTTCACAAGAATTAATTGGAAGTTGAAATGATTTTCTGTAGAAGTGTAATACTTAAGATAATAAATACAATACAGAAAATCAATGTGCTGCCAAGATAAATAATTATAAAGATCAAGGAATTAAAGAGTAGATATCAATATGCAGAAATTAAAGAGTAAGGAATAGAGAAATCAAACTCGGAGATTTATACTGGTTCGACTAATCCAAGCCTACATCCAGTCCTCAAGAGACCACTTGAGTATTTTCACTATAATTGCAAGTTTAATCCGGGTACTTGCAAACCACTACAACCAAGCAAATTTGATCCGGGTATTTGCGAAACCACAATGGAGAATTTATGAATCCGGGCTCCTCCTCAACCCAAAGCAAGTTCTTCCAATACCGGTACTTGCGAACCTCAACTCAGAATAATATATATGTGTTGATCAAAATCAACAATACAAAGAAACTCTCTCTAAAGAGTAGATGTAAAGAGTAGATGAATACAAATGAAGTTCTAATAACTCTAATGATAGAGAATATGCAAGATTTGGCTCAAGAATGTTTGGATTTCTCTCAAAGATGATAGAACATATTAATATGTCATTGTAGTACTTAGTTCTAGCTCAAAATCGTGTATCTAGGGTCATATATATATAAGATTTTAAAAAACTAGCCGTTATATAGTCGTTACAGCACTTATAATGCAGTCTAGATGTACCACCCACTGGCAGTAGAAAAATATAGCATTTTCAGGGCAGCTGGTCGACCAGTCTGAAGTTGCCTGGTCGACCATCGGCTGGCAGTAGCGAAATACAAATTTTGAGCTTTCTTTAAAAATTCATAACTCCCTCATTTGAACTCTGTTTTAAACAAATAATATATCATTGGAAAGCTTTTGGAGTCTAGTTTCAAATGAGCTAAGTTTTACTTAAAAATTATTTTTCGTTTAAAAGATATAATCAAAACACTGACTATAGGTCAGAATAAAATAATTTTTGAGTACAGTAAAATCAACTTTCAGTTTTTCAAACTATATTTTAAATAGTCATAACCAAAGGTCAAAAACTAACTTTTGTAAAACTTCATATCTCATTATCTTTTTGTTCAAAATGCTTGAGCCAATGCATGCAAATCTAAGTCATTGAGTTGCATAAGTATACTAGCCTATATAAAATATACCTAATATAAACACATAGGCTATCTTGATGCCAAGTTTTCAAGACTCCAAATCTTCTAATTCTTCATTTCTTGGAGCTTTATCCTTGCATGTTTTTTTCCTTGAGTGAAGCATGATATTGCTTTTCCTTGTTCTTCAATACAATGCTTACTTTTCTTGTTTTGAACCAACCTATAAAATATATCTTACTTGCAAACCCAATGGTTAGTTCAATAGCATGATTCAATATATGCAACAAACATATTAAATAACATAATCATGCTTAAGTACTTGTAACATATATATGATAATTAATCTTTATATATATCAATGCTACAATTCAAATACATTTGTCATCATCAAAACTTATGGCATAAAGCCTTAGGGTCAACATGGGCAAGACAAGTATGTTGAATTTTAATTTAAATATATATATCCTATTTGGATTAGCATTAATCAATTATTAAAATATTATTTAATATCATTAATATATCAACTATATTACTTGTATTTTATATTATAGTCTTTAATTAATTCAATGAATACTGTAACTGGACTTTTGTTGTGAGTGGTTCGTGATGAGTTGGGCTATTCATCAGATATCTCGTTGAGAGGTCCCTACTCTCATCTGATAATAAATAAACTGACTCCCCATTAATCAGTTTATAGAGTACAGAAAAATTATCAGATAGAGAGCAGTACTTCTCTCACAAATTTCAAATTTCTCTAGTTTGATGTTCGAGATGGATTTTGCAACAATGCCAAGTACACATTCTCAATTCATCTTTCTTTTAAATTTACTATTTAATATGCTGTAATTTGTATCTACATCCGATCTAGGCTTGTAAATTAGATCATCTAAATCCTTCAATTGGTATCAGAGCCAGGTTAGATACATATTATGGCTATTAATTCCTTTTGTTTTTTTCCATAATTGAATCAGATTATTGTACAATTCAATTTGATTTTCGCAACCCATAAACCCTAATTTCAAAAAAAATTTCGTTTGCCTTATTTTGTTAGATTAATCTTGAAATTGTTTTAGGGTTTTGATTCAATCCTATAACATGAATCATATATATGAAAATCATAGAGTTTCATTGGGCATTTTGTAAGATCTAAGTTTTTTTTAAAACTTTCTTTTCCGTCAAAATTCAAAACATGATTTCTCTCAAATTAGTAGATGTTTTCCAAAATTGATCTAGGGGTTTTCATAGATGCTGTTACACGAGTAACATATCCAAAAATTAGGTTTTTTCATCAAAGGTTTTGCAAGATCTAAACCTTTTTCAGATTCGATTTTCCTCCCTATTTTTGAATTCGATTTCATCATTCTCAAACCACGATTCGTGAAATTCACTTAGGCTTGTCTTTTCCATAACATCACAATAACATCCCTTGAAAAATTGTGAATTTTCACTGCTGGAATAAGGAGATATAGTTGGGTCGCATCGCGGGTCAGGCCAACCGGTGTTGCAGTCCGTCGGGTGAGGAAGAAAGGGCTTCCTAGCGAAGCCTACTCTCAGGCCCAGGCACGTCAAGACCCTAAATTTTTTTATTTTTTTCCAAAATTAAATATTTAATATTTATGTTATTTTAGTAATTTTTTGGAAATTTTTGGAGACCCCTAAATATTTTATTTTATTTAATCTGAGATTGTTTTGTTGTTTTAATAATTGCACTCTCAGATTTTGGGACTGAAATTTTTTGTGATTGTTCCTTATTCTACTAGTGACATCTAGGTATATTATACTCCCCCCATTGATATATCCTAGTGATGGAATTAATTTCAGTCTATATGAAAATTAATGTTTTTTAATTAGTTATTATATAAATTTATTATATTCTGTTGAATATAATTGCTTTTTGTTTTTTGTATAACTGTGAACTTACCTATCATGGGCACAGTTATGCAAAATCTTCAAGTTAAATGATTAAAATTTATTTTATTTTATTTTAATCATTACTATTATTCTAATTCATTGCATTAATAATGATTATACCCTATCGGTGTATTGTTATTAATGTAATTTGTTATACAATGCCATGTTAATTTATACTTATATCAATTATTTTGAATACCCAATCGGTATTAAAAATTTTGATGATATGAGATTTAAGTATTATATTATTATATTTCTTATTTATTATGGTTTGGGACCCTTAAGCGGGACTAGGTAGATAAGAAATTTTCTTTAAAATGCTTAGTTGGCTGTGCATATGGACTCATTTAATTCTTTTATAGCATAATGACATTATGCATATTAAATATTTTCTTTTGTTGTTTTAATGCTAGCCTCCTTACCTATGTAATTGACATATATCAAGACTCTAAATGAGACCAATTTTGAAGACTGGAAAGAATCTCTGGATCTCTATTTGGCTATCACTAATATGGACTTGGCTCTGAGAGAAGAAGATTCTCCAGCTCTTACTGCTAAGTCCACTGTCACTGAAAAGGCTTCTCGTGAAAAATAGGAGCACTCAAACAGGGTGTGTCTCATGGTGATGAATTATACTATGGAGAAGTCTATTAGATAGAATATTCCATAGAGCAAAAATGCTAAGGATTTTCTGAAGTCTGTTGGTGAGAAATTCACTACTTTTGATAAAGCTCAGAAGGCCAGTATCTCTTTGATTGAGAAGACTAAATATGATGGTGTTAGTGGAGTTCGTGAGCACATCATGAAATTAGTCCACTATTTTAATAAGTTGAAGTCTCTCAAGGTTAATCTTGGTGATAGTTATCTAATATGGTAAGTTTTGTAGTCACTCCCTTCTCAATTTGATGTTCTAAAGACCTCCTATAAACTCAGAAAACTGAATGGACAATTAATGAAATGATTGCTATTGTCTCTCAAGAAGAGGATTCTATAAAGAAAGGGAAAGCACACAGTGTTCAGTTTGCTGCTTCTTCTTCTAGTGCTAAATCTGAGAAAAGGAAATGTCATAAAGGCAAGTTTCAACATGATAAGAAGAAAGGAGGGAAAGTTTCTCAACACTTAGAGCCTAAGAAGAATTTTTTCAAGGGAAACTGTAAGTATTGTAAGAAGTATGGCCATAAAGTGCATGATTGTTACACTCTCAAGAGGAAACTTGAGAAGTAAGGTACAATCATAGCTTTAACTTGTTATGAATCAAATATGATTGATGTTACTCCTAATACTTGGTGGTTTAACTCAGGTGCAACCATTCATGTTGTGAATTCTTTACAGGGGTTCACAAGCCTGAGGAAGCCAAGTGATGCTGAATCCAATATCATTGTGGGAGATGGAGCTAGAGTATCCATGGAAGAAATAGGAGTAGTTATATTGCTTTTACCTTTTGGACATACATTATTGTTAAAAGATGCTGTTTATGTACCTTCTATGAGAATGAATTTGATTTCAATTTCAGCTTTGGATAGATATGGCTACACTTTTGAATTCAGTAATGGAAAAATTGTTGTTCATTTTAATTCTATTATTGTTGGTTCAGGAGTTTTATGTGATAGGCTTTACATGTTGAATTTGAATAATATGTCTGTTAACTCTGTTATTGGAAATAAGCGTAATAGGACTGATAAAAGTTCTTCTATGCTATGGCATAGACGCTTGGGGCACATTTCTAGGCCCCAGATTGAAAACTGATTAAGGAAGGTATTCTTTATGATATTAACTTCTTTGATTTCAACACTAATAACATGCTTTTTCCATTTATTTTAGTCCCTATTTTAGTCCTTTTTTGCCTCTTTAATTTTATCAATTCTCTAATTTTATTATGTTTTGGAATTTATTGGGTATAAACTATTTATGGATTGAATGTGTCTCAATTATATATTTTTAGAACTTGAATGGTAAAATGCTCAATTTAATTCCTACAAATTTTAATTTTGGAGAGAAAAGTACTGACATGGACAAAGATGCTGATTTGGATGCTAATGTGGCACTTTTTGGGTGATGCAGATGCTGACTAGGATATGCTGGATGTGGGGCCCATTTGAACTCTTATTCAATGCCATGTAGTCAGAATTTATGGGCAGAAATATTAATTTTCGTAGGTCAGAAAAGCATGGCTGAAATATTAATTATGCACCTCCATTTTCCATGTTTTCTGCCATACTTTTCTGCTGCTGTTCTGCTGCTGTTTGCTGTCTTTCTGCTGCTATTTTGCTGTCAAAGTGCTGCCACATCATGGAAGAAGCACCCAAGGAGGCATCTAGGGCAGAATATCCCTTTAGGCATGTGTTAGATCAGTTTTATATTTGGAAAATCGAAATTTATTAAGGGGGCTAAGTCATTTTTCTGATGTGAAGTCCTATCACCATTTTTCTGCCTTCCTAGAGCAGCAGTGGCTGGGAGCAACACAGAGGCAACTCTCTAGCTTGGTTTGAGGGAAAGGAAGCCTTCCCACTTGGGAATGGCTCTCCTTCTCCCATTTTCTTTCCTTTTCTTGCATTTTTCTTCATAGTTTCTTAGATTTCTGCTGTATTTTCTATTTTCTGTCATGTTCTTCTTCTCTTCCATGTAATTTTATGATGTTTAAAGATTGATGTAGTTTGGTTCTATGATGTTTTATTGCTGAACAATTTCGATTTTAATGCACTTTCGTTTAATGGAATGGATTTTATCCTTGTAATTTCCACCATAAATTAGATTATCTAGATATAGATAGTTTTATTTATGTGGCTTGAATAATTTTCTTGAGCTTCATAACTTAATTGAATGGTTGATCTAAGATTTTAGTCAATTATTTTGGTTAAGTTAGATTGTAATTTCAAAGTTTTTGGATTCAATCATATTTTAGAAAATTGGCCAACATTGAATGGATTGTAATTTAATTGAATTGTTCTTCAATGATTCAAAGATTAATTTGTCTATGAATTAATCGGATTAGACCAACGAAATCAATCTCATTTTCTTGTGTAGTCGGTCATTTGATGAAATAGAAATTGTACTTTAATTCATTTGGACCAATGAGTATTTTCTTGGCCAAAGTTCTATTTTATTTATTGTCCTATGAAGCTTGTTATTTATACATGCATGCGATTGCTATGTATTTGTAATGAGTAGGACAAGAGATAACATGTTATATGCGATTGCGGGGCATTGATGTGATTAGGACTTGATCGGATTATATTTGAGTTATAGATTAGTGAAGATCTTCCTAACTATAATTTTAATATAATTCAGTCTTAGAAGACTTTCTAAGAATTTTAGATTGAAGATTACATAATAGAATTAGCCAAGAATATTCAAAGTAAATGATGATGATGTACAATTCCATGGAATTTGTGACCACTCCACATCTTTTCTCTGTTTTGTTTTCTATTTAGTTATTTAAATTTCAGTTATTTATATTGTGTTGTTTCAATCATCACCCCCCCTTTTTTGTGTAATTTCTGAAATTTTCTTCATAAGTCTTAATAGCATTTCACTTAACCTAATTGAATTTTATTTGATACCTCAATCTCTGTGGGACGATACTCTACTTATCACTTTATTACTTGTTGCGACCCAGTATAATTGCTGGAATATTTTATGTGCTATAAATTATACGCACCAAGTTTTTGGCGCCGTTGCCGGGGATTGATGGTTGTCAAATTGATTTTTCTTTTAAGCCAAAGTGATGTTATTTTAGACATTGTCTTTTCTTGTTTTAGTTTTTACAATTTCAAGTGTTTTTAGCTTTTCAAGTGTCTTTATTAGTTTCATTTCTTCTTGTTACCTTGCTTATTTGATATATCTCTCATGTTATTTCTCTTTGTTGCATGTGAGGTACTTGATCATTTTCCTTGACGAAGGAAATAAAAAAAAAATCAAAGAGAAAGTAAGGAAAACAAAGAAGAAGCGACGCTAAGCATAGACAGCAAATAAAGTCTAGCTAAGGACTTTAAACCAAGCGCTATTGGGAGGCAACCCAAGTTTTTCTAATCTTTCTCTTTTTAATTTTGTTGTTGTATTTCTTTCGTAATTTTAATCTTGTTTGTCTTTTTTTCTGTTGTCCATTTTTTTTGTCTCTGTTTTCTCCATTTTGGCAGAAATTTTGTCATCTTGCATGAATATTCTGTACTGTTTGGCTATGGTTTTTGCCACTTTCTTTACATGTTTTTAAACCTTTATATGTCTTCTAGTTGTAGAATTTTATTTGGAGTGATTCGCATCCATTTTGGGGTCGTTCTATGTCGGTAAAGCTGTGTCGCCAGAAATTCTGAACTGCAGAATTTTGCTGCTCTGTTTTGTCCGAATTTGATGCTCACTTTTTAAATTTTTGATGGAGTTTTGGTGTGGAATTATGCATGATGAAATAGCTAAAGTGTAGATTGACTTAGCATGAAGAGAATTTAGTCTTATTTCTCTAAGGAATTCAAGTTAAATGGCAATGACGTTGACTTTAATGAATTTGTAGTAATAGTCTTTTAGCTGTGAGGATTTGAGCCTAAGTGAAAAATGTTATTCTTCTTGTTGTGTGTTCTCTATCATGGATTGTCACTCTAGAACTTGTCTTGAATCTTTGATTGAGGCTACATATCTTGTACATACTTGGAAATGATTTAGGCATTTGTTTCTTGTAACCACTTTTAGCCAAATAGCCATCCATTATCATTGTTTCCATTGTATGCCATTTTGTGCCTTATCTATTTTCTTTCTTGTGTTCTTCCACCACTTTTTCTGCCTACAACAATATTTTTCTCTTTCAACTTAAGATGTGAGGAGTATTTTAAATTCTTTTAAGGGATTGATGTGCTGAAAAATCTTGTGAATTTTGGGGTGTTTTGAACTATATTCCTTATACTTCCTCTCAATCAAAAGAAAAAGATTGGCCAATCAAGAAGAAAAAGAAAGAAAAATTTTGACTGACGTCATCAAAAAGAAAGAAAGAAAGAAAATTTTTTTTTTTTGAATTAAAAAAAAATGAGAATGATGAAAAAGAGGAGCAGGTAGAACAATGAGACCCAAAATTTATTTATACCCACTCTCTTATATTTCACTTGTAAATACTCTTCATTTTCTTGAGTTGTTGCCATATTTTGTTTCATTGTTCAATCTTTCCCTTTTGTTTCCCACTATTTTTCCTACCCACGTTACAACCTTGTAAAGTCCTTTTGATTCAAGTATGTATTGGATTCAAGTAGTGGAGATTTAGATTCTTGACAAACTTATGGTAGTAAATTTCTGATAGGATGATTTTGAGTGATTCCATCTTAAACACTTGAGAGAGTAGAGAATAGACACCCTACCTTGTGAGGAGATTGTTACTTGAATTCATTCTTATAGAAATAATTGCCATGGAGCTTGAACTTTTTAGAAATTTAAGATTTATTTCTCCTAATGTAAATCTTTCTAAATTTTAATTATTTCATTGTTGTAATTTTCTACACCTTTTCTTGCTGTGCTTATTGGGATTCTCTGTTGTTTTTAATTGATTTTGCCCAGGAGTGCAAAAGGCTTAGTGTGGGGGATTTGATAACATGCTTTTTTCATTTATTTTAGTCCCTATTTTAGTCCTTTTTTGCCTCTTTAATTTTGTCAATTCTCTAATTTTATTATGTTTTGGAATTTATTAGGTATAAACTATTTATGGATTGAATGTGTCTCAATTATATATTTTTAGAACTTGAATGGTAAAATGCTCAATTTAATTCCTACAAATTTTAATTTTGGAGAGAAAAGTGCTGACATGGACAAAGATGCTGATTTGGATGCTAATGTGGCACTTTTTGGGTGATGCAGATGCTGACTAGGATATGCTGGATGTGGGGCCCATTTGAACTCTTATTCAATGCCATGTAGTCAGAATTTATGGGCAGAAATATTAATTTTCGTAGGTCAGAAAAGTATGGCTGAAATATTAATTATGCACCTCCATTTTCCATGTTTTCTGCCATACTTTTCTGCTGCTGTTCTGCTGCTATTTGCCATGCTGTTCTGCTGCTGTTTGCTGTCTTTCTACTGCTGTTTTGCTGTCAAAGTGCTGCCACATCATGGAAGAAGCACCCAAGGAGGCATCTAGGGCAGAATATCCCTTTAGACATGTGTTAGATCAGTTTTATATTTGGAAAATCGAAATTTATTAAGGGGGCTAAGTCATTTTTCTGATGTGAAGTCCTAGCACCATTTTTCTGCCTTCCTAGAGCAGCAGTGGCTGGGAGCAACACAGAGGCAACTCTCTAGCTTGGTTTGAAGGAAAGGAAGCCTTCCCACTTGGGAATGGCTCTCCTTCTCCCATTTTCTTTCCTTTTCTTGCATTTTCCTTCATAGTTTCTTAGATTTCTGCTGTATTTTCTATTTTCTATCATGTTCTTCTTCTCTTCCATGTAATTTTCTGATGTTTAAAGATTGATGTAGTTTGGTTCTATGATGTTTTATTGCTGAACAATTTCGATTTTAATGCACTTTCGTTTAATGGAATGGATTTTATCCTTGTAATTTCCACCATAAATTAGATTATCTAGATATAGATAGTTTTATTTATGTGGCTTGAATAATTTTCTTGAGCTTCATAACTTAATTGAATGGTTGATCTAAGATTTTAGTCAATTATTTTGGTTAAGTTAGATTGTAATTTCAAAGTTTTTAGATTCAATCATATTTTAGAAAATTGGCCAACATTGAATGGATTATAATTTAATTGAATTGTTCTTCAATGATTCAAAGATTAATTTGTCTATGAATTAATCGGATTAGACCAACGAAATCAATCTCATTTTCTTGTGTAGTCGGTCATTTGATGAAATGGAAATTGTACTTTAATTCATTTGGACCAATGAGTATTTTCTTGGCCAAAGTTTTATTTTATTTATTGTCCTATGAAGCTTGTTATTTATACATGCATGCGATTGCTATGTATTTGTAATGAGTAGGACAAGAGATAACATGTCATATGCGATTGCGGGGCATTGATGTGATTAGGACTTGATCGGATTATATTTGAGTTATAGATTAGTGAAGATCTTCCTAACTATAATTTTAATATAATTCAGTCTTAGAAGACTTTATAAGAATTTTAGATTGAAGATTACATAATAGAATTAGCCAAGAATATTCAAAAGAAAGGATGATGATGTACAATTCCATGGAATTTGTGACCACTCCACATCTTTTCTCTGTTTTGTTTTCTATTTAGTTATTTAAATTTCAGTTATTTATATTGTGTTGTTTCAATCATCACCCCCCCTTTTTTATGTAATTTCTGAAATTTTCTTCATAAGTCTTAATAGCATTTCACTTAGCCTAATTGAATTTTATTTGATACATCAATCTGTGTAGGACGATACTCTACTTATCACTTTATTACTTGTTGCGACCCAGTATACTTGCTGGAATATTTTATGTGCTATAAATTATACGCACCAAACACTTTCGTCGATTGTATTAAAGGTAAGCTCACTGCCAAAACTAGGAAGAAAGGAGCAAACAGGTGTGATGATGTGTTGCAGTTGATTCACACGGACATGTGTGGACCTATTACACCTACTACTATGGGTGGATATAGGTATTTTATTACCTTCATAGATAACTTCTCAAGATTTGGTTGGATAGATCTCTTCCAGGAAAAATTTGGTTCCCTGGATGCCTTCAGATCCTTCAAGGCTGCTATTGAATTAAAGACAGGAAAGAAGATTAAATGTGTGAGGTCTGACAGAGGAAGTGAGTATTATGACAGATATAATGAGACTGGGAGAAATCTAGGACCGTTTGCCAAATTTCTTGATGAATGTGGAATTGAAGCTCAATACACTATGCATGGTACTCCTCAGCAGAATGGAGTAGCAGGGAGACGTAATTGCACACTCATGGATATGGTAAGATGAATGATGAGTCATTCATCGTTACCAGTTTTTCTTTGGGGAGATGCCTTAAAGACCACCGTGTACATTCTTAATCAAGTACATAGCAAATCTATACCAAAAACTCCCTATGAACTGATGAGTGGAAGGAAGCCGAGTTTGAAACACTTTCATGTGTGGGGTTGTAAAGCAGAGGTTAGACCATATAATCCTCAACTGAAGAAGCTTGATCTTAAAACTATAAGTGGTTTCTTTATCAGCTACTGCGTGGGCTCTAGAGATTGCAGATTCTATTGTCCTTCTCATTGCGAGTCATCGAGTCTGACAGAGCGATATTCTTTGAGGATTATTTGGATAGTGGGAGCTATACACCACGACCTATTACTCTCAAAGAAGATCGGACTGTAGTTCCTGCATTGCCTGTCTTACTTCCTATGGATATTATGGTTCTAGTCGCTCATAATGATGATCAGATTCTTCAAGGAAGAGATGATATAGTGGCACCATCAGTTAATGAACGACATTGCTGAAACAAATGTAATGCACTAGATGTAGTAGCACCACCAAATGACATTGTTGAAGCACCTTTATTGAGATAATCTCAGAGAGTACGCAAGCCTTCTATACTAGTTGATTATGTAGTGTATCTTCAGGAGCATGAGTTTGACCTCTATGATGATGATGATCCTATCACTTTCCAGGAGGCTATCTCTAGCTCTCATGCTTCTGATTAGCTAAATGCCATGCATGATGAATTAGCTTCTATGTCTTATAATGGTGTTTGGGATCTTGTAGAATTGCTAGTTGGTTGCAAACCAGTTGGGTGCAAATGGGTCTTTCAGACCGAGCATAGTCCAGATGATAAAGTTGAGAGGTATAAAGCTAGATTAGTAGTAACAGGCTATAGTCAAAAGAAAGGCATCGATTATAAGGAGACATTCTCACCAATTTCTATGAAAGGTGCATTTCAGGTTATTATGGCTTTAATAGCTCACTTTGATTTAGAACTTCACCAGATAGACGTGAAGACAACCTTTCTAAATGGAGATCTAGCCGAGGATGTCTACATGTTCAGGCTGATGGTCTCATTGAAACAGGTAAGGAGCATTTGGTTTGCAAACTTAAAAAGTCCATTTATGAATTAAAGCAGGCATCCAGGCAATGTTATTTGAAATTTGATCAGGTTGTCACTTTTTTTGGCTTCAAGGAAAATGCTTCAGATCAGTGTATTTACTTGAAGAATAGTGGGAGCAATTTTATAATTCTTGTCTTATATGTCAACGATATTCTTTTTGCTAGTAGTTGTGTTAATCTTTTGACTGAGACAAAATTGATGTTAAATAGCCACTTTGATATGAAGGACCTTGGTGATGCTTCAGTTGTTCTAGGCATCCAGATTTACCGTGATAGGTCACGTGGCATTCTTGGATTGTCTTAGAGAGGATATATTGAAAAAATCCTCAAGCAGTTTAACATGCATTCTTGCTCTTCATGTGCTGCACCTGTTCAAAAAGGTGATAAACTATCTAAATCTCTATGTCCTCAAAATGATTCAGAGATAGCTAAAATGAGAAAGATCCCATATGCTTCCGCTGTTGGCAGTTTAATGTATGCTTAAGTTTGTACTCGTCCCAATATTGCCTTTACTATTAATGCTTTAGGGAGATACTTGAGCAACCCAGGTTTGGGTCATTGGAAAGCCATGAAGAAGGTCATGAGATATTTGCAGGGAACCAAGGATTATATGTTGACCTATAAGAAGTCTGATCAACTTCAGGTCATTAGTTATTCTAATTCTAATTTTGAAGGTTGCCCTGACGACCGAAAGTCTACTTCTGGCTCTATTTTTATAATGGTAGAAGGAGCTATCTCTTGAAAGAGTGTTAAATAGACTCTTACAGTTACTTCTACCATGGAGGCAGAGTATGTCGCTTGCTATGAGGCTACTTCTCAAGCCATGTGGCTGAAAAACTTAATTTCTGGCTTTCACATTGTTGAAAGCATTTCTAGGCCACTTGTGATATATTGCGACAACATTGCTACTGTTTATTTCTCTCAAAACAACAAAAGCTCTTCTTGATCAAAACACTTTGATATTAAATATCTGTTTGCTAGAGAGAAAATTTTGGAGTTTCAAACTCGTATTGAGCATCTTGCTACAGAGAACATATTAGCAGATCCACTAACTAAAAGCTTAACTGTTAGAGCTTTTCAGAATCATGTAGCTCATATGAGTTTAGTTAAGTCTTTTGATGTTTTGGGTTAGTGGAAGTCTGAAATTTTACATTTACTTAATTGTTATTCTTATGAGATATGTTTGAGATGACGTCACTTTTGTAATATCCCAAGAATTTACATGAATATTTAAAATCTATTTGAAGTTTATTGAAAAAAATTTAATTACATGAAAAATGTTCTTTTGAATTAGTGAAGGAAATTTGGGAAATTTTTACAAATTTTCAAGGGCTAAAATGAAAAGAAAAGAAAATATGGAGTACTTTTGAGAAATGACCAAATAGGAACCCGAGAAGAAGAATAGAGCTTATGGGAATGAATTATGAGTCCGGTACTAAAAGGATGATGGATTCGAGGTTAAAGTGGAGTTTGAGACTTTGAGAGGGACTAAAGTGAAATAAGAAAATTTGTAAGGCACTTAGGATTTAGAAACACCCGAGGTGAGATTTTATGAATTTGCTTTTACTAGTCTTGACTGAGGGTCAATTAGAGAGCAAGTGATAATTTTACCCCGGACGAGTATATAGGTGGCCTCACATATTTTTCCTCATTTTCTCCTTTCCTCTCTCTCTCTTCACCTTCTCTCCTCTCTTTCTCTCTTTCTTCTCTCTAATTTCTCTCTCTACACTTCAACTCTACAACCGGACTTTGGAGGGTGGATCTCGGGCTACGGGGTGAGCCTCTAGGAGCCAAGCAATGTAGGGAAAGCAAGGAATCGAGGTAGACATTTCTATTTCTCAAGCTTTTCTCTAGTTTCTAGTTTTAAGGAAGTTTGGGGTAAAAATCGAGATTTCGAATTTGTTTCTCGATTAAAATTGGTGCTTTTTGTGTCTAAATGCTCTTTAGACATTAAGGGTGAGATCCCATGGAAGAAATCATGAAAAACGGTGGAGATTTAGCTAGATCTGAGCCAAACCCGAGAGGAATTGCAAAAGGTCACGATCGTGGCGCCCAGGCGCCAAGGTTCAGAAGGTTTTGGGGAGGAAGAAGGGCTTGGCGCCCATGCTCCAGGTGTGGTGCCTAGGCGCTAAGCTTGGGTTGGCGCCCAGGCGCCAGATGTACCAAAAAACCTTAGCTTATTTTCAATCGGCCATAACTTCTTCATCCGGACTCCGTTTTGGGCAAACTTTATATTGTTGGAAAGCTCTTTGAGTCTAGTTTCCAATGGTATAAGTTTCATTTAGATATTCATTATCGGTTAGGAGTTATAACTTGAGATGTGAGTAAAGGTCGAGAGTAGTGATAGAAAATTTCTCTATTTTGTAACCCTAATGGTTTTTACCTGGTTACAATAGGGATGGTTGAGGCGCAAGGTGGGAGCGCCGAGAGCATGGAATCTAGGTGAGTAGGCAACCTTGCAAAATTAATTTACTAAATTAGTCAAAGCACAATATAAATCCCATTTGCATTATTTGTGAAATTGAAAAGATTACCAGTGTATGTTCAAGTTGAGAAAAATTACAATATCATTGAGAATTATTTTATTACCTTTGTGAATTGATTTTTCTAGTTGACTAAATAACTGGATGTGGTAGTTCCTTGAATAAATTGGAACATTTTGTAAGTGAATGACCTTACTAGACTAATTTGATATTATTAGACAAAGTACAATATAAGTCTCATTTATAATATTATTGAAATGTTAAACAATCAATCTTTCAATTGACAATATATGATGATTGCTATGATTGATGATAGAAATTCAAAGGAATAAAAGTATGTGTAAATTAATTTATTTCATAGTAATTGTATTGTGATAAATTCTCACTATTTTATTGATGAGTAAAAGATCTACGGGATCTAATACATGAGTTTGAAAGGGTTAGAGTCCCATACTATTCGGTGTATAACTGTGAAAATCTATGCACGAGTTTGAAAGGGTTAGAGTCTCATACTACTCAGTGTATAACTGTGAAAACCTATGCATAAAGAGTTTGAGGGTTAAATTCCCAAGTCACTCGGTGCAAGTATTTATAGTACATAATGCAAAGTGATTGGGGGATTGATCACCCAAAAAATCATACGCAAATTCAGAAAAATGTAATAGTATAATTATTTAAAATAAATGATAGATTGATTGTATTAGTAAATGTGGTATTTGTGCTTGTGATATTTTCATGTACAGTTGTTTACTCACTGAGTTTTGATTAACTCACACTCTCTATGATTATCTTTTCAGATACAGTGGTTGAAGAGGAGAATTTATAGCCTTTAAGAATATACTCCACTTATGTCTGGTAAACAAATAAATATAGATTTGGTAAGGATTAGAAAATGCTCTGTAATCTAGTAGGTCACCTAGGCTTGGAAGGCTGTATAGTACTGTATAGTGTATAAATGTTGAACATTTTCTAAATATATATGCAAAATATCTTGCTTGAAAAATTTATGATTCACATAGTTATGGATATTAAGAATGTTCATAGAGATTAAAGGGTAACACAGAGGTACATCCTAAGTATTTTATGTTTACTTCACATGTTAGTTTTGGGATGTGACAACTTTTGTTATCATATCTCTTATAGTATTTTCAGATGCTTGGACTATTCTTGGATTGTATATTTCTATTAATTAATTATGTCTTTCCATATTTATTATTCTTTATATCACATATGAGCTTTTAACATGTATGATTTAATTTCCTATCGAATACTATTTCTGCATCGTTAAAGCTTATGTTTGTTGACATATGCTATAACTATAGTTGGTATTTTAGTCTTAATGATTGTTGCATTTTAATAATTGAATATTGCTATCCAAGTGGGAGAATTGTTGAATTTTAATTTAAATATATATATCCTATTTGGATTAACATTAATCAATTATTAAAATATTATTTAATATCATTAATATATCAACTATATTACTTCTATTTTATATTATAGCCTTTAATTAATTCAATGAATACTGTAACTGGGCTTTTGTTGTGAGTGGCCGTGATGGGTTGGGCTGTTGATCAGATAGCCTGTTGAGAGGTCCCTACTCTCATCTGAATAAATAAACTGGCTCTCCATTAATCAGTTTATACTGTACAGAAAAATTATCAGATAGAGAGCAGTACTTCTCTCACAAAATTCAAATTTCTCTAGTTTGATGTTCGAGATGGATTCTGCAATAATGTCAGGTACACATTCTCAATTCATCTCTCTTTTAAATTTACTATTTAATATGTTGTAATTTGTATCTACATCCGATCTAGGCTTGTAAATTAGATAATCTAAATCCTTCAAAGTATTGTCATTTTCCATTAATCCAAAAAACTTGCGAGAAAGAACCAGTCATATCATCCTAGGAGAGCTTATATTTTTTGAATATGTGTTCGGAATACAATAGATTAAGGTATTCTCTTGTCACTTTATCATTTTGTATTCTTATTGTTTATCAAAGACTGACAAACAGTAAGATTATGATTAGAAAATTTTTGCATTTGAGTTTTCTGTAGTTCTGGACTGTTTGGCTTTAGTTTATGCAAAATTTTCTTTTAATGCCTTCTATTCCTTACATAATTCAGAGTGAGGATTTAGTCAATGTAGACAGTAATCCTAATCCTGGAGAGGGTTACTGTAAGCACACAAAAGAATTAACTTTGTTCATGTAACATTGGTTCTTTCAAACTTAATAGTTATATGAATAATTCTCACCAATCAATCTCTAACAATTTGGTCAAACAGAAAGAATGAAAAACATCCTATGCAATAGTAAAGTGGACATAGCTGCCCGATAAGAAGTTTAATTTGGAGAAAAAAAAAATTAAAGGAACTCTAATACATACAAAACTTGTTAACTTAGTGCAAGAACATCAACTAGGAAGTATTGCACTGAGATTACTCAAATTTGCATATTCCAAATCAATGTTATGTCGCATACATTCAAATCATTGTGAATTCTTTTTTCTCACAACAAATAAATAAAAATAAATAACACCACCAAATCTGTCGAGGAAGGCTCAAATTGAAAACAAATGTTCCATCAACAAACAGCGCGTGAAAATAATAGATCATAAAAAACATGAGCAACAGTAAGTATGATTCTGAAAGTGAACTTACAATAATACAACCTTCAATTCGCAAATCTTTCTGCTCAAAAAAGTTAACTTTGAATGTGGATTTTTGCACCACAGTCAGACAATTAAGGTAAATTGCAATCAACCAACATTTCATACTTCAACCGAAAATTAAAAATAAAAAAAAAGCGTATCTCAAACACACACATCGGGAAGGAAATAACAGAGAAACAAAGCGAAGTTTTACTTATACTTTTAGTTGAAGATGACAACAGACCTCGACAGCAATTGAAGACGACGTTCAGCTTAGGGTAGGAGCTAGGTTAACTTGAGAGAAAACGAAGTTGTTTGCCAAAACCAATATTAGAGAGGGATTTTTGATACAGAGTAATTTGTCTTTGCATTAAGTATAACATCGTTTGACACTAAATCATTCAAAAACGGATTTTTGACACAAAAATATTCATCTATGAAAATATTTTTTTACAGAGACCGGTATTATGTGGCAAAATTCTGTCTCTTATATATAAAAATTAAATTCAAATTTCAAAATAATTTGAAATGGATTTTGAGACAACAATAAATTCATCCCTAACTCAACGTACCAGTCAACAACGGATTTGCAACGTACAAATCCATCTTTGATTATTAAATTCTAAAAAATATAAATGATTTAAAAATTAGAGATGAAAATTAAAAAAGAATAGTTAGAGGCAAATATATTTTGTTCCAGAATCTGTCTCTAATTATATGAATAAATCAAGGATAATTTACAACATTTCAAGGATCAAATTTGATATGGAAATATTTTAATCTCTAATTTCTGTCTTTGATTTATGTTTTTCTTGCAATGATTTGTCTTGGCATGCCTTTGTTATAATTCTATGGGAGTTTTGTGAATGTAAAAAAAAAGGATGTAACAAATGCATGAGTGTATTAATAGAAGGATAATATGTCACTTAAAAAAAAGAAAGAGGAGGAAGAAGAAGAAGAAAGAAAAATATGGATTCGAAAAGAGAAAGGGGATATAAACTGAGAATGAAGAATTGTACCACTATAATGTTTTGTGTCTCTTTGGCTAGTGATGTTGTCAAAAGGATGTTAAGAATTGGGAAATTATAAAGTCTTGAAACAAGGACTAAAAGGAAAAAAAAAAAGGAAGGAACAAAGGAGAGAGCATCAAGGTAAGCTATCTATGGAAAACTCTTACCATGATATTATTCTTTGTTTTTTTTTCAATGGCTGTCCTTGTACTCTTTTGAGCTCATTTTAAGGTTTACTTTCACCTGAAAAAATGAAGAAAGCGTATGTATGCAGAAGTTGGAGCAACCAAATAAAGTGAAGGTGCAAAAGGGAGAAATAACCCAAGAAGGCGCAAAAAACCGAAAGCATGCCTTGCAAATCCAACAACGATCAGGTAAATTTTGTAGTTCTATAAATATTTAAGATTTAAAAATCTAAAAATTAAAAAAAAACAAATGTTTTTAGTTGCATTTCTAAATCTGAAAAAAAATATTAAAAATGTTGTCCTTCTAATTCACTCAAAAATTCAAAATTTAAATTTAAATTTTTCTCCAAAATTTATAAATTCGAGAAGAAAAAAAATGTTTGCATCTCAACTTGTTTACCAAGACGAGTAAAAAAACAAATAAAAAAATGTCATTATTTTTCGTTGCCATTCCTATTGCTAACCTCGCCTACCCAAATGTAAAACTGGAATCCCTAAACCCTAAAGTCAAGTATCCACTGTGAACGCCCAAAGGACAGCCACGGAGCCCCCGCATCGCATCGGCCAGCCTTCACCGTGTCTTCGTGAACGGACCAGCAAGAAGCCGCGGCGACGCCACCTCCTCGCGAACGGTTACGGGCATTTTCTACTGGTAACTGAGCTGCGCTTTTCGAATTTGATTTCCATTGTAATTGATACTGTTAATAATCTATGACTGTGATTTAGCTGATTACACATTGAATTTCCTTCTATGCCAATAACTTCACTATGTGCGGTTATGTCGAGCTCTAATATGTTATACTGGATGGGATAATAACTCTCATTAACTTCTTATCTAGTGATTGGTTCTGGTTTGTATGTATATCAACAAAATGTATTTTGTAAAATGTTTTTATGCTTCGAAACATGAAGATTTTAAGCCCTGTTCTCGGAGATAGGAGCTTTCCGGTGAGAAGTGCGGAATAGGGGAGAACTTAATTACACAGAGAGGGATTAGAGTGGGAGTCAAGAGAGCGAAGAGACATAAGATACAATATCAGAGAAATTAGCAGAGGAATTAGAGAAGGAAATCGTGATTATCATTCAAAAGACAGCTAACGACGGATACAGAGATGAGTAAGGGAACGTCCAGAAACGACAATGGTCAAACGGTCAGAACTGATTACTATTAGTTATAAAAAAGACAGAACTATCCTTCAATTCATTTTATTCCTAACTGAAGAACACTTGCGATTTTTCCTCCGAAGCACAAGTCAGCTGAAGCGGGTGAAACTGCGGTTACAGAGTTAAAACCACACTTCTAATGTGTGCTTTGATGCTTGTATTGCACACAAAATTTTGACTCTTTTAGGTGTTTGATAATTTTTGTCGGATTTTCATGATTTATAATCTAAGACTAGGAGAAAGGCAATTAAAACTGGAGCAAATGCTAGAAAGAGTTTCATTGATGATCAACACTATGATATAAAATGGATAGCTGACAAGAAATCCTGTTCTACCATCAAATAGAGTGAGAAAACAGCTAGAATAGAGGGAGAAAGGATTCAGTCAACAGGAGAGGCCTAGTTGGAATTTTCAAATGTCGGATGTGACTCATTCATCATGATGTGGAGTTGGTTGATGTTGTTCATGATTTTGTCGATGATGAAAATATAAAGGAGGCGAAGGATAATATGGATTATAATAATGTTCTTGGAGAGGGGAAGCACCTTTTCCTTGTATAAACTTTATTTACAACTTTATCAATGTTTGATTCATCAAGTACTCTTTATATGATATTCTGATATATTATATGTTCGTAAGTTATAAATTATTTATTTTAGTGATTAAGCTTAAGTTATAATTTTTATCTATCAATGCTTATATGCATATGTAGCATCTAAAGGAAACTTTATTAAGTTTGTAAAAGTGGTGTTTATACGCTTTGTTTTATAGGATATAGGATGCTTTAAAGTAAACTCTCTGTTTTGATGACCTTGCTTTCACAAATATTTACTTGATTTGTTATTGTGACAGAATACAGGGTATTTGTATTTTATATTCTTTCAATATCATAACACACCTAGATTTGTTCCCCTCCCCCTCTCTCTCTAAAACATATTCTTATTTTTTCTGGAAGTTATTCTTCACTCATGCAATCTTTCTTAAGATTCAATTTTTCTGCATACTATGGTATTTTTAACTTTGAATTAGTGTTGTCCATTTGTGTTACACCCCAAGGATTAAAGTGAATGTCAGGCTTAAGTATAATGGGGATAATTTAAATAGTTGGGCTAGGTTAAAACTTTAAAATTTGGCATTGAAGAAATAAAGTAAAATAGGAGAATTTGGGGAAAATAGTTTCTCTGGATAAGGACACAAATTCATTCTGTGAAGGTGAGGCCCAAATGTAATTTAAACCAAAAAAAACTGAATTAAAAAAAAAAAACTAAATTGTATTATATCACTCAGCACGTGACTCTCCTTATCTCCTAGTCTCCCTTCCATATATGTGTTGAGCGTCCAAAGTTCTCCAAAAGTTAGAAACTTCCAGACACACCTTACTGACTTAGCCCTTCCATTTATTCCTGTAGTCGCCGTGTGTGTATATGTCATCTTCCTTGGAATTTATCTGAACTTTGAGTGGATTTTGGGGGGCCATTCAAGCACAGAAGCTCGGACTAGGTATGATTATTATTTTCTTTCTTCTTTGCGTGCGTCTTCTACCCGGGGCAAGGGTTGAATCGTTGATTAGGAAAAATAGAGAGGGAAAGAGAGTGAGATTTCGGGTTTGGAGATAAATTTCTGGTCGAAAACTACAGCTTGGTGAAGGTAGAACCAAATATTTTTGTTCTTTTGGCATTTTGATTAATGTTCTGACTTAAGGTTCTTTTAAACATAATCTTGATGCGAAATCTGGATTCTTAAAGTAGTTTTTTTGAGTTTCCTTGCATAAATATGAATTTTTAAGATTGTTAATGGTGTTTACTAAGAAATGGGAAATCAATGGACTGATTTGGGGTTGCATATGCTGACTGTATGTGAAACGGGGACCATCACCGCTGTAATGGCTTGAAATGCCGCTGCAGCGGCTGGTACCAGTCTCTCAGAGTCTGCTAATGAAATAGAAGTCAAGTTTGAGAAGGGAAAGGGAATTCAAGGTCAATCTAGGCGAAGAAAAAAAAAAGGGGGTTGAAAGGAAAGAAATTTTGGCTTGTTATAATAAGAAATTTGAAGGTAAATTCAAGAGATTGTTTTAAGCTCAAGTTTTAACCTTCTCTCCCTTCTTTTATACTATGATAGGTTAACTTGGGTCCTCTTGGATAGAGATAACAGCCTGACTAGAGTATGTCTACCAAGTATAGTAAAGTAGGCTCCTAGCTCTTGCCAGGTGAGTGGCTAATCGTAAAACGAAAACTCTTCTACTTGAAATTGATTCTCTTTAAAATTGTTTTTCTTTAATATGATCTTTACATGAATCCTGAAATTATATGTTTATGAAGAGCATTCTGAAATATAATAAGTGCATATGAGATATCTCTTCTTTGAATTTTCCCTTTCACCTTTGGAAATTTGTTGTATTTGAGATTGATTGAGTTGAAAATACATTAACATGAATTTCTTTCTTTACTATGAATATTTCATTCTACTATGAATATTTGCTTTTATTATGAGTAATTCCTTTCAAGGCAAGTTTTGAAATATGATAATTTCAAATTCATGTTTAGATTTTAAAAAATAAATAAATAAATAAAGTTTTATTATGTGATGGCTTTTAACACATTATCGTCGTTGAAGAAACTTAGCTTATCATATCATGGTGAAAGAATGTTTGAAAATGTTGCCGGATGGAGGAATTCTCTCAGAACAATGGTACTACAGCGTTTTGTAGTCCTTGGCGTGCCTTGGTATATTCGCCCCAGCTAACAGGAGCTAAGGGATGCTAGCCACTCGACTCGGGCCAACTCGCGTGGAAATGAGGTGTAGAATGTTATGTTATATGTTTTGGATTTGAGAGTCACATTGGGTGACCGGATGCGAGGCTTAAGGAGATCTTGTTGGTAGACGTATGAAGGGTTAATGTAATGTGTTCTGTTTGAAGTTCCTCTGACAAATGTTCCAAAAAGTTATATATTATAATGTTCAATGTTTGACACTAAAATGCTGTTTTCATGACATAATGCTTTTTCTTTCTAGCAAAGGTATAAAGGCTTTGCCTTACGTACTTTATTCTTTTATACTTTTACATTTGAAATTAAAAATTTACATTTTCTTGTTTACAATTAGCTACTCACTGGGCTTATTGCCCACCCTGTTTTTCTTTCTTTCTTTCTTTCTTTGTGTTTTTTTTTTTTTCAAGATAAGACTAGATCTGAGGATTTGCTCGTAATAGGTGCAGCTGTCAGGTTAGAGCCCAAATTGCTTCTTGGGCCGGTACCTTTTTATTGATCATTTGAAAGTTTAAAAATTCTAGATGGATGGCTCTGTAATCACTTGGATAGGGGACCCTCCCTATATAACAAATCTCCATATGTTTACATTTTAGAGTATAATTGATTAGATTTACATATATACATGTATGACTGTATAAGATATATAATCCTTAATATTATTCATGTTCCTATGGGAGTGAATGTTGGGCAAAGGAAAGTTTTATCGTACTGTTATAAGACCAGCGATTTTATATGAGAGTGAATGTTGGGCAATGAAAGGACAACAAGAACATAAAATTGGAGTGACGGAGATGAGGATGTTGCGTTGGATGTGTGGTCATACAAGAAGAGATAGGATCCGTAATGATCATTTACGAGGTAGAGTTGGGGTGGCACCTATTGAGGAAAAAATGGTTGAAAACCGTTTAAGATGGTTTGGGCATGTGCAAAGAAGACCGTTGGAAGCGCCAGTTAGGAGAGTTGAGCAGATTGTTTGGAGTCCTATGAAAAAAGGTGGAGGAAGACCAAAAAAGACACTTAGAGAAATTATTGAACGGGACCTTTTAGTAAATGAGATATCTAAAGAGTTGGTCATTGATAGAGCTCAATGGCGTCGTGCGATCCATGTAGCCGACCCCACTTAGTGGGATAAGGCTATGTTGTTGTTGTTAGTAATGTTGGTAGATGCACATCTCCAATGTTAGGCTGACTGTGAGAGGCGGTTTCTCACGTGCCGGTCAACCCCTTTATTGGAGTGTGACAATTTGCATGTATACTCTTTTAGTGATGCTTCTGTATTTAGTATAGCTGTTTCTTTTTTCCTTTTGTTTTTTTTGTTGTCATATAACATGATACTTAAAATGGTAATTGCTTATGCAGTTTTCTTAGATTATCAATATCGGGAACATCATTAAAAAGGGGCATGACAACTCAACCAAAAGTATAAAATCAGCAATTGACAAATTCCTTGCCTGTCCAGAAAACTGAGGAGGAAAGAAGGGGCATGGCAACTCAACCAAAAGTAGAAAATCAGCAAGCGACAAATTCCTTGCCTGTCCAGAAAACTGAGGAGGATCATGTAGCGACAGGCCCTTCTGTAGGCTTGATAGAAACTTTGGAAAAACAGTATTACAAAATCAAAGAGCATGCAGAGACTTACCCTTATGTATGGGCTTCCTATATCGTTGTGTATGGTGGCTTTGGACTCTGGACTGCCTATAGATGGAGAAAGCTTCGCAAAACTGAGGATAGAGTTCGAGCTCTTAATGCAAGACTGAAGCAGCTTGTAGAAGCCGAAGAATCTGCTACCTCTACTACCATGGTTGAAAAGGGTTCGGCATCTTCTGGAAAGCCTGCCAATTAGCCTACAGTCATCATCTTTAGTTCCTAACTAGGAACTGCCAGGTAGTAGATAAAATGAAAAGAGGAAAAAAAAAAAAAACCTTTGAAGAAATTGGTTATAATAAAACCGATAAGTTTCTTTTCAAACTTCTGTAACCATTTTTTTGAGACAATTATTTGCACCATTGCACTAGTGTTTATAAGTTATTATTTTAAAATGTTGGTAGCAGATGGTTTAATGTATTGCTTTCTGTTCAAGAAAGTTTTGGTGTGGCAACTGTTTTTGCTATGATGGCAAATTACAGTTGTATATCGCATGTGTCCTGCTATATAACTCAAGTTTACTTCATTAAGCACCACGTCGTATTAAATTTAGTTGTGTTCATTAGGTGGAAGCCCTTTGGTGATCTATTTGGTATAGATTTCACATAATTGTATAAAGTTTCCTGATTATTTACTAATTATCCTGCAAATGGATTAACTGGTGCTAATACATCTTTGGAATGATTTGACGAAGTAGTGTCAATTGTCTCTTCTAGCTTAGTGCCTTGAACTTTAAGCGATTGGGATTAAATATGCTGGTTTCGGGCCGAAGAAACCAAATATTACTTCACTATCATGGATGAAGGAGAAGAAGAGGGCTAAAGTCTTCAATTTATGAATGGAAAATTCATCAAGAATTCAATATACTAACACAGTGAAGAGAGATGCAGTATATATCTTGTATGGTGCACTCTGGAAAGAAAAAAGGAAAAACAAGTGACTGCAAATGAAAATTAACAAAGGAAGAAACTTGGTGCTGCTCAGCTTGCTAATTACTGACTGCAAATGGAGACATTGCACAATCTTAAGAGAAAGGAATTCAAAATCAAAAGGAAGCTAGGTCATACAAAGTTTATGTTTTGGGGTCCATATGCCATACTAGGTATATTTCAAATTTTTTTTTTTTCAAATTCATGTCAAAGAAAACAGTTACATGAGGTTACATGGAATAGACCAGCCGCAAGGCGCATTTATGATATTTTGAAATAGACTAGCGTTTCCTTGGACAACACTTACCGTGCTATATTGATACATAAAAGTTTTATATTTTCAGTACATCTCCAGAATGCCTCTTATCCCTCGCATCACAGGCAGCGTTAGATTCTTGCATGTTAGTGACTAGGAAAAGGGTTGGCACCAAAACACTGTTCTTTAAGAAAAATTCCCACCCATCTCGTCCTATTCTTTTTATTTCTCACCCAGCCAACTTGCATAATTAAATACATCCTCAGTGATATTCGCTTTTCCTCTATAATTCATTCCTTGATTCTTGTTCCTAATCTGTCTCCGAATAATTTTCTCATTTAATCCCACGGCCGCTTGCATGTTTTCCTTCATATCTCAACCAAGCATTTGCTCTGCATAGGTTCAGGTTCTTTTCCTTCAAAAATAACCATTTCCATCTAAAATTTCTCTGAGAAACTCTTCCAACCTCACCTTTTCCTCACCATTGTTCCCACTCCTGATGATCACATCTAAAATTTTTGCAATTCATCCCCTCACAGTGTGGTCTGACTGATGCATCCACCTTGATTCCTTATCTTGAACCAAACCAAACAGGTTTTGCATATTGACAGTGAAGGAACAAGCGGTTCGAATCTTCTAGTACTTCACAAACAAACAGGCACTGTTTCGAAACTTCTTTGCAAGGTTTCTCTCCTAATGGCAGGCAGTCATTACAAAGTTTCCAACACAAAAGAATGATTTTCGTTGGTAATTCCAATTTCCAAAGCCTTTTCCACTGCAAATTTTGTCCACTATCCTCTGCCAAACTTCCTCTTTCATTGCTCAAATAACTCTCTTTTACCGATGTTCTCCTGACTTACTCTAATCCAAATAATCTTGTTCTTTACACCATGTCTAGACGTATGAACTTTAGAAATCTCCTTTGCTCTTTCTTGACCGTATAGTTCAACTAATTCCTCCTTCCACCAATTTCCTTGACCATCAGTGATATCTTTGACTCTGTCAATTCCTTCTGCTTCGGTGACTGGCTGATACCTAAATTTGCTTTTAATATCAATATACTGACCCTTCACAACCCTCCATCTCAGAAAAGGCAACACTTATCTTTAGCAGACTACAAATCTTTCTAAATTTTGTAAGCTTGTCTGGGACATTTCAGTGATTCCATATTCTTTAAGTGTTTGGACTGAATTTAAATTCAATCTTCTTTAAATTTACCCTTAGCCCAGACGTACATCCAAATTCATCCAAAACTCGTTTAACATTACTTACAGATTCCAAATCTGTTTTTTTTTTTTCAAATAAAAAAAGGAAATCATCTGCATACAGTAAGTGATTTATCCCGGTAGCACTTTTTACATCTTTAATCTTTTTCTCTTGGTTTGCGCTTCTCAGATAGCAAGACAAAACATTCATACACATATCACATATGAACAGGTACAGGTATAATTCACTTTTGGCTCTATATGATTAACAACAATAAAAAAATTCACAAATACATTAAACAGACTACAAATAAACAAAATGGGCTAATGTATTTAACCTGCAAGTCAAAATAGATAGGTATGGGCCAGCTAGCCAAACAAGAAGTAAACAAATAATAATAATAATAATAAATGTGTTAAATAGACTAGCCTGTAAGTTGACGCATTTAACTTGAGATGTAATTTTTTAAAAAAAAATTGCGATATTATTTTATTAAATACATAAAATCACTTGGTATTTATTTGTTTTTAATGAAAATTTTACCATTAGTGTAGAATTTTTTTCACAAAAAACCACACGCGCGCGCACACATCAAACATGTCATAAATGGAATAGCTCATTTGAGAATTAGCCTATGGATCAGCGTATTTAACCTCAGGGCTAATATAGGCAGGAGACTCTCATTCTTTATACTATTTATTAAACGGTCCAGCTTATATATGTCTTGTTTGTTACAAGTTAGACTCTAGTATATATGCTTGACTAAATTGCTCCAAAGAGCCAAGGCCAGCTTAACCCATCAAGCAAATCCCTAAACCCCCAGCTCACACTTTGTGAACAATAAAGAAAAAACCAAAGTAATTGAAGAGGGTGCAACCTCATACCAAAAGAAACTGGTCAGATCACTCTATTTCTAATAGACACTTCTTAAGTAAACATAGTCATTTCTAAAACGATACTTTGGAAAAATGTAACCTTGTCAGATGAATGAATTATGAAAAAAGCAGTTCCTGTCTTTTTCAAGTCTACTCCAAAATTTAGTCAAATTAGACAAACACAAACAAGAACTGTAGAAATAACTTTTAGGACAAGTCTCCAGAGAAGTTGACTTTTATAAAAGTCGACCTTTATAAAAGTCGACCTCATGTGTTTCTTGGATCAAAAAATATGTTGGTAAGTTTTATTTTTTTTAAAATTTGGGCATGGTTACCAAAAAAATTTTGAGCTGGGGAAAGTCGACCTCTACAAAGGTCGACCTTCCCACAGCTTTTCCCTAACTTTTCGTAGAAGAAATTCCTTTAGTCTTCTCGAAATTATATCTATTAAATCTACTGAAAGATTTTAGAACTGTTTTATCCGAACCTCATAGGTAGTATTGTTCCTCATTACCATCAATAGTTCCTCAATCTATTCATGAATCAAATGTGCCCTTAAACCAAGCTAGTCTTTTCACTATCCACCTACAAGACTTAAACGCTTTTTCTACCTTACCCAAACCAAAAAAGATAAAAAATTTATCCAATCTCCAGCCTTTTTCCTCTATGAATGAACCTTACGGAATAAACACCATATGAAAAGAATTCCAAATTGATAAAGAAACCTTACAAAACAAATTCTGTTAAGAAAAACACGTCCAAGAAAGAGAATGGTTTTTAAAAGCCTTCAAAAGACAAAAATGAAAAGAAATTTAAGAAATATTTTATAAATTTTTAGAAATGGTTCAAATGAATATTCCATTCTTCTAATGGTTTGAGGCATATGTTTTATACCAAAAAATTAAATATCCATTTGCTGATCTAATAAACATTAATGTAACATGACATATTACAAAAGAAGAAATAATTAGCTTCAAATTAGTCCCATCAAAACCTTTTCAAATTCCAAACCTTAGGGATAAAAAATAGACCCCTTTAGTAGCCTCATCTTTTAAAGTAAAAAAACATAGAAGAAGCCATAAATTCCAAAGACATAGAAAGTCTAATGGAACAAAACAATTATACAAATTCATATTTACAAATTTTAGGGGAGTATTTGACACATAAAACACTTTCAAAACCTTAAGATATTTGAAGAGAAACCACTATTTAAACCTTCAACTCTCCCTATGACAGCTAAAAGAGAATTAAAAAATATATTCTCTGAACAAATAAAAAAGATAGACATACCAAACACCCCAAAAAAAATTTCTCATCTATCTCGAAACTTATTATAAATAATTTAGAAGAAGCAAGTAAAACAAGTGATGATAGCATTGAAGAACCCATTACTCCAAAAAAAAAATATTAACCCTATTCAAGTAAACTGAAAAACCTCTTCCAAGCTTTATTATCTAAGAGCTATAGCTCCTGATCTAGTGCTTGAAGAAAGAGAGAAATCCTTCAAAATTTTTTAATGCTAATAATATCTATGAATGGAACATAAATGACCAATCTAAAAGAAACATTCTCAACATTCTCTATCATATAACCATGGTTAGTACAACGAATTCCACAACTCATGATTGTTCAGAAGAAACAATAGTCCACATGTTGGGTATCTGGATTTTCTAGCCAATTAAAAGATTGGTGAGATTATTTATCTCACTACAAAACAAAAGGAACAAATTTTTAAGGTTATTAAAATTGAAGCAAATGGAACCCCATTATGCACAATGGAGAAACCATTCTTGATGTTATTAACACCATAAACTTCACAATCGTCCAACATTTCATAGGAGATCCTTCATTATGAAAAGATAAATCTATCGAATTTCTATCAAACCTTAAGTGTAGAACTCTTGCTGATTTTGGGAAAGTGTAGTTTGAGGACAAATTAGTCCCAAAATACACAATATCGCCAGCTTGGAGTGATGGAATTGATTTAATTTTAAATAAAGGGTTAAAATGGACAAAAAATTTAGGATTGATACACCTTACTCCCCTCAACTTTTAAATTTATCAAAATACCTCCTTTAATTTTTGAAAAATTTGAAGGTTGACCTCATCTGTGTGTTTTTTGGATCAAAAAAATATGCTGGTCAAAATTTTTTTTTTATTTGGACATGGTTACCAAAAAAATTTTGAGCTGGGGAAAGTCGACTTCTACAGAGGTCAACCTTTCTACAACTTTTTCCTAACTTTTAATAGAAGAAATTCCTTTAGTCTCCTCAAAACTAAATCTATTAGATTTATAGAAAGATTTTAGGACTGTCTTATTCGAACCTCATCGGTAGTATTGTTTCTCATTACCATCAATAGTTCCCCAATCTATACATGAATCAAATGCGCCCTTAAACCAAACTAGCCTTTCCACTATCCACCTACAAGGCTTAAACACTTTTTCTACCTTACCCAAACCATAAAAGATAAAAAAAATGATCCAATCTCCAACCTTTTCCTCTATGAATGAACCTTATGAAATAAAAACCATATGAAAAGAATTCCAAATTGATAAAGAAATCTTACAAAACGAATTCTGTTAAGAAAAACATGTCCAAGAAAGAGAATGGTTTTTAAAAGCCTTCCAAGGACAAAAACACAAAGAAATTCAAGAAATATTTTATAAATTTTTAGAAATGGTTCAAATGAATATTCTATTCTTTGAATGGTTTGAGGCATATGTTTTAGACCAGAAAATTGAATATCCATTTGCTAATCCAATAAACATTAATGTAACATGACATATTACAAAAGAAGAAATAATTAGCTTCGAATTACTCACATCAAAAGCTTTTCAAATTCCAAACCTTAGGGATGAAAAATAGAACCCTTTAGTAGCCTTACCTTTTAAAGTAAAAAAAACATAAAAATTCCAAAGACATAGAAAGTCTAATGGAACAAAACAATTATACAAATTCACATTTACATACTTTAGGGGAGCATTTGACACATAAAACACCTCAAAACCTTAAGATATTTGAACATAAACCACTATTTAAACCTTCAACTCTCCCTATGACAGCTAAAAGAGAATTAAAAAATACATCTTTTGAACAAATAAAAAAGATAGAACAACTTAAACTTCTAGCCATACCAAACACCCAAAAAAAAAAACTTTCTCTTCTGTCTCGAAACTTACTATAAACAATTTAGAAGAAGCAAGTAAAACAAGTAATGATAGCATTGAACAGCCCATTACTCCCAAAAAAAAGTATTAACCCTATTCAAGCAAACTGGAAAACCTCTGCCAAGCTTTATTATCTAAGAGCTACATCCCCTGATTTGGTGTTTGAAGAAAGAGACAAATCCTTTAAATAATTTAATGCTAATAATGTCTATGAATGGAACATAAATGACCAATCTAAAACAAACATTCTCACCATCCTCTAACATATAACCATGGTTAGTACAACGTATTCCACAACTCATGATTGTTCAGAAGAAACAATAGTTCACATGTTGGGTGTTCGGATTTTCCGCCAATTAAAAGAATGGTGAGATTATTATCTCACTACAAAACAAAAGGAACAAGTTTTTAGGGCTATTAAAATTGAAGCAAATGGAACCCCCATTACTCACAATGGAGAAACCATTCTTGATGTTATTAACATCATAAACTTCACAATTGTCCAACATTTTATAGGAGATCCTTCATTATGGAAAGATAAATCTATCGAATTTCTCTCAAACCTTAAGTGTAAAACTCTTGCTGATTTTGGAAAAGTGTAGCGTGAGGACAAATTAGTCCCAAAATGCCAACATCGCCAGCTTGGAGTGATGGAATTGATTTAATTTAAAAAAAGGGTTAAAATACACAATAAATTTAGGATTGATACACCTTACTCCTCTTAACTTTTTAATTTATCAAAATACCTCCTTTAATTTTTGAAATTGTGCAAAGAAACCCCTGTTAAGATTGTTGTTAATCAGATGATAATAATCAGCTATGTTGGTAACATAATATGGAGTCATATAAAATTTGTGCATGTATATGCTACGGTGGCAATGTGATTTCTTGGAACTTTAGCAAAAGAAAATAATAATGTTTATGAATGAACAAAAGTCCCAAAACATCAAAAAAATTATCCAAAAAAAAAATTAAAAACTAAATGAAAATAAAGAAAAAGCTTTAAGGAAAATTGAAGAGCGACGTCCAGTTGTTAGAAATTTTTGTTGTTGCACTATGCGGCCTCATGTTCCCACTCAATGCTTGCCCAAATGTAAACTTCGACCCACATATGGAATACTCATGAATCTCGGCTTTGTTGCTCTAAAAGGCCTTTATTTGAAGAGGGGGTGTGATATTGATCTGTGCTTTTCCTGCTTCTTCAAACTCAAAGCTTGCAACATGTGTCAGCGATTGTGGTAGTGGAGGCAGCAGTGTTGGTGAAGGTTGTTTAACAAGAGAGCAAGAGAAGGAGAGAGTGATAGCCAGCTTTGGAGTTGATTTTCATAAATTAAAAAAACAATCAACTAAAAATTAGAAAAACAATTTGCTATTGAAATATATATGTTTTCTTGCATTAAAAAAACAAAAAGAAAAGAATAGGTAGGCATCTTTTGGAAGCCTTGTTTGGGTCTGTTCAAAAATTTTTGATGCTTCTCTTGGATTTTCCATGATGCTTATCTTCAAAAATTGCTAACACACAAGAGAACAACCCACTGTGTTGCTTATCTTCGATTTTCCTTTTTTTTCTTAGTTTTTAGTTTTCTTTATATATATATATATATATATATATATATATATATATTAATGTTTTTGGACAAAACCAAAGATCACACTCCCACCTTTGGATTTGGATTCACTCCAGGTGCCTCTAGCTTTTCATGAGAGCCGTTGGATGTTCTGCCATCTAACAGTTCTCGTGAGTCTTGCGTTCAACTTTTATTAATTATTATTTTTTAACTAATATGCTATGTTGCGGAATAGACCGAGGGATCTATCTAATGGCTGTCGCTTGCCCTGCCTTTTAGCCTTTTTTTTTTTTAAAAATCACAACGCATCGTTTTGTCCACCTCCAGGAGCCTCCAACAAGGCACGAGAGTTGTCGGATGCTCTCCCATCCAATGGCTCTTTGAGCCCTGTGTCCAGCCTACCAACAATTGCCACGTGGCACTACTCCTTAGCCATATTACATGTTTAGCAATTAAAGTCAGAAATTGTAATTTTTTTTTTGTAAAATGACAATAAAATTAAAGTAAATATAAAAATTAATTTATAAAAATATAAAATTACAATAAAATTAAAATAAATATTTAGTTTTAAAATATTTATATAATTTTTGTGATATACAAATTAATTTATAAAAAGGTAAAATTACAATAAATTAAATGATATATTTAATTTATAAAAATATATAATTTTAACAAATATGGAAATAATTTATAAAAAGATAAAATTACAATAAAATATAGTATTTATTTTATCACAACATAAACTTTCAGAAAATAATCAAATTAATTTACAAAAAAATAAAATGATACTTCAAAAATAAAATGAAATTAAAAGACAAAGTGGAAATATAAGGTAAAATTAAGGTAAACCAACAATGCCTTGTATAATTTACATAAAAAATTATGAATAATTGAATAGTCCATTTTTAACTACCACCCAAAAAGATGACAACCATTTTAGGTGTTGCATTTTAACTACACCACACTTACATAGCTTGGGTAGCTGTCTTTTCCCCCTGTCTTTATTTCAATGCCACTTGCATTTTCCCTAAAATTCAAAGCCTAAAGTTTAGTATCATCACAAGAATATATATAGCAACAAATACACTAATTCTAAATGAACATGTATTTTCTAATCTGTCTATTCCCCTACGTTAGCAACGACACCTTTACATTAATGTTGAATGCCTCAAATGTCTTGATTTGGATGTGTGAAATGTGTACTAAACTCAAATGCCTCGAGTGTTGACATACAATGATCAATAGGCACCTATATTAAAAATATGCAGAAAACAATAGTGTAATAACAATTAGTTAGAAAAAAAATTATATTATGTTGTAGAATCTTAACCATTGGCAATTCGATAAAGCTCAAATCAACATCTGTTAGGGGTGTTGGAGGTGCCGAGCATGAAATTGAAGTTGGATCTTGTGCTTTATTTATCTGTAAATAACATTAGACATATAGACATACATTTTACTTAAACATATGGAAGCATATTTTACTTACTCTAGAAGACGGTACTCGTAAATCTTTAACAATTGTAGATATTTTTTTTTCCTTTCTTTGACCCTCCAAACAACTCTTATGACATTTCTTAGAACTCTTACTGGCTCTTTGCTTGAATCCAGTTGGTTCAGTTGTGGGTACAATGGTGGACAAAACAATGTCCACATGAGGCTTTTGCTCTTTTTACGGTGAACAAAGATTACTTAATCTTTTTGGCCTTCAGAAATTATATCTAAAACCATCGAGTATCCTTCTTCACTGTGGCAGGCTTCAGCTATTAATTTGATTACTTCTCGATTTGCATGTCTAAATAGTTTTGTGCCTTGTAGTCTAGAATTTACTTGTATCTCTTGCCCCCTAACATCGAGAATAACACCAATTCTTGCTTTTTGCATCCACCAATGTAAAATATAGTACTTCGGAAGTAGTTTAACATAATTCACATCAATACTTTCAAGGTATGAGGGTAAATAAATTAAATAGAATAATTTATAATTATCTACAATAAACTGTATTTAAATAGATAAAATATTTAATGAAATTAAATTAAAAAATTTAAGGCATAACTACATATTGTTGACCCTAAGGCTATATGCCATAAGTTTTGATGATAACAAATGTATTTGAATAGTAGCATTGATATATATAAAGATTAATTATCATATATATGCTACAAGTACTTAAGCATGATTATGTTATTTAATATGTATGTTGCATATATTGAATCATGCTATTAAACTAACCATTGGGTTTGCAAGTAAGATATATTTTATAGGTTGGTTCAAAACAAGAAGAGTGAGCATTGTATTGAAGAACAAGGAAAAGAAATATCATGCTTCACTCAAGGAAAACAACATGCAAGGATGAAGCTCCAAGAAATGAAGAATTAGAAGATTTGAAGTCTTAGAAGCTTGGATGCATCAAGATAGCCTATGTGTTTACATTAGGTATATTTTATATAGGCTAGTATACTTGTGCAACTCAATGATTTAGATTTGCATACATTGGCTCAATTATTTTGAACAAAAAGATAGTGAGATATGAAATTTTACAAAAGTTAGTTTTTGACCTTTGGTCACTCTTTATATCATATCTCATAAACGAAAAATTATTTTTTCAAGTATCTTAATCTCATTTGATAGTAGACTCAAAGATCTTTCCAAACGTATATTATTTATTGAAAACGGAGTCCAAATGAGAAATATATGACTATTTAAAATATATTTTGAAAAACTGAAAGTTGATTATTCTGTTCTGACCTATAGTCAGTATTTTGATTATATCTTTTAAAAGAAAAATAATTTTTGAGTAAAACTTGGCTCATTTGAAACTAGACTCCAATAGTTTTCCAACGGTATATTATTTGTTTAAAACGGAGTTCAAATGAGGGAGTTATGAATTTTTAAAGAAAGCTCAAAATCTGGACTGCACTATAAGTGCTGTAACGGCTATATAACGGCTAGTTTTGTAAAATCTTATATATATGACCTTAGATATACGATTTTGAGTAAGAACAAAGTCCTACAATGTGATATTAACTTCTTCTATCATCTTTGAGAGAAAGGAAAGCATTCTTGAGTCAAATCTTGCATATTCTCTATCATTAGAGTTATTAGAGCTTCATTTGTTTTCATCTACTCTTTAGAGAGAGTTTCATTGTATTGTTGATTTTGATCAACACATATATTATTCTGAGTTGAGGTTCGCAAGTACCGGTGTTGGAAGAACTTGCTTTGGGTTGAGGAGGAGCCCGGATTCATAAATTCTCCATTGTGGTTTCGCAAATACCCTGATCGAATTTGCGTGGTTGTAGTGGTTTGCAAGTACCCGGATTAAACTTGCAATTATAGTGGAAATACTCAAGTGGTCTCTTGAGGACTGAATGTAGGCTTGGATTAGCCAAACCAGTATAAATCTCCGAGTTTGCTTTCTCTATCCCTTACTCTTTAATTTGTGCATATTGATATCTATTCTTTAATTCCTTGATCTTTATAATTATTTATCTTGACAGCACATTGATTTTCTGTATTGTATTTATTATCCTAAGCATTGTACTTTTACAGAAAATCATTTTAACTTCCAATTAATTCTTGTGAAAAATTTATAAAACCCAATTCACCCCCCCTCTTGGGTTCCAACCATTACTTTCAATTGGTATCAGAGCTTGGGCTTTTGATTTAAGACTTAACCGTCTAAGAGTAAATATGGTTGGATCTAGTGAGTGGTTTATGTCTGAAAATTGTTCTTTCACAGAACCTCCAATTTTTTATGCTAATCATTTTCAATATTGGAAGTATGAAATGAAAATTTTTTTAATTTCAGTAGACCATAAACTCTGGGAAATTATAGAAAATGGTTTTTATATGCTTGTCAAGGAAGAACAAGGAAAATACATTCCAAAACCCAAGAGTGAATGAAATGATACTCAAAGAAGTTTAGTGTAACTCAATGCTAAGGCAAAATTGATTATTTCTTGTGCATTGAGTCAAGATGAATTTTTCAGAATTTTCAATTGTGCAACTGCTAAGGAAATGTGGGAAACTTTAGAAGTTGCATATGAGGAAGATCTTGTTGCAATGGAATTAAAGTCTAGAAATCTCATTAATGAACTTGATATCGCTCAAATGAAAAATTGTGAAACCATTAATGAGATACGACTTGTGCTTAATCAATTGCAAGCTCTTGGTGTTGAACTTACAGGAAAATCTCAAATCACCAAGGAGATAGAAGAAAAAGAAAAAGGAGAAAAAGAGAAACCACAACCAAAAACTGAATCATCAAAGAAAGCTTACCTATCTTCCATTTGGGGAAATAGCAATTCCGATGAGGAGAACACAAATGAAGAAGCCAACACTTGTCTTGTGGCCAGAGATAAAGATGAGGTAAATTCATTTGACTACTCTTTTGAAGAATTACAAGATGCCTTTGATGATTTACATGAAGAATCTCTTATACTTGCAAAGAAACTAAATATTTCAAAACAGAAAAACTCTTCTCTTGAAAATGAGTTGGAAACATTGAAAAATGAATTTTCTATTTCCAAGGAAGAGAATTTTGTTTTTGAAAATCAAAACAGAACTTTGCAAGAAGAGAATTTGATTTTAAAGGAAAATATCTCTACCAACAAAAATTGCTTTTGTACCAAGTGTGATTCCTTGAAAAAGGAGAATGAGGATCTTAAAAACACACTTAAAAAACTTTCTCAAGGTAGAGAAATTCAAAACTCTTCTGTTGAGAAACAAAGTAGTAGCTTTAACAAAATTGGTTTTGTTCTTAACAAGTCAAATCAGAAATATTTCGAAAACTACTTTGTTCCTACAAAAATGTCCAAAAGTCCACCTTGCACTTGTTTTTATTGTGGACTGAAAGGACACAAGTCTTACTCCTGTTTTTATAAGAAAAATCTTGTTCATGGAGTAAAAATGAAATGGGTTCAAAAAGGACCTCATGACCCAGGCAAACCCAAAAAAATTTGGGTATCAAAGACAAAGGATTAATTTGCAGATTTGCCTCGAAGCAAGGAGCGGAAATAACTTTTCAATGGCTACATCATTCAAACTCCACTCTCTTGCATCAAAAGGAGGCAATGGATAAGTAAACATATAAGGTGGAATGCATTGTAAGAAATTTGACTGATATGTTTACTGCTCTCTAATGCTTTTGTCTGTTCTCTAATATGCATTACATCTATCCTTGATACTCATGCATGCTATATCTTAAAACAATTGTTAGGTGTGCAGCTTATAGATTCGAATTTTGTTTTGAGCTAAAATCTTTCTTCTAAATTTTGCTCAAACTATCCTTTTTACCGGATCATGAAAACTTGCTTCCATTACACGCACATTTTTCTTGTCTTCACAACAATAAGATTACTCCTACCCATAGTATTTATCCTTGCTGTAATCTTATTTAAATATTTTCAATGAAATCAAATTCATTGCAAAATTGCATTTCATGGAAGCATAGCACTTTTATTAATATGGCATATCTTGAAGATAATGTTGCTTCTAGTGCTCGAGATTTATTTGAACATCAAAGTGCTCCACCAAAAGTGTTTTGCAGGAGTTAATCCTCAAAATTATCCTCTAAAGCACATTCTTTCCTCTGCTCTCCGAAATCAGTAAGATTTATAGTTTTGAAGTTGGTTGGTCGACCAACGCTCCTATCAGTAGTGGACCAACGAAGCCTACATTGAACCAATGCTTGATAGATCTTGCAAATAATCAATCAATTAAGATCATTAAAATTGTAAGAAGACAGGATCGATCAAAAGAAGAGCAATGAGCAAAACAAGGATATCAAAATCTTGAAGAGGAACTTCAAGAAGCAACAAAAGTTTGCCAAAATTGATGAGTATCTCTATCCTTTACTTCTTCATTATTTAATTGAATGATACTCCTTGATCTCAATTGTACATTCTGGAAAATTTTTTTTTTGTCATACTTTCATTGCAATGACATATTGTTTTCTGACATCTTACATACTTGATCACAACATGACATATAAAAATATGTTAAATACTTAAATTATTTTTTAATACATCATGGTTTGAGCATTATACATATCATCTCTTTTACATAAGCTGTAACTTATGAACCATTGTTTATGGATTATAGTTTATATTTGATTATATCTTATTAATCCATATTACCTCAATTATGTTACTACATACTCTGATTATAATATGTTTTATCTTGAGTAAGTATGTAACTTGCTTTTGCTTTGAAATGATGATATATATATCCATGTCAAAAAATTCTTTCTATCTTTAAAATGGATATATATTTTTCAAAATATATATATCCTTCTATTGTACAAAATTTGTGCGGCTGATTTTCTTTATCTTTCTTTATTATTATAATTTTTTTTAAGTACCGTCATCTAAAAGAAACCACTTGCATTAAAATAAAAAAAAAACAAACCGAAGGATTACATTGCATTAAAAAAAAAAAGGGAAGGTTTGCTCATAGATGAGCAATCTACAGGCGAGGTGGTCTCGGATTAGGTGGGTTGTATTGAATCATCACCCCTCGGCCATTCCTTGGAGCAAGAGACTGACCAATGTCACGGAAGGTAGTGTAAATCCCATTCATACAATCAACACTTCTTTGTTGTTGATTGCAGAAGCATTGGGTAGACCAATAGAAGAACCTATCTATTCTTGAAGTCAGTGACGCATTGTTGCGTTTAGCTAACTTCTCCTGGTCCTCTATCATCTTCTTGAGTTTCTTCACCTCCTGCTCCAGACAAGTAATTTTGTCTTCTGACGTATGGCCTGTACTAATCTCCTCAGCTTCTTCGATCTTCATCTTCTTCTTTTGGTTCTCTTGAGATTCCTCCAAAGGTCTTTTGCCTTTGTCCTTGCCTAGACTCAAGTTTAAGTCGAGCTCTTCCTCCCTTGCCTCTACTGTGAGATCAATGAACTTTCTTGCTGCCATGGTTTGGAAAATTCAGAAATTTTTGTAGGAGTATGAAGAGAGAGGAATGTCAGAAAGTTATAGGCTCAGAGATGAATACTCTTTGTGGTGAGGTAATTGAGAACTCTGGGGCAGTCTTTATAGAGAGAAAATTATGACTAAGAGCCAAAGAAGATATCTCTTCGCCGCACCCCTACACGCTCATCCTATGGATTTCTGCAAGCTGGAAGCCAAAAGTCTAGAGTACGCATGCACACCGATAACGCGTCACATTAATGGCAAAACCACGAAAGTCAATTTTCGGTGGATTTGAGGCTGATTTAATTTGTTTTGATTAGAAATTTTAAGGATTAATAAAATGGTGATATTCAGAACCGTATCACTCTGCTTTGTTGTGTTGTTCTTGAGAGCATACATGATTATATCATGCTGTGATTATATGTATCTAAGAACATATGTTGTGTATGCTATTCATGCATCATGAGCGAAGGCTATGGCTAAGAATAATATTTCATGATTCCACATGCACTCATACAAAATGAGCTGTCAAAATTTTTACATGTACTCATCCTCAAGATACATATATAAATTCATTTTGAATGGGTATATAAATTGCTTCCTTTGTGCTGAAATTTATCTTATCCTTTATGAAGCAAATTTGTTTTGAAAAAGGACTTTAAAAATGCTTCTGTTATGTTAATATGTTTTATCATATGAAGCAACATTCTTTTTGAAAAAGAAAAGATTTTAAAGATCTCTTTTGTTGTAAATAACAAAAGGGATGAAAAATATTGATGTTTCATATATGGATTATGAACTATATGCTTGAATATATCTTATTACACTAATCCATATATATTGCTTCCTTAGATGAAACGTTTCTAAATTCCTTCGAAGCAAAATGTTTTAGAAAAATATCGTGAATCTCTTGAATTGCTTCCACAATGCTGAAATTGCTTTGCCATATTGAAGCATTATCTGTTTTGAAAAGAAAAGGATTTGAGTATCCTTATTTTAAATCACTTTTGCTATATGTTAAAATAATTTTATGCATATATGCAGAAATTGTTTTTCAGAAATCTTGAAAAATATTATTATTCGATTTATGGATTATGATTAATATTCTTGTTTATATCATGCTTTGCTAATCCATATATCATACTTCTGCTGTGTGCTGTAAATATTTCTATCATATGACAGCAAATGATGTTTTTTTTTCAAAGAGTTTAATTTTTCTGCTATTTACTAAAAATGCCTCTTCATAAACAAGCAGAAATCATTTTCAATGAAAATATTGCAGAAATTTCTTCAAAAATCTTATTTCAAAATTCTGCAATCAAAAACTGAATTTCCTTTATAATGATTTAGACAATCTTTTTCAAAGGAAAAATGTTATGAAATTCAGGGGGAGCTTTGTCTCACTTGAATGTATTTTTTTTGAAAAAGAATATATCTTGAAAAATTGGATATTCATTATTCATTATTCTTTTTCAAATTATGAAAGGTTTAAGGGGGAGCCTAAAACTCTTTCAAGTTTTATCTTTTGGCTCATTTCATTTGACATGAGAAAAATTTTTCTAAAATTTATTTTTTACATGTCAATGAAATCAATGATAAGTTTTGATGTATCCTTACACCATACTATATTGACATCTTCTGACATCCTGACTTAAAGAAGGTATGTGCTTTAACTTCTATATATTGTGTTCCTTACACCTTTTTGTTGATGTCAAATAGGGGGAGAAGAAACAATAGAAAAATATGTATACGTGCTTATAACATTGCATTCATTATCTTGTGATACATATTTTTCTTTGGTGATTTGTTATCATCAAAAAGGGGGAGATTGTTGACCCTAAGGCTATATGCCATAAGTTTTGATGATGACAAATGTATTTGAATAGTAGTATTGATATATATAAAGATTAATTATCATATATATGCTACAAGTACTTAAGTATGATTATGTTATTTAATATGTATGTTGCATATATTGAATCATGCTATTAAACTAACCATTGGGTTTGCAAGTAAGATATATTTTATAGGTTGGTTCAAAACAAGAAGAGTGAGCATTGTATTGAAGAACAAGGAAAAGCAATATCATGCTTCACTCAAGGAAAACAACATGCAAGGATGAAGCTCCAAGAAATGAAGAATTAGAAGATTTGAAGTCTTGGAAGCTTGGATGCATCAAGATAGCCTATGTGTTTACATTAGGTATATTTTATATAGGCTAGTATACTTGTGCAACTCAATGATTTAGATTTGCATACATTGGCTCAATTATTTTGAACAAAAAGATAGTGAGATATGAAATTTTACAAAAGTTAGTTTTTGACCTTTGGTCACTCTTTATATCATATCTCATAAACGAAAAATCATTTTTTCAAGTATCTTAATCTCATTTGATAGTAGACTCAAAGATCTTTCCAAAGGTATATTATTTATTGAAAACGGAGTCCAAATGAGAAATATATTACTATTTAAAATATAGTTTGAAAAACTGAAAGTTGATTATTCTGTTCTGACCTATAGTCAGTATTTTGATTATATCTTTTAAAAGAAAAATAATTTTTGAGTAAAACTTGGCTCATTTGAAACTAGACTCCAATAGTTTTCCAACGGTATATTATTTGTTTAAAACGGAGTTCAAATGAGGGAGTTATGAATTTTTAAAGAAAGCTCAAAATCTGGACTGCACTATAAGTGCTGTAACGGCTATATAACGGCTAGTTTTGTAAAATCTTATATATATGACCTTAGATACACGATTTTGAGTAAGAACAAAGTCCTACAATGTGATATTAACTTCT
Source organism: Biancaea sappan (assembly GCA_037074585.1). NCBI lineage: Eukaryota > Viridiplantae > Streptophyta > Magnoliopsida > Fabales > Fabaceae > Biancaea > Biancaea sappan. The sequence goes on along the minus strand of CM073495.1, from coordinate 15,164,963 downwards.
TCTATCATCTTTGAGAGAAAGGAAAGCATTCTTGAGCCAAATCTTGCATATTCTCTATCATTAGAGTTATTAGAGCTTCATTTATTTTCATCTACTCTTTAGAGAGAGTTTCATTGTATTGTTGATTTTGATCAACACATATATTATTCTGAGTTGAGCTTCGCAAGTACCGGTGTTGGAAGAACTTGCTTTGGGTTGAGGAGGAGCCCGGATTCATAAATTCTCCATTGTGGTTTCGCAAATACCCGGATCGAATTTGCGTGGTTGTAGTGGTTTGCAAGTACCCGGATTAAACTTGCAATTATAGTGGAAATACTCAAGTGGTCTCTTGAGGACTGGATGTAGGCTTGGAAATATCCCTTACTCTTTAATTTGTGCATATTGATATCTATTCTTTAATTCCTTGATCTTTATAATTATTTATCTTGACAGCACATTGATTTTATGTATTGTATTTATTATCCTAAGCATTGTACTTTTACAGAAAATCATTTTAACTTCCAATTAATTCTTGTGAAAAATTTATAAAACCCAATTCACCCCCCCTCTTGGGTTCCAACCATTACTTTCACATATCAGACTAACACTTTCAAACATCTGAAACTGGCTGCACGTAACTGTCCGACGAGAAGGATCAAAAGATACAGTGAAGTCTCCCGGCTTACCTACAAAGCGAATCATGTTAGACATATAGATGCACATTTCATTAATATAAAATTACATATGGAAGCATATTCTACTTACCCAAGAGAGTAACAACATATGTCCTTATTTGCTCACTCTCATTTTTTTCCTTGATATATGCCTTCACCATGCCATCATATTCTTTTTGGAATAATCCAAACACAGTACAATATAAATCCCAAAAAGTTGTTTCAACGTATGACAATTTGGCATTCTCAATCACAGGAGTTTTTTTTTTGCTAGAATCATAATCAAGCTTCAGTGCATTGTACCGCTTCTCATCCAAAATCCTATCAAAGTGCTTGAAGAATTGTAAAAGATCCAAGTCCAGTCTCATCAAAACCTTCAAGTTAGCATTGAAACTCTCATTAAGTTGTGTGATTTACATTCTAAGGGTGAGAGTTCGCCTCATAAAACATGCTGCCCATTTTTTCTTGATACTATAAAGTAATGCTAGCTACTGATTATCTTCAACACCATGATCTGCCAATAATTTAATCCATGTTGCGTCAAATTGCTGTTCATCCACAATGATGTACCGTGAAAGATCAGTTAAAATATGAGAATCACCCCTAGCTAGATAAGACAAGTGTTTAATGGTGTTTTGCATCAAATGGCAAGTGCATAGCCCATGCCCAGTGTCATACATCACCTTTCTCAATGCCTTTGTCATCGCCACATCCTGATCGGTGAATATTGTAAGAGGTTTTTTTTTAAAAAAAAAATGTCAATGAGCCTCCAGAAATGTTTCAAAAATCCATTTGAATGAGTCATTCGTTTCATCGTATAATATAGCCACTCTGAATATAATGTTCCTCTATAATGATTAAACCCGCATAACATAGCGAGCGGCCTATGTTCTTTATTGGTGCCGAATGTTGTGTCAAGTGACACCACATCCCCTAAAGGCCTATAATCAATTAACATTCGTGAGTCAGCCTAAAACACGTTCGTCATATGTTCCTATGAATCCATCTTGTCAACATGAAAATATGATGGATTTTCTATCAACTGCTTTTGAAAATATTCCAACAATGCACTAGCATCCCTGTTGGCCATGTTTCGTTGCCTTTTAGACTTGAAATAGTTCTTGACATCTATGCTCATGTATCCAACATTTGATCTTCCCCCCCCCCCCCCGGCCCCCAATGTATATTAATCAAGTCAAAAGTGAATTTTTGTCGAAGTCTAGAGTCTTTTACCATCTCAATCTCATGTACTTGAACTTCCTATGTTCTTTGTTGAGATGGAAGCATATGACTTGTTTTTATAATATGGACTTCATGATTGTGCTCCTCTATAAATTCATGAATTTTAAATTTACCGTTGCACAATTTCACGTTCATTCTCACCATGCAACTGGTTGTGGTCTCTTAGCGAGGATTCTTAGGGTTTAAATATCTTTTGACTAGTTTTTGAAACCCCTTCTTTGAACTTACAAATTTCTTTCCTGCTATGGTTCCCTCCTAGTTCGTAGTATTCCATTCTTTCCTCACTCCTAACCCAACTCTTCCATCATATGCCTTCCAAAATTCTCATGCCTCCTCTATCAAATTCCATCCCAATCTTGGGTTTTAATATGACCTCCATTAAAGTCCTCACTACATATTTATAGAAATAATGCTTTTAATTATGTAATAATGTTCAAGGCAATATCTAGTTTAAGAATCTAAACACAAAATATGATAATTATATATTAGTTCATTTGTATTAAACTTTTGGTTGGTTATGTAAATACAATGCACCCCATACAAATTTTGAGTTACATTACACATCATGAATTCCTGAGGCTTACTTTGGTATAGGGTATCCTTCTTCTCACTCTTGCTTGATTTACTAGAAATTTAAATGAAGGTGATTTCAAGGTTGAGCTTCATGAGTTGAACTTACACTTTGGCAGGCTAAATTTCATTGTGTATGTATTAGTTTTGACTTCTGATAACCTAAGAGTATAGTGATCTTCAATCTGACTGAAATTGTGATATTGCTGACATTATTATTTCAACTTATTATTTGACATTTGCCAAAGTGATCTTTAATATGACTGATATCATTTTCCTGTTCAAAGCTTTTTATTCCCCCTGCTCTTCTACTTTTTACCAATTATCTGTTCAAAGCTTTTGTATTCTTCTTAGGGTTTAAACTGGAAGTCATTGTTTGATTAAAAAAAATGTTACAAAGAATGATACAGAATAACCCAACAACCAATATATTTCAGGAATATATGTCAATCTCACAAATGATAGACCCTATTCTCAATAGCGCTAAACAAATATATATTCAAATGTTAAAAAAGCCTTTAACTTCGGTTGCTTGGGAACGAAGGGTGGTTTTCTCAATTGCTTGGGGACGATGATAGTGCAATGGGAGTTGACGGTGGTGGGAAAGTTACCGTGTGGCAGAGCAATGAGAGCTTTAACCTCATATGAACAGAGGAAGAACAAAGAAATAGACGACCGATGGCAGAACATAGGAAGGAAGCAGAACCAACTGTTAAACCATCGGCAACATGAATAATGGCTGGAAGGAACGGAGAAACTAACGAGAAAACAAGCTTTTCACCTTGCTCTCGACGACACAATGGACGAGCGGTGGCAAAATAGAGGAACAATGGAGAACCAATAGCAGAACCAAAGGTGGGAATGAAGCTTCGAAAATGCTGACAAAAAGTGACGGTAGGAAGCTTTGAAGGTTAGGTTCTATAGGTCAAAACAGTGCATTGCTAAAGCAGTGCCATGTGGCGATTGTTGGATGCGAGGCTTAGAGAGTCGTTGGATGGGAGAGCATCTAACGGCTCTATTGCATTGCTGGAGGCTCCTGGAGGTGGACAAAACAATGTGTTGCAATTTAAAAAAAAAAAGTCCAAAGGGGAGGGGGCGAGCGACAGCCATTGGATGTAGAGTTGTCCCCTAATTCATTCTACAAGGCAGCATTTCGTTTAAAAAATAAATAAATAAGGGCTAAACGCGGGACTCATGAGAGCCATTAGATGATAGAGCATCCAACGACTCTCGTGAAAAGATGAAGGCACCTGGAGTGAAAAAGCGGGAGTGAATCTAAATCCCTCCCATCTTAGCTTGTGTATCGATAAATCTTATTTGATTAGACATTATTTTGTTGGTACGAATGTTGTCAAACAATTTGACTAATCACAAGAAAATGTTTATAGCAAAATATTTTGGTGAATTTGAAAGTTAGAGGTGGGGAGGAAGTGCACTAGCTTCTAATTAAATTTAACAGGTGGAGTTTTGTACATTTTAACCAAAAAAAAAATTTATCCATGACATTTAATGATCCAAGTTAGCATATTAGTCTCCAATTTAGCAACTCCGTTAAAATAACTAAAAGACCAAAATAAGATTTATTCATTGATATTTTATATGCAAATCTTAAAAACAAAAAGATGTCCTCATTTTGATAAAGACAAAATTTAGATGTAATTGTTTGTTTGATGTAAAATTTTATAATCAAACTCTTCAAAACCTATTTGCGCTTTGAATTTTATATATGGTTATTAAAAAATATTTATCAAATTTTAAAATACATCCAACAACTAAAAACTTTAAAAACTCAAACTTGAGAGAGTCCGAGCTCATTTAAGCAAATTCTTTTAATATTCTTCCTTGTTGTAGGGTATTGTAGGATGGTCCCCTCTTCAAACAGCAATGCTAGATTTCCACGTTGTGGACGATGAAGCATGAAAATGACTCTACATTTATTCTTCATATCATGGTTCAAACCTACCTAATTATGAACACGAAGGTAAAGAAATTACAGAAACGACGACCTAACTAGACAAATTCCTACAAATTACAAAAGCATAGAAAAATAACTAGACTACCCTTTTATCCTAACGAAGGAAAAGCTTCAAGTCACCTAATTGGTTAGCATTCAATTCCTTGTCTATGCAAAGCTACAAGTTGTTAAATTACAAATCTAAGTTCAACTTGAAATCTATAGAAAGCTCCAAATAAATATGCTTGGCCTAGTGTAGTACTTGGATCCACTCATAGCGACCAGGTAGAGGTACATCATTGACAACGTCAAAGTTATACCTGCAAAATGCAACATGGGCATATTACATATTTAGATATTTAGTCAAACAACATATAAGATGGAAAAAAAAAATTACTATCAATCTAAAGCCTAAATTAGCTTTAAAATATCACTAAAAAAAGAAGGGGGGAAAAAAAACTCCTAGTATTATTTAACTTTGTATAGATTTTGTTTTTTTCCCCAAAGAGCAAAAAGGTTTTTTTTAATTATATTTCAAAATTGAGATATTAAAATTCAAGAGTAAAATATTTTTTAAAAAAAAAAAAGAAGCAAAAAGTAACATACTTCTCCATAAATATTCTTTGTTGCTGCTTCTCTGCAAAAGCAAAGAACTCCTCCATCTCATAAGCCTTTGGAATGTTCCTCTGCATGTGCTCATATATAATTTGGTTTGTGGTGGTAGACATTCTTTGCCTTGTGGATGAACCAGGGGTGCTAACAGTATTAGAGTCCCTTATTAAACTACAAGGTGTGCTTTCCCTGGTACTTCTGTTCAACCAACAGAACAGACTGTCATATAAATACAAATATGGGGAAATTAATTAAAAAAAAATTCAAAAGTTTCTGCACCAGAAACCTGCATGATGCTAACAGTGACGTTTGTAAAATCACTCATAAAATTTCTTCAACGTGAAACTACAGACAATTTGCTATTCTAAAAAGGTAGGCAGCATTTAATGAGACAAGCTCTGACTCAGTGGGCTCAAACAACAGAAAAAATGCAAAGCAAGAGACGGCCAAAATCTCTCTCTCAGCCAAAAACCCAAATGGGGATCCCACAACACATATCAGTCTGCAGCTAGGCCCCATGTATAAATGATACATCATTGTTAACACGAGGCATAGGAGCTATGGTTGGCTGCTAGTATTAATAAAGTCAATATTTTTCAATTATGCAATAGCATCATGGAAACGCTGACTTCAGCCAGGCATTAAGCAGAAAAAGGTTAGCAAGGACAATTAATATGAAGAAATGGAGTCTCAATAGAAAGTCAGAAACAATTATGATTACTCAGTTTTTTAAATTTTTTTTATACCTGAAGAGGAGTGTTGCAATGCAATAACTAGAACAAATGGTCTCAGAATTACTGCACGTAAATTGCTAAATCCAAATTAGTAAACAGTAAGGTAAAAAATTCCGGATCTGCAGAGAAAATAATAATACACTAACGCGTCCTATATTTAAGAAGGAGAATTTGTTCTCCATTTCGTCGGTTCCATTCCAAAAGAAAAGACAGAAGGTTCATCAACTCTCTAATAGGGGGAATATACAACGAGCAACAACTAACTTTTAGGGCTAATCATGGTGCAGAAGCAGAGCCTCTCACAGGTCACAAACGTTGAAATGTGACTGACTCTTTTTAATAATAATAGTCCTTTTTTACAGTACCAAAATACAAAGATTCTCAAATCGACTAGTCAGATGAAAGTGAAATAACGAAAACAAATTTGTTTTTTTGGTGAAAACGAAAACAAAATTTCAACCACTGAGGGACGGAGGCCCTCCCAACACTCTCCACCCAAAAAAAAAAAAAAACCACACACACACAAAAACACACACCTGTTCACTTGAATAGTATACTCTTTCCTCCTCCCTGCCTCCAGGCGAGGAAACAGATCAAAATAAACTTGAAAATTTTCAAAACCAGAGTAGGCTTTCATGCAAGTAGGAAAAGGCCCATTAATCTCTAAAAATTCCTTGTTCCTTCTTTCTTTATGCTTATTAGCACTTGAGAATTTCATGAAAAAGCTACTTAAAGCCTAAAAGAAACCTACACACACCAAAATGGAAAAAAAAGAAAAAGTGTACAAAACATACACAAATAAGGGACAAATAAATCCACAAATACTTTACCTAAAAGGCTAGAAGGGGTAAGCCTAAATATCAACCACACCAAAGAGAAAAATGGAGTAACAACCACCAGAAAAATCTTTGACCAAGGAAGCTCCATACACATAAATCAGTTAAAAAGAAATAGGAAAATATATTGAGAAAGCAAATGAAGGAGGTATGTACCTATCTCTGCCTTCAACCTCTAGGATATTTTCTCCGAACGAACCCTCAATAGCCACATCAAGATTTTCCCCTGCTTCACTTCCCTTTGCAAATTCCCCAAGAAAATGCTCCTCCTTCTCATTAATCAACGACTCTGATTCCACCGAACCCTCTCTCACCCTTGAATTCACTGTCACGCCACAACAATTGGTGTTAGGGCCTTCTCCGAAACACTTCTTGTCCCGCTCTCGTGGTGGTGGCTGCTCCGGCTTCTTGCTGCCGACGACGACCTTCCGGAGGCGTCGGCTACGAAGTTGGAGGTAGGAAAAGGAAGAAGCATCTGCGGGTGAGGAAAAAGAAGAAGAAGAAGAAGAAGAAGAAGAAGAAGATTTCTGAAGGGTCTGTAATGCTAGGGTTTTGGCTCTGGTACGGACGCCCAGTGAGGACTGAGGCGAAACCTCCATGACTGCAACATCACCAGCGGTTTTGGATTTTTTCATGTACTTGCCCATAGGAAGTTCTGGGAGCGAATTGTTACATGCAGAGTGTGAGAACGATGCGGCACCTGAAATGTGATTGCTCGCTGCCCTACGACTAGCGTGTTGGCAGAGAGAGAGAGAGGGAGAGAAGGAGACAGAGAGGCAGAGGAGGGTCCAATTTAGTGTCTGAGAAAAAGCGAGGGAGGGAACTAGGGAAGTTAGGGTTGGAGGAACAACTAGGGCGGGGACTATATATACATAAAATTTTTCATTAACAATTAAAAAAAAACTATCTTTATTTATTTTTGAATTTTGAGGAAAATATATTAAATATTTCCTATTTAAAAAACTATATTTAGTTTTATTTAGTTTATTTTTTCGAAGTTAATGTTTTATATAATATGCTATTTTAAAAAAATTAAATAGCTTATTGTCATATTATAAATAAAAATTATAATTTTATGTTAAAATTTGATATCAATTTGATTGTATTTTTTGTCATATTAAGAATATTTCTGTTGAATAAAAATAATATATTTTGACAAAATAAATTTAAATAAAATCTTTACAGTATATATTGAAATGTAAATGGAATCAGATGTAATTTTTGGGAAAAAAAAAGAATAAATATTATACGTAATGTAATTAAACTTCACTGAAGATTATATTTACTCTAGAACCTACCCCTTTATTATTACATAAAAAAAATTAAAGCCTTGAAATTATGCAATTTTACAACTTAAAATTTTCATAATAAGTTTTCTATTACATTTTTATAATTCTTATAAATTTGTATATTATTAGTTTCGAAGTCATATGTTAATACTTAAATAAAATGAAATAAAATTATAATATATTAAATAAAGTGTTAAAAATAGAAATTTAAATATCTTCTTTTTTATTACTTTTTGAAATATAAAAATACTATAATTTAATTTTACATTACAAACTATATAAAAATAAAATAAAGAGAGAATTAACATCCATACCAAGGAACTAATTATAAATAAATGTGTTAAAATTTTATTTAACTTTTTATTAGGCACAGATATTTAGATGAAATTATATTTTAATTATGAAGGTTATAAAAGTTTTGCATGGTTCTTTCACTTTTTAAGACAAAAGATATAGTTTTAATTATTAAAAGATAGTGTGGGTTCTACCAAAAAGAAGATAGTGTGGGTAATAATTATAATGTGATTTTTATAATTTTTTCGGTTTTATCTTTTTGAGGGTGTGATTTTTCTATAAGTCTACCTTTCCATTTAGTAAAATGACAACGACACTATCAAAAGGTATTAAATTAAAGTGTGATCATATTTCAGACGTAAAATATGTGATAGTAAATTATTAATGATACTTACTTTTTGAAAACAGAAAAAAACCTTTTTTTTTTTTGGAGCAATTTTATAGATGCCACTTAGATTCAGCTTTAAATCCTCTTCCTTTTTTCAGTTCTTTTAATAACTCTTTCCTTGTTTTCTGTAACTAGTTTTTAATACTTCAGTGCTGTTATAATCTTCAACCCTAGGTGGAACTAACCTGCAGCATTTGAATAGCAGATTTGTATTAATTGCTTAGATTTAGGTATAACCTTTCAAAAACTTAGGGCCTTTGATTTAGATTTTTTTATTTCTATTAAAAAATAAATTTAAAAATATATTTGGTTGAATTTTATGAAAATATTTTTTTAAAATAGGTTAAATATGAAAACATCAAAAAGATTTTTTTTCAGTATTTTAAAAAATAAAGATTAAAAATAAAAATAAAAATATTTTCACAAATCAAATAAATAATTACTTTTTAAGTTTTTCAATAAAAATATGATGCATACATATAAGGAAAATATGTGTGTATACAAGGAATGTATTGAGAGGACAAAAAAGTTATGTGAATCACAAATCATTAACTTAGATGGATGGATAAGCTCTTAATATGAAAATCATGAAAAGCATTATTAATGAGTATTCATTTGAAAATTGGTGATTCTAAAAGAAAAGCAAAAATATATTTTATATCCCTAAATTTTGATTTAGATTTCACTTTTATCTTAGAACTTTATTTTGTTGTAGGTAAACACCACCAACTTCTTGCTTTTAGCTATTTATGCTAGTCCACGCTCTCATACCAAACAAAACCTATGGGATCACCTTGAAAGGGTAAGTAATCTACACTCATATCCATGGTTGATCATGAGGGATTTCAATGACATATTTAGTGCAAAAGAGAAGTTTGGAGGGAGGCCCTCATGCAACACAATTATAAGGCCTTTGACACCTTCCTTAGAAACTCAAATTTTATCGACTTAAGTTACATCAAACCTAAATACACTAGGACAAACTATCACCAAATGGACAAATAGTTGGAACTCATAGCAAGGCCAACTTAAATGTATGTTGGTTATACTTTTTTTTTTTCCCAAAAAGCAAAAGTCTTTTACCTAGCCAAATCCAGTTCTAATCACTACGCAATCCTATTAAAAACAAATTCCCAAATAAGAAACAGTCCTTGACCTTTTTGTCTTCAATCCTTCTAGCAAAAACATGAACCTTCCCTAAACTTGTTGAAACTGAATGGGTGAAAAACTATGAGGACCTAAATGAAACAATCCTTCACTTTCAACCAACGCTAGAACAAGGAATTTTTTGGTAATATCTTTAAATCAAAATGAAGAATCTAAACAAGGATTATCATAGTACAAAAAAGCTCTTCGCGTAAACCCAAACCCACAAGGCCTATAAGAAAGCTCTTTAGCACTTGAAATCCTACATCTCCTAGTTAACCTTAGGAGAATGGAACATGAGCTTTATCCATACTCATGCCTCAAACAAGAGGAGAAAAAATAAACAAAATCAATGCAATACAAAAAAACATATGGAAACTAGGTTTAAACCCAAACTAAAATTTACTGAACAAATTCATTATCACCTAAAGACCACCTACATATAACCAAACCCCAATAATATCCCTTACTTCACTATCTTGAACTTTTTGAAAATCCTCCATGCCCTCCACGCAAGCCTTTGCAACCTCCTTAAAGTTGATGAAAAATATTGAGCCCTAAACAACATCCTCCCTCTCGAAGCTCTAGGAGAAGACAACCTACATGCCATCTAGTACTAAAAGAGGTGGCCAAAAACAAAAGAAACTCTAGTTCCATACATACAAAAATCTTCTTGACAGAGAATGTCCCACCCTTGTGGTATTAGTCCCTCTTCTACATGATCCCAAAAATAGCAAACCCAACAACTCCAAACCACCTTCAATCGATAAGCCTTTGCGCCACACACTACAAAATTCTATTAAAGATCCTTATCCTTCGGATTAAGCCTCAAATCTCACATCTTATCTATTCCAAGGAGCATTCAACAACAAAAAACACCTTTGACCTCTTTATCACAGCCCATGAAACTCTACGCTTTATGGATATATCCATAAGCAGGGAAGGTTTGGCTGGCCTTAAAGCTAAATGTTAACAAAGCCTTTAATATGATCTCTTGGAGCTTCATCTCAAATATGTTGAACCTCTTTAACTTTCTTCTTCCTAATCAAATTAATTTGCTTCTATCTTATTACAACAAAATATAATCTAATCCTAAATGACAACAAACTCTTCTTGGGCATGAAATTTCTCACCCACCAAATTCATAAACCAATAGAAGGAAAAACTTAGACCTCTTTCAAGCATAAATGCTCAGCCATCAAAATCTTTCACCTTATCTTTGTTGACAACATGTTTCTTTTTGCCCAAGCCATCAAAAATAAAATTATGAAGCCATAGCCACCATCATTACAAATTTTTCAAGTCAAAGTAGAATGTAAGTAAACCATGACAAATCAAGACTATCACTTTCCCCAATTGTTGACATGGACCAAAAGGAAATCAACGAGTCAACTCTTCTAATTAAAGCATCCCCAACCCTAGTAAATTACCTAGGTTTTCCAATAAAGCCAACCTATAAGCAATCAAATTTCAACCTCATTATTGAACAAGTAAGAAACAAGCTTCAAGGCTAGAAAAAGAAACCTCCTTCCTATAGCTGAAAGATGCACCCTCATAAAATCCACAACCTCCTAAAAAAAAACTCATAACCTCTTCAATAAACTAAATAAAGACTACCTAAGGAGCCATGATACCCATACCAGGAAACTCCATCTCATAAGTTGGACAAAAATGGTGACACAAAAAAAGGTCAAAGGCCTTGACCTCTATGATAGCTCCACCATAAATGCTTGCTACATGGCCAAGTTGAAATAAAACATTATGAGTAACCTAACAAAAATCTAGACAACCATAATTAAGGGAAATTATGCAATAACCTTAACTAAAAGAAAACAAGTCTCTCTTACTTTGCTAGGGGTCTTAAAAAAGACGAAAATCTTCTTCAAATTGGCTTCAAAAGGACCTTCATCTCAAGGGAAAACATAAACTTTTAGTTTGCCCACTAGGTCCCTAATGACCCAAAAACCACTAAGAAACCAAAGTAAGGGACAAGATAGTGGGAAAGGAATATTGGGATTTGCACAACCTGCCATTTGACTTACCTGAAACCAATCTCCAAGAAATTTGTGCAGCCCTAATAAGAATCCAGCAACATAACTCCCTGATCCCTTATGAAAAACTCACCTAGAGCCCCACTCAAAATGGCCTTTTTTATCATTTCATGATGTCATAAGCTTGCAATGAAAACATTAACCCCCTCCAAGCAAATAACCATGGTTGGATTTGGAAATTCGTTTTACCTACGGTTTTAAGGTGGTTGATTAATAAAATATCTTACCAATAGTGTGGGTAAAAATTTTGAGGACCCGATTGAAAACGTTTCTTGTATTAACTAATTAAAAGCTTTTTAAAACTAGTGTGGGTGTTTGCATCGTTTGTATGTGTGATTGGTTATGGATCATGATGTGATCATTGGTTTGTGGATGGGTGCCATGCATAAGTCACGGTGTTGATTTATGGTGATGGGACCCTTGTGTAGGGACCAAAGTGAAGGAATGTGGAAATTCTTCTAATGAAAGTAAAATGGTGAAAAATTATGATTTGAGTTGGATATGATGGTCGTGAAGTGTGGTATGGGGAAAATTATATGTTAGATACTTAATTTTGTATTTTAAGGAAATGTCACTTGTATTAGACCCTAATTTGTCTTGTGTGGGAACTAAAGGGCAAAGTAGTAAAGTGGGTATTATTCATGAATATATATATATATATATATATATATAACATGGACACACTTCAACCCTAATCTATTCCCACGCCTCATTTCTCCTTGGCTAATGTCTCTCCTCCCTTCTCTCATTCCTTTCACTCCTTAAGGCTCAACTGTGGCTTCCCATGGAGATTTTTGGTGAAGGTTCGACTCCAGTGACCCTCCTCAGACCATATGAAAAGCATTGGAATTAATTGTATTGCCCTTGACTATATCCGATTGGGTTGTTATTTTCATCCAACTCTGTTTTTGTCCAGCTTCTGGTATTGCAAAGTCAGAAATTTGTGATGAGATTAGAATATTAAAAAAAAAAACCCTCTCTTGACAAATATGTGCAATCAAAGCTGTTTCTGAAATTGAAGCTATTTGTCAAATCAAAGATTGAGAAATTGAACCTACTAGATGAAGCAATTGAATCAAATCCACCCATCCATGGTTGTCGGGATCGAGATCTTATGCAGAATTAGAAAGGACACATGATAGATTGAATCATATGATCGAATCGATGATCATAAGATCCTATAAAAAATATAAAATAATATATAAAAAATATATAATGATATAAATTTTATAAATAATACAAAACCATCAAAGTCTCATAATATTTTAATAAAACAAGCTCAAATAGAGAGCAACCCCTACTTTTTTATTTTATTTAAAAATATCTTTTTCTCTCACCAAATAGACATTGTCTTCTTCAAAACTTATAATACTACATTTCATTGTTAGTTTTCACTAAATTAAGTTAAAATTTAAATAAATTATAAGTGGTAAGACTATAATTGTATAGTATTAGTAAAAACTTAAACTAGTTTAATGACTTTTTTTAATCCTAATTGACCTAATAGATTAGAAACATATCGACAAATAAAAAAAAAGAAAAACTCAAAATGTTATATGATCGATAAAATCGTAAAATCGTAATTGAGATTCTACTAAGATCCTAGCAAATTTAGATCTTACATGGGATTGGAATCATTTGGCTTGTTTGTAATCATAAGATTGTAATATCTTAAAATTTAATTGGAGATCTTGACAACCATGTACCCATCCAACCAAATCGTAACACAAGTTCCGTCGAAGAAGTATAAGGAAAAAGAGGAAATTTTTGAATCCTAACATACTGTGTGGCTAACTGCACCGTTGAAGAAGGGACTTCATTATGCAGCATCGATGAAACCCTTGTGAAGAAGGATGAGCAGTGTCACTGAGCCAATGTCAAGAATGCAAGTTCAAAGTCGAGGCAGCAAATGGAAGAACACAATCTTTCCCTTTTTTTTTTAATTAGAATCCAGGGGTAATTTTGTAAACATACCCCATTTATTCCCTTATTTTTCTCTTAAAAATACACACCAAAGACTTTTTTTTTCTTTTTTCCCTTTTCCTTTTTCATTGCATACCAAATATTTTTTTCCTTTCGCCTTTCTCTTTCCCTTTCCCTTTTCCTTTCCATTCTCTTTCCCTTTTCCTTTTCATTTTCCTTTCCATTCTCTTTCCCTTTCCCTTTCCCCATACCAAATGCGCTGTCAAGGTGCTTTCTATGAAGAAACTCTTCTTCCTCTTTTTTTTTTCTCATTTTCGAAGATGCCCTAACCCAAGGATAGAAATGTAGAAAATGGGTAATTTTGGTTGAATTATTGCATCAAATCTCTTCTTATGACTATAATAATGTGTTAGGAAACTTAAGTTCAGGATTTATGATGCTTGAAATAGATTAAATGAGTAGGTTTTGGGAAAGAACACATGTTTGCTTGCATGAAATGAAATTTGATGTCAAAAGGGAGAAAACCTTATATGCTGGAAAACCATTCTCAATTTTGAGTTGGAAAAGGGTTTTGGGAAAGGACTTTAGTGTGTTTTGATGGATTAAAGTCATGAAAAATGACCCATGGAGCTTTGGCAGTGAGGGAAGCACGTTTGGATAGCTTTTTGTGTAATTTTAGGCTACTGTTCTGACCTGCATTGCTGCAGCAGTAATAGCCATGTGCAGATGCTAGTGCTGTAGCAATAACATCCAATGATGTTGTTTTCCTTGCCTATTAGATCAATAGAAATGTATTTCTAAGGGTTTAGACTTTTCTTCCATGCCTTTAAGAAAGGATTTGGAGGAGGTTTAGGTCATCAATCAAGGTGAGGGATTAATACTATCTAACTTGAATTTAGTTTCATAAACGTTTGTGTAAATTTGTTTGATGCACATGCTTCTTATTTAAAAAGGGGATAAGCCAAAGAGGGCTTAGGAGATCTCTTTTTCCTAATTTAATTTATGAAGCATGATACAACTCATGTTGGTGACGACATGTAGCTATGTATCGATTACCATGTATTGAAATTACTATTGTCACTTACATGTGAAGGATAAATACATTTTTTTTTCTTGAATCATATGAACCTTATTATCTCTAATGTGTTGAATTCTTTGTGAGATATACTAGTAGTGATTTGAATTATGATCAATCAAGGGATGAGCAACTTAAGATGAAACTTGGATGTGATGGGTTAATCTTAATTACTCCCCATATGCATTATTTTAGTTACCCCATGTGACGCCCTCATTATGTAAAGTGGTGTCCAAGTGAAATGCTACCATGGCTTAGGATAGACTCACATAAGTTTTCATACTAAATTAAGATGTAGGTTAGGTCCTTCGTAGACTATGAAAATTACATTTATGTAAGTTTTAAGAAGTTGACCGCAATCTCTGTGAGATAAATACATTAGTGAAAATCTAGTGTGTTAACTTGTATTGGTTAAGTCTTCATAAGAGTAATTGTGGTGAATGTTTAGGAAGGAAAGTCATACCGAAAGGTGAACTTATACGAGTTATGGTTGTGATTGCATCCTAGTGAAGAAAAGGTGCTTTCATATATAAATTTATTGTATGTGAAACAATTGTAACCCTCATTTGGTTATAAATATATTATTCTCGCAAAAACTTGGAAAATGCTAAGCTTGTGGCAAGAACGAAATAGAAATAGTATAAATTTCAAGGTAGAACTTGGAAAGGTTAACTTTCATTTTATTTCGATAGTGCATTGGTACCTACACCAATGCCCCTGAAATTATGTATGTGATTGGATCATGGTTTAAAATTATTTAACCCACTCGGATGTGTTCTTGAAATTGACTGTAGTCAATGGTTCAATTCCATCTTGTCTTAATCATGTAATATATTCATTCTCTCTATTTTATGATCATGTTTGGCATTAGTGTTGATTGGGAAATGGTGCCTTATGAACGTTGGAATTTTGAGATGACCTAGTGTGTCGAAGGGTCTTTATGTGTGTAATTTTGTGGGTATATCTCATTGTGATGGACATGTTTTTATGTGATGTGATTATTCTTGGTTATTGGTATGAATGGTGTACATACATATTGTTAGACAAGGCAACCACACCCAAAAGGAGGTGAATTGGGTATTATAAAAAAACTTCAGTCATTTTCAAAAATATTTCCAAGAACACTTCTAAAGGAGGTGATTTTAAAGGAAGATCAAGTAAACAATAATTAGTTCACTTGAAATAGATTTAAAGTATATCAAGCAACAATTGATCAATACTTAAGGGAAAAATAAACTAAAAATAGAGCATCAATTAATCAACTTGAATTGTAGAGAGTGTAAGGATAGAGAAAGTAAATTCAAAGATTTATTTTGATTTAGTTTTAATCTCAAGCCTATATCCAGTTCTCAAGACTTTCCCTTGAGATTTTCCACTATCTCCACAAGTTTAATTAGACACTTGTGAGCCTTTACAATTTTCAACTCAAATTCGAGTTGTTTTCTCTCTAAAACAAAGCACTTTTTTCTTCCTAGAGTAAATCATTCCAAGAGATTCCTCACTTTTTGTTTCTCTCTTAAGGGATGGACTACCCTTGTCTTGCTTTTAGAAGAAAACAATTGCTCAACCAAGCTCTCTTTAAGATTAGATATACAAGATGAAACTTTAAGAATTCAAACGATAGAGGTCATGCAAGTGTTGGCTCAATGATGTTTATATCTCTTATAACAATTGAGTCTATCATAAAAATGTGTTTTTGAGGTCATATACGTAGGGCTTTATAAAATATAGCAGCTAAAGACCAAAAAGAGCTGTTACACACTTTAAAAAAACTGTTCTGACATGTAGTGGTTGACTACTCAAGCTTACTGGTTGACTGTCCGCTTAAATATGATCGTTATAAGCATTTTTCAAGCAATTGGTCAACTGATTGCTAGTAAATAGTTGACCTCTTATTCTCTGAAAAACTTTCAGTCAACTTGTAGCTTTCAAGCTTACCAAAATAGTGATCAAGGGTCAGAAGCAGTAGACTTTCAAGTGCTATCAGTCAACTTACAATTTTTAAGTTCACTTTAAATATACATAAATGTGTCATTTGAACTCTCTTTTAAGTAAATGATATACTGTTAGAAATATATTTGAGTTCAGTTTCAAATGACATAATTTCGTTCACAAATTCATTATATTTTAAGAGATATGATAAAAATGGTGATCAAAGGTCATAATCAAGTTTTTGTAAAAATTTATATCTCACTATCTTTTAAATATAAAACTTGTTTTTCATTCAAGATGCATTAAGCCAATAAATACAAATATAAATTATTGAATTTCATATAAATTTTTTTAGCCTATTGTAAATATACATAGTTAAACTCATTGGCTTTCTTGATGCAACCAATCTTTCAAAACTTCAAGTCTTCTAATTTTTCATTTCTTGTAGCATCTTTATTTGTTTTTTGTTTGTTGTTCCTTTGAGTAAAGCATGATGTTGGTATTCTATTTTTATCAATCTAATGCTCACTCTTCTTGTTTTGAACCAATCTTCATAAAAGAATATTTAACTTGCAAACCAAATAGTTAGTCTAATTCATAATAAAGAGCATGATTCAAATATAAAGCATTACATATTGGATAGTACAACCATTCTTAACTTGTAGCACATCAGAGACATACACTTGTCGCATATTTGTCATTATCACAGCTACATTCTCACACATTAGTCATCATCAGAACTTATAACATAATGCTTTAAGGCTAACATATATATATATATATATATATATATATATATATATATATATGATGTGTGTTGGATTGTGTTGGAATGATCCATGTGCGAGTAAATGTGTAAAAATAATTATTTTATGATGTATGTACCCTTATGTGTTTGAATTATGGAATGTGGTGGATTTGACATATAAGGGAAGCCAATATGATTATCTCGATCTATATGACCACATTGCGTAGATGGTGCAATGTTTGGGATGCTGAAGGCATAACACTATACGCAATCGATAGTGACAAATGACCCCAACCCTCAAGATTACCACACTCGATGATGATGTCTTTGAGATGGAAAGGAGATGAAAATCGCATTATATATATATGTGTGTGTGTGTGTGTGTGTGTGTGTGAAGGAAAGCTTATGAGATGGATAGGCCTATGAAAAAGTTGAATTGTCCTATGTGTATATGAATTCTGTGTTGGTCATAACCATATGTTTGTGCTGTGTGCATTGTAGTATTGAGATTATAACATTTTGGATTCTTATACTCATGCGATTGAATGAGTTGAGGACTTGCCTTTGTGTGCGTATAATATATTGTGATGAAGGTATATGAATTCTTGATAGTTATATTGATGATGGATTTCATTATTTAACTATGTAGGCTGTGCAGTGAGTAAATATTTGGGTTAGTTGTGGTTGTGGATGGGATCTTTCCTAAGGTCCTATCCCTACAAGTGATACACAATGATATTTTAGTTATTGGTTAATTATTTCCTCTAATACCTGTGATTTTCTCTCCACTGCAATTTATGTATTTATTCCACTCTGTGTATGATGAATTTCTTAAGTGTTGTGATAAATGAATTTGTGATGAAAATTAATGTCAAATATTTCAAAAGTACCCTTGTGTAGGGACTTATAAGGAATAGTTATAAACTTTGTTTCGTAATTTTAATTAAAAATTTTCATGTGTTGGTGAACTTGCGTGATGGTATGTGACCTAGTGTAATTTTAATAAGCTAAGGCAAAACAACTTCGACAAATTTTAGGCTAAGTGTGGGAATGTATGAAGGGAGGGGGTATAATAGGAAATTTTGAAACAGTTAATTAAAAACCTAAGAGACCCATCACGTTTCAACTCTCCCTTTCTCTCCCATTTGTGTGTGTGCTCCCAACCCATTCTCTCGTCTCTCCCTTTCAGTCTATTCTTCTCTTTATGGTGGTCGTTTGGTTCTTGATTGGAGAAGGTATTTTCTTGTTTTAGTAGGAAGAAATTTGAGACAAGTTCTTGGATTGTCTCTTCTTTTTCCTTTTTTGTATGGCTTAAACCCTAGGGTGAAAACCTTGACTTTTATGAGGATATGGATTGAATTGTGCTTCCATCAAGGATGCCGTCTAAGTGGTGGATAGATGATGTTAAATTTTAATTTCGTCATACTTGGTAATGGATGTCTATGAAATGGTGACAATGGGAATTCATAAACCACCCAAGTGTGAACGGTCCCCTGGCAACCTAGTGCTTCAATGAAGCATTGTGATGGATAATTAATTTACTCATGCATTGGTTTAATAATATTGTTGAGTTGGATATGGTTAATGGTACTTGGTTGCTATTTCTTGTAATTGCTTGAATGTGTGTTTTGTAAGTGTGATGGCTTATCTTGGTGAATGGGACTGAGCGAGAGTTTTCATCCCCTGCAAAAGGTACATAGTAGTGTTTTAACACACTGAGTATTATTACTTACACCTCTTTGTAGTGTATGCGAGTCTCTATACAAGGAGTAACTGGGTCTTTTCTTACCAAACCTTTTTATTTTTGGGTTGGTGATTACTCTTGTGTATTTTTGAGATTGGATGTTCGCTCTGTAGTCGATAAGACTCTTAGGATCCATTTGACGATGTATGTAATGGGATGGTAAATCATACTGTTATTTTGATTGGGCAGTAGTTTAGAATTTTCCTTTAACTTGCTTTTGTGTTGGAAAAAAGGGGAAAGCTTGGAAACATAAGCATTCTCTTTGTAACTATAAATTTACTTATGATATGATTGATATTGGTTACTTTGCTTTCGCATGTTATCATATTAAGTGCTAATTCTCATCTTTATTTTTTGTTGTGAATTGAGTTGTTCTAGGCTTATGGTGTGGGTTGGGTCCTATATCGTATTGGTCACATACCCCGAATTGGGGGCGTGACATTTCTTCACTGAATATTTTTATGCTCACCCTTTTCTTGTGTACCCTTGTAGGTTTTTGTTTAGCTTATGAGACTCCATGTGAGAAATAGCTGAGCCTCCGAGCCCACAACCCATTCCAGCTTGGAGTTGATGGCTATGGTAATGGTCATAGTGGGATTTCGAGTCATTCTGTAGTGAATAGGACACGTTGGATTGTTGTGTTTTTTGTGATGGAAATTGTTGGGGGATTATTTTATATTTTATTTCCACTAATTGAGATTATTGGTTATGTCTTGATTTAGTTGATATTGTTATGGAAAGGAATTCTTTTATATACCATATCAAATTCACCTTATTACATGTATTCTGTGTGGTGGATGTGTAGGTTTACATCGGTGGATGGAATCCACCTCTATATCGGTTGTGTTCTCGAATTGGGTTGTGACAAAAGTTAACACACATCAAATAGTAAAGTTCCTACTTTGGAGCATAGCAAATGATGGTCACCCAACATATAAAAAGTTTCAATCTTTAGGTTGCCTCACAAACTCAACCTATGTCATTTGCATTACAACCATAGAAAGTGCTTCCGGATCCACTGCCCGTCCATAAGGGACGAGCAACGTGCTCATATATTCAACAGCGATTTTTACTGTTGCTGTAAGTTTCAACAACGGTAGAAAACCGTTGCTGAAAGTGATGCAAAAATTTTTTTTTCTTCAGCACTTTCAGCAACGAAAAAATCGTCGCTGAATATTTTGCCACGGTTCACCTTTATGTCGATTGTGTTCTCGAATTGGGTTGTGACAAAAGTTAACGCAGACCAAATAGTAAAGTTCCTACTTTGGAGAATAACAAATGATGATCTCCGAACATTCAAAAAGTTTTAATCTTTAGATTGCCTCACAAACTCAACCTATGCCATTTGCATTACAACCATAGAAAGTGCTTCTGAATCCGCTGCCCGTCCATAAGAGACGAGCAACGTGCTCATCTATTCAGTAGCGGTTTTATTGTGACATTCAAACAACCATTGAAATGGTAGCAGCAGCATAAAGATAATCGTGATGATGGTATAAAAATATTGTTTTAAAAAAATTATGCAAAATTCTATACTATGATTTATCTCTTCTTAAGCGTATTGTATTTAAAGATAATAATCTATATATCTGAATAATCGTTTGTGCTTATCAAGCGACATTCAAAGATGGATTACACTAAAATATATTATTATATTCTAGTTTGTATGCCGCAGAGGATGTTTTACTTTAATCAAAATGCGTTAAAAAGAAAAAGAACGAATGAATTTACATACGATGTTGTCAGGAGTAACCGTTTGTGATACCATAAACTACCTCAATGGGTGTCGATATGATTTTCATCATCCATAAACATCATATCATGCTCCATAAAGTCAATAAACGAATCTGGAAAATCTATTCAAATCAAAAGAAAAAGCATACAACTACAGTAACTAAAGCATAAAATTACAAATTGTATCTCGCTTGTGAATGACAAACCCTATCAAGAAAAAGATACTCATTGAAAAAGACAGACATACATAATGATTATATACATGAATAAAGATTGTTATAGAAATAGGGGACATAATGTACCAGAGAAATTTAAATTGGCCAAGACAGTTGGATGACTACTTTTTTTTTTTTTTCTCTTCTGAAGACAATGTTTATAGCTACATACAACATAGTATTAGATAACATGTGGTATATTATCCAATGTTATTTGCCTCAGGTAAACTCAGAAAATGCACACCCCCAAAATTTCGCCAGAAATAATCAGAAAGGGTAGAATGTTCATCATCAATGCCAAGAGTGATCAGAGTTGCATGCATCCAACATCATTGATATGAGGATTTTGAACGTCTGAATTGTTGAAATCTAGTATAAACTTTAAAGAAAAAACAACTGATCTTGGACCTGCATTTGAGAAACAAGTGAGATCCACTGATTAAATGGTAGGCCCCACATATTGTGCCACTCTGAAATACACACCGTAAATTTGTCTAAAACTTAGGAAAATCGCAATCCTCAATTAGGTCAGACTATCTGCGGCAAGCTGGAGGCGGGTTCAGCTGGGATCTAAAAATAAATGCCAATAAGTTGATGACTATTAGCCGAATCACATAGGTGATAGGCCGAGTGAATATGTAACTCTCCAACCA
This sequence comes from Biancaea sappan, assembly GCA_037074585.1. Taxonomy (NCBI): domain Eukaryota; kingdom Viridiplantae; phylum Streptophyta; class Magnoliopsida; order Fabales; family Fabaceae; genus Biancaea; species Biancaea sappan. Next base: position 15,143,170 of record CM073495.1, on the reverse strand, counting down.
ACCCTATTGCAAAATGCCTTGAAGCAATGGATCCTGATAGACCAGAAAGGAATTATGGACAAATTCCCAACCAAAGTACCAGCAGACGATCATGGGATTTTGTGAATTCAAGTCTTCAATTGGTGCCTTCAGAGTCATTTGGGGTACTTTCTTCCTCATTAGTGTCAATTGGTGTGGGATCTTCGGATCTAAGTTCGAAATTTTCCAAAGGCTCAATTTCAATAGGACCATCCCCTACCTGTCCAGTCACCAGCCTGATTATGTTGCGAATAATGTTAGGTTGTATGAGTTCAAACTGATGTTCTGGGGTGTGCTGCTGATTGAACCGACCAGGAAGCTTGGAGCAAGTTCTATAACAAATACCACAAAGATCGAAACCAATCTTCTCCTTACAGTCTTTGCATCTGTATCTATCCCCAACTATTGGATACATCTGCAGATACAAGCGACATGTATTACCACACCAAAGGGAACTAGATATATTAAAGCTGCTATGTTGGAAGGAAAAAGAAAAACAGGAAACTGACACAAAATCTAATTTTTCAGCTAGGTATCTCAAGAAGACATAGTATGAACTTTCTTAACTAAAAAGCCAAAGATAGCATAATTTTGAACAAAGATTAACATCTTCCAAATGCGTAGTGAAATCCGAGGAAAGATAATATTATCAACTTGGAGTAATATACAGAATCTGGCTTTAAGAATAATGCAACCAACAAGCGAAATCATAGAGATCAAACTTAAAAAACATTAAAACACAGATAAAATTGACCAGATAAATGTCTCTGAGAAAGCATCATGTATACTAGCCTTAGTGATCATCTGAGACCCCCCACTGAATATGCATATATATATATATATATATATTCCCTTTTCAAAAAAAAAATCCATAAAGACAGACGTGGAATATGGGAGGATAAGAAATCCTCCTACAGCATCACACCCAAAAAAAAAAAAAAATAGGGAAAAGAACAGCACAGAAGAAACAGAAGGAGAAAGTACATCAGGTAAAAAGGCACTCTAATCCCTCTACCAATCTGCAAAGAAAACCCTTCTGCTTAATACATGTCCTGATACCCACACGGAAGCCAAGAGAACAGCTCTAGTTTACAAAAGATGGGAGGAAAGGAATTTTTCATAAAAACTCTTGCAATAGACTTCATACATATACCATGACCTGCAAGCTAGCAGTATACCTCCTCAGTCATAACATCAGGAACTGAAACAAGAAACAACTATATGGTTGCAGCTAGGACAGGGTATTTATTTATTTATTTTTTTTTTGATAGAAAAAGAAGTATTATTAAGGAGAAAAGAGAGGTACAAAGGGAATGGTTACAAAAGGTGGAGGACAAGAGATCCTCCTAAAAAAACAAGAACATAAAGTAAGAAAAACTAACAGACAGCACAGACACCCCACATAGCCCCTAACAACGTATTAATGCAATAACGCCCTCCAGTCCCTATAAACATCAGATATAGGCATCCCCTTGAACAGCCCATTGGCTGAAACCCACAGTGAAGCCACGTAACGAATTCGATCCCATAACATCTGAGTAGGCATACACCGATCATTAAAAACTCTGGCATTTCTTTCCAGCCATATGCACCACACAGTTGCGAACAAAGCCGTATTCCAAAGAGTTCTGTTGTCCTTCCTATGGCCAAAGCCAATAAATTTGGTCGCAAGGAAATCACCAAGGTCCTTTGGGCAAACCCAACTCTCGTCAAAGAGATCAAATAACCTATTCCAAATACTCCAAGCCACGTCGCAGTGCAGGAATAAATGATTACTTGTCTCTGAATGTTTGAGGCACATAATGCAAACGTCCGGGGATAAAGCCTTAAGTGGCCTTCTGATTTGACACAGATCGTTTGTATTAATTTTATTGAGCACTGCAAGCCACAAAAAAGCTTTAACCTTTGAAGGAGCCTTAACTTTCCAAAAAGATTTTATAAAAAAAGGGGAGACGATAGGGTTACGAGCGAGATAATTGAGGAAGGAAGCACAAGTGTAAGAGCCTGAGGAATCAAGCTTCCACATTCTCCTATCAGGAAAAGGAGAAAGGTGAATAGGATCAAGGATGTTAAGCAATATGGAAAGGTCAGGCAAAAGTCTATCATTAACATTCCTGGCAAAATGCAAATTCCAACAAGGGTGATCCCCTTGTAAGCAAAAGAATTCAGAAATGGGGGCGTCATGGAGGGAAGATAAGGAGTAAAGGCGCGGGAATCTTTCTTTGAAGGGGGTGGGATCAATCCAACAGTCCTCCCAAAACCGAAAACGAGAACCATCACCAACAATAAGAGATATCGAAGGAGAGAAGAGGTGATATACTTGAGAAATCGCTTTCCAAGGACTTGCGTGCGTAACGACATCCCCCAAACCAGCGTCCCATCCATTCCGGTGAAGCCCATACTTAGCTTTGATCACCTTGTGCCAAAGGGAGTTAGGCTCTAAGGGAAATCTCCATAACCATTTAGCCAAAAGAGAGATGTTTTTAGACACAATATTTCCAAGACCCAAGCCGCCTTCATCCTTAGGTTTGCAACACACCTCCCAACTAACCAAATGGCCCTTCTTTTCCCCCCCACTGTCATTCCAGAGAAAGTCCCTCATAATTCTCTCAATCGTTTTAGCCACTCCGGATATCTATTTATTAAGTCCCTTGGTAAACCAATAGCTCAACAAGAAGCCAAATATCTAGCAGTCAACAAGGTAGCCACACAAAAAGACACTGCCAAAACAGAGATTAGATGTACTGTATGTCCTTGTAATATTTAACACACGTTTCCAATTCCACTCTCAACCCCACGAGAGGGGCAAAAAATTAAAAAAAAAAAAAACAACAAAAGGGCAGGATAGAATGGATTAGAATTTTTACCCCACAAAAATCACAACCGACTCCAATGTGAACTTCTGAGTGAGGATCAGAGCGCCATGCCATTTTTTCTCCTCCTTTACCATTATCCAGTGAACCTGAAAGCAGACACTATATTGTTAGTAACTAGAAAATAATAATAGATGGAACTATAGTATTAATGAATAACCAACAACAACAATAACAAAGCCTTATCCCACTAGGTGGGGTTGGCAATATTAATGAATAACCAAACAAAAAAAAAAGAAAAAAAACAAAGTAAATTAAATGTCAATTTTCCTGCAATTGTCTTTATGGATGGACGAAAAAAAATTATTCAAGAGGGAAAATTACAGATATGGAGAGCATAAGAAAGTTTTCAAAAACTTAAAAAAACAGACAGTTGAAGACGCTAAAATGTGCAATATATATATTACCAACCAACAGACAGTTGAAGACGCTAAAATGTGAAATATATATATTACCAACCACTCCACAATGCATATCATGAATGAAAACTCCCTCAAAACAATCATGAGTGTAGCACTAGAGAAAACCATTAAAACAACACTATCTTGTAACATACAGAGGGACGAAGGGACACCCTTAAATATGTTCATATCTCCCACACAACAAATACACCAAAGAGAGACAGAAACTGTGACTAGAATAAAAATTTCAATGGGCATATCATATGAAGAAGGAAGAAGCTTAAAAAAATATCGGAATATTTCCCCTCCAAAAACTAGATAGAAGAATTATCATCATAGCTCAGAGAAATTAGTGATAGAAAAGAAGCATATTCCTGAAAAATAAACTATGAGGAACTCACACAAGTAGCAATTGCTAGGTTGGCATCAAGCCTGTTAGAATAATGAGTATGTGACAGTTATGTTAAAATAAGTGCATTGATCACCAGTGGGCTGGGCCTGTACAATTTATATTACCATTTGTTAATTTATAGTTATAAATAGACATACTGATCCCACTTATCTTTTCTACATCAATATGGTCTAAACTATTAGTAGAAAACAATAGAATTGACGAGGGAAAAATAAGGATTTGAATAGAGAAAGAGAATAGAAAAGCTGTCCGCTTTGCTTACAGGCTACTTCTCAATTTATAGAAGTTGACAGGAGAAATAAAACTGGAAGAATAGGTGGCATTAAGAATTGAACTGCTGATCACTGGGAATTTTGTTGTCATTGCTTTGGCAACTAAAGGACCATAGTGTTTTTATATGAAGACTAATTATGCCAATAGGTGAAACGAGAGTAATTATAGAGCTGACTGCTATGCTTTAGAAAGATTTAAAAGTTTAAGTTTTTGAGTTGAAATGATCCTTGACAAAGTGAAGTAAAGAATTTTCACAAATCACAACTATCTCTTTCCTCCTCGAAAAACATCATGTCATTAGCAAATTAAATGTGGGAAACCATAAGTCCCTCTGAACCAACTCCATTACCATTCATACCCTTAGAAACAAGCTTTCACAAAGCACACAAAGCACAGAAACTACTTAAAGTCCACCAAAAATATAGATAAAAAGGTCACATCGCCAAGTGCTCCTCTAGCTTCAAAATCCATCTTATAAACTAAACCACGATATCCATACCTTCTCATACTATCCATCACCTTGTTTGCTACAATAATATCATCCAAACTATGCCTGCTTCCCATAGGAGCACTTCAATGTTTTGAGATGACTTCCAATAAAACTTCTAACCTCTGAGAAGAATCATAGAGTTTGCACATACTAGTAACCAACTTCATGAGCCTATAACCCATAAACCTAATTGAACTGTAGGCATATTTTTCTCAGGAACAATAAATAGAAATTGCCAAGTAAATTTTAGAGCATTAGACCATGCCAAATGCTCATTATCTGCTTACGGCAAATGAAAGGAGATATTATTTTTTCTCCTTTTTGGCTGAATATGGCAAAAGACACACCACAACCCTCCCCCATTCTATTGGATAGACACAAACTACACATCATGAAAAAATAATGGTATCTTAAAAGGATAGTGGTAGGCAGTTATTCTCCACTTCGTAGTCTCCAAGTCCACCCTGCCAGTTTTCACCATCCTCTTGTTCTTCAGAATTATCAACAACTGCAGCATTTATTTTAGGCATTCATGTCCATGTGTAATTTTTTTTTCCTTCACAATTGTAAGATAAACCTTTCTGTTTCGTTTAGATATTTATTTGTGTTTGCCTGAAGAGGACCCCTTGTTCTCTAATTTATCCTTCTATGCACTATTCTTTTTTCTAATCAATAAATTCTTTTTCTACTAAATATAAAATTCAACCTTTGTCATCCTCCTAAAATTACTCTCTTCCCCCACTCCTGCTGAGTTAAAATTAGTCCTTGAGAAACTGGAGATATGCATGGACTTCATGAAGTTCCCCATGAATTCCTATTAGGCTCTTGAACCCAATGACCTGGGGCTTAAATATTCCTATGGCCCCTTTGCATTTTAATCTTCTTCACCTTTTTGAGGCCCTATTCTTATCCTCCACATTCTGGGACTAATCATCCTATCCTGAACTTGAATATCTTCTTCCAGCCCATTGATAATAGCTCCCCTTGACAACTCATCAGAAAATATTAAAGAAGAGCAAAAAGCAACTCCAATTAATCAAGATACTCTATCACCCATCCTCATTGTTTCAAGGATATGACCTCCTTGTGCACACTGCCTCCCTGAGAGAAGCAAAATCTTCCAGCAAGTCTCCCTTAAAACTTAGCCCAGCCAGTTAGGGGACCCAAGATTGCACCCACTGCAGCCAATTCAACACACATCATTGGTCTGAAAGACACAACCACATGGATCATCACCACTGAAAACAGGAAGTTCGAGCCATAACTGCTGCAGCTCAACCTCGCCCTCCTTCCTGTAACTCTCCAGTAGCGCCACCCACAGGTCCATTAAAGCATGAATTGGGTATGCCCCTCGGGCAGAAGACTGAGCCATCGGCACACTCTGCCTCTCCTCTGTCCGACTGAGTCAGTCTTTGATTTCAGCCATGAAATCCTTCAACATTCTCATATTTGTCAACATTACCTAATCCTCCATTCAAGTGCTCACCATTCCACTAGGAAAGTACTGCTTCAATACCATTTTCTTAGAATCTAATGGAGATGTACAGTAACTGACATGCCAAGAATGAATTTTATTGATGTTCAGAAAACAATTACACCAGAATATAGGATACACAGTACCCCTAGGCTTAATTCACTAGCTTTCGAGAGGCTAGTTCTCTCCCCCAATACCGAAAGTCTCATTCCTCCGACCTAAACAACCTCTGACTTCTATTTGTAAACCCTTCCCAACATAAGCAATAGAATCGGGTTAATTACACTCGGTTAGTTATAATAACTAACTAATTAATATTCCCCCATGCTTTCTGGTATAGACTTTAACTTCCCCTGCTCTCCTTAATGATGCCATATAGCTCCCAGCTATTTTCATAAGTTGGTAAGCCCTTCCATTTAAGCAGCACTTCAATCTGTCCATTGGTCAAGAATCTGCTCTAAATCACCTCCCCAGGTCCAGAAAGCAACTCCAATTCCTCAGATAAGCATGAAGGCAGTGGCTATGAAACATTGCCTTGTGAAGACTTTTTTAGTTGAGAGATGTGAAACACAGGATGGATCTTAGTTGTGTCAGGAAGCACTAGTTGATATGCAACTGCCCCTATTCTTTCTAATATCTTGAATGGCCCATAAAACCTGGGACACAATTTCTCATTTAATGTTTTAGCTAGGAACAACATCTGGTAAGGTTTCAACTTCAAATAGACCATATCTCCAATTTCATTCTGTACATTCCTTCGCATTTTGTCAGCATACATTTTCATGCTATGTTGAGCAGCTTCCAGATTGCTTTTCAACTCAGATGACAACATTCCTCTTTCTGATCTGTTCATTTACTTCTTCTTGTGATGGCATATCCTCTAGTTTAAAGAGTGTAGGGGGATCCCTACCCTATAAAGCTTTAAAAGGGGTCATCTCTGTGGATTTGTTATATGTAGTATTAAACTAGGAATCCATGATAACCATTGAGCCCATTCCTTTGGTTTTTCCCCTACGAAGCATCTCGCATATGTCTCCATACTCCTATTAACAACTTTGGTTTGGCCATCCCTTTCGAATGATATGCTGAACTAAATTGCAAAGAGGTCCCAGATGCTTTAAAGGGTTCTTACCAAAAATTGCTCATAAAAATTCTGTCTCTCTGTCACAATGGTTTTTGGAAAACCATGTAGTTTCACAACTCCTTTGATGAATTCAGCAGCTACATCCTTTGCTGTAAAGGGATGACATACTGGAATAAAATGGCTGTAGTTGGTCAAACAGTCCACGACAACCAAAATAGTATTGAACTTGGAGGATTTAGGTAAGCCGGATATAAAATCCATGCTTATATCCTCCCAATCAAGCTGCGAAATAGGTAAAGGTTGAAGTATACCAGCTGAGGAAAGTGCTTCATATTTATTCTTTTGGAAAATAGCACATTTAGCTACAAATTCTTGAATATCTCTCTTCATCACAATAGTTATCTTGTTTAATGCTCAATAATCAACACAAAGATGCCAACTTCATCTTTTTTCTTTACTAGAAGGACTGGGCTTGAATAGGGGCTGCACCTTGGCCTTATAATTCCTGCCATCAGCATTTCTTTGACCAAGCATTCGATCTCAATCTTTTGGGAGTGGGTATAGCAATACAGCCGTATATTAGGTGGTTGAGCTCCTTCTTTTATCAAAATTGCAAGGTCACAATTCCGGTGAGGTGGTAGGCCCTTGGGTTCTTTGATTACTGTAAAGAACTCCTTTAATATTTCTTCAACCAGCAATGGATGACAGGTTTCAGGTACAGCCCTCAAAGTCATCTCCCCAAATTCAACAAGGAAGCCTTTATCTTCCTTTCTGAGAGTCTTTAGCATGGTTTAAAGGGAGATTACAGATTTTGCCAGTGATGGATTTCCCTTAATGCACCTCTCTTCACTTCCAAGTTTAATCTTCATAGTAAAATCCATTGAATTATGACAGTATTGTAGCAAAACAGAGCATGCTAGCAGCCATCAAAAGAAGAAAGAAATAAATGTGTTTTTAGCACTTTGAGGCACTAAGAGCTCCCACACAAATACCCAAATTTTACCTGTATCTCCCTCTTTCTACACCTCTCTTCATCTCTACTAGCCTAACCAACTTGTTCTAGAAGTTCTCTTGTTGTTGTTGGCCTCCAAGTTTCTCTCACTCTAGCATAATTCCCAGGCAGTTCTACAACCAAGTAAATCAATCCCTGCTGCCAAACTGCCATACTGGCCAATTCCATTTTAACAACCCCATAAATTTTAATTTGGGGTTCTAACAAGATTCAAGGTGGGTTCTAATACTACTACTTTTCCTTTGTCAAACTTCTATCAAAAGTCAAAGCTCCTTATAAGGTAAAGATTTGTCTAGATGGCAGCACTTGATAGAATTAACACATATGACTCTAGATTTAAAGACTGTAGGAGGCATTATCACCTGATGTTCGTCTGATGTGCTTTAGAAGCTTGTATGGGAACAGTCATCTTTTTTACTTCACAAAGTGGCTTAATATAACGAGTTGTATTTTTTATGGTTGACAAGGAATGGACGCCGAGTGTGGTGGAGGTAAAGAGGATTGGGGATAGGATTCTATGCTTAAGAATGATTGTTGTAAGAGATACTATCCATATTATAAGTGCCTATGCAACCCAAGTACGGACAGATACATATCTTAAGGAAAAATTCTGGGAAGATTTGGAGGGTTTGGTCAGAAGCATACCTTTAGAAGAGAAGATTTTCATTGGGGGGGACCTTAATGGCCACATAGGGAAAGAAGTAGGACAGTATGAGAGGGTTCATGGTGGTTTTGGTTTTGGAAAGCTTAACGAAGAAGGACAGTCAATACTTGATTTCTCAATGGATTATAATTTCAAAGCTGTCAACACCTGCTTTAAGAAGCGAGAGGAACATTTAATCACTTATAAGAGTGAAGCCTCAAGGTCATAGATTGACTTCTTTTTGGTAAGGAATCCAAATAGAAAAATCTGTCAAAATTTTAAAGTTATTTCTAGGGAACCCGTGGCAACTCAACATAGGGTTTTGGTCCTTGACGTGCTTATTAAGGGTCGGAAACAAAGGTATTGACAGGTGATGAACCTTAGGATCAAGTGGTGGCAGCTAAAGGGAGAGACTCAACAGACTTTCAAGAGAAAATTGTTGAAGGAAGGGTCCTGGGAGTTTCAGGAAAATGCCAACATCATGTAGGATGAGATCGTCAAGAGGGTTAGAAAAGTAGCTAAAACAATTTTAGGAGAATCAAAAGGTTTTTGACAAAGAGATAAGAAATCTTGGCGGTGGAATGAGACCGTTCAAAAAAAGATCAAATTTAAAAGAAAATGCTTTAAAGCTTTCCATTTGTACAATAATACGAAAAATTGGAAAAGGTATCAGAAGGCTAATAAGGAGACTAAAAAAGCAGAAAGTGAAGCACGATCTAAAGCGTTTGAAGAGTTTTACAAGAACTTAGGAACCAAAAAAGGGGAACAAAAGATTTACCAAATTGTGAAGATTAGAAAAAGGAAATCTAGAGATTTGGATCAAATAAGATGTATTAAGGATGAAGAAAGAAAAATTTTGGTTACAGATGGAGATATTAAAAACAGACTGCAGGGTTACTTTTACAAGCTCTTTAATGACGAAGTAGGGTCGACTAGTGATTTGGAAGATTTGACAACCCTGGAGAGAGAACAAAATTTGGCATATTATCGCAGGATTAAGGTTGATGAGGTCAAGGAAGCTTTTAGAAGAATGGACAATGGTAAAACCGTTGGTCTTAATGGTATTCCAATTGAAGTTTGGAAGTGTTTAGGAGAGGAGGCACTATTTGGCTAACTAAACTCTTTAATGAAATTTTAAGGTCCAAAAAAATGCCTGAGGATTGGAGAAGAAGCACTTTAGTGCCTATATACAAAAACAAATGGGACATCCAGAACTGCGCAAACTACCGAGGGATTAAACTTATGAGTCACACTCTGAAATTATGGAAAAGAGTGATTGAACGTAGGTTAAGAATTGATATGAGTATTTCTGAAAATCAATTTGGATTCATGCCAAAGCGGTCTACTATGGAAGCTATTTATCTACTAAGAAGGTTGATTGAAAGGTATCAGAGTAAACAAAAAGATTTGCATTTAGCATTTATTGATTTGAAAAAAGCTTATGATCAGGTACCAAGAGAGGTGCTGTGGAAAGCCTTAAAAAAGAAAGATGTACGAATTGCGTATATTAGAGCTATAAAAGATATGTATGAGGGGGCTACAACTAGTGTAAGAACGTCTAGAAGGGAGACAAGAGACTTTCCTATTAAGATTGGCCTGTATCAGAAATTATCTTTGAGCCCTTATTTCTTTGATTTGGTTTTAGATGTTCTGACAAAACACATCTAAGAAGAAATCCCCAAATGCATACTTTTTGCAGATGATATTGTTCTTATAACAGAGTCAAGGGAAGAGATTAATTTTAAACTCGAGTTATGAAGAACTACTTTGGAATCGAAGGGTTTTCGTCTGAGCAAGAGTAAGACAGAATATATGCATTATAAGTTTAACAAGCGACAAGCTAGAAACGAGTTGGACGTTAAAATTGGAGATCAGATTGTATCACAAATGTCAAAGTTTAGGTATCTGGGATCAGTTATAGAAGATGACGACGAAATTATTGGAGATGTGGTACATAAGATACAAGTTGGGTGGTTGAAGTGGAGAATGACATCAGAAGTTGTTTGTGATCGGAAAGTACTTGATAAGCTCAAAGGAAAGTTTTATCGTACTGCTATAAGACCAGCAATTTTATATGGGATTGAATGTTAGGCGATGAGAGAACAACAAGAACAAAAAATTACGATAGCGGAAATGAGGATGTTGCGATGGATGTGTGGTCACACAAAAAGAGATATGATCCGTAATGATCATATACGAAGTAGAGTTGGAGTGGCACCTATTGAAAAAAAAATGGTTGAAAACCGTTTAAGGTAATTTGGACATGTTCAAAAAAGACTGTTGGAAGCGCCAATAAGGAGAGTTGAACAAATGATTTAGAGTCCTGTGAAAAAAGGTCGAAGAAGACCAAGAAGGACACTTAGAGAAGTTATTAAACGGGATCTTCTGATAAATGAGATACCTAAAGAGTTGGTATCAATGCATCGTACGATCCATGTAGCCGACTCCACCTAGTGGGATAAGGTTTTGTTGTTGTTGTTGTGAGTTAATCTAGCTGACCTTGGGGCTTTAACCATCAAGTTTACAGGTCATGGGAGAAACAAGGAGCATAAAGATCTCTGTCAGTGAGCAGTCTTTGCTATTGCGGTGTCTCTAGCTAGAGTGGAATGTTAAAGTGTCCAATCACCATTTTCTTCTGCGCATCATTAGGAAAGGATAATCATGTCCTCTTCATGGGTTTCTGCAAATGGTTTTTTCAATAGTCCTTATGGATCAAAGGGATTAGAAGGCTCTCCTGATTTAGAACCTGTCCTTTGTTATTTTCCTGGGTGACAGGGGTGTGGACTGTCGAGGATTCCTTGTTCTCTTTGTAATATTCTTTCTTCTCATCAATGAATTCTTCATAAAAATTAAAAAATTAAAATATTTAAGGTGGGTGATAACATAGCATTGAATCATTGATAATATGTTGAAATTTAGGGCAAAAGCAAATATAAGAATGAAAAAATTTAAGGGGTGCAACAAAACACCCACCACGTTGAAACTGTTGTTCAATTATTATGACACTGCTTAATGGCTGCTTACTTAATGAATAAGTTTTAGTCCTAGGTGAGTACTGGGCATGCTCACAAAACTTAGGACAGTTTCTCTTGACATGGTTGGAAATTTTTGTCCATAAAAATGAGGAAAATATTGTGTAATGTTTTTTGATAGAAAAAGAAATATTATTACTAAAGAGAGAGAGAGAGATACAAAAGAAAGAGAAAAACAAATATTGCAATCTTATTAGTGCGTTGGTGCAATTAATTGGAGCAGAATGATCACATTTCAAGGATGCCTCCTTCTCCTGGTCTTTAAAAATATTAAGGGATAGAGTTATGTTGAGGCTGCTCTCTAATGTTCTGTCAGGATGATTTAAGAGGACTATACCTGTCAGATATGTAGAATGATTGGCAGCATTTTACAAATTAAGATCTTATTTTCTCTTTTCAATTTGATCTATTCCTTTCATACTATCTCATCCACCAGTCCTGTGTCTTTCTTCTTTTATAAAACATTTTTTTCCAGTATCTATAGCAGAGGTTAACTTAACTTTTGAATTAAGGTAGGTAACTGTTATTTTGGCAAACCTCGGGTGAAGTATGCCTAAATTACTCTACATTCTATACATCTGCTGTTCCTTAAAATTTATTCTGATGGATCAAAGTGAATTATACTAAAGTTTCTGAGAGTGAAGCTGATATATGTTTGCCCACATATAGTGATTCTGCTCAAAATTGTACGATTGAGATACTAAAATATAATAAAATCTGTTGGCAAAGATACATACAAGAGGAAGGGGTCTCAGCTTTGTCTTTGCTGAGTTGAACAGCACTTCTTCGCCGTGCATATTTTTCAGGAAAGTGTTCCTCCAAAAAGTGATCAAGCGCCAAACAAACTTTTGGGAATCCTCTTGGATGTGGACTTTGACAAATTTGGCATCTAAGCATTTCATCAGCCAAGTTCATGATACAAGATTCACAGAATACTGTAGAGAATCAAGGGAAAGTAGAGTGGTTATACGTTAGTTAAGTTTTCTTCTATTATTATTAATGGCTAAAAATGTTAAAAATGAAAAACAAAATGCATAAAATACCATGACCACAATTAAGAACAACAGGACGAAAGAGTAGTTGCTTGCATGCTGCACACATCACATCTGAGACTGATATCTTCTGTTGCCCATGGTGCTTATTTTGAGGCAAATTTTTTCCTTCAACAGAAAGAGTCCCCACAGCTTCAGGTGTTCCCTCAGAAATATGTTTAGAGCAGGTAGTGCCTTCATCTTGGTTATGGGTTGCAGACCCTGATTCCTCCATACTTGCAGAAGACCCTGTGGTTAGTTGGTTGGAAACCACATTTACGGTATTGCAGGAGGACGAACTACCTGAATCATCAAACTTTGCTTCTGATACACATGTAGCATCATCAAATTGAGGGGAGAAATAGTCCATTTTCTTTTCGTCCTCTGCAAGAAATTAAATGACTAATGGTTGTCAAACTTTGCAAAAGAAGAGTGATCATATTGTAGTTGCTTGAAAAAAAATTATCACAAAGTGTAACAGAAATAATATTAACAATTTACCATGGTACTATCAAAGCCAGTCTAAAGTAGGATTTCTTTTATGTCCTTGTTGGCTTGTTCATCAACTCCGTCTATGTTTTATAGCCGGTCCCAAGTCCGGGTAAAAAAGGAAAGTTGTATTAGGCCCTCGACAGCCAACGTAAAACTTTGTCGAAATTCTCATGAATATAAATCAACGACAATTTTATGCTAATGCTAGGACGTTGCCCGAAAGCAACGCACTGTATGGCTTGAGTACAGCGTTAAGTCAGCTAGAGCCGCTGCATCGGCGCCTGGATGTAGTGTTAAATGAGCAAGAGTCCACTAATAATAAGTCATTGCCTGAAAGCAACGCGCTGGCTCGAATACAGTGTTAAATGAGCTAGAGATACTACATCATCGAGGGTAAAGAAGTTAGTCCAGGAGAGCAAAATCAAGATTGGTACGTTGTGGACACTATAAAGAGGAGGAAAATTAACATCTTGTGCCTTCAAGAGACTAAATGGGTTGGAGAAAAGGCTAAAAATTTTGACTGTTCAGGTTTTCAAGTTTTGGTACACGAGAAAAGTAAGGACAAAGAATGGTGTAGGTATTATGGTTAACAAAGAATGGACGCAGAGTATGGTGGAGGTAAAAAGAATTGGGAATAGAATTCTATGCTTAAGAATGATTGTTGTAAGAGACACTATCCATATCATAAGTGCCTGTGCAACCCAAGTAGGGACGACTGCATATCTTAAGGAAAAGTTCTGGGAAGATTTGGAGGGTTTGGTCAGAAGCATACCTTTAGAAGAGAAGATTTTCATCGGAGGGGACCTTAATGGCCACGTAAGAAAAGAAGCAGGATAGTATGAGAGGGTTCATGATGGTTTTGGTTTTGGGGAGCTTAGCGATGAAGGACAGTCTATACTTGATTTCTTAATGGCATATAATTTCAAGGTTGTCAACACCTGCTTCGCTTATAAGAGTGGAGGCTCAAAGTTACAGATTGACTTCTTTTTGGTAAAGAATCTAGATAGAAAAATCTGTCAAAATTGTAAAGTTATTCCTGGGGAACTCGTGGCAACTCAACATAGGGTTTTGGTCCTTGACGTACTTATTAAGGGTTGGAAACAAAAGTATCGACAAGTGATAAACCCTAGGATCAAGTGGTGGCAGCTAAAGGGGGAGAATCAACAGACTTTCAAGAGAAAACTGTTGAAGGAAAGGCCCTGGGAGTTACGGAAAAATGCCAACATCATGTGGGATGAGATGGCCAAGAGGGTTAGAAAGGTAGCTAAAGCACTTTTAGGAGAATCAAAAGATTTTGGACAAAGAAATAAAGAATCTTAATGGTGGAATGCGACCGTTCAAGAGAAGATCAAATTTAAAAGAGAATTCTTTAAAGCTATCAATTTGTGCAATAACACGGAAAATTGGGAAAGGTATCGAAAAGCTAATAAGGAGACTTAAAAACCAGTAAGTGGAGTACGATCTGAAGCGTTTGAAGAGTTTTACAAGGACTTAGGAATGAAAAAGGGGGAACAAAATATTTACAAGATTACGAAAACTAAAGAAAGGAAATCTAAAGATCTGGATCAAGCAAGATGTGTTAAGGATGAAGAAGGAAAAGTTTTAGTTACAGATGGAGATATTAAAAATAGATGGTAGGGTTACTTTTATAAGCTCTTTAATGACAGAGCAAGGTCGACTAGTGATATGGAAGATTTAAGTACCCTGGATAGAGAACAAAATTTGGTATATTATCGCAGTATTAAGGTTAATGAGGTCAAGAAAGCTCTTAGAAGAATGGATAATGGTAAAGCCTTTGGTCCTGATGGTATTCCTATTGAAGTTTGGAAATGTTTAGGGGAGGAGGGTACTATCTGGCTAACTAAACTCTTTAATGAGATTTTAAGGTCCAAGAAAATGCCTGAGGATTGGAGAAGAAGCACTTTAGTGCCTATAAACAAAAACAAAAGGGACATCCAGAATACACAAACTACTGAGGAATTAAGCTTATGAGTCACACTTTAAAATTACGGGAAAGAGAGATTAAACGTAGGTTAAGAATTGAGACGAGTACTTCTGAAAATCAATTTGAATTCATACCAGGGCAGTCTACTATGAAAGCTATTTATCTACTAAGTAGGTTGATGGTAAGGTATCGGAGTAAACAAAAAAACTTGTATTTAACATTTATTGATTTAGAAAAAGTTTATGATTGAGTACCAAGAGAGGTGCTATGGAAAGCCTTGGAAAATAAAAGTGTAAGGGTTGCGTATATTAGAACTATAAAAGATATGTATGAGGGGGCTACAACTAGTGTGAGAACGTCTAGAGGGGAGACAAGAGACTTTCCTATTAAGATTGGCCTGTATCAGGGATCATCTTTGAGCTCTTATTTCTTTGATTTGGTTTTAGATGTTCTAACAAAACACATCCAAGAAGAAATTCCCAAATGCATGATTTTTGCAGATGATATTGTTCTCATAACAGAGTCAAGGGAAGAGATTAATTTTAAACTGGAGTTATGGAGAACTACTTTAGAATCGAAGGGTTTTCGTCTAAGCAGGAGTAAGATAGAACATATCCATTGCAAGTTTAACAAGCAACAAGCTAAAAACAAGTTAGAAATTAAAATTGAAAATCAGGTTGTATCACAAGTGTCAAAGTTTAGGTATCTGGGATCAATTATACAAGATAACGACGAAAGTATTGGAGACGTGTCACATAGGATACAAGCTGAGTGGTTGAAGTAGAGAATGGCATCAGTAGTTGTTTGTGATCGGAAAGTACCTGATAAGTTCAAAAGAAAGTTTTATCGTACTTCTATAAGACCAACAATTTTATATGGAATTGAATGTTAGGCGATGAAAGGACAACAAGAACAAAAAATTGGAGTAGCAAAGATGAGGATGTTGCGATGGATGTGTAGTCATACAAGAAGAGATATGATCCGTAATGATTGTATACGAAGTAGAGTTTGAGTGACACCTATTGAGGAAAAAATGGTTGAAAACCATTTAAGATGGTTTGGACATGTTCAAAGAAGACCGTTAGAAGCGCCAATAAGGAGAGTTAAGCAGATGGTTTGGAATCATGTGAAAAGACGTCGAGGAAGATCAAGAAAGACACTTCGAGAAGTTATTGAGCGAAATCTTTTGGTAAATAGAATACCTAAAGAGTTGGTCATCGATAGAGCTCAATAGCGTCGTACGATTCATGTAACTGACCCCACCTAGTGGGATAAGGCTTTGTTATTGTTGTTGTTGTTGTTGGCTTGTTCACCTATTTTGTTTAGTTTATTGCCAAAAAGAAAAAAAAGCATTTAGATTAAATCAAGGACATCGAATGAATTATTATTCAGAATTGAAGACATTGCCTCCCGATAAATAATGACAACATTTTAAAGGAATTATGTTGATTTTAGTTGATAAAGAGGGAAGAAAGCCTAAGTTGTTAGTAACTGCTGGCAACAACATGGGAAGTATAGGTAATCATGGGAGGGACATGCAAAGGGGAGTAGGGACTACAGTAGTTATTTATTATATTTTCAGACTTATGTTTTATTATATTTAATGTATTTTAGCTTTAAGAGGGTAGTTATTAGGAGTAGTTTTCTGCCACTTCCATGTTTTAAGGAAGTTGTGCACTAGGAGAAGTTATGTTTCTATAGGTTGTATTTAAACTTCTCAAAATTCTAATGAATCACTAG
Source organism: Biancaea sappan (assembly GCA_037074585.1). Taxonomy (NCBI): domain Eukaryota; kingdom Viridiplantae; phylum Streptophyta; class Magnoliopsida; order Fabales; family Fabaceae; genus Biancaea; species Biancaea sappan. Next base: position 15,126,250 of record CM073495.1, on the reverse strand, counting down.
TAGAAAGTTGTTTCAAAAAATAGCTGAGTGTTCTCGGGAGATTAGCAAGTTCTCTCAAAGTAATTTGCAACATAGGTAAAAGAAGCAAAACACCCATAACCATTGAAGATCCTAAGGATACTAACATATAACCATCGAAGATCCTAAGGATACCAACATAAGGCTTTACATTTTCTTGTATACATATATTTTTTTTATTTCCCTGTAGACAACATCTAAGCTTCCTGGGAAGACAACGGGATATTTTGATAGGAACCGAAAAATCACATTATGATATTTAATAGAAAAAATGAAGGATTACGAGAAATAATCCCACCCTGGAGCTACTGCTCCTACAAAAGACCTTACAATCGAGGAATTTTGCCCCACACTCTAGAGCAAATGCTTTAGCCACAACTTTTGACAAAATACTCTCCTGCCTCCACTCACGCACTTACCCTGTTATATATAATTAACCTCACACTCTAAAATACCCTTTTTACCCCTGACAGCCCAAACAGGAAGCCCACTACCCAATACCTATCATATTTCCATCACACCATGCTCTTAAATAAAATCAAGTGGCATCACAGCAGAAAATGATCTATTGCTAGAAAATTATAAACCTTGAAAAAAATTGTCAAAAAATTTGGAAAAGGCTATTGAATTTCTTGATTATTTAGATTTCTATGAAAGGGTATTATCTATTCATTATAAACGGAAGCTCATCAAGTGTTTTATGGATATATAGCGCTAAATATCACCGCCAACCTTGTTTTCCATGAGAAGATCAAACATAGAAGTTGATTGCTACTTCATCTAAGGGAAAAAGGAAAAAAAAAAAAATACATTCAAGGACCATTACCACTAACTTTTTGCAACTCCAATGATCAGCAAGTAGATATATTCACTAAATCCCTCAAACGCCTGCTGCTACTTACATAGGTAACACGCTTGGTGCATATAACACATATGCTCTAAAGGGAGTGTTGGAATAAATGTGAATATCAGACGTAGAGAGCAGTATTGTGTATCATAGATGTATATAGGTAGCTGTATGATTGTGATGAACCCCCTTACCCAGTAACAGAATAAAGACAGCAGAAGTATGATTGAATAATGCAAATATTATTGATTGAACAATACCCGAAGGCAATATACAAAACTCCTAGGCTTTCGAGTGGCTGGACACTCTCCACACTACTAATTCCTTAACCAACCTTTTCTCCTAACAACTACCTCTATATTTATAAACCTCCTACTCCCCTTCCAACAACCTAGGTAGTTAGTTAGTTACAACCATATCCCAACTAACCTACTGCCTTATTCCTTCTACTATACACCTTTACATTTTTATTTAATGCCTTCCTCCTTCTGTACTTTAATGAAGGCTCATCAGATTGTTATATTTATTGTAGTTTAATTTATTTTCTAACACGAAGTCCCTGTAAATACGATATCATGGATATGTGAGAATTCACTGCCTACATTTAAGAGTTTCTCTCCTTATCTCTCTTATTTGTTATCTATGTTTGGCAAGCAAGCCTCCAAAAACCGCATTGTACAAGTTTGGATCCTTGGACCACAAAGGATAATGGGGACATGCGACAAGTGGTGAAGATTATAAACAAACCCAGTGCAACTCCTAATAGACTTGGCCAGAAATAAGACTCAAGCACTAAGTATAACAGAGCTAAAGCATTATAGGCTCAGTGGTGTTAGCCCGTTCTAGTGAAGTCACGAGGTCTATCAATGAGTTGGGTGGCTATGACAGTGTGCGCGCTTAAATAAGCATCCCAAGGTGGCTCTTCTCTCAAATTTCCCTCTGAAAACTAGGACTTAATGAAAGTTGGAAGAAGAAAAACTGGAATTAAACTTTTGTACAAGTATGACATTAAGAACACTAGTACATTCTCAGTCACCATAATTTTTATCATAATCACAACACTAAGATAACTTCTGTAACTGCTGGAACCTCTTTCACAGCAACTATTAACCGGCAAGATCATTTTATTAACCTCATGACCTCTAAAGAACTATCCAGGATAATTTAGTTTAGAATATTCTAACCTAAAAGGAACTCCCAAAAAATTATAGTTCAATAAAGCCTGAAGCAAACTATATTGCAAGGAAAGGACATCACCATGCTTGAATGCCAAATTCTAAGGATACTATGAGCCACAAAGCATAGAGATCCAAAGAACTCCAAATTTCCTCCAAATTTCCTATAATTTTCAGATGCAACTTTCTCTCTTCATTGCTAACAATAATTTGCCTTCTCAGATAAGAAATAAAGAAAAGCAACAGGTATATATGGCAAACTGCATATACTTATTTGAATATGCTTGTGCTTAAGGCCCCAGGGAAAAAAAAAAAAAGAAGAAGGAGCATACCAAGAGTTTGATATTCCCTTCTCTCGTAAGCAACAGGATACATCTTCAGAAGCAAAAAGTGAAGCATCTGACAGATTGTCGGAAAGTGATAATATGGATACCGACAAACTGGACAATGGGACTCGCACACAGAGCTCATTGAATAATGGACACACCAGAAACAGGATATGTGACCACAAGCTGAAAGTAAATAAATAAAAACTGGATGATAATCAGAGTATATAATAATAACATTTCCTTAGAGAAAATAAGGCTGCCTTACATAGAACAATGGGCTTGTATAATAGATCCCTGCATTACCAATAAAAACTCAGATTTAGTAAAGACAGCATCGTACATAGACTAAGGAAGGAAGCTTACAGACCAAAATAAGATGACAGAACAATTTCAGCCTTTGTAGGAAAAGAGACCCCCTTCGTGATTTCTTTGTTTTTTGAAGGGGGTTTATGGTTATGTGTAAATTTGATATCATTAATTGTAAGAGAACATGAATAAGTCTAAACTGTAAAAATTTTGTAATGGAAAGACAAGCAAACCCTAAAGACCACATTACTCTGTCAAAAATATGCATACTCAGCTTAATATTGCATTCCATAATCAAGCTGCAAAAATAGACATTTAAAGGCTTGGAACCGTATCTTATAAAGCATTAAAATCAAGAGATTCTCACTTTAACTCGATCACCATCGATGTTAGTTCTACTTCCTCTTCTAATGACAGCATTTTTAATGAACTGGGCATTACCAACGGATACGTCAACCAGTATTCAAATTGAAATTTCAGGCAGAAAGAAAAAATTAATTGAATTCGAACTTTTACCATCAACTCAACTTGTCCTTTATTTATTTATTTATTTATTGTTTTCGGTGATGAACTCGACTTGAGTTTTGGGGGGAAAAACTCCCTGATCCTCAATGAAAATTCGGTAAATGATATATTAATCTTGACAAATGAAATGGCTTAGAGGTGTTTTCTCCATCTATTGTCTTTCTAGGCCTCCAAAGAAAAAAAAAATCCATTTGAACAATTAGAACAAACTTACAGACAAACGCAGCAAACAAAAGATTCGGAAAATTCTTCCTGTTCACTGTCGACAGGATTTGTGTCTTTAAATACGTCCTCCGTTCCCCGCAAGGCCATATTTCCGAGCTGGGAACAGAGACAAACCGACGGTGAAGTTATGGCAGAGGATTTGGGAAGGAAGGTGAAGTTATGATCTGAACTTAGTAATTGAGGGAATGAAAATTTGGCCTTAAATATTCTTTTTCGTTCTTATAATGACCCTTCTAGACAAACCCAAAAAAAAAAAAATACACTTTATTTACTTAAACTTTAATTTATATGTTAAAAATTCTTTAAAATTTAGATTCTATGAACTTTTATTTCATATAAAAAACTTCTGTTAATGAACATTGCGTAAATTAATACCAGCGCTATATCACTAATAATTTTTATATTTCATATACAATGTCACCAATTTTTTACACATCAGCACATACTGCTCCGTCATCTCTCCCATTAAACATTCCCATACCAATCCATCATTATCTTCCTCTGCTTTGTCGACCAAAAACAACCTGAGTTTGACCCTTTCCAAACTGCAAGTGGATAAGCAGAATTAAGGAACTCCACACTTCATTAATGGCTGCTGCGAGGAGCTTCCTGCTTCCCTTTTGCCTCGTCGAAGGCTGTTTTCCACATATCCCATCATCGATTCTCCTTCGCTTGCCCAGAGAATCAAAGATCTGCCCAATGATCTACCCTCCACTAACATCAAGAAACATGTTTCCAAAGTAATTTTCATCTCCTCTCGTATCTGTCTTTTTTTCTCTCTTTCTTGCACTTTAATTTCTTCTGCTTTCTAACCTTTCAATTTTCCCTCTTTTTCATTACAACCTCATTTTTTAAGCTGCTTTCCTAGTCCGCCATGGCCTTTGATCAAATTGAGGTTAGCGTCAACCTCATCGGATCGCGCTTGCTCCTCGGTGCACTTGGAGGTGGGGACTCCAACAATGTCCTTCAATTCACCGGACTTGAGAAGCTTGCACGCTGGTGTGAAGCCGGTGCCGAGGCCGAGGACCATGCCGTTGCAGACCTTTTCGATGGCCTTGTCATTGGCAAGCTTCTTGAGGTCATCTTGGGTGAGGACAGGGGTGGAGAGGGCCTTGACGGAGATAGAGGGTCTATAGTGGTAGGTGCAAAGTTTAAGGGTCTTAAAGGGTGCAGAGGATAAGGTGGGTGCAAGCATAGTGATGTGAGGAAGATAGAGAAGGAGTCGACGAGCGAGATAAGGAAGCCATTGATTGAGTGGAGACCAATTCCCAACACCGGTGGTGTGACTCGATGAAGCAGAGGAAGATGATGGTATGAGAATGTATAATGACTCATCACAGAGATGACGTGGCAGGAGAGGTGTAAAAGCAACTGATAACATTGCACGGGAATTAGTATACATTAATGTTAAAGTGACAGTTAAGATTTTTTTTACAAAATCAAAGTTAAAAATATCTTTTGTTGAATTTAAAGTTTCAAAGAGATTTTTTGTGTACAGAACAAAGTTTAGAGAATAAAATGTAATTTTTTTAAAAAAAAAATAAATAATTATAAAAAAAACAACCGATAAAATTTGATGGTTTTATTTTAAATAATAGACTGAAACGGTATTGACACTTTTTATTATGACAATTAATTTGATCTAAAATTAGATCAGATGATTTTATTTAAATCCATATTAAACTTAAATATGTCACTCGATAATAAATCACAAAAAGTTTTCCAAAGATCTTCATTAAAATTGAGACTTTTAAATGTCAATATTAATAAAGTCGCACCCACGATTATTTAAAATTGAAGCCTTAATTAATTAATTTATGGATGCACTTTTTGCAATGTCGGACATAGTGCTCTGTTTTTCAAAACTTAACAAAACCAAATCAAACAATGGGTTTAACCAACTAAATTGGGAATTGGTGCTTTTTTTCACTTTTTTTTTCATAAATATTTTTTATTAGACACAATTTTATTTGAAATATTGTCAAATACAAAATGTCAACAAATCTTCTAATAAAAATTCAAACAAAGGAATTGGTGCATATTAGCCATTTGAAGTGAAGCAATTATTGATATAATATTGCATTGCAATATATTTATTAATTTATACATTATTTTCTTTTAATTATCACTTTTATAAAGAGTAATCAAATTTTTTTAAAAAAAATTGTTTAAACAATAATAAGTAAGAAGTTTATTTACACACTTTTAGAATTTATAAAATAATGTATAAAATAATTGCATTTCATAATTGTAAAATATAATATTGTTATTTAATTATTATATATTTTTAGAAATATATATATATATATATATATATATATAGAAAATTTCAGTATAAGCAAAGTAAATGATAGAATGCTCAGCGTAATGATAGCTGGAGATAGCTGGAGCAAACTTCCATTATATAGAAGAGATACAATGCAAAAGAAATGATAAGAATTACATGTGGCAGACGATCCTAAAAACATGGCACTAGTAACAAACTAGTGATAACAGAAAGAATAAAAAAATGTGATACAATATTTTATGCACAGGAGACAAATATGAAAAAAAAGGTGAATAGAAAAATATCTACATGAGCGGTGCTGCAGAAACGGTGACAATGTTTAACTATTTCTCCTTAATAGTTTTGTTATCAACAATTCGAACACATTTCCCTTCACTAGTTTAATAGTCAATCTAATTTTAAAGGCATTAATTTTTGATTACTGTAAATGACCGATCAATCAAATTACATGGAATAAATCTCGACTTGATATAAAGGATTTAATTTGATTTCTCTACTTCAAAACTAGCAATATTGTCATTATATTTCTTTTCTTATAAAAAATGTATACTTTATATCTATCAAAGATTAGTCCATATCACTTTAAATATATGATTAATTTTTTTTGTTATAACTAAGTCATAAAATTTGAAAAAATAAAAAAGAGAGAGATATGGGCATAAATAGCAATCAAACACACAACTATCAAAATCCTTTAAAAATTATATTTAGAAAAAATTTCACTCAAACTAAAAGTTTTGAAAAAAAATATTTTTTTGCTCTAAAGAAAATAAGATAAAATGCTAAAATTTGAATTAATTATTTTTAAAATAAATAAAATAATTATTCAAATAATAATTACAAGTACAACAATACATGATTAATGCTCCTCAGCAACAGCGGGGAAAAGAATAAAGATTTTTGCACAGAGCAAATGAGGTAACAGTAAGCAAGGCATATTCTGAATATTTATAAGCTTCCAAAGAAATATATTCTTAACTTTTTTTTAAAAATTTTTGCGTGGGGTAGAGAGTAATTTTTGCCATGAAATTCTTCTTAGTTATTTGTAAATTCACTAGAAAGTGTGTTTTTTATTAGCAAAATAAAATAAATCAATATAAAATCTAAGAAATTAAAACAATAATAGTAATTTAGCCTTACTCGTACTAGTTAAATAAATTTTGGGACTTTGAAAGATTTAAAAATCTTCAGTCCAAGTCTTATGACGTAACATGATCAGTTTAACATGAAGTGAGAACTATACGTCAAAATTTATATCGTTAGAAGTGAAGATAAAATGTATTATGTGGTTACGTCAGAAGATCTTGACTAAAAAACCTGGACCTACTTATAAGTATTTGAAAATAATTTGACAAGAAAAATAATCAAGAAAAAGAAAGATGGCCACCTCACATAATGAGAGGGAGAAAATAACGTACAAGGTTGTTATATATTAAAATATATTATCAAATTTATTTTTTTAAAAACAAAATAGGAAAGATTTTTTATTATCCTACTAAGACAGGGACTTTACTCTTTCTTTATTTCCTGAGTCATTTTTTCTCATTGTCACCCACTCTATTCAACTCATTCAATGTGTGTTCACAGCTCAAATCAAATTTGGGTTTGTCCAAATGTATATATATGCACTTTAATTTAAATCATTTATTTTCCACTCTCTTAATTATGTTATGTTATTAATTTATTAAATAATTTATTCATTTTATATGTATTTAATGTTTTTAAATATTTTTAAAGTAATAAATTGTGATAATTTTTGGAGTTTAAAAATAATAAAATAATGCTCACTACTTATCACTCTTCTAAGTACATTTTAAAGTACATTTGGTACGCTAAAATTTTTTTAATAGAAATAAAAAGAAATATAAAAAAAAGAGAAAAAAAATAGAAACAGAAGAGTTAAAAAAATTATTTGGTATAGAATAAAAAAGAAAGGAAAAATATATGATAATTTTATTAAATTACTCTTAATTTAAAATTATTTAAAAAATTAAGAAGAAAACCATCAATAACCTTTTCATTCATTTTGTCTTCTGCTCTCTTTCTCTCTGCGACTTCATCTCTCTTTCTCTTTCATTCTCAGCAACTTCGTCGTCTCTCTCTCCTCTCTCGTTGTCTCAACTCCTCATTCGTTTTCTACTTTAGCTTAGAATACCTGTGTTAATAGTTAAAATATATATCACTCAAATGCCAACTATTAAATCACATAGTATGAAGGTAAAAAGGGGCCAGATCATATGAGCATTTTCTGTAATTCACCCACTATTTTTTACGTCTGTTTTTTACATTAAATTTTTTTTAATATACCAACAAATGATTTTGAACACCAATGACCCAAAAAATTTTAAATCCATATATATAAAAAATAGGCGCATACACTGAATACATATCTTATCAGCTTAACAATATAAGAGCATAAGGACCATGTTAAGATTTGTTGTCATCAAGCGCATATAATAATGCAAATGATTTACCAGCAGAAATAAGGTTGATTAAACATTATAATAAAAGTTATCAACTTTGGCGACTTGAGAAAATGTTGTCCATAAAATGAGACTGCATGACAACTTTGCTTCTACCCATCCATTGCAAAGCCAAATACTTTAATGCAATTGCAACTGTTTAACTATTTTTTTTGGTCACATGAGAATGTTTCATAAGTTGAAGACTCGTGCACACTTTCTTATATTTTTTCTATCAATTTTTTCACTCAAAATAGAATATATATAAAATAAAAAATTTAAAAAACCAATCATGCAATGATGATGAGCTAGAAAAAAATAAAGTCAATTTTTAAATACCACATAGTTGTTTTATTTTGATTGGAGAAGAAAGCCATTCACTTGTTACGTTCTAATTAAAGAGTTTGATAACAAAAATATAAGAAACTGCATCTAAGTTTTTCTTATTTCATAATACTTACCTTTTTTGTGTCAACCACCAAAATTTGTAAACCCATTAGGCTTTGACTAATCTGGTATGAGTTGGATTGAACTCACAAATAGGAGTGGGTACGGGTCAGGTCGGTTCGGATTGAGATTTACGGGTCAGGTTCATCAATTTTGGGAGTTGGATACGAACCAACCCAAATCGACCTCTAACAGGTCGGGTTGGCGGGTTACTCCTTTTTTTTTTTTTTTATAAAAAAGTATCTTTCCATCTCTCTGAGCATTCTAGACACGGAGAAGAAAAAGGGGGAAACAATTTGCATTTACAAGGGAATTTCAATTTCACAAAAAACCTAACCTCCTTCTGAATCGCAGAGCTGAAGAATAGAGACGCGTTGTATAGCCTTCGCCTTCGGATTCAGAACAAAACTTCAATCTTAAAAAACAGGAACTCTTATATGTATATACAAACATTCATTCATTACACAACTAGTAAAGTAAATATTTGAGATTAAAAGAAGCATCCGAAAAACATGGAAGAGATCAAGAAACAAAATAACAATCCAAAAAATTTTAGATCTATCTCAAAAATACAATATATTGAAAAAGAAAAAAAAAAGAGGTGTTCTCTGAATTTGGTTGATTGGTTCAGTGGGTTCAGTGGTGCTTTGCCTCAATAGATTTTAGTCCTATCTAAAAAAAATTCAAAGATCTGCCGGGAGTGTGGATACGAACCGGAGATGGAGTGGTAGTGATGGAGTCGAGAGCATGCGAGCTAGGACTGAGAAGTGAGAAGAGGAGAGACAGAGTGCCGAAGTGGTTCGTATGAACCAGAGGAGAGACGGAGACGGAGTGGTGGCGGTGGTGGAGTCGGAAGCGTGCAAGTTGTGACTGAGAAGTGAGAAGAGGAGAGACGGAGTGCCAGAGTGAGTGCGACTGTGGTCTATGGTGACTGACTGACTGGTGAGGGTTTGAGGGGTACGAGTCATGCGACTGTGGTTTAAGCCTGAGTGGTGCGAGTTGTGCAATTATGGTCTGGGCCTGAGGGGTGCGACAAAGGGATTTAGAGCCCCTCTTAGCTAAGGAGGCTCTTTAGCTGTATGGCATGCCCACAGCTATTGGATGGCTATGGGACTTACTTGGCAAGTGGATCCCATAGCCATTGATTGTGGGCATGCCATGGGGCCTCCTTGGCCAAAAGCCAAGGAGAGGAGCCCAATCCGCAATTGAGAAGGCCAGAACATAAGGGAAGTGAAGACGATTGAGGGTGACTAGTGAGAGGGATAATTGGGAAAGTGGAACATAGCTAGCATTAGTCAAGACATATAAGAAAAATATAAAAAAAATATATTTAAAATAGATCAGATTGGCGGGTTGGGTTGGGTTGAAAATCTTGAACCCGCAACTCAACTCGCCAACTGATGGGTTGAATTTCTTTTTTTTTACCTAACCTAACCCGCCAATCCAATCCAACCCAACCTAATTATGCTGGTTGGGTCGGATTGGACGGGTTTGCGAGTTCAGTGCTCACCTCTACTCACAAAAATGTAAAGCTTTTCTAAACTGATTTCTTCCATTTATAAGACTTGAACCTGAGACATTATTTAAGAAAAGCAAGTGTCAAAGTCGAACTACTTGAACTAATCACCGTTGGTAGTTTCAACATACAGTTAGCTCTTTATCTTGATTTCTTTCCTTACTTATAAGCTGGCTGAACAGACTTAGGACTATCAATGCCAAGAATGGCAAGCTCGTATGAAGCGCAAATTGATAAATTTGAAATTAGTAATTATAGGTCGGTCTCTCTCTTCAGCAGTTCACCTTCACTAGTTTTAGATATTCTAAACCTGATAACAGAGATTTGGAAGCGATTCTCTCCTCCCATACTTTGCATGAAGGCAATCCCCAAACTAGCATATATTTCTTTTCATTTTTTCAAATCAAAAGCTAAAGATAGTTCAGATCCTGATAATCTTGATTATCATAATATAGCTGAGCTAGCGTATCTTTTCATATATAAGCTCCAAAGTGATCTTGATTATCTCTGGTATGTGTGCTGATCTCTTAAGCTTCTTTGAGTTCGTTGCTTAAATGCTTCTAAATCTTTTCTAGTGATAGATATTATGAAAAGTGTTTAATTACTAACAGAAACTAGCAAGTTTTACCATTTCCAATTTTGTTTTGCAGTTCTGGAAATAACAGGATCTATGATATGGTGAGTGAATAATGTTGTTTGAGGAACATTGAACAAAACTCAGAATGTCACACTAATCAATTAGGATGGAATTCAAAATAAACTGAGTTAGAAATTTGAGCTTCTGATGGTGTCGCATTGTTTTGTGAAGTTTATGCTAAATTAGCAAAGAAGCTGTGATGGTTAAGGGTTAGCTGCAGCATTTTAGTGAGAAAGATAGACAAATGATACTGACTGACAAGTGATTACGAGGGTGAATAATATGCCCTTGCAGAGACTTCGTTGTGAAATGTTGGTTTAAAATTAGAAATATTAACAGCGAATGAATTTCTTGGATAGAATAATGTAGTGTTTGCAAGGTGTTATTGACAATATTTGAAACTTCTTTCTGGATGAGAAGTTAGAGTGTGAGTCGTATTTATCAATCCCAACAATAGGGTACTTTGGGGTAATATGCTTTTGACTTTCAATTAACCATGAATGCATATTAATCATGAAGCATATTAACTAGAGTTTCAGAATATAGGGCTGCTATGAGGCAATAGGCTTTTAGGCTTGGGATTATTTTATGTTCCCCATGTGCTAGTTTGTGCCAAAGCCTAAAACAAGTAGAATATTGGAGTCTCTGTCACTGACTTTGTATGTTGTATTGTGTGGACAGGAATCAACAATAGGGGCAGCATTCTTTTCACAGACATTGGTTGTAAATGATGCAACAGTAAAATTTGAAATTTGGGACACAGTTAGACAGGAGGGATATCACAACTTGGCTCCCATGAACTACAGAGGGGCTGCTGCTACTATCATTGTCTAGTCAGGTTCTAAATTACGGCCGCATCACTACTGCGAATGCGGCGACCATAGCATCCGCATCACCCGCAATTGCGGGGTGATTCAATATCACAGGTTTGCGCTGCAACGAAATGGTGTTGCGGCCGCAAAGGAACGACATTGCGGCCGTATCACCGTTGCATTGCATTTTTTACCAACAAAATTTTTTTTAAAAAAAATCATATTTCATCTCAGTACAGTTGAGAAGAAGAGACACGACTTACCTGAGTTGAGTTGAAAAAGCTTGGTCATGTTTGTCGTTTGCTGCAGATCTTTCGTGGGCCGTCCGTTCATCTCCAGTTCTCCAGTCTCCAGTCCTCAGATCAGAGCTCTTCTGTTTATTGCCGTTGCGCTGTGCGTGCTCTGTTCTTCTTCGGTTCTTCCTTCGTTCCATTATGCACTTCTTCTTCGCTCTTTTCTGGTCTGGTCTAGTGGGAAGTGGGAAGGAAACCGAGAATGGAGAGAGTTAGACTTAGAAATTGGAATAGAGCTTAGAAGAACCAAGAAAGTCTGAGGACAGAGAGAACGGAGATGAGATAAGACTTGAGTGTGTGAGTTGAGAGGGAGTCAGAGAAGAGTGAGGCCTTAAGAACTGAGAGAACGTGAAGGATTTGATGAGTGTGATCTGACTTCTGAGTTCTCAGACTGATTGTGTGTGAGAGTTCAGTGTGAGAATTTGCGTCGCGTGAAATGATTTGTGAATTTGGGAAAACAAAAATTAATTAAAATCAAGAGGAAAAATTAGGGAGGGAGGATAAAATTTGACAAATTTTAGAGGAAAATATTTATAAATTTTAGAAGAGAGATGTCACGACCCATTTTCCAGGCACATGACCGGCACAATGATGAATATCTCATCACTGTAAACCTTTCGATAAATTCTACCCACAAGTAAAATTATTAGTCATTTTCTCTATATTCTCAAAATACCATTCCTTAATAAATACAAAGAAAATGCATCAAATTTTCTTAATTAAAAATAATAGATCCTCAATACAAAATACATTATCATATTGAAATACAAGCCAAATATTAATCCCCTGACCTAGATGTCCTAGGCGGTTACAGAGCAACATAATCTATAACAAAAGAAGGGCCTACCCGACAGCGGGAAAGTCTAAAGTAATCTACTCCTCTAGCGGATGTTCTTCGTTGGCAACCTGATCTGAACAAAAAAAATTTGTACAGAGAGTGTGAGCTTTTAAACTCAGTGAACAAATCGGCCTTGCGTTAATAAAATTCAAATATATCACCAGTCATGTAAGCATATCCGAAGACTCAAGCTCAACCAATAGACATAGTTAGAAATTACATAAAAGAAGACAAAAATTCATCCAATTCAACCAACGTTACTAGTATTCGTCAATGGCAATATATCCCGGAGAGCACACACAGGCCGGCTCACTAATTTTGTATATTTCCGCCATGACGCACAACCTCATCCTCTTAGCTAGGGCGCCTCACGGATTTATCACCAATCCGGGCTATATCCCTACTGAGGGAATCGTTGTCTCCACACTCATTGGTCAAGACACCCTTTAAACCGGGTTTTCAGCCTTGCCGTGAGAGGGGGTATTGTACCGCTCAATCACAATCAATAGTACAGTATTTCATATCATAATCAGAAGCACAATATATAACAGGTATAGTATATAATTGTAAATTTCACATCATCATGAGATATTTGGTTTGTCTTATCCATACTTATGGATTATCTCATTATATTCATCATTCTGAATCCAATTTCCCCCTATGAATCTTGGGAGTGTCCTACGTCATACATTTTATCACCAGTAATACTAAAACTCTATTAACACGGGGTCGTTTCTGTCACATCCCAAAACTTACATGTGATATAAACATAAAATACCTAGGGTGTACCTCCGTGGTACCCCATAATCTCTGTGAACATTCTTAATATCCATAATTATGTGAATCATAAATATTCCAAGAAAGATATTTTGTATACATATTCAGAAAATGTTCAACCTTCAAACACTATATAGTACTATACAACCTCCCAAGCCTAGGTGACCTACTAGATTACAGAGCGTTTCCTAATCCTTACCAATTGTTTACCAGACAAAAGTGGAGTATATCCTTAAAGGCTATAAATTCTTCTCCTCAACCACTGTATTTGAAAAGATAATTATAGAGAGTGTGAGTTTATCATAACTCAGTGAGTAAACAACTGTACATGAAAATATCATAAGCACAAACACCACATTTACTAATACAATCAATCTATCATTTATTGTAAATAATTATAGTATTACACTTGTCTGAATTTGCGTATGATTTCTTGGGTGATCAATCCCTCAATCACTTTGCATTATATGCCATAGATACTTGCACTGAGTGACTTGGGAATTTAACCCTCAAACTCTTGGTGCATAAGTTTTCACAGTTATACACTGAGTGGTATGGGACTCTAACCCTTTCAAACTCGTGCATAGGTCTTCACATTTATACACCGAGTAGTATGGGACTCTAACCCTTTCAAACTCGTGCATAGGTTTTCACAGTTATACACCGAGTAGTATGGGACTCTAACCCTTTCAAACTCGTGTATTAGATCTCGTAGAAATTCCCTATTGTAACCAGGTAAAAACCATTAGGGTTACAAAATAGAGAAATTTCCTATCACTACTCTCGACCTTTACTCATATCTTAAGTCATAACTCCTAACCGGTAATGAATTTCTAAATGAAATTTATACCATTGGAAACTAGACTCAAAGAGCTTTCCAACGATATAAAGTTTGCCCAAAACGGAGTCCGGATGAAGAAGTTATCACTGATTGAAAATAAGCTAAGGCTTTTCAGCATACCTGGCGCCTGGGCGCCACACATGGTGTCTGGGCGCCAACACAAGCCTGGCACCTGGGCGCCACACCTGGCGCTTGGGCGCCAAGCCCCTTTTCTTCCAAAAATCTTCTGAACCTTGGCGCCTGGGAGCCAGAGCTGGCGCCTGGGCGCCAGGATCGCGACCTTTCGCGATTCCTCTCGGTTTTGGCTCAGATCCAGCCAAATCTTCACCGTTTTCCATGATTTCTTCCATAGGATCTCACCATTAATGTCTAAGGAGCATTTAGACACCAAAAACACCAATTTTAATCGAGAAACGAAGCCAGAATCTCGATTTTTACCCCAAACTTTTTGAAAATTATAAAATAGGGAAAAGTTTGAGAAATAGAAATTTCTACCTCAATTCCTTGCTTTCCCTACGTTGCTTGGCTCCTAGAGGCTCGCCCCGTAGCCCAAGATCCACCCTCCAAGCCCGGTTGTGGAGTTGGAGTATAGAGAGAGAAAAAGAGGAGAGAAAGTGAAGAGAGAGAGAGGAAAGGAGAAAATGAAGAAAAATTAGGTGAGGCCGCCTATTTACTCGCTCGAGGTGAAATTATCACTTGCTCTTCAGTTGACCCTCAGTCAAGACTAGTAAAAGCAAATTCATAAAATCTCACCTTGGGTGATTCTAAATCCTAATTGCCCCACAATTTTCTTATTTCACTTTAGTCCCTCTCAGAGTCTCAAACTCCACTTTAACCTCGAATCCATCATCCTTTTGGTACCGGACTCATAATTGATTCCCATAAGCTCTATTCTTCTTCTCAGGTTCCTACTTGGTCATTTCTCAAAAGTACTCCATACTTTCTTTTCTTTTCATTTTAGTCCTTGAGAATTTGTAAAATGTCCCAAATTAAAATTTTTGAAATTTCTATTTCCAAATTTCCTTCACTAATTCAAAAAGAACATTTCTCATGTAATTAAATTTTTCAATAAACTTCAAATAGACTTTAAATATTCATGAAAATTCTTGGGATATTACATTCTTCCCCCCTTAATAGAATTCGGTCCTCCGAATTCAAAACTTAACTCAAGATTGAAACAAATGCAGATATTTTGTCCAAATCTCGTTCTCTCTTTTAGAATTTTCACAATCAAGTACAAAATATAACAAGTTCAACATATTTTTATCTCTCGAGCTTCTTCAGTACAAGAATTGCCTTATTTCTAGTACATAAGTTACAGGCAACAAACTGAACTTGATCTACAAAACAGATAATCTTAATACGCGAAGCTCAGATCAAATATTAGCTTAAGGTACAAATAAAAGAAAGAATAAATTAAGGACGAGGAGGCTTTTGAAATGCAGAAAGTGCTCCAGGTCTAGAAGAGGAAGGTGCTTCAGATCTTAAGGAGGAAGCTAATCGTTGCAGCCTAGAAAGAGTTTCTGGAGGAAACGTTTGGGAAATTTGGCGAAGTGCAGAGGTCACTCCATTCATACAGTCAATACACCTCGCTTGTTGGTCACGAAAATTTTGAGTTGCAAACGTCGAATGTCTATCAACTCTATTCGCCAATTTCCTAAAATGACGATTCAAGAGCTTCTCTTGTTCTACAAAGAGACGATTTATCAATCTTTCCTGGTCCTCAAAGTGGCGGTTTATCAACCTTTCCAAGTCCTCCATCTTTTTTCTCATAAGCGCAAGCTCATCATTTGAAGATGTTGCTGTGCTAACATCCTCTAGCTCTACTACATCCCTTTTTCTTTTCTTAGATTCTGATGACTCTTCCATGGATCTCTTATTCTTATAGTTCTCCAGACTAAGATTTAGATCCAGCTCTACCTTGCCAGCCTCAAAGTTTAAATTGAAAGATTTATTGCCGGCCATATTTTTCTGAGCTATAAAGGTTGTATGGAATGAGAGGTTTGATGCTAGAAAGCTTATAAGTAATGAACTCTTAGTGTAGTGAGTGGCGTAATGGGGCATCCATTATTTATAGACGAAATTTAGGGCTACCAAAACCCTTACATCACACTCTAAAGATGGCCTCCAGACCTTATCCGTCGCAATGCCAACGGTCTATAATAAGTATGCTAGAAAATAATAAATATAATCTCATGCAAAAGATTTTCTCAAAAAATTCGGCTAACTTTTGACTCTTGCTCAAATCATTCAACTAATCGCCGCTTCAATCTATGACTTCCTAACTCTGTATTTGTCTTATCAAATAATCCTAGATCGAGATATTACTCGATGAACGGGTAACTTCATACTAGCCTTATCTAGGTTTCTAATCCGTGGCTTTGCTCTAGGCTTACACATTTTCAAAAAAAATACATATTAAAATAAAAACTTCTCACATTTACACATATCAAGTGTTACTATAAAGTGAGAAAAATTTTTACTTTTCTCTTGCCTCCACGAGCATATATGTATGTATGTATCAACATGGAGATACATCATTATCTATATATTTTCATCTATTCAAGTCCTTTTTAAATTTCAGACTTCTCATTCTCTGAATGTATGTAGAATCATTACATATTATTCCTGGCCATAACAAATAGCCTTCACTCTCAATGCATGGATAACATACATACATGTCATATGTATTTAAATACATATAATCACAATATAATTCAATCAATCATGTATATTATAATCAACTGAAGGCTTTCAAGAACAATACAAGAAAGCAGAGAAATACATTTTAGTTCATCATAAAAGCATCCAAGGCAATCTTTAATGGCTACGCTGTCGGCTTCTTAGAATTTCAGAAAATGCCAACAAGAGAAATGAAAAATAAACAAGTATAAATCGGCCGCAAATCCACCGAATATTGACTTACGTGGTTTTGCCATTAATGTGACACACTGTTGACACGTATGCCTACCCTAGACTTCTGGCTTCCAGCTTGCAGAAATCCATAGGTTGAGCGTGTAGGAGTGCGGCTAAGAGATATCTTCTTTGTCTCTAAGTCTAAATTTTTCTCTATAAAAACTGCCCCGGAGTTCTTAGTTACTACACCACAAAGAGTAATCATCTTTGAGCCTACAATTTCCCAGCATTTCTCTCTCATCATACTCCTGCAAAAACTTCTAAATTTTCTAAACCATGGCCACCAGGAAGTACATTGATCTCACAGTGGAGACCAAGGAAGAAGAGCTCGACTTAAACTTAAGTCTGGGTAAGGACAAGGGCAAGAGACCTTTTGAGGGGTCTCAAGAGGATCAAAAGGAGAAGAAGATAAAAATTGAGGAAGCTGAGGAGATTAGCACTGGCCACACGTCAGAAAACAAAATCGCTTGTCTAGAGAAGGAGGTGAAAAATCTGAAAAAGATGATAGAAGACCTGGAGAAGTTAACTAAACGCAATAATGCGGCAATGACTTCAAGAATAGACAGGTTCTTCTATTGGTCTACCCAATGCTTCTGCAATCAACAACAAAGAAGTGTTGATTGTATGAATGGGATTTACACTACCCTTCGTGACATTGCTCAGTCTCTTGTTCCAAGAAATGGTCGAGGGGTAATGATACAATACAACCCTCCTAATCCGAGACCACCTCGCTTTTAGATTACTCATGCATGAGTAATTTCCCTTTTTTTTTTGCAATGTAATCCTTCCGCTTTTAATGCCAATAGTTTCTTTTACTAGATGGTACTCTAAATAATAATAATAATAATAAAATGAAGAAAGATAAAAGAAATTAGCCACACAAAATCAATAACAAATTTAGCTTATAAAGCCAATCACATAAAAATTTAATGACCCTATAAGCTGTCACAGAGACAAATAGAAGTTCTGTACAAGTCTCGTTGTCTTTCCTCTTATCATACAGGAGTAGATGAAGGCATCACGTGTAGATCAATTAAACTCAATATTATGCCTTTGAATTGTCATGAATTCTTGCTTAAGAGCCTCGACTCGCAAGCTTTCCTTAAACTAACACTCTGAGGCACGAACTACTATAAGAACGTCTTTTTAGACCATTCCAATCATACATCACGTTTAACAATTATGAATGTTCATACGCCAACAGCCTACCTATAACATGCTCTAATTGTTCCAATGTTACAAAACTTCTACATTGTATATATATATATTTTTTTTTTGGAACACTTCTATCACATAGTACCATCATGCCAATCCCTAACTAAACAAGTGCAACTTTGGCGAGTCGCCCCTAGAGAAGACTTATAACTTACCCCAATATCTCTTATGCTAGGTTCCATTTTACATTAGTATCTCCCTTAGGAAAAACTACCTAGCCCACATCTATTTTCTCAACCAAGCTTTTATCAAGGAACATATTATTTAGGACTTACATCCTCTTCCATAAATTATATCTGTCTGGTATCTATCAAAATCAAATCTTGATCTGCCTCACAAGGGTTCTTTCCCATTCCTGCATTAGTAATCTGCGCTATATTCTTTGCAAAAATCTTTCTTGAACTCTAGCCCATGCCTCATAATCAACTTTACCCCATCTAATACATCACTCTTGGCCCAGCCCTCAAGCCATATTCTAGTAATTACTAATCCTCAGCTTTCAGAGTACACTACAGAGTTATGTTCTCAATTTCTCAAAAAGAAAAATTTCATACAGAGATCACCTTTTCCATCGGTATAAAGATCATACCTCCAACAAGTTCCAAAGTTCCACATATGAAATCAATTACCTCATATTGTAACAAAATTATCTCTAACTAACTCCATCGAAGGGTAAGTTATGACAAGAACACTCAACTTTACAAGGTCTTTTATGGAACCTAATCCCATGGTCATGCCGCGGTTCATGACAATGAAAAAGGGCCCACAAAGAACACTTTGCTCTGTAATCTATAGGGGACCTAAAAACCACCTCTGATACCAATTTGTCACATCCCAAAACTTACATGTGATATAAACATAAAATACCTAGGGTGTACCTCCGTGGTACCCCATAATCTCTGTGAACATTCTTAATATCCATAATTATGTGAATCATAAATATTCCAAGAAAGATATTTTGTATACATATTCAGAAAATGTTCAACCTTCAAACACTATACAGTACTCTACAACCTCCCAAGCCTAGGTGACCTACTAGATTACAGAGCGTTTCCTAATCCTTACCAATTGTTTACCAGACAAAAGTGGAGTATATCCTTAAAGGCTATAAATTCTTCTCCTCAACCACTGTATTTGAAAAGATAATTATAGAGAGTGTGAGTTTATCATAACTCAGTGAGTAAACAACTGTACATGAAAATATCATAAGCACAAACACCACATTTACTAATACAATCAATCTATCATTTATTGTAAATAATTATAGTATTACACTTGTCTGAATTTGCGTATGATTTCTTGGGTGATCAATCCCTCAATCACTTTGCATTATATGCCATAGATACTTGCACTGAGTGACTTGGGAATTTAACCCTCAAACTCTTGGTGCATAAGTTTTCACAGTTATACACTGAGTGGTATGGGACTCTAACCCTTTCAAACTCGTGCATAGGTCTTCACATTTATACACCGAGTAGTATGGGACTCTAACCCTTTCAAACTCATGCATAGGTTTTCACAGTTATACACCGAGTAGTATGAGACTCTAACCCTTTCAAACTCGTGTATTAGATCTCGTAGATCTTTTGCTCATCAATAAAATAGTGACAATTTATCACAATATAATTACTATGAAATAAATGAATTTACACATACTTTTATTCCCTTGAATGTCTATCATCAACCATAACAATCATCATATATTATCAACAGTGAGATTGATTATTTCTCACTTCAATAATGTTATAAACAAGACTTGTATTGTACTTTATCTAATAAGATCACATTAGTTTAGTAAGGTTATTCACTTACAAAATGTTCCAATTTATTCAAGGAACAATCACATCTAGTTTTTTAGTCAACTAGAGAAATCAATTCTCAAAGGTAATAAAATACCTTCCAATGATATTGTACTTTTTCTCAACCTGAACACACACTGATAATCTTCTCAATTTCACAAATAACGCAAATGAGATTTATATTGTGCTTTGACTAATTTATTAAATTAATTTTGCAAGGTTGCCTACTCACCTGGATTCCACGCTCTCAGCGCTTCCACCTTGCGCCCCAAACATCCCTATTGTAACCAGGTAAAAACCATTAGGGTTACAAAATAGAGAAATTTTCTATCATTACTCTCGACCTTTACTCACATCTTAAGTCATAACTCTTAACCGGTAATGAATTTCTAAATTACATTTATACCATTAGAAACTAGACTCAAAGAGCTTTCCAACGATATAAAGTTTGCCCAAAACGGAGTCCGGATGAAGAAGTTATGACTGATTGAAAATAAGCTAAGGCTTTTCAGCATACCTGGCGCCTGGGCGCCAAACCCCTTTTCTTCCCAAAATCTTCTGAACCTTGGCGCCTGGGCGCCAGGATCGCGACCTTTCGCGATTCCTCTCGGTTTTGGCTCAGATCCGGCCAAATCTTCACCGTTTTCCATGATTTCTTCCATAGGATCTCACCCTTAATATCTAAGGAGCATTTAGACACCAAAAACACCAATTTTAATCGAGAAACGAAGCCGGAATCTCAATTTTTACCCCAAACTTTCTGAAAATTATAAAATAGGGAAAAGCTTGAGAAATAGAAATTTCTACCTCAATTCCTTGCTTTCCCTACGTTGCTTGGCTCCTAGAGGCTCGCCCCGTAGCCCAAGATCCACCCTCCAAGCCCGGTTGTGGAGTTGGAGTATAGAGAGAGAAAGAGATGAGAGAAAGTGAAGAGAGAGAGAGGAAAGGAGAAAATAAAGAAAAATTAGGTGAGGCCGCCTATTTACTCGCTCGGGGTGAAATTATCACTTGCTCTTCAGTTGACCCTCAGTCAAGACTAGTAAAAGAAAATTCATAAAATCTCACCTCGGGTGATTCTAAATCCTAATTGCCCCACAATTTTCTTATTTGACTTTAGTCCCTCTCAGAGTCTCAAACTTCACTTTAACCTCGAATCCATCATCCTTTTGGTACCGGACTCATAATTCATTCCATAAGCTCTATTCTTCTTCTCAGGTTCCTACTTGGTCATTTCTCAAAAGTACTCCATACTTTCTTTTCTTTTCATTTTAGTCCTTGAGAATTTGTAAAATGTCCCAAATTAAAATTTTTGAAATTTCTATTTCCAAATTTCCTTCACTAATTCAAAAAGAACATTTCTCATGTAATTAAATTTTACAATAAACTTCAAATAGACTTTAAATATTCATGAAAATTCTTGGGATATTACAGTTTCACTCACCTGGATTCCGTACGAGTATCACTTCTTTAAGTCGTTACGGACAAGAGTGCACATGTGAATTTCAGTGTTCTGTTACGGAGATTTTCATGAAAGATTAGAGAAAATACGTTAAGATTATTTTCGTATAGATACTGTTCATATGTACGGTTACTATTCATATAGATACTATTCATACGTACGGGTACTATTCATACTAGAAATAGAGAATACAATATGTAAAAGTGTACACCAGGTAAGTTCCCAGGAAAGAGTGGAGGGTCACACTGGACACACTTAAAAACCAGGTCTTTCCTTAGCCAGAACTTTCCTAGACATGTATTCTTCACAGTTTACATTCTATTTCGGTAATCAGAGAATCAAAATAACATATAAACAGCTAAGGACAATTTTTCTGATGTGGAAGATCGGCCAAAGCCGCAACCACAGAGCATACTTAAGAAAATAACTTCTAGAATTTGAAAGACATAGAAAGGGCATAGTATCCTTACCTAAGCAGAAAAGGAAAGGCCCAAAATCTCAGAGGCCTAGCGTCGGAGCAAGAGAAACTTAAGGAGAGAAGAAGAGAAGTTGAAGGTGTGAGTTTATAAGTGAAATGGAAGGGCCTATTTATAGCAAAAGTCAAGGGTACTATTTGACACTATGCGCTAATAAAATATTCAATTTACTATTCATGAAAATGACATTTCTAATAATGCAATTTACTGTGCACCTTACGCGTACGACTGAAAATTTTTCTTTTATTACTATTGAAAACTTAAAAGGAAAACTATCCTTTCACCTTAAACCTTTAAGTTTCTTTTCAATTCAGTCCTTTCAATTTAGTCCCTGAGCGTATTTTTACACATAAAACGTCATTTTCTCCTATAAACTTCTTTTTAGTTTTCTCTTATGACCAAACCATATCTAGTACTTGACATTTTGATTGCATAAATGAACAGTACCATATACGTAAATAGTAACAGTAGTTTGTAAACACGCATTTATATTTTATTTTTCATGGGTATTACATTATCACCCCCTTTAAGAAATTCGGTCCTCCGAATTTAAATTACCTCAAGTCGTAAAAAGATGCGGATATCTAGAACGCATGTCGGCCTTAGCTTCTCATGTGGCTTCTTCGTGAGTTTGATTCCTCCACAAAACCTTGACGGATGGAATCTCCTTAGATCGGAGTTTCTTTACTTGACTATCGAGGATAGCCACCGGTATCTCCTCGTATGATAAGTTTTCATCTACTAGGATAGAATCATTGTGAGAAGGGTGAAGTATGTGAGAAGGGTCAGGAAGGTACTTTCTCAACATGGATACGTGAAAAACAGGGTGAATCCCTTCTAGTTCCATAGGTAGGGCAAGTTGATAAGCCACTTTTCCCACTCGTTCTAAAATTTCATAAGGTCCGATGTATCTAGGACTCAACTTTCCTTTCCTTCCAAATCTCAACACACCTTTCATTGGAGAGACCTTAAGGAATACCATATCGCCGACTGAGAACTCCAAATCACGTCGTCTGTGGTCAGCGTATGCCTTTTGTCTACTTTGAGCTGCTAGCATCCTATCTTGTATTGTCTTTACCTTGGTTAGGGCATCCTGGGCCAAGTCAGGTCCTAATGCTTTCGCTTTACCTATCTCGAACCAACCGATCGGGGATATGCAACGTCCCCCATACAAGGCCTCATAGGGTGCCATCCCAATAGTGGCCTGGTAGCTGTTGTTATATGCGAACTCTACAAGATACAAATGCTTTTCCCAGCTTCCACTGAAATCTAGGATACAAGCTCGTAACATATCCTCTAGCGTCTGAATCGTCCGCTCTGACTGTCCGTATGTCTGTGGGTGAAAAGCAGTACTGAGGTCCACTCGAGTACCTAATGCCTCTTGAAAACTTTTCCAGAAACGAGAGGTAAATTGAGGACCTCTATCAGAAATGATAGATATAGGTACTCCATGCAGCTTCACTATTTCTTTAATATACAATTGTGCCAATGTTACTACACCATAAGTGGTTTTGACTGGAATGAAGTGTGCTGATTTAGTTAGTCGGTTAATAATGACCCAAACTGAGTCATAACCTCCTGTGGAGCGAGGTAGACCAACAACAAAGTCCATCGTCACTCGTTCCCATTTCCATTCAGTAATCTCTAATTGTTGTAACGAGCCTCCTGGCTTTAGATGTTCAGCCTTAACCTGTTGACAGGTTAAACAACGAAACACAAATTCTGCTATGTCTTGTTTCATTCCTTTCCACCAGTAGATCTGTTTCAGATCCTGATACATCTTGGTGGCTCCTGGATGTACAGAATATGCAACACGATGGTCTTCTTCCATGATGTCTCGTCTAAGAGTTCCAACATCTGGTACACATAACTGTTGTTCAAAATGTAAGGCTCCTGTATCATCGAGTGTGAAACTATTCATTTCACCAATCTTCACCTTTTTCATAATTTGGACAAGCTTAGGATCCTCTATTTGGGATATCCGTATCTGGACTACAAGGGAAAATCTAGCCCTGATATGGGCTAAGAATGATCCTGTCCTTGTAACCTCAAGAGTAGTACCTTTTGCTCTCATCTCTTGTAGTTCTTGGATTAATGGTCTTCTTGTCACTGCTATATGGGCTAGACTACCCATAGATTTTCGACTCAAAGCATCTGCCACCACGTTCGCTTTGCCTGGGTGGTAAAGAATATTGCAATCATAATCTTTTAATAATTCTACCCATCTCATTTGCCTCAAGTTTAGGTCCTTTTGGTCGAAAATATATTTTAGACTTTTATGGTCAGTGTAGATTTCGCAGGTTTCTCCGTATAGATAGTGTCGCCATATCTTTAGGGCAAAAACTACTGCTGCCATCTCCAGATCGTGGGTGGGGTAGTTTTGTTCATGTTTCTTAAGTTGTCTGGATGCATATGCCACTACCTGGCCATGCTGCATGAGAACACATCCCAACCCTACTCTTGATGCGTCACAGTACACTGTAAAACCTCCTGGTCCTGAGGGTAAGACCAGTACAGGTGCGGAGATTAACCTTTTCTTGAGTTCTTGGAAGCTTTCTTCACAAGCGTCATCCCATTGGTACTTTACTCCTTTCCTAGTCAGTCGTGTGAGAGGGGCGGCTAACTGGAAAAAATTTTGGATGAAACGACGATAATATCCTGCCAATCCCAAGAAGCTGCGAATCTCTGTGACGGAGGTAGGTCTAGGCCACATTTTGACCACTTCTACTTTGCTTGGGTCTGCTTGGATGCCATCTTTGGAGATCACATGTCCCAAGAAAGTCACGCGATCGATCCAAAACTCGCATTTAGAGAATTTGGCGTACAATTGATGATCCCTCAATGTCTGCAACACAATACGAAGATGTTGTTCATGCTCTTCTGAAGTCTTTGAGTACACTAGAATGTCGTCTATGAAGACAATGACGAATTTATCTAAAAAAGATTTAAAAATCCTATTCATTAAATCCATGAAAGCAGCTGGTACATTCGTTAGTCCAAATGACATTACCAAGAACTCGTAGTGCCCATATCTGGTACGGAAGGCTGTTTTAGGCACATCCTCCTCCTTGATCTTGAGTTGGTGATAACCAGACCTCAAGTCAATCTTTGAAAAACACTTGGCTCCTTGAAGTTGATCGAAGAGGTCGTCGATGCGAGGCAACGGGTATTTATTTTTGATAGTTACTTTATTCAGTTGCCTGTAATCTATGCATAGTCTCATCGATCCATCCTTCTTTTTCACAAACAGAACAGGAGCTGCCCAAGGTGAATAACTTGGCCTAATAAAGCCTTTGTCTAACAAGTCCTGTAACTGAGTCTTTAACTCTTTTAATTCTGTTGATGCCATTCTATAAGGGGGTATGGAGATTGGGCGAGTATCTGGTGCTAACTCTATCTGGAACTCAATCTCTCGATCTGGGGGTACACTTGGTAGATCATCTGGGAAGACATCTACAAACTCCTGGACTACTGGAACGTCCTCTACTTTTAGTTCTTCTTTCTTAATATCTTTAACAAATGCCAAGTATCCTTGACAGCCCTTTCGCAATAAACATTGGGCATACATTAAAGATATAAGATTTCCAGAAATTTCACTCCGTTCACCATGAAATACGAAAGAGGGTTCTCCCTGAATATTGAACTTAACTATCTTATTATAGCAATCCAGGGTGGCATGACAAGATGCTAGCCAATCCATGCCTAAGATGACATCAAAGTCTGTCATATCTAACAACATTAGGTCTACTGTTGTATTTATTTCTCCGACTTTTACCTTGCAAGCTCGATAGCCTCGTTCTATTAGTAGGGTGCCTCCAGTAGGCGTAGTTACTAAAAACGAACATTCTAATCTAACAACTTTTTGCTTAAAGTTCTTAGCAAAGAATGGTGACACATAGGAATGTGTAGAGCAGAGTCAAACAAAATATGTACAAAATTTGATTCAATCAGAAGGGTACCTGCTACCACCGTATTAGACGCCTGAGCATCTTGACGGGTTAAAGCGAATACTCGAGCGGTCCCTCGGCCTGCTGAAGCTTGACCACGACCACCTTGTCCTCTGCCAGCACCTCTTTCGATTCCATTGCCTCTTACCGTTACAGGGGCTCTGTTGGCAACAGTGGCCTCTGATTGATTAGGGCGTACTGATCCTTGGCCAGATCTCATGTAGAGTTGGGGGCAATCTCTTTTGATGTGGCCTTGTTGATCACATTGGTAACAGACCTTAGTATTGTTATTGGCAAAACAAGCTCTGAAGTGGTTTCTTTCACATTTAGAGCACCAGGGCCTTTGTTGACCCCCTGTACCACTTTGTTGACGCTGTGGTGCACTAGCGGTAGAGGCTGCATGTCCAATGGTTTTAGTGGGTGCAGAACTCTCTCCGTGGTAGCGTGATTTCTCATCTTGTTTCCTCTTTCTTTTGTTATTCCATTTTTCTTTCTGTATATCTCTTTCTTCCATCATACGGGCGATGTCGACGGCTTCTGTGTAAAATGAAAAATCTCGTATCTTCGATCCCACCCTGTCAAATAAAGACTCTCGAAGGCCTTTAATAAACCATTGGATCTTTTCTTTCTCAGTTAGGACCATGTGAGTAGCATATTCAAACAACTCTATAAACAGATTGTCGTATTTATCGACGGTTCGTGCTCCTTGCCGAAGTGTCTCAAACTCATTCATTTTTGCTTCTCGTATACTCTCCGGAATAAATTGTTCTCGAAAAATTCTTTTAAAGTCCTTCCATTTAAGGGGTGGGGCATTTCTGGCCATGCCCTTCTTCCATATTCGCCACCAGCGGTCCGCCTTACCTCTTAATTGAAAGGTAACAAGGGTTACTTTTCGAGGTTCAGGGCATTCTAACGTGTCAAGGATTTTCTCACAGTCATCTAGAAAACGTTGTGGGTCTTCATTAACATCTCCTGCAAAGGTTGGCGGATTCAGCTTCATAAATTCTGAGATCTTGACCTCTGTCCCTACCCAATCTTGAGGAGGGGGCGGAGGTGGCATCTGGTCTGTCTCTTGTACTTTTGCAGCATGTACTGATGCCTGTGAGCCATCTTCAGATGACTTTCCCATCAGAAGTTCCTTCAGCCCATTCACCTCGTTCTGCATTGCAGCTAATGCTTCCATTACTACAGTAGCGTCAATTTGTGATGGTACTCCACCACTTCTTCCAAGGTTTACAGTAGGTATCTCTTTGTTTTGTGCATGGTTACCTTCTGCACGGTTAGGCATCTCCAGCCTTGCATCTGCTGACTGAGCAGCTGGAGGGACCAGGGCCCTGCCAGAACTTGTGCGGATTCCAGAAGCGTTTGATTTTCTTGGTGCCATCTAAACTTATTCTATAATTAAGAATAATATATATCGTCACTATTATGCTTCAAGGAAAGACACGAAAGAAAGAGATTTTAAACTCTACAGGGCTTTTTGGTGGATCTTCATTCTATGGTCGTGCTGCAGTCACGACAATAGGGGAAGACCCACTAAAGACACCTTGCTCTGTAATCACTAGGAGACCTAACAACCTCTGCTCTGATACTAACTTTGTCACGACCCATTTTTCAGGCACATGACCGGCACAATGATGAATATCTTATCACTGTAAGCCTTTCGATAAATTCTACCCACAAGTAAAATTATTAGTCATTTTCTCTATATTCTCAAAATACCATTCCTTAATAAATACAAAGAAGACGCATCAAATTTTCTTAATTAAAAATAATAGATCCTCAATACAAAATACATTATCATATTGAAATACAAGCCAAATATTAATCCCCTGACCTAGATGTCCTAGGCGGTTACAGAGCAACATAATCTATAACAAAAGAAGGGCCTACCCGACAGTGGGAAAGTCCAAAGTAATCTACTCCTCTAGCGGATGTTCTTCGTTGGCAACCTGATCTGAACAAAAAAATTTTGTACAGAGAGTGTGAGCTTTTAAACTCAGTGAACAAATCGGCCTTGCGTTAATAAAATTCAAATACATCACCAGTCATGCAAGCATATCCGAAGACTCAAGCTCAACCAATAGACATAGTTAGAAATTACATAAAAGAAGACAAAAATTCATCTAATTCAACCAACGTTACTAGTATTCGTCAATGGCAATATATCCCGGAGAGCGCACATAGGCCGGCTTACTAATTTTGTATATTTTCGCCATGACGCACAACCTCATCCTCTTAGCTAGGGCGCCTCATGGATTTATCACCAATCCGGGCTATATCCCTACTGAGGGAATCGTTGTCTCCATACTCATTGGTCAAGACACCCTTTAAACCGGGTTTTTCGCCTTGCCGTGAGAGGGGGTACTGTACCGCTCAATCACAATCAATAGTACAGTATTTCATATCATAATCAGAAGCACAATATATAACATGTATAGTATATAATTGTAAATTTCACATCATCATGAGATATTTGGTTTGTCTTATCCATACTTCTGGATTATCTCATTATATTCGTCATTCTGAATCCAATTTCCCCCTATGAATCTTGGGAGTGTCCTACGTCATACTTTTTATCACCAGTAATGCTAAAACTCTATTAACACGGGGTCGTTTCACTCACCTGGATTCCGTACGAGTATCACTTCTTTAAGTCGTTACGGACAAGAGTGCACAGGTGAATTTCAGTGTTCTGTTACGGAGATTTTCATGAAAGATTAGAGAAAATACGTTAAGATTGTTTTCGTATAGATACTGTTCATACGTATGGTTACTATTCATACGTACGGGTACTATTCATACCAGAAATAGAGAATACAATCTGTAAAAGTGTACACCAGGTAAGTTCCCAGGAAAGAGTGGAGGGTCACACTGGACACACTTAAAAACCAGGTCTTTCCTTAGCCAGAACTTTCCTAGACATGTATTCTTCACAGTTTACATTCTATTTCGGTAATCAGAGAATCAAAATAACATATAAACAGCTAAGGACAGTTTTTCTGATGTGGAAGATCGGCCAAAGCCGCAACCACAGAGCATACTTAAGAAAATAACTTCTAGAATTTGAAAGACATAGAAAGGGCATAGTATCCTTACCTAAGCAGAAAAGGAAAGGCCCAAAATCTCAGAGGCCTAGCGTCGGAGCAAGAGAAACTTAAGGAGAGAAGAAGAGAAGTTGAAGGTGTGAGTTTATAAGTGAAATGGAAGGGCCTATTTATAGCAAAAGTCAAGGGTACTATTTGATACTATGCGCTAATAAAATATTCAATTTACTATTCATGAAAATGACATTTCTAATAATGCAATTTACTGTGCACCTTACGCGTACGACTGAAAATTTTTCTTTTATTACTATTGAAAACTTAAAGGGAAAACTATCGTTTCACCTTAAACCTTTAAGTTTCTTTTCAATTCAGTCCTTTCAATTTAGTCCCTGAGCGTATTTTTACACATAAAACGTCATTTTCTCCTACAAACTTCTTTCTAGTTTTCTCTTATGACCAAACCATATCTAGTACTTGACATTTTGATTGCATAAATGAACAGTACCATATACGTAAATAGTAATAGTAGTTTGTAAACACGCATTTATATTTTATTTTTCATGGGTATTACAAGAGAAATTAGAAAAATTAACAGGGAAAATTTATAAATATAGTATATTATCTAATTAAAATCAAGAGGCAAATTATTTGTGACGGATTATTATTCGTCGCAGAATTAGTGACAAAATTTTTCTATTGTAAATTTGAAATTTCGTCGTAAATAAAATTTAAGAATTTATGACAGAAAATCTTTCGTCACAAATTTGTGACGGATATTTTCGTTATTAATTTTGTTGCTACTATTTGCGATGGATTTTGTGACGCAAAAGAAATCCATTGCTAAAACATCCATCCCAAATTATTTGTGACGGATTATTATCCGTTATAGAATTAGTGACGAAATTTTTCCGTTCCAAATTTAAAGTTTTGTCGCAAACAAAATTTAAGAATTTACGACGGATATTTTTATTGCTAATTTCATTGTTACTTTGTGATGGATATTTCCGTTACTAATTTCATTGCAAATTATATCTTTTTATTTTTTTTAAAAATTATTTAATCTATTTTATTTTTAAATATTATTTAAATTATTACAATAATTACTAAAGAGTAGAAATATTATATTTATTATAATTATTAAAAGAGTTATACATATTCAAAGTACAACTAAAATGTATTAAATATTCTAAAAAATAGTCATACAACATTTTAAAAGTTACACATAACATGTCATTATTATTCAGTAGAAATCCTAGTTAATTAATTCTCTGATTATCTGAAGGTGAAATATAGCTTATGATGATGATGGTCATACATCTCCCTGAAAAAAATAAAATTATATAATTGTAAGTTACAAAATAAATATATTAATAAAAATTTACTAATTTTAAATGTTTATTAAAGAGATCTCTAATAACACATACAAGATACAAAAAAAAAATAATAAATGAACTTAGCAATTCAAATCTCCATATGAACGAACTCAAATATCGTACGATAAATGCAAGACTATACTGTTGATCACACATGTCATAATTCCAATCAAATCAACACATTATCTTACCATGACTCAATGGCTTATGCAAGCATATGCATATAATTATCCTCAACCGTATCATGTTTACAATAGATCCCTACACAATCACAATACATCCAATCAACAACTCAGACAACTAAAACTGATGGTGCTACATAGTTAGGAAAACAACAAGTAATAAAATACTACAGCAATAAAATAACAATCAGCAAGAAATGAAAAGAATTCACATAAAAAAAAAAAAGAAAATGCAACATTTACTTAATAACAATAAAAGATATTATGAGAGGGCGAAAGACTAACCGACATTTAATTAAGAAAGTAAGTTCCCAAAAACAAATTATGAATAGCGTATACAGAAAGCCCAAAACTATATCAAACTAAGTTGGTGTAGGAAGAAATGTCAATCATAGCATCTTGCAACTTTATTTAATACAAGTAATGGGTATAAGAAAAAGCAAGGAAAGATATTGAAAGAATCACTTGCTTGAGGTCAATACCCATAAATGAGGATTCAGCTGTGTTCCGAACCACCTTTTAAATAAGAAGAGAAAACAAAATTTAAAAAGTATAGATCACAAACAATATAATCGCGTTGAGAGAGCAACCTCAATATTTGAACGTACCAATCATGCATGTATCAGGTTTCCACTAATATGAGGTTTTAGGTATGAACTTTTACTGTGACTTGCAACCAGCAAAATAGAGTACTAGGGTAGCCTAAAATGTATATGAAAATGAAGAAACAGAATAATTGAAAAGGCAACAATTAAATAACTTCTTGTACTTTATTATTTTAAAATACAGTAAAAATTATTAAAAATTACCGTTATTTAAAAATGTTTTAAAATAAATTAAAAAATAGAATGCATTTAGTACATGTCAGGTCACTAATTTCATTATTTTTGACATTTTCTATTACAAATCAATGAATGTTTAAATTAATTTATGCATAAGGTGGAAAATTTTATTTGAATCATTGTTGAAAATTAAATTTAATTAATTAGTAGAATATTTTATGACTATTTTGGGTAACTTTGTTGATTTATTTAATGCAAATGCAAATCTATATAGGTAATGTTATGAATTGATCTTACCATCGTTCACTTTTAACTTTTTTCAAGTTTTTTTATTTAGGATGTGCCTCGGTACCACTATGGCAAGAATTGGTTGCAGCTAAAGCGTACGTGGGAATTAATGGCATTTTAGACCTATCCTTTTAGGTAAAAAGCTTAGCTAATATTTTTTTATAGTTTGTATTATGATGATATATGATTTCAAATTCTGAATTTTAAAAAAGGAAAAATCGAAAAGATCAATATATATATATATATATATATATACACATATGTTAGATTTGTCTGCTACAATTTGGCTTCATGCAATACAATTCAAAATGATCATAGGTTTCGAACTTCAATTCTTTGTTATTTATGTGTTGATATTATTGATATGTTAATATTTTCACATACTAATAGGTATTTTTAATATCACATAGGAAAGCAAATTGACTAGCGATATTGATGATAAAGATGGCTAAGTGCAAAATGATGATGTGGAAGAATGTGAAGATGAATGTTATGATGATTCTAATTTTAATTTGAATGTTGAATAAATTTTTAATATTTTGTTTTAGTGATGAACAATGGATATTTGATGGTGTTGGTGAATATTTTGTTTGGAAAGACCAATAAAAAATGATTGATTTATTTGAGCATGTGTTTATTATTTGATGTTAGAATATCAATAAATATGTAAATAGTAGTATAAAAATAATAAAATACAAATATTAAAAGACATTCTACACGTAATAGTTTTTAAGCATTGTTGAGATTTGTGAATTAACAATAATTAAAAGATATGGCTTACAATTTACAAAAAGTGTTGCAGTCTTTATTGTAACAGTTTAAATTGTTGCCTAAGATGATAAAAAAAATGTTGCAATCTTTTACTGTAACAGTTTAAAAATGTTGCCTAAAATAATAAAAATCATTGCAAAGTATTAAAAACAATTGCACTATAGTGTTGCAAACACCTATTGCATTTGTTTTGCAAAAATGTTGCCTAAAAGTAAAAGTAATTGCAACAAATGCAATGCCTAAAAATTGTTGCAAAATGTATAGGCAACAATATATTTTTTTTTTATTTTTTGCAACAGTTTTTCAATGTTGTGTATCAAATAAAATATTGTAGTGATGATTAGAGAGGACATGCACAAATTCAATTTAAAAAGCCATAAAGGATTAACGGCATAAAAATTCACTTAGTTTAGCTCAATATAAGATGAGATAATGTTTCACCTTAACTTGGAATTTTTTTGGGGTTTACTTTGTGATTAAAATCCTTAATACATTTACTCAATGTGATGTCATGGAGTGTCCTTTTAAGATTCTTAAGAGAGGAAATCATCTAGGACAAAATCCGGAGATTCCTTTTACTGTAATTATTAAAAAAATAAAACTTCAATCTTTAAGCAACTTATTTGTTTTGGTTTCAAAGTCTACAATTGACTTTAGAGGTTGGTATTTCAGATGTCCATTTGATATGATAATTGAAAATCATCATAGGAAATATGAAGAAGTATTTTATGAAAGTCAACAAAAATTTATAAATGGTGACTTCTCAACCCTTAAAATAAAAAAAAAAATTACAATTTGAAAAAAAATTGTGAATCTCAAACCATTGACAGGGTTTCCACCACTCCATTGAATCATTCCTCATTGTCCCTTTTTTTTTTAATTAGACTTTATTCTTTCTATAGTTTTTGAAACAAAACCTCAACTTTTCTACTTGTTTTTGTTGTAAACTTTTGACGTCCAACGCAGCTTGAAATGTGTTGAGATAGGACACTGTCCTTAAGAAATGATTTCGCAGTTGCAAAACTTCATCCCATAATAAAACAAGCTCTTTTGAGTTTTTCCCATGAATTAGAACAACAAAAAGAGAGAGAGAGAGAGAGAGAGAGAGAGAGAGAGAGAGAGAGAGAGAGAGAGAGAGAGAATAACCTAGTGTATTTTCTATCAAAGTTCGGAAAAATTAAAAAACCAAAACATGGAGAATTCAAGTTTGAAGGAAAAACCTTTTGAAAACTTGTATAACTGATTTGATAAGGTAAATGGCCAGCTACAAATACAATTGAAGTGATTTATAATAGATTAAATAAATTTGAAACATTCACTTGAATTCTAAAACAAACCCAAATCAAATTGTAACTTAACCTCATATAATCGATCAATACTACTCTATCTTTTAGCATTTGTTTAACCACATAGTGTCTCAAACAAATATGTCTACTTTTTCTATTAAAAAATTTATTCTTTGTAATAGCTATTTGCTTGGCAATCATAATGCAAAGACATAGATGGTGTTGGTTTCATATCCAACGATATACTTTACAAGAAGTTTCTCATCCACTCAGTCTCATTACCAATCAATTCTAGAGCTATAAACTTTGACTCCATGGTGGATCTAGCTATAATGATTTGTTTGGCTGATCTCCATGATACTGCAACATCACCAAGGGTGGACACATTTCCACTACTGGATTTTATGTCATATGAATCAGAGATCCAATTAGCATTACTATATCTTTCTAATACAACATGAAATTCACTATATTTGATACCATAATTCATATCAAATATCTCATGAGTCTCACTAAAGCACCCTAATGATTATTACTAAGATTGTGTATGTAATTACTCAATCTACACACAAGGGTGAAATTTATCAAATGCAATAGACTCCCAATAATCTATGCATGCTCAGATTAAGCAATAGGCTTTCCTAAATTTTTCTTAGTTAAGTGTTAGAATCATAAGGAGTATTCACTAGTTCGTCATCAATGTGACCAAACCTTTTGAGAAGTTTTTGAATATAATGTTCCTATAATAGTAAGATACTGTCACCTTTCCTTATAATTCTAACTCTCAAAATTACACTAGCTTTACCCAAGTCTTTCATGTCAAAATTAGATGCAAAGAAACCTTTTGTCTTATGTATCACCTTCATGCTAGTACAAAAAATAAGCATATCAGCCACATACAGACAAATAACCACACAATCACCATCAATTACTTTTGTATACACATATCTATACACTTCAACAGAAGTGAAGCAATCACAAATTAAAACATGATTTAATTTTTCATGTCATTATTTAGGTCCTTGTTTTAATCTATTTAAAGATTTAAGAAGCTTATAAACTTTATCTTCTTTCCCAAGAAGAACACAACCTTTAGGTTATAGCATATAGATTTCTTCCTCTAAATCACCTTTTAAAAATGCTATTTTGATATCCATTTGATGAACAAAGAGTTTGTGTACTAAACTCTTATAGAAGATATTCTGGTAACAAAAACAAAAGTATCAAAATAATCAATATTTAGTTTTTGTGTAAAATCTTTTGCTACTAGTCTAGCTTTATATTTATTAGTTGACCCAAATGGGTTATATTTTCTTTTGAAAATCATTTGAAGCCAATGGTTTTTGCTTCTAGTGGTAGATCTACCAACACCGTGTATTATTTTTTGTAATAGAATTAATTTCAATTTTAATTGCTTCTTTAGAAAATTTTGCATCTAGAGATGCAATGACCTCAGAATAAGTTATAGATTCATCATCAATAGTAAATTTATAAAATATTCTCCAAAGAAAGTTGATTCCTTTGTCGTTTTCTTCTTTTTAAATCCTCCTAGACATTCTCAGATAGATTTTTAGATAAATTCTCATATGTATTTTCACTATTAATAGTTTGCATAGATGTACCAAGAATACTTTTTTTTAAGGAAAAATATGCTTAAATAATTCTGCATTTTTTGTTTCTATTATGATATTACAATCCAGTACATCATTTTTCAAAACAAGAAACCCATATGTAGTGTTATGTTCAACATATCTAATCAACATACAATCAGTTGTTTTAGAGCTTAATTTTCTTTTCTTTAATTGGGTCAAGTAACATAACTTTGGTCAGATACCCCTACACTTTTAAATATTTCAAATTAGGTGCATGGTTTTTCCATAATTCTTAAGCGTTTTATTTGTCTATTTATAATGAAATCTATTTTTATTAATAACAACAGATAATAATGCTTGACCCCATAAATTTTTTGGTGTAGAAGAGCTAACTAACATAACATTCATAATTTCTTTTAAATCCTATTTTTCTTTTTTAGCTATTCCATTAAATTCAGGTGAATTGGGAGGAGTTGTTTCATAAATTATTACTTCTTTTTCACAATGATCATTAAATAATATGTATTCACCTCCTCTATATGATATTCACCTCTTCTATTTGATATAATTCTTTTAACCTTTTTATTTAATTGGTTTTTTACCTCAACTTTATATAAAAGAAATGAATTAAATGCTTCATCTTTATTTCTAAGTAAATATACTTTTGTATACATAGAAATATCATCTATAAATGTCACATAATATTTTTGTTTTACAACCTCTTGTCATGGTTTGTTTTAAGTCTCCCAAATCAATATGGATTAGACTTAATAATTTTATTTCTCTTTGAGTGTTATAACAAAACTTTTTTTGTTAATTTGGATTTAGCACATATTTCACATTTGTATTTAAATTCATATTAGTAAAAATAGAAACTAGTCTAATTTCACGCATTTTCTTAATATATGAAACACTAACATGCCCTAATCTAGTATACCATAGATCAACATAATCAATCAAGTACACAAAAGATGAATATTATTCACTAACAACATTAGAGTCATTCAATACAAAGAGACCTTGATTAAAATAGTCTTTCTCCATAAAAATATTATTCTTTGTCATTACAATTTTGTCATATTCAAATGATACTTTAACCAAGTTTTTTCCAATAGAACTACATAAATCAAATTAGATCTAATGTTAGGCATGTACAGTACATCATTCAGCGCCAAGTTCCTACCAGATGTGAGTTTGAGAAGGACTTTTCCATTTCCAAGAATGTTGGCAATGCTATAATCACCAAGGTATACATGCTTTTCTCCATTCCCTACTAGAGTCTAGGAGGTAAATATTTGCAGAAATATCCCTGGTAGACCTAGATTTTACCATTCATTCTTTCACATCAATGACAATGATAGTCTTAGAAATGACAGTAGCAATTACATTATTTCCTTGAACCAAATCCGCATTTGGCTTAGGAAGATTATCACTTTTGCTTTCTTTCTACACTGTGATGTATGATGACCTTGTTTTCCACATACATAACAAATTCCCTTCTTCTTGGAGGTGGGGTTAGAAACTTTAGGCTTGTAATCATATTTCTTATTTTTTTTATTTTTATGATTAGAAGTACCTTGTACTAGATTTGCTTTTGATGTCATTTCCTTAGCACTTGCTGTTTTGAACTCCTTTCTATTGGTGTCTTCAATGATAATGTGAGTGATCAATTTGGGAAATGCCAGTTGTTTGTGTTTATGCTTGAGTTGCTACTTGTAATCTTTCCAAGAATCTAGGAGTTTCTTGATTAGGATCCCAACAAACAAACTCATTAGGGAGGTTAATATTCTTAGTGTGCAAGTCCTCTAGTAATTTGTGGTACTCATTGATCTGGACCTTGATGTTCTTATTGTTCATCATTTCTCACCAGTATTAGTTTTTGATGATGGATTTCTGCTTCTTGGCTTCCACTGTGGTGTATTTAAGAATCATTGATTCCCAAATCTTGTATAGTAGACATTAAAGAAATTATTAGACAAGTGCTAATAATGGTGTGCCTACATACCTTGTTAGCATATGTCCAGCCTTCAAGTTGGAACAAATCAGATCATCGATAAACAGAGGTTTAGACTCTGTCAATGCTACAGCAACCCCATGCATATCAAGGATTAAGGGTGTTCATATGCTTGGTTCGGTTAATTTTTAAGCTTTAAATAAACCGAATGGAGTTATCAGTTTTGAAAAATTATAGACCTATTCAGTTTTTAATTTTGGATGGTTTGATTTGGTTTTGGTTGGGTGGTTTGGTTCGATTTTAGGTGATTTTGTTTATAATAATTTGAGATTTTTAATTTCAATGAAATATATGTAAATATAAAAAGAAAGGGACCAAATTAATTATAAATATATATTAATAATTTTGTTGACATAAAAACTTAAAAATATAATATTATATATATATAATAATATTTTTTATATATAAAGTTGGTTCAGTTCGGTTTGGTTTTAATCAAACCAAACCAACAATCGAACTAAACTAACTAAAACTCATATTTCAAAAATTAATTTGGACATCCCTTTTTCAGTTTTGGTCAGTTTGGTTTGATTTTGAACACCCTTATCAAGGATTGTGTAAACATCCTCTTGCCATCTTCGAAAGTTCTGATCGTTGAATTCCTTGATTTTTGATATGTCTAAAAAGGACTTAGGGAATGCAACAAAAGGCATGATCAGCAAAACAGGTGTAGCAGTTTGTTGAATGATGGTCTGAGCAGCGTGGGCACTGATTGAAGGTGCAACTATGTCAGCGTCAGAATTCGTTATTCCTTAAGATTGTTATCAAATTTGACATCCTACACAACTTGAATTACGCTGAGGTAGGCCACTGTCCTTAAGGAATGATTTCGCGATTAAAAAACTTCCTCCCAAGATAAAATTTGCTCCTCTAAGTTTTCCTCAAGAATAAGAACAACAGAGAGAGGGGAGGGGGAGAGAGAGAGAGAGAGAGGAAAGGAGAATAACCCAATGTATTTCCTATCAAAGTTAGGAAAAACTAAAAAACCAAAACATGGAGGATTCAAGTTTAAAGGAAAAACATTTTAAAAAATTGTATAACTAATCTGATAAGGTAAATGGCTAGTTACAGATACAATTGAAGTGATTTAAAACAAATTAAATAAATTTGAAACAGTCACTTGAACTCTGAAACTGACCCAAATCAAATTGTAATTGACAAGATTCTTACTTATTCAGATAGGCATATAAATAATTAAATTAAAATTATTTTATTTTCAAATAAAGTATAATTAGGCAGTCGATAGGCAAATTGCTGATTTACACTGGACTGACTCGGTGGTGTGAATGCATGAGCCCACCTTTTTCTTTAGCTCTTTATGAGCCCATTATAACTTGTATCATTCCTCTTATGTTTTAGTCGATGTGAGACTAATTTTGCTCTTTTAAAATACACAAAGTTTTATGTTCAAGTTTTACAATAGTTTTAGCATCACACTACTAAATTCATTTTACCTTTTAGCATGCCTTCATGTATGAGATGATATGATTATGGCAAAGTCTGAAGATTTAATATTTAAGATATTGAGTACTATTATGTTGTTGATATTTACTTACCCAAGGTTATAAAAGCCATTCCTTTCTCCCTATCCTTGTATTGATGCCAAAGGGCAAGTTTATTCTATGTTTGATTCTTACTATATATGTTTTTATTCTATGTTTGGTTCTTACTATATATGTTTTTATTCTATGTTTGGTTCTTACTATATATGTTATTATATTTTTTTGTGTGTACAACTTCTATAAATAAGGTTTGTGTAGGAGGGTAGTTTTGTAAATAATAGAGATGTTAGTTATATCTTACTTTCAAATTATCGTTAGAGCTTCAGTTAAGTTAGTTGGAAGGTTAATTAGTTTTGGTATACTAGAGTGAATTGGGTAAAGTTTTTAATGAATAAGTAATTTAGCATGGTATTAGAGCATCAAGATCCATTAAACTCACTAAGATATCATTTGATGTTATCTTTTCTGCTTGATTCGAGTTTTTTTTCCTCAATCGGTTCTCTATTCGTTTCGATAGTGATGGCCTCAAATCGAAGTGATGAACAAAGAGGTGTGTTTGGATCAATCAATTATGGCCATTATCAGCTAAATCACAATGATCATCCTAGAATTGCTACTGTGACAGTGCCTTTTTCTTGAAATAATTACCTCACTTGGAGTACTTGGATTCAAATTTCTTTGGGAGCTAAAGACAAGTTAGGGTTCATCGATGGAACCATCAAGATGAGGGAAGATAGCACAAAATTTGCGAAGTCAAGGAGAGTATATTACATGGTGTGATCATGGATTTTTGGGCTCTTTGTTGAAGGATCTAGTTGAAATTTTCAATTATTGCCATACTACTAAGGATCCATGGGAGGAACTAGAAGAGAGGTTTGTAGTAGGAAGTGGATTACAAATCTATCAAATCCACATGAAAATAAATTCCATATGGAGAAAGGTAACAATACTTTATCATTTTATTACAACAAAATAAAGAAGTTGTGGGATGATTTAAATTTGTCACGACCTGCTACCCAGGCCTGTAATCGGCATAGTGACACTACTCGATATCACTGTAAGCCTCCTGTTTTACTACCCTTTTTGTGTTATTCAATTATGCAGAAGCATATAAATTACATGTTCCATGTTTCCATTTATTTCATTTAAGATAATCACATGTTCGTTATCACATATAATGTTTAGCAGATGTACCTGGTGTCCTCACTGCTCACAAATAATTTAAAGAAAGTGAATAAACACACACACATTCAAATTCTAAAAAGAAGTGTACCATGTATCCCCGCTACTCTATTTCATAGATATTATGACCAATTATACAATACAACCTAAATTTTCTTATTTAAAAGATTATTCTAATTTAGCTTAAATTTTTAATTAGTAATAATGGGGTGGTTCTTTGAAGATGCCTTCCCGAAGGAAATATTAATATGGAATCCAAGAGACATTACCCGTTTGTAAAGTTCAAAGGCCTTCTTGTAAATAGTTTGTTTGATCATACTAGATGTTTAGTTAACTAGATTTAAATTACACTTTAATCATTATCTATTTCCAAGAATTTTGTTTCAAGTTAGACTACCCCTTATTACCTCACTTCTTTCTTTTTTTAGAACCCTCATACTAGAATAATAAGTTTTAATAAAAATAAGGTTTTTATGCGTACCTTTTCTTTTTCTCTTTTCTACCGACCTTATAATGGTCTCTTAACATAAAGAGAATAAATTAAAATTCCTTATTGGTGGTAATAACTATTCATTCCGAAAGAAGTCCCTTTTCTAATAATTATCCACACTAGTTTAATAACTGAAATATCTCTACTTTCTACTTACATCTTCTAATTGACCTCTAAGGTACCTCATAATTTATCATATAATTACAAATAAAGAAGAATTCATCAAACATCATAACACTACTTAATAAAATTAAAATTTGAAATAATCAAATCATCATATCATTCAATCAATCTAAATAATGCCATAATAATAGTTGTCCAAGTATTTAATAAAATTAAATTAAAGTAATTCAATCATCACATATTCCAATTGATTCAAATAATTGTCATAATAATGGTTCATGATTTATAAAAAGAATCTGATAGTCATAATTATTTGTCAAAGTCAAATAATAATCCCCAGTCTGATCCTAAGTGTCCTACGACCACAAAGCACTTAGAGACCTTAACCTTAAACTAAAACACTGAACTTACCCAGCAACGAGAGAGGTTCTTTGTACAAAACCCTTGCTACTCCTCAAGCGGGGTTTCTTCGTCCGTAACCGAATCTAAAAAAGAAAAAGAAAAAGAGGGTGAGTTACGAGAACTCAGTGAATGCAACGACAAGTTGATAATATGCAATCCAAATACAAAATCAATTACATTAAATATGCCCGAAGGCCATGAAATCAACCAAAATACATGATTAGAAAACATACCGGAAACAAACTACACCCCATGCATCACACATATAAATCACAGATCAGGATATAGTATTCATCACATGATAGAGTCACCTCGGGAGCATTCGCTCAACCTCCAGTCCTACTCAATGTTTATGTGATGCATTGCTTATCTGTCTCAATAGTAGGGTGCCATGAGTCCATCTTTGACTGGTCATAGCTCGCCACACAAAGGGGATACTAACCCACTACCACAATAAGCCCCAAGGCACAAATTATCACACACACACAATAATCATACTGCATAATTATACAAGTTATGCAATTTACTTTTTAAACTTCATAATATGAATCATTGTAGTAGTGAGTTAATCCATCATTATAGTAATAATAATAATTTCTGTATCATCATAATAACCATGAGAATAGTGTTTTCCATAAACTGAGAATCAGCTGTTTATTCACATCAATCATGGTTTTCACGCCATCATAACCTACTTTCATTTATTATTAAATAAAACAATAAATTCCGTTTAATCCAATTTTTATTCTTACTCATGAAATCCTGAGATTCTACAGCAGTATACCTAACGTAATAGAATTTGCTAAGACTGAATAATTAACAGGTTGCCTACTCACCCGGATTCCAACAATGTCCTTGTCATCTCCAGATCGTTAGTCCGGACGTGTGAATGTGATTACGGGACTACAATTCAGTGTTACAGAATTTAGATGGTAACATTAACATTATGTTTCAGTTTTAATTTTATAAATTCCAAGACTAAAATTAACTTACATAATTTAGAAGGAATTTCTGGAACATACCTTTATCTAAAAACTTTTCTTTCCGGAGTGTTCTTGAAATTCACGTTAGTGGCTACTGGGTATATCACTACAAAAAAAGTGGTCATTAACCATGGTTTTCTACCCATGATTACCAAAACCGTGGCTAACTTTAGCCTATTTGAACTATTTAGGCATATTTATATTAGATGTGGCTAAAGCTGAGATGACCGTAGGAAAAAAATAAAAAAAGCGCCAGGTATGATAAATTTTTTTGACTCCCTCCAATTCTTTTTCTTATCTCCTTCCCTTTTTTTTAGGTTTACGCTTTTTAGTCTCCATTGTGTCATCACTTTTCATTTTTCGATCTCCCTTATGCCATCTCCTCTCTGTGTTCCCTTTCCTATCTATCTTTGTCGCATCGATTCTCCATCTCCGTTTGCACTCTTAGAGGTATTTTCATTCATCTTCTTCAATCTTTTCCTTTCTCCCTTCATATATGTGTTGTTATTTCTAATAAGAGAGGTTTTTTATGATGTTATTCATCAATCTATACTTTTGTTAGGGTTAATGTTGTTAGCGATGGAGGATTGAGCAAGCACTATCTTCTCAAACGCTCTCGCCTTCTCTCAAGTTCGTCTCTCTATTTTTCTTCTCTCATTCTCTTTGCCTTCATTTTCTTGTGTTCTTCAACCCTTCATCCCGCCTTTCTTTGTTTAATTATGCGGCTGATTTTGTTAAAATCAGAGGTACTGTGGATTCTTTGTTTCAAGATTACAACAATTAAATAAGGAAAATTTTAATTTCCTGCTTTGAATGAACCAATGAAACCAAAAATCGTAAGAAAACTATGTGTTTTATTAGAATCCCTATTTCATGGAACTCCATTTCGTTGAAAGACGATTTGATTATGCTAGTAAAAGGAAGAAGTGTGTTTTTCTGCAGTTGGGTTCACTAAGTACAGTGCTTACAGAGTTTATGACTTGCATAAACTTTCAAAGCTTTTGAGTGAATTGATACCCGTGAAAGTAAATCTAGAAAATGCTACAATGCTTTGCCTTTTGGATTATGTCCCTTTCAAAAGCATCACTGTATAATGTCTATTCAAGTTGCTTTCTATAATTTTGTCCTCTGTGATCTATACAATGGATCACAAATTATAGACACACAAAAGTCAAAATGTGTCAATAATTCATTTCATCAACTTCAACTTTGCTGTTGCTTGATTTGCCTTTTGTGTCATATTAATATTAAATTATTACAATCAATTCATTATTAGACTCATTTTAGTTCGGTAATTTTGTTGTATTCACCTTTCACATTCTTAAGTGGATTTTCCCATTCATCAATTATAATGTTTACCACGAAGTCTGCAAAAGGAGGAAGTTTTTCTGTAAAATGTGGCTTGAATGGTCAAAGTTGAACACTTTTCTTTCACTTAAATTAATTGTCAAAGGGACATAATCCATATTTTTCCCTTTCATCAACCTTATGTTCTTTGCTAGGCCTTCTTACTTGCTATGTTTTGCTCTTGGACCTTTAGTTATGGTTACCCCAAACTTAGTTTAAAGTAATGTTTATTTTGTTTAAAAAAATCTGTTTGATAGTCTAAGTAAATTGAGGGGTATGTGAGAGGTGTGGGCGTTATAATATTTAATAGGTGAGTTGGTTATTAAAATACAGTATGTGTATATGTACATATAATATATGTGTCAGTGTGTGTTAGTTAATATATTATATGTATATGTGTGTGTAGGCATGATATTAGGTGTGTGTGTTATGTATATTATATATAGTATGAGGAGGGGGCAGACAGGGAGGCATGTAAGAATATTGTATCACAATTTCAAAATAGAGCTATGTGCTCTGTTTTGGGGCAGAATTCTTTGGTGGGTTTTCTGTAGGAGTTGATGCTCTGGGGAGGAGTTATACCT
Organism: Biancaea sappan; assembly: GCA_037074585.1. NCBI lineage: Eukaryota > Viridiplantae > Streptophyta > Magnoliopsida > Fabales > Fabaceae > Biancaea > Biancaea sappan. The sequence goes on along the minus strand of CM073495.1, from coordinate 15,082,155 downwards.
TGTAATCCTTCAAGTTCCTATTAATACTACTGAGTTATTTTCTGGTTTCTGGGTTCTATCATGAGTGGTACAATGCTTCATTTTGGAGATACATGATAGTATGTTTCAAGAGTCAAATGCCACTCTATCATACAAGGAAATTCGTCAACGAGATCCGTATGCCTCATGCCTTTTGCTATTATCTTGATCTCTTATCTTTTATTATTATTATTGTTCCTGTTGAAAACTTTTTTCTTCCTTTGTTGTGTTTGCATGAATTAGGTATTTCTTGTTACCTGAATTTGGGTGGGGAAGTTCAGGAGGCAATAAAACTAGTGCTTAATGCTTACATCAAGGTTAGTGCTAAGCTTGTACAGGAATGGGACATTATTCATTAAAGCATTGCTATTTCATAATTAAAAGCTCTGCCAAATTCTTTGTGTTATATTCATCATTTGAATTACTATTACTTACCTAACTTGCTTAGTCACATACCTAACTCTGTCAAATTCTTTATGTCTCTTTTTTGTTTCTTTTTTTATGTACCTTTCATTCTAAATATGCTACGATAATTAATATCTTTTTAATTGGCTGCTTTTCATATAATCATATATATCCTACTTAATATTATGACATGTTATTTATGTTTTGATGGAATAGAGGGGTATAAGATGAAGAAAATTGCTAAAATACATGTTTCATGAATTGACTGGAATCTTTATTCTTTTAGAACTCATTGACTTAGATGAAGGAGGGAATTTAAATTTGTAGATAGTCTAAATACACTGGAATCTTCATTTTCTTGTTTCATAAAGGATGTTTTTTTTTTTGGTCTGAGTAACAACTCTTCATTCAAAAGATTTCTTCTCTTGCACACAGAAGCTCTAATAAAGTTATTGACTACAAGTTTTTTTTGCTTCATTTTCTAGGATAAGATTTCAGGGAACTTAACTCAAGATCAAGAATATACTGCTACTTTAGGTGTCACTTCTAAAATATATGCTCAACTAAATGATTCAATTGAAAAAGTATTTGGCGCAGAACAACCTGGTGGTGTTCGAGGTTTGGGAATAGGCGTTTCTCCTTCTAATGTCTTTGGTGTGTCTACCCAAACTCTGAGCTCTATGAATACAAATGCTTCTAGCAGCAGTATAAATGAAAATTGCAGTAGATATTTGAAGAGCCAAGTAAAGGCTTTAGAAGACAAGTTGGCTAGATACAAAAAGGCTATGGAGGAATTATCCCAAACTTGTACTCAATTAAGTATACTTTACAAATTTATGCATGATAAGCTTGGGTCTGATTTGCCTACCATTAGCACAAATGTATCACACCCTTAGTATTTATGTTTAGTAAAGAATGTTTAGTATAGCTTTTTGACTAATTGTATTCAGACATATATTTTGGTATATGTATTCAGACACATTGATGTGCATTTTGGTATGTTTTGACTAAATGTATTTAGACACATTGATGTGCATGTTTTGGTATATATTGATTTAGTATACATGTCTTCTTTAGAAGATAGTAACATATATTATTTTTTAAAAAATAAATATTAATTATTAACCATGGTTTATACAGTGCCTAATAATTGTTTAATTTTTTTTAAAAAATAAAATCATATTTTTAGCCACGGTTATAACCGTGGCTAAAAATAAAATAAAAAGTATTTCTAGAAAATCAAAATAAAAACTTAGCCACGGTTTAAACTGTGGCTAATATATAATTATTTGAAAAAAATTAAATATATAGTTTCAGTTTAAACCGTGGTTAATTCAAATATTGCCACGGTTTAAACCGTGGCTAAATGAATGTTACCACGGTTTGAAAAACCATGGGTAATAGAGAAGCCGACGCCCGTTTTTGCCTCAATTTCTCTAACCGTGGCAACATCATGTTAGCCACGGTTTTTTGTCCATTAGCCACGGTTTACTGATTTTTTTGTAGTGTATGAGTGAGGTGTGGCAGCATTGATTTGGGAAGAGGTGTGTGTGTGTGTGTGTGTGTGTTGGGGGAGGGGGGGATGGTGTGGCGGTGTGGCGGCCTGTGTGTGTATGATTGAACCTTAGTGTGTGTGTGATGAAGAGGTGGAGTTTGGTGAAGTGCGTTGGTGTTTGTGATGAAGAGGAGAGATTGAACGAAGTGTGTTGGTGTGTGTGATTGAAAGGGTGGGGATGGGGTGGCCCTGTGCCTTCTTTTTAATAGTAGGGTTTGGTTTGTTTCAAATTTGATTTTAGTTGGATTTGTTAGATATGGATTTAGTTCAAGGGCTTCTAGAATGAATTAGTTGAGTAGAATATTTGATTTAAATCAATCTAGGTTCTTGCTAATGGTTCAAGCTTTTTCTAGGTTAAATTTGTTAATCTGAATTTGAATTTGCTTAGTGGTTTCCTATAGGGTGTACGGCTAAGGCTTTGATTTAAAAATGAAATTTGTTTTATTTTGTTTTAATGATTTATTTATCCTTCAGAAACTTTTTGGACTTTAATATACTACTTGATTTAAATTAGATTTGTTTTGTGTCTTATTTATCTTAATTTGATAATACCTAGTCCTATTTAACAAAGGAGTAGTGCCTAGCTTCTAGAATTAGGATAGCTTGTATATATATTTATCTTAGTTTAGTATTTGTTATGTTATCAAAATATTACCAATATTGCTAGGATGCATTATCTATCTTTTATTTTATTTATTAATACTCTATGCTTTTCCTACTACAATCTTAACCCCCATATTATTTAATTATAGCTTTTTATCCAACTTTATTTTATTATACTATTCCTTTTATCTTATTTTAGTGAACCACACCCCTACTTTCAAGGAATAGGTTGTGGTTTGGGTTTAGTTTATTAATCCAATTATCTTTAGGAAATTTTAAATTAGTTTGAATCTTAAATAACATTGATTTTAAATTGAATTTGTCCTTGTACTTTATTTATCTTAATATTATTTGTAATCCTACCTATTTCATTAGAGAATTCACACACTTAGAATTCTTGACTTTTATTTTATTTAAATTGATTGGAGTTCCTAATCTAATCATATCTCCTATATTTGATTTTTTTTCATTTTAACTAATTTCTATTAGAATCATTTTAACTAGTATTGTGATCCGTGCGATGCACAGATTAATACAAATATTACAATTTTTGCTTATTAAATAAATAAAAATAATTAAAAAATATATAAAAGAATACATGTATAAAAATAATAAGACATTCAAGTTATGTTAAGACACATATAAGATGATTCATTGGAAACAAATGCCTTGAAGATTGAATGTGAATAACGTCAAATGAAAATAAGAATAAAAAATAACGTATTATATGAATTAATTTAGATAAATATATTAATTAATTATAAAAATAATTTGAAATAAAAGTTACTAACCTAAGTGGTCTGCTATGATCAAAATCTTTGTCTTCTTTTGACTGTTTCTTGTATTACTATAAATATACATTTGGATTAGCAACAATATGTTTATTGAAATTTAAAACATAACTTACATATTCACAAAATCTTAAAACAACAAAAAGAAGATAATTAAGGGAGGAAATATACATCACATCCTAATTTTAAAATTTAATGCTTTAAATACTAAATTAGCATTCAATCAATCCACACACATGTAATCTTAGCATTGCATGAAGTTTCTCTTCATAGGAAGGGCTCTACCTTTTGCTCACATTAAGTCTAAAAGGGATTTTTCATTAATCCTATTAGATGAGAAAATCAAGAAAAAAAATTAATTTAACAATAGTCAAATTATATTATTTAAACACAAGTAATTACCTCAATAGCATTGTTTTTTTCTTTTAGTCTTTGATCTTTCTCATGATCTGCTTTTCTCAAGAAAACTTAATGACAGAAATAGCAAAACGAAACTGGAATTAGAAAATCAGAACAATGTAGAAATGAAATACAACAGACAAGAATAAAAAATCAGAAGACCAAAAATAGAAACATAGCTAAACCAGAAACACGGAAAACGATAATGGAGAACGAATACAGAAATAAAGAAAGAAGACAAAAAATGCAAGAATGAAAGAGAAACAGAAAATCAAAAATCACAATTGAATAAATAGTAATCGCGAATGTGAACAGTACATGAGTTGTATAGATCAAAAAAAAAAAAAGAAAACTGAACTATGATATCAAATGATGTGAGAGAAACATCAATTTAAAGCTTTGATGATAAATCGTCATTGTTATTCTTCATCCATGTAAAAGAAGAAGAAACAAAGTCGAAGAGAAAAAGAAGGAAAATTGTGTGAAAGAAAGAGATATGCAAATATGGATGAGATCTTTGAAAGAAATATATCAATATTTACATAGATTTTGAATTTTAAAATTTTAATTTTGAAAAACGAAAAAACCTTCAAATTGGCCAATAGTGATGGTCACTTTTTAAAAATCTCTGCCAAAAGATAGAGATTGGCCATTGATGATGCTGTAATAAAGGAGTCAAGTGTGCTTGTATAAAAAAAGAAAAGAAAAATGAGCGATAATTTATCATTATAATTTGAGTTGATGGAGGTAATTTTAAATTTTATTATAGTTATTTAAGAAGAGAAATAAATAATATGAGCACTTGTAGATTCATTTTTATATAGCAATTAATTATTTGATTATTTGTATATAATAAATGATAATTTACTAAATAACAACATATTATATTTTAATTAAAATTTACCTCATTTATCAATTATATAGTAATTGTAGCAATTACATACCAATTATATAGCAATTTACCCTAATTTTTTAAAATTTATTTAATGCAATTATATAGCAATTATATCAATTATAAACTAATTATATAGCAATTATATAGCAATATATCCTAATTTTTTTAAATTCATTTAATGTAATGTGATTAATTTACCAAATTTATTCATTTAAATTTATTTTATTATAATAAATTATTAACCTACTGACAATTAATGCTCTAGAGTGGAATTGTTTTAATCTATTATATAGATTTGAAACCAAAACTCCCTATATCTTTTAACTTGATTTTATCCTTATTATCTTGTTAAAATTTAGATTCATATCTTATGTTTAAACTATCTCACCTCATCTTTAACTTATTTATATTTTCTAAAATCTAACCATATCTTAATTAATTTAATTTGTTTTTCTTAAGTTAATTTTTCTTACTTACACGCCTAAGTGTCCTAAGCTTAGGCCAATCTTATTTTCCTTGCTTTATTAATATTATTAATATTTGAATTGCCTTCCTATTCTAATCCTATCTTTATTTATGGGTTTAATTTGAATTCTTTATATTTTATTCATCCTATATTAACACTTGTTTCCTGCCAACATTATTAATACCATTTGAGTGATTCACGCCTAGCCTTACTAGGCTATCATTTTGGTTTCTTTATTTATGATTTTATTATTTAATGTTTCTTTAATTACATTTATTTAAGGGAAATTTTTAACTTTTAAAGTCTCACATTATTTTTATTAAATTAGTCCCTACCTATTGGTCCCATTAGGTGTAATTTTGTCTAACCCCTAACCAAGTTTTATTTTTCATTTTCGTCCCATTTTTTTAATTTTTTGTTTTAGTCTCTTTAGCCCAAATCACAATTTATTTGTAGGGTAAGCATCACATCATACCACACAATTTATGTAACTAAATGTGTAACTAATGCTTTTCACATGCATATCCAAACGAAAATCCATAGGCAAACAGAAAAAATTTAACAAACATCGCAAATTCTATGGGTATCACAACCTTCTTGTGAGCGTGGGGGTTGCGTGTGGAGTCTCAAAGAAACTAGGTGAAATTGATGTACAAAATAAAACTATTCAGATTTAATGGGATTGAATACTACTTTTGATGGTGTTAAAAACCAAATATTGATGCTAGATCCTATGCCTAATGTTAACGAAGCATATGCAATGTTACAAACTATGGAGTCTCAAAAATTAGTGCACAAGGTCTTTGAGGAGAATGTAGAAGCTATAGTGCCATGATAGTTAAAGGTTAGAACAATAGTAAAACAATAGGAAATAAAGGGATTTCAAGAAGAAGGATATAGGGAAAAAGGAGGATAGATATTGTGACAATTGAAAAATGATAGGGAATGTTAGAGATATTTGCTTTAAGATTCACGGATATCCTGATTAGTATGTTGAGTTGATGAAAATAAGAAAGAAAAGTAGCCAAATAAGTAAACTGACATGAGAGACACCTATGGATGAAAGTAAGTTAGTGGAAAACAAGCATCAAGAGTGGATTGCAAACCTTGTTAAGAAGGAGGTAGCAAAAGTAATGCAAGGGAAGAACTCACCAATGAAGTTCAATGAATTTTGTGCATTTAGATGATTTTGCAGGTATGTCCTTGAATGCAAAAACTTGTAATAAAGGATGTGATTATTAGATCATTGACACGAGTGCTTCTAATCATACATGTGATAATTTCAATATTTTTTACAGCATAGTGAACCTACTTGGCACCATATATGTTCATTTGCCTAATGATAGTGTACAAAAGGTTACTAAAATTGGCAATGTAATATTTCCTATCTAGGGATGTGATGTTTCATGAAACCACCATTCCTTTTGCTTTTTCTTAGTTGAAACCTAATGATATTTCCATTCCTTCCTTGCCATTAACCCGTTTTGCAAGATGATTCTTCTGTTGCACCAAGTGACATTTCATAACCTATTCCAACTACTCCTCAACAGATAATTTCTTCTTCTTCTTCTTTACGTAACAATTCTTGGTCTCCACCTCCTTTAACCAGTTTTGTAGGATGATTCTTTTGTTGTACCAAGTGACATTTCACAGCCTATTCCAATTACTCCTCAACAGACAACTTCTTCTTCTTCATCTTCATCTTCTTCTTCTTCAAGCACTAGAGTTCAGAGACAACCATAATGGTTGTCATATTTTGTTATTAATAATGTTGATAATGCTTCTACTTCAAAAATTCCTTTATTGTACTTGTTGCTAAAGTTCATTTCAAGTGATCATGTTAATTTTGTTAAAAACCTTTCTAATCTTGAAGAGCCCTCTAACTACTATTATGCCAAATTGAATCCTAAGTGTGTAAAAGCAATGGAGGAAAAAAATAAAAGCCTTGGAACATTATGACACATACGACCTAACTACATTGCTAGTTGGAAAGAAACCTATTGGGTTAAAATGGGTATACAGGCTTAAACTTAAGGTAGATGGAAGTGCGAAAAGATTTAAGGCCAGATTAGTGGCAAGGGGTATAGTCAAGTTGAAGGTGATGATTCCAAAGAAAGTTTTTCTCCAGTTGCCAAAATTGTTATTGTGATACTTTTGTTTACATTGGCAGCAATTAGGGGCTGGAGCTTGCACCCAGTAGATATTAAACAATGTATTCTTGTGTGGCTTTATTGATGAGAAAATGTATATGCTTCCTCCAAATAGGTATATTAAGGCAAAGGAAAGACAAGTTTGCAAACTCAAAAGGTTTCTTTATGGCCTCAAACAAGCTTCAAGGCTATGAATTCTGAATTTACCTCTCACTTGCAGTCATTTGGCTATAAACAATCACAAGCTGATAATTGCTTGTTTACTTACAGTTCCAAGAGGGATTTTATTGCATTGATTGTTTATGTGGATGATTTGCTTATTATTGCAGTCCAAATATTCTAATTCAACAGGTTAAAGATTCATTGCATCAAGCCTTCACTATAAAAGACTTGGTTGTATCAAAATATTTTGTTAAATTGGAAATCAATTATTACTCTTACTCAATGAAAGTACATTTTATATCTCATTCGTGAAGCGGGTCTTTTAGAAGCTAAACCTGAATCTACACCTTTGCCAAAAGGGTTTACTTTAATTGATGACTTAGGGGATGTGCTAGATGATCCTTCACAATATAAGCATTTGATTGGTAGATTGTTTTTCTTGAATTTCGCCAAGCCCAACATCATTTGTTTTGTTAACCTACTTAGTCAATTTGTGCATAAGCTCCAGATGACTCATTGCTTAATTTCACTCCATGTTCTTAGATATCTAAAAAATACCATTACTATAAGATTTTTTTTCCTTAGCTTGTAATTCTCTTTGCCGTGAAGCATTTTTTAATGCTGATTGGGCCATTTGTAAAGACACTAGATGTTCAGTAACAAGGTTTTGCATATTCCTAAGTGCAACTTTAATTTCTTATAAGTTTAAGAACTAATCAACCGTATCTCGATCTTCAGTAGAGGTTGAATATCGAAATATGGTAGCCATAGTGTATGAATTCACTACTAGAAAAAAATAGTTTGTGATGGAAAAATCAGTTACTAATTTTGATTTTAGTGACGAATTTGTCACAAAGGGTTTGTAAAGTTTTAGTGATAGATTTGATTATATCACAAATTAGTGATGGTTCTATCACAAATCTATCACTAATTTGTGACAGAAATGACACTTTAATGACAGATTAATTCCAATAGGGGCCAATTGATATTATTAATATTTTCGTAAGTGTCCATGGTTTGGCTCAAATTCATGTCCTTCATGTTATTGTCAATGCTCCTTACCATTGATCCAATTGAAATTCACAATTAGTATTAGCAAATTAATATGTATATATATATATATATAATATTATATAACTGAAAAAATTAGTGACTTTGATTATAGTGAATTATGTATTATTTTGAATAACTTGTCTACTGCAGTTCCTTTATCTATCAGTTTTAGGTGTGATAATCAAGCAACTATTGATATTTCACAGAATCCAGTATTTCATGATTGCACAAAACATCTGGACATTAGTTGTTGTATTGTCTAGAAAAAAAAAACTTAAATCGAGGTTGATTATCCCTCAACATGTGAACTCATGGGAATAGGTGTAGATATTCTCACCAAGTCTCTAAGTGCATATGGTTTTTGAAAACTAGTTGGCAACTTAGGTTTGATTTAGTTCAACTAAGCTCCAACTTGAGGGGGAATCTAGATGTTATCATATTTTTTTGAGTAAAATTTGTGTAAATAAAGTTTGTGTAGGGGGTAGTTTTTTAAATACACTACAAAAAAAAATCAAATATTAGCCACGGTTTAAATCGTGGCTGATCATTCTAAAATCGTGGCTAACAAAATGTTGCCACCGTTGGAGAAATGAAGGCAAAATTAGGCGTGGGCTTTCTCATTCGCCACAGTTACCTTGACCATGGTAACGTCTACTTTGCCACAATTTAAACCGTGAAAATGTTTGTTTTGGCTATAGTCTAACATGCAGCCACATATTAACTTATTTTTTTAAAGAAAAATCAATGAGACATCAGGCACAGTTGAAATCATGGCTAATTGTTTATTTTATTTTTTTAAAAATTCTTGTGTTCTTACGTGTGTAATTTTATTTTTAAACATTTTTTAACGATTATTAGCCATGATTTAAATTGTGGCTAATAATTAATATTTTTTTCTTTTAAAGAAAAAGATATACATTATTGTCTACTATTAAGAAGGCATACATGCTAAATCAATATATGCCAAAACATACACATCAATGTGTCTAAATACATTTAGTCAAAATATACCAAAATATGCACATCAATGCATTTGAATGCATTTAGTCAAAAAGTTATACTAAACATATATAAGACCTAGTAATTGTTCAACATCCTCTACTAAAAATAAATATTAAGTGTGTGATGCATCTGTGCTAATGGTAGGGAAATCAAGACCAAACTTATCCTACATAAATTTGTAAAGCATACTTAATTGAGTACTAGTTTGTGATAGTTCCTCCATGGTCTTTTCATATCCAGCCAACTTGTCTTCTAAAGCCTCTACTTGGCTTCTCATATCTCCACTACAATTTTCATTTATATTGTTGCTAAAAGCATTTGTATTCATAGAGCTCAAAGTTTGGGCAGGCACATCAAAGACATTAGAAGGAGAAACACTTATTCCCAAACCTCAAACACGACCAGAATATTCAGGTCCAAACAGTTTTCTAATTGAATCATTTGGTTGAGCATATATTTTAGAAGGGCCACTTGTAGCAGTAGTACATTCTTGATCTTAAGTTCTTTGAAATCTTATCCTAGTAAGTGAAGAAAGAAAAACTTTTGGTCAATAACTCTATTCAAGCTTTTGTATGCAAGGGAAAAAAATATTTTGAAAGAAGAGTTGTTCCTCATTTGACAAAAAAAAAATAACATCCTTTATGAAACAAACAAAAAATGTTAGCCAAAATTTGCTTCCTCAAGGCCTAAACATGTATTCCAAGCATATCAAAATTTACTTAAATCAATAAAAAAAATATTTTTCCCTGCTCTCCTAAACCCAACTTCATCCATACTATAAAACTAATAACTAAACATTTAGCCAAAATTATTATAAATGAAACAAACAATTACTAGGTCCAAGCGGTATAAATGGTGACAAAAGTATTATGCCAAACTGCCAATAAACAAAACAATATTGGAACTTTTTAGGAACATCAGGAATGTGATGAACAAACTAAAGAGAGTCAATATGATGAACTGGATGAAAGCTTAGTTAAAATTGCCAAAAGAGAAACAACTAAAGAGAGTTAATGTGATGATCTTGGAGTAGTAATTAGCAAGAATGAACCACCAAATAGCATAGCTTTTCTTTTCTTGGAACACAATTGGTGAAACTTGGGGAGCGTTTGGTATGTGGCTATATGCGGGAAAGGAAAGCGCCTTTCCCATATTGTAGCGTTTTTCTGTCATTTAGTATACTTACTGTAGCTACTGGAAGATGTAACTGGGAATTCTCTCTTCCATTATTTTTGTATGGAACGCTTCCAAAGATTTAGCAATGGAAAAGCGTATCCAGAAATGGAAAGAACGCGTGACTTTCGAAATTGCCCTTTTCCGTGCACCTGCAATTTCCTTTCTATTTTCTAGTTTATACATCTTATTCCCGACCTTGCTTTGCTTCTGCTTTGCCAATGAAGGTATGAAAAAAGTTGAAAGCTTCCAAATCCAGAGAAACATTAACCAAATTAACAAATGCACTGAAGCATTTCCTTTAATTTCATTTTTGAAATCTTTCTGCTAAAAAATCTAGATCTTCACGCTAGCGTAGTTCTTGTCTCTTTAGAGACGCTAATGGACTGAGGGGGAGTTTGAGATGCCGATGGTAAGAGAAAAGCAGAGAATCACAGAGAGGAGATCGGGAAAGAGAACTAGCAAGAGAGGAGATCAAGAGAGAGGGAGAGAGCATATGAGAGAAGCAAGACGAACCAGAAGGGCCAGGCACCTGGGAGCTGGTCGACCGGCTGTCGGGAGCCGGTCGACCGTCCTTGCCAAGTGCTGGCAGCTGGTCAACTGGCTACCGGTAGCCAGTCGAAGGGTTATGCCAGGCCATGCCAGGCACTGGTAGCTAGTCGACCTACTGTCGGGAGCTGGTCGACCAGCCTTGCCAAGCGTGGCAGTTAGTCGACCGGCTCCTGGTAGTCAGTCGACCAGCTATGCCAAGCCATGCTAGTTGGTCGACCGATTGCCCGAAGCCGATTGACTGGCCTTGCCAAGCGTAGTAGCAGGTCGACCAGCTCCCGACAGCCAGTCGACCGACCATGCCAAGCCATGCCAGCTGGTCGACCGGCCTTACCAAGCGTGGCAGCCAGTTGACCAGCTCCCGACAGCCAGTCGACTAGCCATGCCAAGCCATGCTAGCCGGTCGACCGACTGCTTGGAGCTGATCGACTGGCCTTGCCAAGCGTGGCATTCGGTCGACTAGCTCCTGACAGCCAGTCGACCGGCTATGCCAAGCCATGCTAGCCGGTCGACCGGCCTTGCCAAGTGTAGTAGTAGGTTGACTGGCTGCCAGGAGTCAATCGACTGGCCTTGCCAAGAGTGGCAGTTGGTCAACCGGCTCCTGACAGCCAGTCGACCGGCCTGTCGAGAGCCAGTCGACCGGCCCTGCTGAGGGCTCTTGGGGTTTAGTTAAGGGCAAAATAGGAAATTATTTTTATATTTATTTTTTATTATCTTTAAAAAAATATAATAATCTTATTTTTTCCTTTCTTTTCCAATGCATACCAAACAAGTTTTTTTTCCTTTTCCTTCTCCTTTTTCCATTCTCTTTTCCTTTTCATTTTCCAATTTTCTTTCCATTCCTACTCTTTCTTCGATACCAAACGACCCCTTGAAAGCTTCAAGACATGTCAAACATCAAACATCATTCGGTCTTTATCAATTATAAATGTTTATTCAATATTTATGGGAAAATTTGACACTACTTTACAATATATATATATATTACTTATTCCACTAATTAATAGTCCTACATAGCCTGATGAGTATTATTAATATGAATATAAAATTGCAAATAACTACTACAATATTGACAATGCATGCTAAAATAATCTAAAACATATGTATAGATACAGAATTTTAGATTACAATAGTGCTATCTCCCAAATGGCCAAACAACTTAAAAGTTGATAGTTTGCTGGTAAGTGGTCTCAACTTATATTGACACATGGGATTCAGATGCATTGATTCAACAATGTTGCAATAACAATGGATTTTAGCATGGGGCATGTTTTAGGCCAAAGCAATAGGATTTGTACTCTGTTTGCATGGTGCATGCTTCAGGCAACAACAATGGGTTTTAGCATTGAGTTATGTCAAGTGCTTCGCTTAGTTTATTGTGGAAGCTAAGAAAAATAATGAATGATTCCTATTGATACCAAACATCTTAGGTTTTAGAAATATAGAGTTGTAAATGAATCTTTAATTCTCAAGGATGATTTTCAAAATTAATTTAACTGATTTACCTTGAAGAGGATGATTTCCTAATTGGATGAGAAAGGGAGCAAGAGCAGGGGCAATAAACTTGTTTTACCAGTATCAATTTCCATGATGTGGCTTATGTGGCCTAGTAGAAGAGGTTAATCTTGGTAAATCCTGAGAGCAGGGCTTATGGATAAACAATTTGAGAATAATAAGCAGCCTAAAGATATAATTATGGGAAATCAATAGAGCTCATTGGCATCTAAAGAGAGTGATAAGTGATATGTGATGGAAAACTCTAGACATGTGGTCTTTTAGAGCTTAAAGAAGTTGATATTAATAAATAAGATACACCTATTGAATTTTGTTAATCTCTGGACACTGGATTGAATGGTTAGCCTAATGGATTCAGCTTGATAATTTGATAGCTAATCAATTTTATGACCATATATGGTTCTTTTGATACATTGATGATAGGAAGATATTCATGTTGGCGCATGAGGGGGGAGGGAATAAGGCTAGTGATGCTTTACATATGACGGCAGAAAATGAAAAAAAAAGTCAAGGAGGGAAGGAATATTTTAGCTATTGTGCAGGAGTAAATATTGATATTACAGAAATGCTGGCTATTTGAAGAGCTTTGGTTTAACGTATTCAATAATAGAGTATAGTTTTAAATCATATTCTATGTATTACATAAGATAGTTGTTTGCATTCCTTTTACAGAGTCTAAAAAGGACAATATTTTTCAATGATAAAAGAATTGGAGTGCATCAGATTTATCTTTTTGCAGTTGTTCTTCCAGCTAGGATCATAGGATTAAAAAAAGAAGTGAATTGCAGAAAGATGTGCAAACAATTTAGTTGATCATATAAGGAAAAGGTAAATAAACAACAATTACAAATAAAATCATCCATTCTTCTATGAACAACCAATATATGCAGCAGGTTACTCAATTGCCATCCAAATGAATACTAAAGCTAACATATTGATAAAATAATAAAAAATAGTCTATTTATGTGTAACATGTTAATTGTTCCTAGTTACATAAGCTAACAAAATTTTGCAAATTTACATGTATAACTTACACGATCCATTCTTTCCTAGGTTAGCCTCTTTGATTATGTACAAATTATTTTGAAATACTCAAAATTATAGACTGCGTATAGCATTTATTTCATTAAATTTTACAAATCCTTTCAAAACACAACAAGAAGTACTTGCTTTGTAGTCCATGTTACATCAACAATATCTCTTACCATAGACAACAAAAGGGTTTTGCATCCAGCAACATTGACGTTTTGTGACACTATTTTTAAACAACAAAAAAATCAACTGTTATTGAAAGAATACTGCCGAATAATCTTTTTTGTCAAGATCATGACCAAAAGTCTATTTTGCCTTTATTTTATACACTGACAATGCATATCATCATATAGAAATAAAGAGACAGATGAATAGAGTGTTATGATTTTAAAGATCAGACAAGACAAATATGAGAATTAAAAGACAAGAAAAATAGAAGAAGAAGAAGAAGAAGAAGAAAACATATGTAGACCAAGAGAAAGGAGAAAAGAAGATAGATTATCAAAATAGCAGAAAACCAGAGAAAATAGAAGTAGGAAGAAGAAAAAAATTCATATTCATCAACAACAAACTGGCCTTTGAACCTTACATGTATATACAATTGTTAGTTAGTGGGAAAATGCAAAACTACCTTCATTTAAGCATATGCAAAGACTAAAGTGCCCTTGCATGACAAAACACTCTTAACATTGCCCTCGTATGTGGATTTGCTACTCGTCCGTGCATGATCGTTGGATTTTTTTTTTGATCCAATAGCCAAGATCACATTTTAATTTTTTTTTTTGCCAAAATACTCTAGCCAATCAAAATGCCCTACCTGTCTAACCCACCGTCCATTCAGATGACATGCGAGACCCAACTTGGTGAGATCGTCTTCTTCCCCCTCTTCTTCATACGTTCACCTTCATCTGTGGTTTTCTTCTTCATCTTTGTTGCTAGTAGTCTTTTATTCATCACCGATGTGTACTTCTAGTAGCAACACCTCTTTCCTCGCTCTCTATCTCTCTAAAAAATCCCTCTGACTTCTTTCTCCTATAATCTCTCTTTTTCCCTCCTCATTCCTCCTCCGTCGTCTTCTTCTTCTTCTTCATTTTGCATAGAATAACATCATTTTTTATTCCACTGAAGAAATGGTCATTCTTCCTTTCCCAAAAGGCACTAACTATAGTAGAAGCTTGATATATTTAGCTTTCAAAATTTTCAGGCCAAAAACCCACAAATCAAGTATATTTGAGTGCTTTAGAGATTTTTCACTCTTCTGTTATTCTCTTTGTTATTAGACAATATGATTTTGAGACATTATACATAAAGAACAAGAGGAATTTCCTTGAATCAGGAATATCTGACCGTTATAAATCAACAAGTTTCGTTAAATCACCATATCTTAGTTGCCTAAAACATGGATTTTTAGATCCTAAGTTTTTTTTCTTTATTGTTCTTTATATTGTTTTCAGATTCTGAAGCAGTTTTTGAAGTCTTGGATGTTACTTGCACTTGAATCAAATTTAGGTATTATTTGGTATTTTTTTGTTATGTGATCTTATGAAGCATGAATAGCATCAAAATGAAGAAGACGAAGGAGAAATAAGGAGGGAAAAAAGGGATTGAAGGAAAGAGAAGTCAGAGGGATTTTAAAGATAGAGAGAGTGAAGAAGGAGGTGTGGTTGCCAGAAGTACACGTTGGAGATGACGTAGAAGACCTTTGGGGATCTTAGACAAAGAAGATAACCACAAATGAAGTCAAACGTGCAAGGTAGAGGGGGAAGAAGACAATCTCACTGGGTCAGGTCTCACAGGTCATCTGGATGGGCAATGTGTCAGACAGGTGGTACGTTTTGATTGGTGGGAGTATTTTGGTGGAAACAAAAAATAAAAATAAAAATGTGATCGTGACCGTTGGATCAAAAGGATCCAATGGCCACAAAAAGAATCTCATCTGCGTTCATGGCCATTGGTTCAAAACAATCCAACGGTTACTCATGGATGAGCATTTATTGCTTATCATGCATGCCATTACCCCTTGTTGAAATCGCCCTTTTCCTCAAGGGTGTTAGCTTTCGTTTTCAAAAGTATAGGACAAAAAGCTAGGCTACTAGCTCCCACAAATGAACAATGACTGTTAAGTGCTAGATTTAGTACCATTTGGTGCTAAATCTTTGATCTATTTTATCACCTACTTGTGGTTGCTTGTATGTCTTTTCTGTTGTTTTTGTTTGATTTAGTTTAGTTTAGGATTTTTTAGAGTTTAGTCTACTTCAGGTGATTCTTTGACTAAGAATGCCACTAATCATCATTTTATTCTCTCTGACGTAGGGCAAGCTGGACGAAGCTGAAGCAAATGACCGAACTGATTCGAGCTGCTGTGAGGGAGTTTCTGCATACCACCACTATAGCGGTGGACCATCACCGCTATAGCGGTGATCCCTGGAGCTAACCATAGCTGGAAGTTGGTTCTGTCCATTACCGCTATAGCGATAGATACTCACCGCTATAGCGCCTGTCCCTGGAGCTGCAGAACCAGAAGGCCCAGTCTCTGTCTACCACCACTATAGTGGTGAGCCCTGTACCAAATTTTCTGTAGAATTCTATACTGTCTTCTACAGCTATGGCGGTGGAAATTTACCGTTATAGCGGTATGTCGCGATGCTGAGATGGTTTAAAAGGCGTCAGATGAATTTTTTAGGGGAATTCTGAGTTGGAGACAGAGGGGAGGCACCGATTTCTGCTAGAGGAGAAGGAGGAATCCATTCCCAAAGCCGATCAAGCCCAAATTCCGTCAACCCAACCTTGGATTCATGGAGTTTGCTCATTCCTTTACTGCTTTCTGTAGTGTTAGAGCCATGAGTGGCTAATTTTCTGTTCTAGGGTTACTATGAACCCAATTTCAGATTAGGATTTGTATTTCTCTTGAAACTTGTGATTCTTTTCAATTTAATACATACCTATCATTCATATTTACTATACTTGTTATGAAATTGGCCACTTTATGACTTGTTTGTTGCTTTCGTCGAACTCGGGAGAGGGAGATGTTGGTAGAACACTGAATGATTAGGGCGGGTGTTAGAACTTAAGGGTTTTACTTGTTAATTAATAGGAATATTAATTAACCTCGTTTAATCAAATTAGGTTAACATTAATTCGACTTAAACTCACATAAGGGATTATGTTAGAGTTGAGTAGCTTAATTTAGGTTCGGGAGAATCACTTTAAGCCATTAGAAAACCTAAGATTATTGTGTATAATTGAACTGAATCACAAGTATTAGGGGGAATTAGCAATTCCTAAAACGAAAGAGGGGGATTAGTAACTCTAGGCCTTTTATTTGAATTATTTCCATTCGATTTTATTACAATTTGCTTTTACCTTCAACTAGAGCTTCTTAAATCAAAAATTGGTTTGCCTAAATAATGCGTTTGAATTTCTGGAGTACTTAGCATGTTGGTCCCTGTGGAGACGATAACTCTTTACTCATTTTAACACTATATTACTTGTGCGACTGGTGCACTTGCCAGAACGTCCCAACAAGTTTTTGGCACCGTTGCCGGGGACTAACGGTTTTTAGCTAATATTCTAAGAAATTTGAAGGTGCTAGCTTAGGCATTTTTATGTTTTGTTTTATTTTGTTTTAGTTTTTTTATTTTATTTGCTTTTGTGTAGTTAGTCATTTTTGCTTTTAGCATTATTTTTGTAATTTCCTTTTTTTTAATTCTGACTGGAGTTTTCTATTGTGTATGCGAGGTACAACTCATACTTCTGATCTTCTTTTTGAGCCTGAGATCGAAAGACTAGCAAGGAGAACTAGAAGGAAGCGAGAGCTAGGAGAACTCAAGTGAGCCAAGCTACACAAGAAGAAATGGCTGAGGATAATAAGAACCATCGGGGTTTTAGAGTTAATGCTAGTTATGGGGCTGGCAATGAGCCTTAGGAGGATGACAATAGAGCTGTGTAGGATTATGCATCACCCACTGAGGCTGGACACACATCCAGCATAGTGAAACCTCCGCTTGGTGTAAATAACTTTGAAATAAAGGCAGTCTTGATGAATTTGGTCTAGCAGAACCAGTTTGGGGGGAGCCCGATAGAAGATCCAAACAATCACATCACCAACTTCTTAGATATCTGTGACATGGTTAAGATGAATGGGGTGAATGATGATGCTCTTCGTCTCAGGTTATTTACTTTTTCGTTGAGGGACACTGCGAAGAGCTGGTTGACTTCTCAACCAAAAGGGAGCATTACTACATGGGATCAACTCTAAAGGAAATTCTTAATTCTTCCCTCCTTCGAGGTCAGTTAAGTTGAGGAATGAAATTACTGCATTTTATCAACATGAACGAGAGAGCTTGTTTGAAGCTTGGGAGCGATTTATAGAATTATTGAACAAGTGTCCCAATCATGGAATCCAAGAGTGGCAACAGCTCACTATCTTTCACAGTGGGCTAACTTATGAGACACGGGATAAATTGGACACTGCAGCTGGTGGTACTCTGATGGCCAAACCGATTAGACAAGCCTAAGAAATTATAGAGACTATGGGGGCGAGCCAAAATGCATCTAGCCGATCCAAGAATGCTTCAAGAAGGGGAGTCATGGAATTAGAGACCCTAAATGCTTTGATAGCTCAAAATGAAGCATTAACCAGGAAAGTGGACTTGCTATGCTCAAGACAAAATGAATCGGCGAAGGTGAATGCGATAATTATGCTGGATGCAAAATGTGATTTCTGTGGAGGGGCTCATGTCAATGGGTGTTGTGAGGAATTTCCTTCAGTGGAACATTTAAATTACATGGGTAACTTGCAGAAGGACCAGAACAACCAGTACTTCAACACATATCATCCGAGTTCGAGGAATCATCCTAATTTTTCATAGAGCAATAATCACTGCTTGAACCCTTCAGCTGCATCCTCTGGTAAGCCATCTCACCCTCCTGGCTTTAATAATCAGAGTAATTATCCTCCTCAAAACAAAGCTCCACTACCTCAAGTGGAAAAGAAACCTTCAACGGAGGATATGTTCATGAAGTTCATGGAAAGGAGCAAGTCAATGTTCCAAACTCAGAATTTGGCAATCAAAAATTTAGAGACATAAATGGGACAGATGGCACTTGTTTTGAAAAATAGGCCACAAGGTAATCTCCCCAGTGACACTGAAAATAACCCAAGAAGGGAGGGGAAAGAGCATTGTAATTCTATTACTTTAAGGAGTGGCAAGGAGCTTCCAGATACTATTACTCACATGATCCACCTAAAGATGTGATGGTCGAAGAGGGAAAAGATGAGGTTGCTGAACCTCTAACTGAGGAAGCTTATGTTTCAGAGAAAAAAGGTAAATATGGAAGGGTGGTAAAAGATGAAAGGGCTGAAAGTTTTGTTCCACCACTACCGTATCCTCAGGCTCAGAGGCCCAAAAAGCACAATGAGAAGCAGTTCAGCAGATTCTTGGAGGTATTGAGTAAATTGCAAATAAGTATACCTTTTACTGAAGCTTTGGAACAAATGCCTATGTATGCAAAATTCATGAAGGAAATGTTGCTGAAAAAGAAGAAGATGGGAAATAATGAAAAAGTCACATTGAATGAAGAGTGCAGCGCAATCATACATAAGAAGTTACCTCCGAAACTCAAGGATCTAGGGAGTTTCTCCATCCCCTGTACTATTGGGGATGTCACATTCAATAAGACTTTATGTGATCTTGGGGCTAGCATCAATCTTATGCCACTATCAATTTTCAAGAAACTCGGGATTGGTCAGGTGAAACCAACTATGATGACTCTTCAGCTCGCCGATCGATCCTTGAGACATCCATATGGGGTAGTAGAAGATGTGCTAGTCAAAGTGGGAAAATTTTTTTTTCCTGTGGATTTTGTAGTATTAGACATGGCGGAAGATGAGGAAATCCCTCTCATTCTAGGTAGGCCATTCTTGGCTACTTCGGGAGCGGTAATTAATGTGGCTTATGGGACATTAACTCTGACAGTTCAGAAAGGAGATATAGACTTTCAATGTGTTTGATATTGCAAAATCATCGATGGAAAAGGAAGCCGGCAATAATAGGGAAGAAACAATGTTGATTCAGCTTCAAGACTCTTCCATGGGTTATTGTGATCCAGGATAAAACCGGTAAAGTCTGGCTGAAGACTATAAACTTAGCGCTCTTGGGAGGCAACCCAAGTTTATTGCTTTCATAATTTTTTTTCTTCTATTTTTTTGTTGTGGTTTGATGTGTTGTTATTGGTAATATTTTAACCGCTATTTATTATTTATTTTGGAGTTGAATTGATAAATGCTGATTATGGTCATGTTTATTATCTTGGTGAATGGCAGTTAGGATGTTCATAATAGCATTTTGTTTTGTTTTGTTTTGTTTGTTATGTTGTGTCTTCTTTTCCTCTATTGTGCTGATCTGGGACAGTGAGGACACTGTCAAATTTAAGTTTGGGGGAGAGGTTTGTTGATGGGTTTCTTCTTTGAGAAAATTTTGGTTAATTTTGTGTTGTATATACACATGTGTAGTAAAAGGAAAATTTTGAAATCTGAAAGTTTGAAGTTTTTGGCAAGTCAAATCATGTCAAATGCAATTCTTTGTAAAAGTTACCTCTTGAGTTTGCTAATCTTAAGTTTTCATATTTTGTAAGTATGAGCTCTATCACTTCAAAATAACAGGAGTCTTATTTTTGTCTCTTTGAATGGTTTTAGATCATTTTCATATATATATATATATATATATAAAGTTCAATAAGAGGCTAGTGTTATATATATATATATAAAGTTCAATAAGAGGCTAGTGAAAAAAGGATTCAATAAGGGGATAGCTGAAAGTTTCAATAAGGGATAGGCTCCTGTAATTAAAATAAAATGAGAAAATTGGCAAAAAAAAAAATTTCCAAAGGAAATAAGGAAAGTTAGGAAGCTATATCCTTGAGAACAAAACAGTGAAGCCCTTGAGAATCGAAATAAAAGGATGCCTTTGAGAACAAAGAAGTAATTTAGTTTTGGAATTTTTGTGAATTTGGTTTTATAAACTATTCCAAGAGGTGAAGGTTTGATTTCAAATTTTCTTGTGGTTTGGTTAACACTTTTTCTTGAATCCTTAAGATTACAAACTCTTGAGTTAAATCTTTTGAGCAATGGTTTGATGAGGCTTGGTTTGTTTTAATTCACATTTCCAGATCTTTACTCCTCCTAGTTGCACATATTCATGGTTACACATATTTTTCTCAAAATTTTTCTCATTGAAAGTTTTTTCTTGAAGACAAGCAAAAGTACAAGTTTAGGGGAGTGTTAAGTGCTAGATTTAGTACCATTTTGTACTAAATCTTTGATCCATTTTATCGCCTACTTGTGGTTGCTTGTATGTCTTTTCCGTTGTTTTTGTTTGATTTAGTTTAGTTTAGGATTTTTTAGAGTTTAGTCTACTTCAGGTGATTCCTTGACTAAGAATGCCACTAATCATCATTTTATTCTCTCTGACGTAGGGCGAGCTGGACGAAGCTGAAGCAAATGACCGAACTGATTCGAACTGTTGTGAGGGAGTTTCTGCATACCACCGCTATAGCGGTGGACCATCACCGCTATAGCGGTGATCCCTGGAGCTAACCATTGCTGGAAGTTGGTTCCGTCCATTACCGCTATAGCGATAGATACTCACCGCTATAGCGCCTGTCCCTGGAGCTGCAGAACCAGAAGGCCCAGTCTCTTTCTACCACCGCTATAGCGGTGAGCCCTGTACCAAATTTGCTGTAGAATTCTATACTGTCTTCTACCGCTATGGCGGTGGAAATTTACCGTTATAGCATTATGTCGCGATGCTGAGATGGTTTAAAATGCGTCAGATGAATTTTTTAGGGGAATTCTGAGTTGGAGACAGAGGGGAGGCGCCGATTTCTGCTAGAGGAGAAGGAGGAATCCATTCCCGAAGCCGATCAAGCCCGAATTCCGTCAACCCAACCTTGGATTCATGGAGTTTGCTCATTCCTTTACTGCTTTTTGTAGTGTTAGAGCCATGAGTGGCTAATTTTCTGTTCTAGGGTTACTATGAACCCAATTTCAGATTAGGATTTGTATTTCTCTTGAAACTTGTGATTCTTTTCAATTTAATACATACCTATCATTCATATTTACTATACTTGTTATGAAATTGGCCACTTTATGACTTGTTTGTTGCTTTCGTCGAACTCGGGAGAGGGAGATGTTGGTAGAACACTGAATGATTAGGGCGGGTGTTGGAACTTAGGGGTTTTAATTGTTAATTAATAGGAATATTAATTAACCTCGTTTAATCAAATTAGGTTAACATTAATTCGACTTAAACTCACATAAGGGATTATGTTAGAGTTGAGTAGCTTAATTTAGGTTCGGGAGTAAGCCATTAGAAAACCTAAGATTATTGTGTATAATTGAACTGAATTACAAGTGTTAGGGAGAATTAGCAATTCCTAAAACGAAAGAGGGGGATTAGTAGCTCTAGGCCTTTTATTTGAATTATTTCCATTCGATTTTATTGCAATTTGATTTTACCTTCAACTAGAGCTTCTTAAATCAAAAATTGGTTTGCCTAAATAATGCGTTTGAATTTCTGGAGTACTTAGCACGTTAGTCCCTGTGAAGACGATAACTCTTTACTCATTTTAACACTATATTACTTGTGCGACTGGTGCAGTTGCCAGAACGTCCCAACAATGACCCAATGCTATTTGAACTTACTTTGCAGCAGCTCTTAAGCCTCTAGTAGTTACTGATGAAGCTAATGCACCATTTTCCTTAGAACTATTAGCCCCAACTATTTGAAGTATGATAGCAGATACAA
The DNA here is from genome assembly GCA_037074585.1 of Biancaea sappan. Taxonomy (NCBI): domain Eukaryota; kingdom Viridiplantae; phylum Streptophyta; class Magnoliopsida; order Fabales; family Fabaceae; genus Biancaea; species Biancaea sappan. The sequence goes on along the minus strand of CM073495.1, from coordinate 15,059,580 downwards.
TAGGAGTATAAAGTAATCCATTTTGACCACCCCAAACACGACTTATTCCATTTGCTACTGACATTTTAATAATGATCTGAACAACTTCCTTTGAAAAATAATGACCATCACTAGAAACAACTAGTGTAGCATCTCTAACTTTTTCTGCTATTCGTGCAATAAATGTTGATTGAACAAAATTATGTAGGTAGTGAGCTTCCTTGAAAACTTTCAAATTATAAAGTGACTCTTTGGATTCTGTTTCACTCAGTCCCTTGTCAGCTTGCTGTGTCATCCAATTCACTGCCTTTTGTAAATTCTCCTTTAGTCTTCTTAACAACTCCTTCTGCCAGGGAGCCACTTGGATCATATCTGTCTATAGTAGCTTTATTTAGTGCTGCACCTTATCCTTAGTCAATAATTGATTTTTTCCTTCCCTGTAGACTACTAATTTCACCTTCTACTTATTCTTATTGAAGTTCATAGTGAGGTTTAGACACTCCTAAGCAATAGGTCCCAAGGTACATAGCCACTATATACCCAAGATTAAATCACACCCTACTAGAGGAAATAAGGTTACATATACTAAAAATTCATGTCCCTTCATGATCCATGAGAACCTCTCCAACATCTTAGTTCCCTTAACCCTACCTTCATCAACCACTGTTACCAATGTTACTTGTAAAGGTGGTATTTCCTTAATTTTTCTTGAGAAGAGTTTGCTAAATCTATTACTCAAAAAATTATGTAAGCTTCTTATATCCAACAAAATATGCAAGCTCTTATTTCCTACTGGCCCTCTAACCCTCATTGTACTAGAACCACTGCCAATATTGCCCATCAAGGAATTAATAGAGACTATGATAGGCTGCTCTCTCTTGTCAACCTCTTACCTATGATTTGCCCTAGATGCCACTTCAAATCCAAGAGTTGCATCCACTGTTTCCACAAAGAACATATGTGCTTGTTGCCTTTATTGATAGCTATGATCTAGGAAGTTTCTCATGGCAGAAAATACACACATTCTTGCTTCTATACTTATCTAATTTGGTTAGGGTCATCTTAGATTGAAATTTGAAATCTGGTTTTCCCAATGATCCTCTTTGATCTTGATTGGCAACTGGGCTATTCTGTCTTGTATTTGTTCCTTTCCTTGTCTTTAGCACTACAAAAATACTCTTGGAATTTCTTTTGAGACTTAACTCTTTGATCTTGACCAATCTTGTAGCCTTAAGCATGGTTCTTGGATTAAATAGTCTCACATCCCAAGCTATCTTATCTTTCAATCCTCTTGAGTAGTCAAGCTTCTATGCCTCGTTTAAATCTAATCTGCAAGAAATTTTTTTCAAAAAGTTCTTGATGCTCGCTTACATTCCCTGTTCGTTTTAACTATATGGACTGTGGAAAATCCATCATTGTAAATCACATAGGTGCTTGATATTGTCACTACTATGTATCCGTGTGATAGTAGAGAAACTCCGTCATTTGTCATGATAACTATGCCATGGAATTTTGGATGCAGGTTAACTCGCTCTTTAGTCAGCTACGACTTGTATTTCTTTGATCTTTTCCTCAACCTCCCAAAGAACCACCTGCGAGCGATTCCTTTCGACCATAGGTCCAAGAATCAAGAGCTTTGATACTAATGTTATGATCTTAAATATTGAATAAGACAAATATGAGAATTAAAAGACAAGAAAGATAAAAGAAGAAAACATATGCAGATCCGAAGAAATGAGAAAAGAAGAATAAGATAGATTATTAGAATAGCAGAAAACTAGAGAGATTAGAAGCAAGAAGAAGAAAACAATTTGCATTCATCAACAACAAACCAGCCTCAGAACCTTACACATATATATAATTGTCGGGAAAATACAAAACTACCTTTACTTAACCATATGCAAAGACTAAAGTTCCCTTGCTTATCACAACACTCCTAACATAGAGAGAGAGGAAGAATGACAAAATATATCTATCAACAGAGATGTTATAGGCTTTAGCCTTGTGTCTTTGAACACTCGAAACCATAGATGAAGATAGCTTTTGATGTTGATCTCCGTCTCTTAGCCAAGCATCGATGAACTACAATGGGGAGAATGAAACCAAGGATAAGTATGGAAAGATGGAGAATTAGAAGGAGGGTCTACAAGAAAAGCGATCTAGTGAAAAGGGTGAATTATATAAGGTAAAGTGAAAAGTGAAAAGAGATGGAGGGAGATAGGAAAAAAATTAGAGGGAGATGGAGATATAATCACACCTAATTTTACTACAGTTAAAGAAGAGTTTACAATTGAAGAAGAATTATCGACGTCTACTTAAGACATGACAAAATAGTAAAATTATTTGTAGTTTAGCCATGTTTAGATAACCATGGCTGATTTTTTTGCAACGATAGTACACATATGTTAGTTATATCTTAACTAGTTTCAAATTGGTTAGAAGCTTCAGTTAAGTTAGTTGGTAGGTTAGTTCTATTTTTATGTGTTCAATATCTATATATAAGAGTGACTTGTATAAAGTTTTTGTTTTAATGAATGAATTTTTCTAGATTCAGATTGCTTTATTTCCTTTAGGAATTAAGCACTGATCATATATACTTTCAAGTTAATAAAAGGACCACTCTTCCTAGTCCACCAAGGGATGTGTTATTTTGCATCTGGAATTAATTTTTGTGTATGTTTCTTGTACTCATTTTTTGTGTAAGAACTACAACCTTCAAGCAATATGTCATAATAAGAGAAACTTTTAAATATGAGTAAATACATAAATGTGCCACTACAAAAATAGCCATAATCAGATATGGAATTATTCTGTCTCAAAATCCATCTTGGATCTGTTCCATCTCTGATTTTCGTCTCTGATTTATTGCAAAATCTGTCCCTGATACTAAACTAGAAAAAACAAATTAGAGATGAATTATTTCCGTCTCTGACTGAATATCCATCCCTAATTTTAGAGACAAATTATGGTGTGTCTAAATTCTATCCCTAATTTTTTTTAAATTTTTTTCGAGATTTAAAAAATTTAAAAACGAAATATTTCCATGTCTAAAATCCATCTTAGACTAATTTTAGTAAAACGACGTCGTAGCATGAATTAGAGACGAAAATATCCATCTTAGAATTCTGTCCCAGATTAGTTTTAGTAAAACGACGTCGTACCATTAATTAGAGATAGAATTTTTTGTCTTAGAATTTTGTCCCTAATTTACTTCCTCACGTCTTTGTCTCTCACAATCTCTTTTGTTCTCTCTTTCTCTCACTCTTCCATCAGGCACTTCCTCTCTCCTTGCGCCATTGGTCTATGTCTCTGGAGCCGGCATCCGCCTCTATCCTTTGTGCTCAACTACCTCTGGTACTCTCTGTCCCTCTTTATCCCTCTCTCTATCCCTCTTTATCCCTTTCTCTGTCCCTCTTGTCACACCCTTGGATTTGTCATCATCTCCCCCATTTTTTTTTCTGTTTCCATTATTAATTCTATCTCAAATTTCACTTCGTTTCTAGTATTAATTCACACCAGTGGTTCGATTTTTTGGCTGAAGAAGGTTGATATCTTTGTGCTTAATTTGTTTTTTCTGCATTGATCTATTACATTGACTACCATTGACTGTTGTTGTCAAATTTTTAACTGTCCAATTTTTAATCTGCTTCCTTGAATTGATAATTTTATTTTATATTCATCTTATTATTAGGACCTAAAAAATATTGAACATTAAATATTAATATTTAATATTGTGTGTTTTCTTAAAGAAATATATTCATCATATTATTAAGATCCAAAACAATTGTGAATACTAGAATTACTATTTTTTTCACAAGAACAAAGAGAAATAAAAAATTTTGTTTAATTTCTTTTAATAGTGTTGTTATGTATAATCAATTTTTAATATTTTAAATAAAAAAGAGATAATAAAAAAATTAAAGACAAAAGTACTATTTTTGTCACTATAGTTTAACCTAATTTTTATTTTTATCCCAAAAGTATTTTTTTATATAAACTTTTTTCCATATGTTTTTAATTATAATCAATTTCATCTTTGAAATTATTTTTTATCTCAATTGTTAATAAAAAATACTGACTTAGCATTAACTTGTCCTAAACATCTATAAATCATATACATACTTAATGAAGTAATATATAGAGATCAGTTGTTTAAATGATGTATTATTTCTCTCTCTATATATAGGAAAATATCATCATTAAAAATTAATAAAGATACGTAACTCTGTACAAAATTGAAAACCTCTGTAGTGTGTATGTTTTTTTCCCAAAAGTGAAAAATGAACTTATTCCATATAAAGTAAATTATAAGAGATGTTTATGTTTGATTGTACTTTATGTTTTACAAATTACTCTCTTGTAATTCCTTTGTTTTTTCTTTTTGGTCAGCACTTGCGTGTGTGATGAAGTGCTAGCCATTGAGCTGTTTTCTTTACTAAAGTCCTTATTGGAAAGGTTGTTAATTCTTCTATAAGTAATTTCTTTCACAACTTGTTCATTACAATTATAGTATTCACATTTAGGTAGTTTGGAAAACATTGCCTTATTGTAATGTTGGATAAAATTTAAGTAGTGTCACAAAGAAATAATCTTAGATTGCCTAGAAAAATTAGGTGGAAAACACGAATGTGCCATAAAATCGTCAGTGGATGTACAACAGGGTGGGTCCTTATAGGGTTGGATTTACAGAGGAGTTTTTGAATGGGGTTGATATGTTCATTAGTCATATGGAGAAGTTACGAGTGTTTTTTATGGAAGGGACAATAAGGTGTCCATGTGAGAGCTGCAAATGTAGGAATTTGTTAGAACTTGATGATGTGAGGTTGCACCTTTACCAGAAGGGTTTCTAAGCAGATTATTATTATTGGACATCCCAAGGGAAGAGATTGCCACGGGCTGATGAATCATTGTCAATGGTGAATCCATCCTTAAATGACCAACCTTCTAACATTAGGGGCTTTGAGGCACCAGAGGGTCGGTATGAGGAAATGGCCTGTGATACAGCAAGGCATACAATCAGAGAAGAGCTTGCTGAAGCATTAGAGGAGCCCCTTGTTAAGTTCTCAACTAAACACTATTTGGTGCCAATGACCCTCTCTTTTGATCTCTATCTTGTTTAGACTTGCATTTCTTAATCAATGTTTTGAGTAGTTTACATGATTTTAAGTTTTCTTAGAGTTTTTAATAAATTGAGTGATTTCATGATTCAATGCTGCTAGTAATGGTTGAATTATTGTTTTCTAATGTAGGTTGAGTTGGTGAGAAGTTTGTGCAAGATGATGAATCTTGTTAGAGCTGCATTTCTGAAATTATTATAGAAGAAATTTCGGTCTGCCACTCACCACTATAGCAGTGCATCTTCACAACTATGCGGTTGCTACTGGAGCAAATGATTTGGAAACCTTTAATTCTATCTCCCACAGCTATAGCGGTGGACTTGTGCCGCTATAGCGGTGAGTAATGATTCTCTAGGATTTAAAAATGCTTCCCACCATTATAGCAGTGGACTATAGCTGCAAGTACGATTTTGCTAGTTTATGCTTCTGTATAAATAGCAAAAGGGGAAGATTTTCAAGTCATTCTGAGCACAAGAAGAACTAGAGGAGACCGAAATTGCTGAAGGAAGAAGAGGAATCCTATTTCGAAGTTCTCCAAACTCGATTTCCGTCAACCCAACCTTAGATTCATTGAGTTTTCTCTATATTTTACTATTTTCTATCATTTTACTATCATGAGTAGCTAAATTTTCTATTCTAGAGTTACTATGAACCTAATTTTAGATTAGAGATTATTTCTCTCTATAATCGTGATTTCTTTTAATCAATACATGTCTTTTTATTCATCTACCTTGAGCTTGCTATAAACTTGATTAGTTTATAGTTTGCACGTTGCTTTTACCAATCTTTGGTGAGGGAAGTAAGAGTAGAATTCTAATTGAAAGGGATGAGTGCATGACCTTAACCTAAGGGATTTCACTTGTTAACTAATAGAGATATTAGTTAATCTCGTTTAATCAAATTTAGGTTGATGTGTATTAAACTTAACTCACATAAGGGATTGTGTAGGTGTTGAGTATCTTAATCTAGATTTAGGAGAATTATTTTAAGCCATAAGATAACCTAATATTAACGTGTATAATTAATTAGAATCATAGGTGTAAGAGAGAGATTAGTAATTTCTAAAAAGGAAGAGGGGGATTAGTGGCTCTAAGCTTTACATATATTAATTTAATTGAATCTTTTGTGTTTCATTGTTAATTGCATTCTATTTTGCTATTTTTATTTCTTTTCTAGTTATTTAAATAGAGCTGCCTTTAATCCAATCATAATCATCTGGCTAACATAATTGGATTTCTTGAGTAATTAGCGAGTTAGTCCTTGTGAGATCGACATTCTTACTCTAATTCACTATATTACTTGTGCGACTGATACACTTGTCAAATCCCTAATAATTTTTGGTGTCGTAGCCAGGGACTAACGTTTTTTGCTAATATTCAAAGAAATTTGAAGGAGCTAGATTAGACACTTCTCTGCTATGTGTCTTTTGTTTTGTTCAATTTTTCTTTCTTTCTTTTCTTTTCTTTTTGATTAATTAGTCATTTTAGTTTTTCTTGTGTTTATTTTGTTACTTCTATTTTTCATTATTAATTGGTGTTTCCTTACTGTGTATGCAAGGTACCATTAACAAATATGATCTTCTCTTCAAACATGAAATCAAGAGATTTGCAAGGGGAACTTGAAAAGAAGCTAAAGCTAGAAAAATCCAAGAGAAGCAAGTTTCTCAAGAATAAGAAATATCATATGATAATTAGAATCACGGGGGTATAAAAAATAATGGAGGTAATGGAGCTGGAATTGAGCAATAAGCAGAAGATAAAGCTATTTAGGATTATGATCTACCCAATAATGCTGGTCATACTTCCAGCATAGTGAAACCTCTGCTCCAGACCAACAATTTTGAGATTAAGGCGATATTACTGAATTTGGTTCAGCAAAATCAATTTGGGGGAAGTCCATAGAAGACCCGAATAACCATATCACAAATTTCTTAGATACTTGTAAGTGATGATGCCATTCGTTAAGTTAATTTGAATGGAGTAAGTGATGATGCCATTCATTGAATGTGATAGGAAATTTTTGGATAAATTCTTCCCTCCTTCAAGGTTAATTAACTTGAGGAATGAAATTACCACCTTCTATCAACATGATGGTGAAAGTTTATTCGAGGCTTTAGAGAATTTTAAGGACCTACTGACAAAGTATCCAATCATGGCCTTCCAGAGTGGCAACAACTCACTATCTTTCATAGTGGTCTTACTCATGAGACTCGAGATAAATTAGATATCACAACTGGCAGTGCTTTAATGGCAAGGTTGATCAAACAAGTTAAGGAAATAATTAAGATAATGGAAGCGAGTTAGATTGTTTCGAGCCAAAAATTATGTCAAAGAAAGTAGTCTTGGAATTAGATAGTCTTAATGCTTTGTTGGCTCAAAATGAAGCATTAATGAAAAAAAATTGATATTTTATGTTCAAGGCAACAAGAACCAACAAGGGTAAATGTAATAGTCACTCCGGAAGCAAAATGTGATTTTTATGGGAGGCTCATGTCAACGGATATTGTGAAGAATTTGCTTCAGTTGAGCAGTTAAATTGTATGGATAATCTACAAAGGAATCAAAATAACCCATATCCCAACACTTATCATTTGAGCTCGAGAACTCACCCAAATTTTTCTTAGAGTAATAATCATTACTTGAATCCCTAGCTTCATCTTCTGGTAAGCCATCTCATCCTCTTGGCTTTAACAACCAGAATAACTATCTTTCCCAAAATAGAGCTCCACCACCTCAAGTGGAGAAAAAGTCACCATTAGAAGAAATATTCATGAAGTTCATGGAAAGAATTAAGGCTATAAGTCAAACTCAGTGTGTTGTTGTCAAGAATCTAGAGACTCAAGTGGACCAATTGGCCACTGCTTTGAATAGTAAGTTGCAAGGCAAAACAATATAGAAAATAATCCTAAGAGAGAAGGGAAAGAACATTGTAAAGCCATAACACTTCAAAGTAGGAAGCATCTTCTTGAAGCTCTCACCTCGATTGTCAGAAGCAAGATAATGGCCCTAACAATCATGTAAGTATTAAGGCGCAACCACAACAGAGGGTAAATATAGATGAAAGTGAAGCTTAAAAGACCAATGATAAAAGGGAAGCAATAGTGAAAGAGAAGTCTAAAGGGGAATCATCTGTACCTCCTTCTTCTTCTTCTTCAAAAATCATCCCGCATATCCCCTTTCCTTAAAGGAACAAGAAACAAAACATGGATAGGCAATATCAGAAATTTTTGGAGGTACTCAAGCAGCTACACATCAATATTCCTTTTGCAGAAACCTTAGAGTAGATGCCTAGTTATGCAAAATTCATGATGGATATGCTCTCAAGGAAGAAGCAGTTAAGCGAGTTTAAGACTATGAAATTGAACAAGGCATATAGTGCAATACTTCAAAAGAAGTTGTCGGTAAAGATGCAAGACCTTAGAAGCTTTGTAATCCCTTGTAATATAGGAAAGAATTTTGTTGGCAATGCATTGTGTGATTTGGGTGCTAGCATTAATTTGATGCCCTTTGCCATTTTCAAAAAGTTGGGCTTAGGAGAAGTACGACTTACTACTGTGACTTTGCAGCTTGTGGATAGGGCATTATGTAATGCCCTTATTTTACTATACTAAAATTTGAGAAATTTTTTTAATCAAATTCTAATGCTTAATACTCATACTTTCAAAAAGAACATTCTACAATTGTTTTCAGTACAAATCATAATTTGTTATACATAATAATTCAAATTCTAAACATAAGAAAATTTTACATTCGTTTGTAATAAATTATAAATCTGCCGTACATAGTAATTTGACTTCTAAACTTTAAAAGATCTATAATTCTAATACTTAATAAACTTGAGTGCTCTTAAAGTGTTCAATCAATCTTTACGCCTTTCCCCTTATACTCAGCCCCTGAAATGGTCAGTTGGAAAAACACAAAAGGTGAGATAAGGGTATCTATTAGCTAGCATAATTTTATAAACATTTATAAATATACCATTTCAGTCATAAAAGCACTTATATGATAAAAATCAGTCTATGTAATATAAATTCTTAGTTCAGTGCAATAAGTTGATGAAAAATTTCCAAGCTAACATAGAAATAGAATTTCCAAGCTGACATCGAAGCATAACTTCCAAGTTAAATATGGAAGTAAACTTCCAAGCTGATACCATGTTAATTTCATCATAAAAAAACATATTTCACTTTAAATAAAACTTCACAGACATATATAATATTCAAGTAGTAAAATAAGCTTTTATGAATTGCTAAACTACTTGGACTTTGTAGTCTGACTTTTTAGCTCAAATGACTATTCAATCCTTCTTGAAATGCGTTTCACGAATTCTAACCTATTCAAACAGTATATATAACCTTATTTAAAATCTCAAATAAAAAGATTCTAGAATATTATCTTTCCCTGATCTTGTTAAATTCTTAATTTTATCCCAAATTTCTATTCATTGGCTTTCATCTTAATCACATATTAAACCAATATTTTTCATAATATTTTTGAGATGATATGTATAAATAAATATCATTAATTTAAATAACTTATATATATATATATATATATATAATCTAAAAGATCATATTTATACATAGTTAACTTTATAAAATAAACACATATGTATATATATATATATATATATCTTAATCAGTTAGTCAAATATTTATTTATTTGTAAATAATATATATACGTAATAAAGTTAATACATACACTTATCTATCTAATTTGATATAAATATATATATATATATATATATTAGTATATAAATATACTAAAGTAGCATAAATATATATAAAAATTGTACCATATAGCTAAATTTAATTATTCATATCTAAAAATATATGGCTTAGTTAATCAAATGCTTTTAAATTTGTAAATAATATATATATATATATATATATATCTAAGTATAGCCACATATGACATAACTTATGAAATATAAAATATACTACAAATGTATTTATTCATGTATAAGATATAGATACAAGTATAAACAAAATTTTGTAAATTTTCACATAATGATATAAATAGCTAAATTAATTAAAATAACTTAGTTTTTAGTTAACATATTACATAGAATTAGATTCTAGTTAAAACTAGATTTTTTCTTAAATTTCTTTAATGAGTGATTACAAATTTTTTTGTTATTCACCTAGATCCCTCTTGCAATATTTTTCCTTTTTCCTTTGTAAGATCTGAGTTCATAATTAGTTTCTTCTAGGTCCCTAGTCCTAGAATATAATTTGTTTCTAAAATTAAAACATCCTATACAAACTTTTCATTTCTTTCAGTTTACTCCCTATTATGTGTTTCACGTGTTTGCTTGTGAGTCAGAAGCTAAAGCCTACCCAGATTTCTTTCTTAGGTGTTTTTAGGACCTATGTGACCATGTCTACCCATAGATTAAGCTAAAGAAACAATTTGCAAAAAAACTCAAATTTTCTAAGACATACCCGAGAAGTCACGTGAATGTGGGGCTGGTTTTAACTGTATTTTCCTTCTGGTTTTCTTCTCTACATTACTGGAACTTCTTCCTCTAATATTGGGTAGGCTAGTTGTTCAACAATTTCCCAAAACACTCAAAGAAATAAGGTCTAAAAGTCCCTACACTCTCTTGATTTTCTGCTCTATTTTTATGAATAAAACAGAGTTTATTTGCTCTTTGTTTTGATAGCAGAAAAATGGGGTGAGAGTCTTAGCTTTTCATTGCATAAAAGGGCTCTAATCTCAGTTTTGATGTGGGGAAAAAGAGAAGGGAAGCTAGCCTATTTATAGGAGTGAATGGGAGGCAAGTGGTTATGGTTTGAGGTGTCAAATATTTCTGCTACAAATTGGAAGGTATTGTTGTCATGAATGCAATACAACTTAGAGCCACTTGGATAAGAGTTTGCTGTCATGTATTTGGTCATGTATTTGGGAAAGATGGGTTTAGTATTTGAGTTCTATTTTGCTTCCTACTAGCTGAAAAGCTTGATATATGATGTCAACTTTTCTTTCTCTTTAAGAATATGGAGGCTTCTTCATTCTTCTGTGCATGAGCTACGTGTTAATATTCTCCACATATATACATATTCTATTATGTCTCCTTCACGTGCCTTAATAGAATTTTTATGCTGCCGTCTTACCAATATATATATATATATTATATTCTTGCTTTCTTCTTTCCACCTAGAATGCTACCATCTCTACATATATATGTGTATATATATATATATATTATATCATGATCAATATAGTTAATTTAAATCCTACTAATATATATATATATATATATATATATATATTTATATATGTATCATTATAATATATACATATTATTATTAACACCACAACTATTTTATGCACAAGACCAATTATATAGATTAGTATAATTTTTATATTATAGTTATTTTAAACAATTATTTGAGTAAGGACTAAATTGAAAATAAGGTAATATTAATTACTTGATATTTAATAATATTTTATTTTCCTTTTAGTTAAATATTTTTGTCCTAAAAATTTCTTTTGTATAAAAATTCCTTCTAAATATTGAATACCAAATATTTAGTAATAGTCTCTCATAATTAAATAAAATATTAAATATTTAATCAGTAATAAATTGGGAAGTTACACATTATGCTATCTAAATGGGGTGATAGAGGATGTCCTGGTGAAGGTGGACAAATTGATATTTCCAACTAACTTCATCATACTTGATTAAGAAGAAGACAAGGAAATTCCCATCATTCTTGTAAGGACATTCCTTGCAACTGGGAGGACATTTACAAGGGTGAGCTCACTATGTGAGTTAATGACAAGGAAGTCACCTTCAATATGAATAAGGTGATGAAAGCACTTGATGAACCCAAGGAATGTAGCTTTGTGAGGGTGATCGATTAAAGTGTTCAAATGCATTTTCAGTATATGGTGAGTAAGGATAGGTTGGAAACATCTCTAATAGTGGAGGAGGAAATTGATATGGATAATGTTAAGGAAGTGGTTAGATTTTTGAATGCATCAGAGTTAATGTTCTACAATCCTACTCAATCTTTTGAGAAATTGGATTGACCTGCAAGAACTATAACTCCATTGAAACCATCTGTTGAGGAACCTCCCTTTCTTGCGTTAAAGCCCATACCTTCTCACTTGAAGTATAAATATCTGGGGAAAGAATAGACACTACCTATCATCATCTCTTCTTCATTATCTGAATCATAAGAAAATCAACTGATTGAAGTTATGAAAAAGCATCAGAGGGCAATTGTGTGGTCAATAGTAGATATTAAGGGAATTATTCCATCCATCTGCATGCATAAGATAAATTTGGAGGATGGATAGAAAGCATCCATTGAACACCAAAGAAGGTTGAATCCCGATACGAGAGAAGTTGTGAAGAAGGAAATAATTAAATGGATGGATGTAAGGATTATATATCCCATTTTTTGACAGCTCATGGGTGAGCCCAACCCAATATGTCCCAAAGAAAAGGGGTATGACTATAGTGGCTAACACCCACAATGAGATAATTCCTTTTTACACAGTCACCAGATGAAGGGTGTGTATGGACTATAGAAAGTTGAATAACTTTACCTGGAAGGATCACTTCCTTCTGCCATTCATTGATTAGATTCATGATAGATGAGCTGATCAAGATTACTTCTATTTCCTTGACAAGTACAATGGCTACAATCAAATTTCCATAAACCCCAAGGACCAAGAGAAGACTACCTTTACATGCCCATATAGCACATTTTCCTTACAAAGAATGTCATTCAGGCTATGTAATTCCCCAGCTACATTTCAACGATGTATGATGGCAATCTTTTCTAACATGGTTGAATCCTTTCTTGAATTCTTCATGGACAATTTTTGAGTATTTGGATCTTCATTTGACTCGTGTTTGAACAATCTAGAGAAAGTTCTTCAAAGGTGTGAAGATACTAATCTAGTCTTGAACTCAGAAAATGTCATTTAATGGTAAGAGAAGGAATTGTATTAGGGTACAAAGTGTCAAAAGGTGGTTTAGAAGTTGACAAAACCAAAATTGCTGTCATTGAACAATTACCTCCACTAAACTCAGTGAAAAGCTATAAGGAGTGGTTCACACCACTACAATGCTAAATCGCCCATAATTGAATTCATGGCAATTTTGCGGTATAGTGATCCCCAGGTCGTATTCACTCAAGGAGCCTCACTTCTAATCACTAATTAATTGTTCTAAACACTCAAATACTAAAAACAAACATATAAACCGGGGGAGGAGGGTTTGGTTGTGACTATAACAGCAATAACAGAAATAAAAACTTAAAACAACAGCAAAGAACAACAGTAGCGGCTAATTAGTAGCAAATCGAGTTTGACAGTAACAGAAGACCATGCAACCAGCCACTAGGATTTATGGGAGTGCAACTATCATTACTTAACTTATTGGGTTAGTCTTATTCTCATTTCACCATTTGGTTTTTTTTTTTATGAAAAGATTTCTAGAGAACCTTCCAGAAATTTAATGTTTCTAACTATAGTTAAGAAGAACTTTATTAATCTATAGCTGAATGCAACTACAAAGACCTTAACCAAATCAAGCTAAATATTATCTAACTAGCCATTTCATTTTACTTGCATTTCAAATCAATTAAGCAAGTTTAGATCTTAAATACAAATCAGTCTAAGCTCCTATAAGTTCTTATCAGAATCTAACAGCAGCAAAAATATAAGAATCAAAACAAAAAACAAAATGAGATGGAATAGAGAATAAAACATTTATCTTGCACTTTTAGTTCAAGCTACAACATACTAAGGTCCTAGTGAAGAGCAAAACAGTAAAACAGAAGAGGGAAAATAGAGAGGAAGAGAGGTCTGTGAAATTCTAAGTTACAGAAGTGAAGAGTGTTCTCTGTGATACAAAAATTGATGCCTCTCTAAAACCTAAAGAATATTCTACCCTAGATGCTTAGTTGACCTTCAAAAGGAGGGCTGAGGTGGCTAGTTTCTTCTGCAAAGGAGGCAACCAGCAGACAGCATCAACAAACATGAAAAAGGCATAACAGAAGAGTTATTTTATGCATACAGAAGTTTGAAGTGTTTCTATTTCCATTTTCAGCAAAGTTTGGGGAATATGCAAGAGCTGGATTACATGCAAAGGCTTAACAGATCTAGATTGAGGACCCCACATGTCTAAGTCAGTAAAAAGAACACAGAAAGGAGTCCTAGTCAGCATCCTACTCATGAAAAAGGTGCCACATCAGCATCCATGTCAGCAAGAGTGCCATGTCAACGCCACATCATCAAGAAATCTCCAAAATTAATTTATGCAAAATGGCCAAATGGATTAAATTGAGTCTTTAATAATTTAAGTCTTAAAATACGTAAATAATTCATTTTCCATCCAAGATTAATTTAGACTCAATAAATCACAAAGTGTAATAAAATTAGAGAATTCTCATAGATGAAAATGCAAATAGACCAAGATAGGGGTTAAAATGTATATAAAAATACTAGATATCAAATCCCCCACACTTAATCTCATGCACTCCTGGGCAAAATCAGTAAAAAAACAACAAAGGCACCAAAGGACACAACAAGAAGTGCAGAAAGCATGCAATAATGAAATAGTTCAAGCTTGAAAAGATTTAACGTTAGGAGAAAACAAATCTTAAATTTCTTAAAAGTTCAAGGGTCATGGCAATTTCATTGACAAGAATGAATTCAAGTAATAATCTACTCACAAGGAAAGGTGTATACACTCTATTCTTTCAAGTGTTTAAGGTAATGCACTCACATTTCAACCTATCACAAATTCACTACCATAAGCTTGTCAAGAATCTAAATCTCCACTACTTAAATCACATACATGCTTGAATTATTACAACTTTACTATGGATGTAAGGTTAGGTGAAGGAATGATTGGAAGGTGGAAAGAAGTACATAAAAAAAAGTTTAACAAAAACTTAAGGAAATGAAGGGCATCAATCAATCAAGTCATAAGAGATTGAACTATGAAACTTGGGCCCAAAAATGCTATTTCTCTTTTCTTCTTTCTCGCTTTTTTTCTTTTTTTATTCTTTTTTATCTCCATGCAGTATATTTTTCATGAAGAATTGTCAAAAAAAATTTTCTTTTCTTTTCTTTTAAGTAGCAAAAATAAAATTCAAAATAGCCCACAAATCCTTTTTTTGGCATGTGCTCAATCTCTTTTCAAAAGAAGTCTAAAGCTCTTCAATTCCTAAGTTTGGGGAAAAGAAAGAATTTGTATTAAGGTTTGGGGTTAAAACACTAGAAAGAAAGGTGGAAGTAAGGCACAAAGTGGCACACAATGGAAACAACACATAAGATGGCTATTTGGCTAGAATGGTTACAAGAAACAAATGCCTAAATCATTTCCAAGCATGTACATGTAATGTAGCCTCAACAAAGATTCAAGACAAATTCTAGAGTGAAAATCATGATAGGGAATATACAAAACAAGAAAGAATATTATTTTGCAATGAAGCCTTAAATTCTCACGGTTTAAAGACTATTACTAAAAATTCATTAAAAATAATGTCATTGCCATTTTACTTTAGTTCCTTAGAAAAAGAAGACTGAATTCTTTTCATGCTAAATCAATCCAACACTTAAGCTATTTCATCATGCGTTCTTTAACACAAAAACTCCATCAAATTTTCCAAAAAGAGAGCATCAGATTTGAACAAAACAGAGCTGCAAAATTCTAAACTGCAGAATTTTTGGTGACTCGGCTTTACTGACACAAAACTATGCCAAAACAAATGCAAAAGACACAAAATAAAATTCTACAGCTAGAAGACATATAAAGCTTTAAAAACATGTAAAGAAAGTAGCAAGATTCACAGCCAAACAATACAGAAAATTTGTGCAAGATAGTTCAAAAATTCTGGCAGAACAAAGAAAACAGAGAGAACATACAGAAAAATTTTAAATCGAAACCAATACTTTCTCCAATTAAATTCTCTCCCCTCACACTTAAACATTGCATTGTCCTCAATGCAAATCAGCACCAAATATCAAAAAAATAAAGAGGACATAAATTAAAAAGGAGGGAAAGAGTACGGCCTTATCATGGAGCCGGCACACTGTAGAGTCAGATTTCCTCTACAGTTTTTTCTTGGAATCCCTCATAGATCTTCTTCAACCTTTACCCATTTACCATGAATTGTTTGTTAGTGGCCTTATTTTGAATTTCTACTATACCAAAAGGAAAGATATTAGTAACAACAAAAGGGCCAACCCATCTAGAGCGAAGCTTATCAGACACGAGCTTGAGGCAAGAATTGTAGAAAAGGATTTTGGTTCCCATTTGGAATTCTTTCTTCTCAATTTTCTTATCATGTAAAGCTTTTGTCCTCTCTTTATAAATGCGCACATTCTCATAAGCCGCTAGTCTTAGTTCTTCTAATTCTTGAAGTTGCAACTTCCTTTCTTTATCAACTAGGGTCATGTCCATATTGCATTGTTTAACCGCCCAATATGCCTTATGTGCAATCTCCACTAGTAAGTGACATCTTTTACCAAATACTAAACGGTATGGAGTCATGCTGATGGGAGTCTTGAAGGCAAGTCTATAGGCCCAAAGGGAATCATCAAGCCTCTTGCACCAATCTTTTTTGTTGAGTTGCACGGTTTTCTCTAATATTTGCTTTATCTCTCGGTTGGAGACTTCGGCTTGCCCATTGGTTTGGGGGTGGTAAGGTGTAGAAGTTTTATGCACCAGCCAATATTTCTTCAATAACCCTTGCATGTTTCTATTGCAAAAGTGTGATCCTTGATCACTAATTATGGCCTTGGGGACACTGCATCTGCAGAAAATATATGAACGAAGGACATCTACAACAACAACAAAATCATTAGTTCGGTTGGCTTTAGCTTCCACCCACTTTAACACATAATCTACAGCAATTCTTACAAAAATCATAGGCATCCCTAAACAAAGTGGGCCAATACAAACTAGAATCTAACACTCTTCTAGTAGTTCTTTGGGGACCAAAGTGTCCACCACATGTAATAGTATAACAGAAAGTGAGCACATATGCGAACTCATGATTTGGAACACATCTTCTAACAATTTGGTCACTACAAATCTTCCACAAATAAGGGTCATCCCATACATAGTACCTAGCTTCACTTCTTAATTTATTCAACTGATGTTTATTTTGGTATGCAGGTAATTCAGATGCAACTAGAAAATTCACTAAATCAGCATGCCAAGGCTCACTAATACCATACAAAAGGGAAAAGCACTCATCTGAAAAGTTGTCTCTAATAAAGAGATGTTCCAAAGGAAGCTTAGAAAGCCTACTCAAATGATCTGCTACTACATTCTCCGCTCTACTTTTGTCTTTGATCTCCACATCAAATTCTTGGAGAAGTAGCATCCATCTAATTAATCTTGGCTTTGCATTCGGCTTTTTCAACAAATATTTCAATGCTACATGGTTAGAAAACACAATTACTTTGCATTCGGCTTCTTCAGTAAATATTTCAATGCTACATGGTTATAAAACACAATTACTTTAGAGTCAAGCAAATATGATCTAAATCTATCTAAGGTAAAAATAATTGCTAAAAACTCTTTCTCTGTGGTTGTGTAATTTGACTGAGTCGAATCAAGAGTACGAGAAGTATAAGCTATGATATGCAACTTCCCTTTTACTCTTTGTGAAAGTACCGCTCCCACAACATAATTGGAAGCATCACAATGAGCTCAAAGGGGAGCTCTCACTATAGAGGTTGGATAATAGAATGGGAGGTGAGTTGCTTCTTCAACTCATCGAAGGCTAACCTGCAAGCATCATCCAAAAATAAAATCAGTTTCTTGCTAGAGGAGTTTAGAAAGGGTAGAGTGATCTTATAGAAGTCCTTGATGAGTCTCCTATAAAATCCTGCATGGCCAAGAAAAGAGCGAACTTCCTGCATAGAAGTGGGGTAAGGCAAAGAGGAGATAACATCAACTTTTGCTTTATCTACTTCTATACCACGTGATGATACTATGTGGCCTAGAACTATCCCTTGCTCTACCATGAAATGAAATTTCTCATAATTCAAGACCAAATTCTTTTCTATGTATCTCTCAAGACTCTCTCCAAATTTTTCAAGCGTGCATCAAATGAGTCTCTATAAATAGAAAAATTATTCATGAAAACTTCTATGCAATCTTCTAACAAATTAGAAAATATACTTATCATGCATCTTTGAAAAGTGCCAGGTGCATTGCAAAGACCAAAAGGTGTGTGTCTATATGCAAAAGTTCCAAAGGGACAAGTGAAAGTTGTCTTCTCCTGATCTTCAGGTGCTATGTGAATTTGGAAATAACCAGAAAAATCATCAAGAAAACAGTAGTGAGACTTTCTAGCAAGTCTATCAAGCATTTAATCAATAAAAGAAAGAGGAAAATGATCTTTTCTTGTTGCTTGGTTCAACTTCCTATAATCACTGCAAACACGCCAACTATTTTGGACTCTAGTGGGCACTAACTCATTGTTTTCATTTGTTATAACAGTTACCCCAGTTTTCTTTGGTACCAGTACCGGACTCACCCACTTACTATCAGAGATAGGATAAATAATGCCAGCTTGAAAAAGCTTACTTACTTCATTCTTAACACATCAAGAATCATAGGGTTAAGTCGTCTTTGGGGTTGCCTCACTGGTTTAGCCTCTTCTTCCAGGAGAATTCGCTATATGCACATGGAAGGACTAATTCTAGGAATGTCTGCTAGAGTCCACCCAATCGCCTTCTTATTCTTTTTCAGCAAATTTATCAAATTTTCTTCTTGATTAGTATTCAAGTTGTTGGCTACAATGACTGGAAGTTTGTCTCCTACTTCTAAGAAGGCATACTTGAGGTTTTCTAGTAAAGCCTTCAACTCTAATACAGGTGGTTGGATGATGGATGGAATTAGTTTTTTATAGAGTCACATCTAAGGAGGCACCTATATATTCAGATTGCTCAAAGATATAATCCTTGGCTAGAAAGGAGGAAGGGTTAGTAGCACAAGAATGTACAACATTAGAGTTTAAATCACTACCTTTACAACTACCTAAAGCAAAAAATAGAAACAGAATCTAAGCTAGAGAAACTGACAGAGTCAAAATGCACATCAGAATCTAAATCAAAATGCAAATTAGAATGCAACTCAAAATTGTCAATACTTAGAGAATTTTCAATTTCAGTACAAGCTTGACAAAATTTAGAACCAGAACAATTACACTCAAAGGCATCAACCAAATCAGAAAACTCACTAAAATCAGAAATTAAATTAGTTTGGAAGTCCTCACATACCTCATCAACCAAATAATCCAGAAAGTTAACCACATGCACATTGGAATGATTTTCTATAGGATGTTTCATGGCATCTAAAATATTAAAATCAATTTTGTTGCCAGCAAACTCTATGGACAAAGTCCTTTCATGCACATTAATGGTTTTTGCAGTTTTCAGAAAAAGGTCTACCAAATATTAATGGTGCATGGCCAGGAGTGTTATCATTTTCTATATCCAAAACATAAAAATCAGCAGGAAAAATTAAATCCTTAACTCTTACCAAGACATCTTCAAGAACTCCTGCTGGGTGTGCTGTACTCCGGTTGGCAAGTTAGACAATCACTCAAGTTGGTGAGAGGACACCAATCTTGAGGCTGAAGTATACTAATTTGGGCATGACATTGATTAAGGTTCCTAAATCCAGCATATCATTAGAGAATTCCATGTTACCTATTGTGCATGGTATTGTGAAAGTTCCAGGATCTTTGCACTTTGGTGGCATGGGTGGTTAGATGAGTGCAGAAACATTCTTTCCCAAATTTACTCTCTCATTGCCCTTTAAAGCCTCCTATTAGAGCACAACTCTTTAATTGCTTCTAAAAGTGGAATGTTGACCTCAAGGTCTCCATGATCTCTTTATCTATCTTAGATTCAGAAGCTTTCCTTGATTGAGTTTGCCTATGTAGGAAAGGTAAAGGTATTTTCTGAAATACTTCTTCATCCTTTTTATTTTGCTCACTACTTGAGGATGAAGGAATACTTTGCTACACATCTAACCTTGCTGCTTCAGATTCAGAAGGTGGACCATCCACTTACTTACCACTCCTCAAGGTGATGGCACTAACAATGCCTCTTTGGTTTATCACTGGTTGAGGTGGCAAACTCCCTAAACCTTGACTTTTCAGCTCATTTACTGTTGTGGCTAACTAACCAATTTGAATCTCCAAGTTCTGCATATTTGTTTCTATTCTTTGCTAAAATTGAAGAGTATTGGCAGTCAGTTGCTTCATTAAATCTTGAAGACTAGACTCAGGTTTCTTGGGTGTTAGGGTAGGTGCATGGCTAGGTCCAGGTTGACTATATCTTACATGGGGTAGCTGGTAAGGAGGATTGAAGGTATTTCCATACTTGAAAGCAGGATGGTTACGCCATCGAGGATTATAGGTGGAAGAGTAGGGGTCATACCTCTATTGATGTGGTCGTTGCATGGGTTTACTAAGGAATATGCCAACACATGACTCAATTGGGGTCTCTTGCAGCTGAGGATATTTATCAATATGATGGGTATTCAAGAAACAAATATCATACACTGAAGTGGAAGGAGGTAATTATGATCTCTAATTTAATGCTAATTGCCTCACCATTGAAGCTAACTCCTCCAATTTATTTTCTATCCTTTGCTGCTCCATAAGGGATGTCCTCACTTCATTATGCTAGCTATTGGATCATTCAATCTAGTGCCAAATTACTGTACATTTTGAGCCATTTTGGCTAATAATTTATTTGCTACAGTAGGGGTCTTGTCTACCAATGCCCCACCACCAACTGCATCAACTATATATCTATCAATTGGCATTAATCCCTCATAAAAATGCTGGATGAGAAGCTGCTCTAAAATTTGATGTTTGGGTAGCTTGAACACAGCTTCTTAAATCTCTCCCAATACTCATGCAAAGACTCACCACTTGATTGCCTAATCCCACTGATGTCTTTTTTTATTACTCCTGTTCTAGAGGCTAGGAAGAATTTTTCTAAGAACATCTTTTTCAAGTCATCCCATCTTGTTATTACAGCAGTTGGCAAGTAATAAAGCCAATCCTTGGCTGCCCTATCCAAAGAGAAAGGGAAGGCTATAAGTTTGATCTATTCTTCTGCATCTCTATGTAGTCTCATAGTGGAACAGACAATATGAAATTCCTTCAAGTGTTTGTACAGATCTTCTCTTGCAAGACCATGGAACTTGGGTAACAAGTGGATTAGGCCAGATTTTAATTTGAAATTAGTATCTAACTTAGGATAATTTATGCACAATGGTTGATAATGCACATCAGGTGCAATCAACTCTTTAATGGGTTATTCTTACCTATTTTGAGGCACTTGTGCATTTTGATTATCCATCCCAGTTATCCCAGCTAACTCAAAATCAATTGACTCCAACACAATATCATATTTAGAATCCGACTCTACTTCTACAGTATTGACAGCAAGATCAATAATTTCAAAAATAAGTTCATAAACTATGCTACTCCTAATGCTATTACTTCTTACTAGCCTATGGAAGGTCTTATCAATTTTAGGATCAAAAGGTGGTAAGTCCATGTTAAGAGACCTTCACATACACTAGGAAGGACAAAATTCACAAGAAAACAACAAAAACACTGAAAACAGCAAAAGCACTACGAGAAGCTCCAATGAATGAAAATCACTAAAAATTGAAGTATCTCAGAAAAATCTGATTTTTCTTGGAAAAATCCTTCTCAAGTTGAAGGAACAAATAAAAAAATATAACTTAAAAATTCAATCTACAAAAATCACACCAAAAATCACAATTAATTAAAAAATTAAAAAATAGAAAAATAGAAAAAAAGGGCCTAAACGATGGAATTTGGAAAAATAGCCACCCTGTACTGGGCCAAAGGCAAAGTAAGGGTTTTAACTTGCTTAAACCATTGAAAACTAATGGTCTACCAAGTTTGAGGTCAATCGGAGATAGTCAGGTTTTTATCAATTTTGAAAATGATTAGTTTTCGGGAAAAAAACTCAAAACTTGCAAATCACTTCAACAATACTAAATAACTTAAAGTTCAACAAAGATACATATAAACAACTAATTAGACAACTTAGAAGTGAATTGGCTCATTGGCAATAGTGCCTAAATTCTGGTTCACGCCATTACGATGCCAAATCACCTAGAATTAAATTCGTGGTAATTTTGAGGTATAGTGATCCTTAGGTCATATTCACTCAAGGAGCCTCACTTTTAATCACTAATTTATTGTTCTAAACACTTAAATACTAAAACCAAACACATAAACGAGGGGGTTTGGTTGTGACTGTAACAACAATAATAGAAATAAAAACTTAAAACAGCAGCAAAGGACAACAGCAGCGGCTAACTCATTGGGTTAGTCTTATTCTCGTTTCATCATTTGGTTTTTTTATGAAAAGATTTTTAGAGAACCTTCCAGAAATTTAATGCTTCTAACTATAGTTAAGAACAACTTCATTAATCTATAGTTGAATGTAACTACAAAGACCTTAACCAAATCAAGCAAAATATCATCTAACTAGCCATTTTATTTTACTTGCATTTCACATCAGTTAAGCAAGTTTATATCTTAAATACAAATCAGTCTAAGCTACTATAAGTTCTTATCAAAATCTAACAGTAACAAAGACATAAGAATCAAAATAGAAAATGAGATGAGATGGAATAGAGAATAAAACACTTATCTTGCACTTGCATTTCAAGCTATAACATCCTAAGGTCCTAGTGACTGATTACAATGGAAGTTTAGCTCTCCATGAGAGCAAAACAACAAAACAAAAGAGGGAAAACAGAGGGGAAAAGAGGTATGTGAAATTCTAAGTTACAGAAGTGAAGAGTGTTCTTTGTGATACAAAAATTGATGCCTCTCTAAAACCTAAAGAATATTCTACCCTAGATGCTTAGTTAACTTTCAAAAGGAAGGCTGAGGTGGTTAGTTTCTTCTACAAATGAGGAAACCAATAGACAGCAGTAACAAACATGAAAAGGCACAATATAAAAGTACTTTTGTGCATATAGAAGTCTAAAGTGTTTCTATTTCTGTTTTCAGCAAAGTTTGGGGAATATACAAAAGCTGGGCTACAAGCAAAGGCTAAACAGATCTAGATTGAGGGCCCCACATGTCCAAGTCAGCAAAAAAACATAGAAAGGAGTCCCAATCAGTATCCTACTCATCAGAAAGGTGCCACATCAGCATCCATGTTAGCATGAGTGCCATGTCAGCGCCACATCATCAAGAAATCTCTAAAATTAATTTCTGCAAAATGGCCAAATATATTAAATTGAGTCTTTAATAATTTAAGTCCTAAAATATGAAAATAATTCATTTTCCATGCAATATTAATTTAGACCTAATAAATCATAAACTGTAATAAAATTGGAGAATTTTCACGGATGAAAATGCAAATAGACTAAGATAGGGGTTAAAATGTATATAAAAATGCTAGATATCAAGGAGTTTTTTGGGACATGATGGCTTTTACTAAAGGTTCATTGGAGATTTTTCAAAAATCTCGAAGCCATTATGCAAATTGCTTGAAAAGGATGTCCCTTTCAACTTTAATGATGATTACCTCAAATCTTTTGAGGAACTAAAGAAAAAGCTGATTTCTGCACCTATCATGATTGCCTCCAACTAGAATAGCCCCTTTGAGTTAATGTGCAATGCAAGTGACTATACAATTTGAGCTATTTTGGGGCAAAGAGAAAAAAAAAGTGTTCCACCTGATTTATTATGCTAGTAGAATGCTAGTTGATACTAAACAGAATTACACTACAATGAAAAAAGAGTTTCTAGCAGTGGTGTTTACATTTGATAAATTTACAGCATATTTGGTAGGCACAAGTGTGGTGGTATTCACTGATCACTCAGCAATTAAATATCTAATCAGCAAAAAGGATATGAAATCGAGGTTCATAAGGTGGATTTTATTGTTGCAAGAATTTGACTTGTGTATAGTGGATCGCAAGGTGTTAGAGAATCAAGTAGCGGATCACCTATCTCGCTTAAGTACAGAGTCTCAAGATAAAGGTGTTACCCAGATTAATGAAAGTTTCCTATATGAGAGCCTATTTTTTGTTGAAGAAGTAAAGGCACCATGGTATGTGGACTATGTCAATTATTTGGTATGTGGTTTGCTTCCTCCTATTGTACTTCTCGACAAAAGAAAAAATGTTAAGTCTTATTTTTAGGATGAGCCTTTTCTATTTCATTTCTGTGCTGACAATGTGTTTCGGCATTGTGTCCCAGAAAATGAGATGAATAGCATATTATGGCATTGTTATAGGTCGAAATATGCTGGGCATTATAATTGCTAAAGTATTTGAGAGTGGATTTTATTGGCCCTCAATGTTTAAAGATGCAAGGAAATTTGTTGAGATCTGTGATCGTTGCCAAATAGTTGGCAATTTATCAAGGAAACATGAGATGCCCTTAAACAATATATTAGAGGTTGAAGTATTTGATGTATGGGGAATTGATTTTATGGGTCCATTCCCCTCTTCATATTCAAATCAGTATATTTTGGTGGCAGCAGACTATGTTTCTAAATGGGTTGAGGCCATTCCTTTCATCATAAATGATGCCAAGGTGGTTATAAACTTCTTGAAGAAAAATATTTTCACCCGATTTGGAGTACCCGGAGCCTTGATAAGTGATGAAGGTACGCATTTTTGCAACAAGTTACTTGAAAGGTCATGGTTAAATATGAAGTTAAGCATAAAATTGCCATTCCATATCATCCTCAAATAAGTGGATAGGTAGAAGTGTCCAATCAAGAATTGAAGAGAATTCTAGAAAAGACAATAAGTTCTTCAAGAAAAGACTGTGTGTGAAAGCTTGATGATGCATTATGGTCCTATCATACTACAGACAAGACTCTAATAGACACCTTACCATTTAAGCTAGTTTATGACAAATCTTGCCACCTTCTTGTGGAGTTACAACACCAAGCTTTTTGGGCAACCAAATTCTTGAATTTTGATACTAAAGTTACGGGTGAAAAGAGGTTGCCACAACTGAATAAGCGAGATGACTGTTAGGCGATTTGGCAAGCACACCAATCGTACAAGTAATACAGAGTGAGTAGAGTATCATTCCCACGAGGATTGAGGTACCAAGTACCCGCGAAGCTAAACTTAAATGCTATCTAGACAAATCATTAAACAGAAATATGAATCTAACGCTACAAATTAAACTAAACTATATCTAAAACCTAAAACTAAGCTACTCCTAATGACAATAACCTAGGATTGATGGGATTGACTTCATTTAATTCTTAATCCGACTAATTCATAGACAAATGAGTCTTTGAGTTGTTAAAGACTGATTCAATCAAATTACAAATCCTTTTGGAGTTGGTTAAGCTCTCAAAGTTGTTTGAACCCAATCCCTTGGAGAAACAAACCTACCTATCCTAAATGATTGTTTAATTCCTTAATCCAATCATTCAAGTAGGTGATTAAGTTTAGGAACTCATAAAAACCACATAAATAAGATTATCCATCCCTAGATTAATCCGATTTATGGTGGAAGTTACAATGGGCTAGTTAATACCTAGCTATCCATAGCATAGATAAAAACCCCAAACTCATAAAAGTGGTGATCAAGCATTTTTAGAGCAATTCAATCCCGTAAATCCACTCCAACAAAATACGAAATGCAATTGAGAAGAATCATTCAATAACAAAACCTCATAAGAAATTAAATTACATCAACCACCAAGCCCATCATTCTTCATAGGTTCCATTATCATCCTCTTACTCTTGCTTTTATCACTTGTACATGCTAGTCTAGGGCACGAATATTCCTAGAAGGATTTTCCCAAACCTCAACTAAGATAAAACCCAATTCTCCATAATTCCTTGTGTGAAAATCAAGTACATTAAATGAGCAAACCCTAATTTGACTATATGAGGCTAATAACTATATTCCTATGATATTAGCAAATCAATCCCCTCTCCTTTAAGGTTCAAGAACTCATACAACTTATTCCTTTGGTCTTGTTTTTACCTCCCCTTCCCAAGTTTGGTAAAAACACCAAATCATCCCAATAAGTGGCCAATTTAAAGGAAAGCATTAAGATTGGAATAAATAAACATGCATTAACCAAGTAATAACTACAAGAGTTCAAGAAATTACACAAAACCTAATCTAAAATCGGGCTCATAACAACCCTTGAGTTACATACTAGCTATCACTACATAATACAAGAAAATATAACATGAAAAGAGAAGAAAATGAAGAGAAAAGAGAAGAGATGGGGGAAGGACGACCAATCCCATGAAGGAAGGCCCTTCTCCCCCCTAACCAGCTCTGTAGGATGCCTCTTTGCTGCCTCCAAGCTCCCCAAAATCTCCCAAGTTCCAAATTAGGTCAAAATGCTCAAAAAGGAGTATTTAAGCTGCTGGTCCGTGACTTAGCGCCTGGGTGCCAAGGTTGGAAGCTTCAATGTTAGTTCGTGGGGTTGGGCGCCTAGGCGCCACGTCTGGCGCCTGGGCACCAACTGGGCAGAGAGCTCATTGTTGTCAAATGTCTGGCGCCTGGGCGCCAGGCCACTGGAATCCAAATCTTCTAATGTTTTCTCCCCACAATTGCACCTACAAAAGACAATAAATAAAATAAATTAAAAAGGCAATAAAAGGGGCAATAAAACAAGAAAATACGAACACTATAAAGCACACGAAAATTGTACGAAAACAAAGATAACAAGTGCAAAAGGAAAGCAACAAGGCTAAAAGAGGACTGAAAATCCCAAATATGATGGCATTATTTAGTGACTTTCTAGGACTTATCAACTCCCCCAAACCTAGATCTTTGCTTGTCCTCAAGCGAACAACTACCTAACACAACTAAACACACTAAACGAACATAAAAAAAGGATATTTCTTGATAAAAAGGAAGTGTTGAACAACTTGAAAGATTATGGCAAGGTAAGTTGAAGTCATGCATTCATCTAAATAAAGCAAAGCTAGGTAATGAATTTCTTGAATTCATAGATAAATTGGAAAATTTCATTAACCTTAAAATTAAGATCATAGATGCCATCAATTTTCTCTATTTACACCCTCAAAAGTTTAAAAGAATTTATCTTATTGTGAGGATTTTTCTTAGCTCTATTAAAATGCATTTCAGCAAAGGGAATTCCAATTTATTTATGATCGAAGTGAAGACCGTGCGCCTAACCACACATCTTCCCCTCAATCTAGGTAATATCCGCTAATAGGCTAAGGAAACAAAGAATTATCAGTGCGCCTAATCCACACAATAATGCCTTGTTCATCGCCTTTATTTATTATGATTCATTGGTTGGAGAAAGTATTGTGCGCCTAATCCACACTACACTTCCTCAACTTAAATCACACTTATTCTATTATATATATATTTTTTTATTATTATTTTTTTTTGTTTTTGCTTTTATTAAAATTCCCTTATTGAGCAAATATACATCACAACTAAAAATAAAAAGTTTTAAAATTTTGAAGAGTATATAAAGAAAATTAAGAATACCTACAACGTTTATTTAAGAATTTTTGAAAATTTCCATTTTTAATCAATAAATTCTAAAAATCCATAACTTAGCTCGATTTTAAATAAGATAACGACATAAATTCAACCAACGTTGACATAACATAACACCTGTTCAACAGTTTCCAAAATATCAAGAAAAATCCTAAAACGCGATGGTTCAACAAAAGGAAATGCATTCTTATTAAGCTACCGCTCTACTCCCCCAAACCTAGACCAGACATTGTCCACAATGTCAAACCAAGCGCACACATAAGGTTTCAGCAGCCAAAGGGGGACAATCAACAAAAAGGGGAGCAGAAACACAATGAATGCTAAAAACAAACCATCAACAGCAACAATACAAAATTAAAATACACAACGATTACTAAACAAGAATCAAAATAAATAACAAAATGACAACAACAAGAATCTTAACCATTCCATCACAAAAATCAAAACATCAATAAAATCCAATAAAAAATATTCCACTAAATACATAAAAATGACATAACATAAGTTCCGAAATAAGAAGTACAATACATGAAAAATAATAAAAGAAATAAAAACAACAAAACAGTGAATCACAACGCCTCAATCCGTGTCATCAGCGTAGTCTTCTTCGCCCATCTCTTCATCTCCGCCAGCTACTCCACTGTTGACAAAATCTACAGAAAAATGGGGAGGAGGACCTCTAATCTTCGAAAATCAGCCCCAAACCATGAAGAAGACGAAGAATGGAAGAAAAAGTGAGAAGAAATTGATGGGAAGGGAAGAAAAGGAGAAGAAAGTGTGCGAAAATGGAAGGGATGGTGAAGGAGGGGCTTCTAATCGGTGAAAATGGAGGTTTTGGGAGGAAGAGACACCGGAGAAGGAGAGGAGAAGTGGGGAAGGCGGCTACTAGGGTTTGGCGGCGTGAAGAAATGCAGAAAAATTTTCTGCAGAATGTTAAATTCAACGTTGGCGCCTGGGCGCCAACGTCACAAACCCTAAATGAACAGACAGCTGGCGCCTGGGCGCCAGTATTGGCTCCTGGGCGCCATCAAGACAGAGAGCACTTAATCCATAGCATCATGGCGCTTGGGCGCCATCTTGACAGAAACGAAAATTTTTTTAGCAGCAGCAGCATACAGCCCTCAGAAGAAGATGATCCACGAAAATTGAGGTTTGTGATTCGTAAAAACACAACAAAACAACACATACACACAGTAAAAACACTCAAATTCAACAGTAAACAAAATCAAACAACAAAATCAACTAAAACAACAATCAATCAAAAAAATAATCAACCAAAATCATACTAAACACCAACAATCACAGAATTAAAATTACAGAACAAAACCAAGCACAAATTAATATGACAGAAGGGTCAAGAAACTTGGGGTGCCTCCCAAGAGCGCTATGTTTATAGTCCTTAGCCAGACTTTACCGGTGTCCTTCGCTAGATAATGTCTCCTTCCTTGGTCATCAATGCTCCTTTTTCATCCTCAATGTTTTCCAGCAAGGAAGATAAACCAGATTTCATGCACAACACAAAGAAGAACACCGTAAGAACAAGACCACAAAAATAAAATAAACAAAAGAAGAAATGAGAATTTGCAAAGACACAAGAGAATGTACAACAAGAGTGTCTAAAGTAGCACCACTTCGGCTTCATTGAATATTGGCACAACCATCAATCCCCGGCAACAGCGCCAAAAACTTGTTAGTCGATATGGCAAGAGCACCAATCGCACAAGTAATATAGTGATTTGAGAGTAAAAGTATCGTTTCCACGAGGACTAAGTGACTAAGTACCCAAGAAATTTAATTGAATTAGTTGGACGAAACAATTGGATTGAAGATAGCTTTAGCCAATGAATGATAAAATAAAATCAATGATAGTAAATATTTATGTTTTCTTTTAATAACAGTAAGCAATGCAAAAACTGATGAAATAGTCTAATTAAAGCCTACGGTCACTAATCCCTCTCCTCTATCTTAGAAATTACAAAACCCCTCTCACGTACTCGCAACTTATTCAACTCTATAAGTTAATCCTAGGTTATTCTAATAACTTAAAAGAATCCTCCGAAATCTCAATTAAGTTACTCAACTCCTACGCAATTCCTTGTGTGGGCTAAGCCTAATACAACCAACCTAGCTTTGATTAAACGAGATTAACTAACATTCCTATTAGCTAACAAGCGAAAACACTTAGTAAGGTTCAAGCACTCGTCCTTCCTATTCAGTGTTCTACTCTCACCTCCCTCTCCCGAGTTCGAAGACAGCAACAAGCATACATATAGATTGATCAAGTCCATATAACGCAACAATAAAATGGATAGAAAGACTTATATTAATTGAAATAAGGTTGCAAATACATGAGAGAATGTAAAATCTATTCAAGAGTCAAGTTCATAGTAACCCTAGATAGAAAATCTAGCTACTCATAGAAAATAAACAGCAGAAAGCATAAAAAGGGATAAAGATGGCCATGAATCTGATGTGGGATGATGGATTGAGCTCCCCAAGCCTTGAAAATCAGGTTCCCCTTGCTCTTCTCAGCCAAAACGGTGCTTCCCCCTCTCCCTCGGATCAGCTCCTCTTCAAAATAACCTAGGAAGCTATTTAAAGCCTTTCTGAAAAGCTGATTTTTTGGTTCCACCGCTGCAGCGGTGGAAGGCAGAAAAACATAAACTACGAAAATCTTCAGTGCATCGCTGAGGGAAGCAGCGGATGGACTACCGCTGCAGCGGTAAGAACTCACCGCTGCAGCGGTGAGTGGCAGAAACATGACATTAGCAAGGATTTCCATTCTTTGCTTCTTTGGCTTCTTTACTCAGTAACTTTAAGGCTTCCTTTCCTTAATTGACTCCCAACTTTTGACCTTGCATAGGATTCACAAAAATACACAAATCAATAGTAAAAATTGGGATTTAAGATAAAAAATATGCAACAAGCCTTTAAAGTTCAAGAGGTGATTAAGAGGACAAAAATTATTTTAGAGTAAACATGTTTAGGTAAATTGAAGGTAAAATCATTAAATAAAAAGTACCAAATTAGTGTTAACTTGAGAACTTAACAATGACTTCCGTCTTTAGGCTTATGAAAATGCTTGAGTGAATAAGGAAAGAGTCAAAAGGTGGCATGACAAGAAAATTCTCAATAGATTATTTGAAGCTGGCCAAACGATATTGCTATAAAATTTAAAGCTTAAGCTGTTCCCTAGAAAACTCAAGTCAAGATGGCCAAGGCCATTTATTGTAAAAGAAGTTTCTCCATTTGGGGCTGTTAAAATCACTGTTCTGGAAAGCACAAATAGTTTCAGTCAATGGCCAACTAGAGGGCGAACACAAACAGGTTTCTCTAACTCTCAGCACTTTGAAAGTATAGATGCCTTGGTAAGGTCTGGCTAAAGACTATAAACTTAGTGCTCTTGGGAGGCAACCCAAGTCTTAGTTGTTTTATAGTTTGTTTTTATTATAGTTTTTTATGTTTTTATGCTTTAATAGTTATATTTGTACTGGTTTTGCTGTGTTTGATTGTGTTGAGCTTTGGCTGGTTTATTGTTGTATATGATGTTCTAAAACTTTATCTTGATGAGGATTTTTGATACTGTTGTAATGTAATTAAAGTTGTTATTCTCTTTGATGATTTAATGAAGTATATGTTTGCTGTCGAGTTGATAGCACAAGTTAAGCTAATTACTAATCAATTTGGTATGATGCAATGGTTGAAATACAAAGTCTTAGATATCAGTACAAAGCTTTGGTTTTGTTCTTACTTGTTGTAGCAGTGGCTTTATGTCACTACTGCGATATGTTGGGTTTTAAGGGTTGTAGGTCCTATGCATTACAGCTGCAGAAGTATGAGGTACCAGAAGGTGGCACATTATGTGCTATCCCACTACAGCAGAGCCTTCGTGCCATTGCAGCAATGTGAAGTGTCTTTTTATTTATATAAAAATAAAAAATAAAAAATAAAAATTAAGCATGTATATTATAAAAGGGCTCAACCCTAATTTCATCCCTATTTTCGATGTTGTGCACCCACTCCCCTTTTTCTCTAAACCCTAGCCTTCTTTGAGCAATTTTAGCCACCGTCCCACAAATTTATGTCTGTTCTTGCATCTATTTGTCCATCATTGCTTATGTATAGGTGTTCACGGTTCTTTTTCTTGTTTTTGTGGTATTTGTTCAATAATTGTTGCTTTTCTCTCTTCGAAAAATGATAGGTAAGTGTTTCTTCCCCCTTGTTGGTTTTAGTTTTTCTATTAGAATTAGTTGCATTTTAGGGAGTGACTGTAGAATAGATAGCTTTGAGTTATATCTTCAGTTAATTTTAAAAAGAAACTGTTGGGTAAATTAGTTATATATGTATAGTGTTTTAGTGATTCTCTTTTGGATTTTCTTCTTTAGTTTAGTTAGATTTAGTTAACTGATTTTTTAGGCTTTTACAATTTTTGGATTTTTTTTGGTAGTGATTAGGTTTGGGGGAGTACCTTACATTCTGTTTAGCATTTTAGAGAGAATAGCAAAAATTGTTTTATGAATGCATATTGTTAAATGTGATTAGGTTGTTGCTAGAATTTTTTGATTGCAGGGTTATTGCTTGTTCTAGCTTCCCTTATGGCTCCTACCTAAAAGAGAAAGAAAATGACAGCTAGAAGGAATTTGGCTGCTAAAGCCTCATCAAGTTTTGATGCCATTGATTTCAGATTAGAGCAGTATGAGAAAAGATTTGAGAGGAATGTGGTGTGAAAAAGAGAAGTGAAAGAAAAAAGGAATTGATTTGAAGGAGAGCGATTTCCCAGAAATTCAAGAAGTGATCAAATAAGGAATTGGGAGAAGTTAGTGGCAACTCCAACTTATGGATATAAAAGATTAGTGCAGGAGTTTTATTCCAACGCCTTTTGTGTGGTAAATGATGATATGAAGGAATATGAAACAATAGTGAGAGGTAAAAAGGTGTTCTTCTATCCTCAAACCATCATATGGTGAGTATTTCAAAAGTGATTATGAAATGTGCTACTATGCTCTGAAGTGGACATGAAAATAGGACCTGGAAGAAGTATTGAATACCATTTGTGCCCTGGGAACTATATAAGAGTTGAATGCAAAAGGAGCTCTTCATAGAGTGGATAAGAAAAGCCTTCTCTCAATTGTGAGAGTTTGGTTTGCATTTGTCCAACATAACCTTTTTCCTCTTCCAATATATCTGATGTGTTTGCACCTAGAGCCTTCCTTACTTTTTGCATTATGAAGAATATTGAGATTAATGTAGGGCTACTCATTGTTGAAAATATTGAGAAATTGGCAAAATCAGATTGCAGAATCATAGGCTATCCTTTTCTCATTAGACAGTTGTTGATTAAACAAAAAGTTCCAATGAGAAAAGAAAAAGAGATGAGACCCCTAGAGCCTATTACGCCAGCCTACATTCGGGGGCAACTGGCCGAAAGTGACTCAAACTTGCCTCCTAGAGACAACCTATATAAAGGAAATTGAGAAAAAGGAAAAGTTGATACAGCTGAGGTAGATGCTAGGTTGATCCGATTAGAAGATGGAATGGAAAAAATAATAATTGACATAGCTGACATTAAGAGTGAGGTTAATCACCACACTACATACCTCTCATATCTAGGAGCTTTGCTTACTGAAAGGTTAGATTTGGATGCCTCAAAACTTCCCAACTTTGTTTCAAACTAAGGCACTGGCCAACCTGAGGAAGCTGATGTTGGGAATGATCGCATGGAGGATTAGCTTGTTCAACACTTGTTCTGTGTTTTGTTTTTGCTATTTTTTGTTGTGTGGTTTTTAGTAATTTCTACTGTTTGCTGTGATACTGTTATGGCTAGCTGAGACAATTGTTCCCTGTGATATTTTTGTTTTGATGAGGTGGATTATGAGCACTTTTGGGTGGCAATGTCACTTTATGAATGCTAGTATCATGATAATGATATTTTGCTAATCTGTTTTGCTAAATGAATGCAATGACCTTGTTTAATGTTTAGATGCTTTATATGAAAATTTTTAATGCATAGCTTTCTCTATTAACTCTTTCCCCATTGAGGACAATGTGTGGTTTAGGTTTGGGGGAGAGGTTTATGTGTGAGGTATGTGTGGGATAGGTTTATGTGTGATGTATGTGTAAAACTTTTTTGAGAAATTAGAACTAGAAGATTTACCATTATTGCCAAGCAGTGTTCAGCTAAAACAGGGAAAAGTTTGAAAATTGTGAACTGTGCATCTATTTTATGCAAGTGAAGCTAAGGCTTTAATTTTCAAATATAAAAAAGAATCTTTGTATCTATATTGGTTTATTTTCTATAAGGATTATCCTATTTTTTGTCCTAACAACATTAGGAAATTCATACAATTAACAAGTTTTTGAAAATTTAAAGGCTCCTTAATTTTGAAAATGGTTTATAATTTCTTGAATGAAGAATAGTGGAAAATTTTCAAAAGTTCAATAAGGGGATAGCTAAAAAAAGTCCAATAAGGGGATAGACAAAAAAGAGTTCAATAAGGGGACATGCTTTTAAAAAAATAGTCAATACAATAAAATAAATAGAGCTAGTTTTTAATAAAGCTAAGTCCTTGGGAACAAAAATAAAGCGAAGCCCTTGAGAACAAAAATAAAGTGAAGCCTTTGAGAACAAAAAGTAAATTAATCACTAAAATCTAATTTAGGTTTTTATAAACTATTTGGAAATGAAAAGAACTGATTGTGTGTGAAACTCAAATTGTTTAAATTTCCATGCTAGTTGTGTTGAATGGGTACCTCTTAAGGAAATCATGCTAATTACAAACTCAGAGATTGTTTTTTATTTCAACCTATGGGATAAAGCTGTACTTGTTAAATTGAATGAATTATGGAAAATATAGTCTGTTTGTTGATGCACATCTTGGAAACCTTGGTTAGTAGTTTTGTGAGTAGCTTAGAGGTTTTGCTTGAGGACAAGCAAAAGTTCAGGTTTGGGGGAGTGTTAAGTTCTCAATTTAACACTAATTTGGTGTTATTTATTTAAGGATTTTTCCCCTAACTTGCTTGATTATGCTTAATTTGAATCTTTTATGTCTGTTTAACTAATTCTTAAGCTCTAATAGCTTCTTGTGGATTTTTGTTTTGAATTCCAACTTTTGCTAGTGATTTGTGCTACTTTTATGAGTTAATTACAGGTTTCAAATGTTGGAGATCATTAGAAGAGAAGAAAGTATGGTTCTACTGAGCAAAGAAGCCAAAGAAGTAAGCTGAAGATTGCATGCTGGCGCCTAAGCGGGAGGAACAAGATACCACAATAAAGAAGGAAAAAAAAAGAAGAGAACACACTACCTTTCATCATTGTAGCAAGAAGCTCGTGCCACTACAGCAGTAAATAGTTGAAGAGTTACCACAAATGCTCTCCATTATCAGCCTTAACTCCCTGCTGAAGGTTTTATGGTTTTTAAACAACACTTCATTCTGTGGATTGCCGCTACAGTGATGGGACAAAAATTTCGCCATGTCAGGGGATGTTTTAATAGCTGCTAAGGAAATTTTCTTAGGTCATTCAAATACGGAGAAGACCAAAAGCACTGTTTTTACTGAGAATAGAAGTGGGGACCTTATTCTCAAGGATTGGGAGCTCAAATTCATCATTCATCATCATATACATAGCTATTTTCATCCCTATCTCTGTTTTCTGCTCTTTGTATTTAAGGTGTAGCTAAATTTTCTATACTAGAGTTACTATGAACTTAACTCTAGATTAGATATTGTTTCTCTCTCATGTATTGATAACTTCAATTCACTTAATATATGTCTTTTTGTTTATTTTACTGGTACTTTGTATAGATTTGATCAATCTATATATTTTTCTTGTTGCTTTTACCAATTTAGGGAGAAGGAGGTGAGAGTAGAACTCTGAATAGAAAGAACGAGTGTGTGAACCTTAGGCTTTTTAAATGAGAGTAGTATAAACTTAACTCATTTAAGGGATTAAGTAGGTGTTAAGTATCTTAATTGAGGTTAGAAAGAATTCTTTTAAGTTAGTAGAATAACCTACGATTAACATATGTAGTTGATAGAGTTGTAAGTACGTGAGAGAGGTATTGTGATTTCTAGGACAGAAGGAAGAGATTAGTGACTCTAGACTTTTTAATTGATTAATTTTATTCATCGTGTGTTTTTTTGCTATTTATCTGAAAATCTTATAAAAATATTGTAGTTTGCTTTTCATTTTTGTCAATTCATTATTAGAGCTGTCTTTATCCAAAATTGGACATCTAACTAATACAGTTGAATATTTGGGTAATTAGCAAGTTAGTCCTCGTGGAAACGGTACTTTTACTCTAATTCACTATATAACTTGTGCGACTGGTACACTTGCCAATTAGATTACAACATAGCCGAGGGAAATTTCAATGCAGTATTGCAACTTATGGGTGAGTCATGCCATCCGAACATTGACTACTAGAAAACTTCTATCAAACAAAGAAATTAGTTACGAGTTGGGACTTGGGTACTCGAAAATCAACTCCTGTGAGCATGGTTGTATGCTTTACTACAAGGGCAATGTAGACGCGATAGAGTCTAAGTTTTGTCTCTGTGCCAGGTATACCACTAGAAGGAACCTTTGTGGTACTCAAAGAAGAGTGGCAAATGAGCATCTATGGTACCTTCCTTTAATCCCAAGACTTCAAAGGTTGTTCACTTCCGAGGTAGTGGCAAAGGAAATGAGGTGTCACAATGAAATTCATCATGAGGCTAGAGTGTTATCCCACCCATTTAATGGACTTGCGCGGAAAAACCAAACACACCCAGATTTTGCCTCAGATCCTTGAAATATAAGGCTTGGGTTATGTGTCGATGGGTTCACGACATTTGGCTAGTTTGGAAAATTGTATTCATGTTGGCCCGTCATCGTTACACCTTATAACTTGCCTCCTGGAAGGTGTATACAACAGGAATATATGTTCTTGACATTGATCATTCTTGGACTTAGTAATCCAAAGGCTAATATAGATGTCTATTTGTAGCCCTTAGTCGATGAGTTAAAGTGGTTGTGGGAGGAAGGTGTTTTCGCATACGATGCTTCGCTAAAGCAGAATTTTAATATGCGTGCAGGGATTATGTGGACCATAAATGATTTCCCAACTTATGGAATGCTGTTTGGTCAGATGACAGTTCGAAAATTAGTTTGTCCCATTTTCATGGAATGTTCAAAGGCGTTTACGCTGAAGTATGGCCGAAAAACTTCGTTCTTCGATTGTCACTAATAATTTCTGCCAATGGACCATCCATTCCAAAGAAACTGTTAGCTATAAGGCTATATGCTATAAGTTTTGATGATGACAAATATATGTGAATTGTAGCATTGATATATATATATATATATAAAGGTTAATTATCATATATATGCTACAAGTATTTAAGCATGATTATGTTATTTAATATGTGATGTTTCATATATGGAATCATGCTATTTATTATGAATTGAACTAACCATTTGGTTTGTAAGTAAGATATATTTTATAGGTTGGTTCAAAACAAGAAGAATGAGCATTGGAATGAAGAAAGGAAAAACAACATCATGCTTCACTCAAGGAAAACACATGCAAGGATAAAGCTCCAAGAAATGAAGAACTAGAAGATTTGAAGTCTTGAAAGCTTAAAAACATCAAGATAGCCTATGTACTTACATTAGGTATATTTTAAATAGGTTAGTATACTTATGCAACTCAATTATTTAGATTTGTATACATTGGCTCAAGCATTTTGAACAAGAAGATAGTGAGATATGAAGTTTTACAAAAGTTAGTTTTTGATGTTTGGTCACTCTTTATATCATATCTCCTAAATGAAAAATCAGTTTTTCAAGTATCTTGATTTCATTTGATAGTGGACTCCAAGAGGTTTTCAACGGTATATTATTTGTTTAAAACAGAGTTCAAATGAGGGAATTATGAATTTTGAAAAAAAACTCAAAATCTATGTTTTACCACTGCCAGCTAGTGGTTGACCAGTCAGCTTCCAACTGGTCGACTAAGAGCCCTAAAAATGATAGCATTTTGCTACTTTCAGTGGGTGGTTGACCAGGTGACCCCAACTGGTCGACCAATTGACATCTGGACTGTACTATAAGTGCTGTAATGGCTATATAATGGCTAGTTTTGTTAAACTTTATATATATATATATGGCCTTAGACACATGATTTTCAGTAAGAGCAAAGTGCTACAATGTAATATTAACTTGTTCTATCATCTTTGAGAGAAAGAAAACAATTCTTGAGCCAAATCTTGCATATCATCAATCATTTGAGTTATTAGAGATTGATATTGTATCATCTACTCTTTAAAGAGAGTTATTCTTGTGTTCATCTTATTTATTCTCAACTCCTAAGTTGTATTATCAAGGAAAGTATTCCTTGAAAGAGTGTGTGTTGAGAGAACTTGCTTTGGGTTGTAGAAAAGTCGGGTTAGTAGAAATTCTTTGAAGGGTTGAGGAGGAGCCCGGAATCATAAATTCTCTGTTGGCTTGTGGAGAAGCCTTGGCTAACAAAATTCTCTGTAGTGGCTAATAAGTGCCCGATCAAACTTGTGGTTGTAATAGTTTGCAAGTACCCGGATCGAACTTACAATTATAGTGGAAATACTTAAGTGGTTTTCTTGACGACTGGACGTAGGCTTGAGATTAGCTGAACCAGTATAAATCTCTGAGTTTACTTTCTCTACCTCTTCTCTCTTTATTTTGTGTACTTGTATATCTAGTCTTTAATTCCTAACACTTTAAAAATATTCATCTTGATAGCATATTGATTTTCTGAATGGAATTATTATCTTTAACATTGTACAATTTCAGAAAATCATTTTAACTTCCAATAAAGTTTTTGTGAAAAATTTATAAATCCTAATTCACACTCTCTTGGGATCTAACCATTACTTTTAGAAACAAGACTTTCTTTATGAGAAACTGGGAGAAAAGATTGATATCTAGAATTTTTATATACATATTAACCCCTATCTTGATCTCCTTACATTTTCATCTTGACAATTTCTCCAATTTTATTACACTTTGTGTTTTATTGGGTCTAAGTTAATTTTAGATGGAAAATGAACTATTTTCATCTTTTAGGACTTCAATTATTAAAGACTCAATTTAATCCTTCTTGTGTAATTTTCAGAATTAATTTTGGAGATTTCTTGATGATGTGGCGCTGACATGGCATTCCTGATGAGCTAGACGCTGATGTGGCACCTTCTGGGATGACTTGGCAGACTCTTTTCTACTTGTCTGATGACATGGACGTGTGGGACCCAGGGCTACAGCACTTCAGACCAACTTTCTGCATCTCATTCCTCTAACCTTGATGAAAGAAGTAGCCACCATACCACTTTCTGAAAAGGCAACCACTCTACTACAACAGCATGCCTTCCATATCAGAAATTAGAAGAAAAAAAGGTAGAAAGTCAATTTCTCCATCAGCTTTTAGGGGCATTAGTTTAGTTAGTTTTTCAAACTTTAGTTTCAGTCCTAGTTTTCTGTAACTTAGAGAAAATTCGTAGAGCACTTCTCCCTCTCCTTTCTCCTTTCTGTTTTCTGGTTTTTGCTCTCATGGAGGGTTGAAATCTCTTGTAATCAATCTTGGTCCAGATTAGAGATGTAATTCGAGTTCCTAAGCTTTATGAGATAAGTTTTATTTACTTTATTCTAGTATTCATCTTAGTCTTTGAGCCTCTGTTTTGTTATATTTATGAATATTTCTAATTAGAGTTTCATGAACTTGACAACTAGTTTTTATTGCTTCGTATGAGGATTTATCTATCATGACTGGTTGGAATGGTAGAAAAAGATGAAAATAGCATGTAACAAAGATCTTGGTTACAATAATATATAGTCAGAAGGTTTTCTTTGAGTATGTTTTAGTGTAATCTAGATTAGAAGATTTTCTAGGCTTTTTAGTTAAAAATCAAA
Source organism: Biancaea sappan (assembly GCA_037074585.1). Lineage (NCBI taxonomy): Eukaryota > Viridiplantae > Streptophyta > Magnoliopsida > Fabales > Fabaceae > Biancaea > Biancaea sappan. The sequence goes on along the minus strand of CM073495.1, from coordinate 15,020,027 downwards.
TGATAAACGAAATGAAACTTAGCATCTGAATAGAACTAGGAAGATTACATCTACAAGAAAGATCAAGGCTGTTGCATTCTTCTTTTGTTGTTCAAATTTACTGTTTGCTGCCTTGTTTGTTGTTGCTGTTATTGTTCTTAATTGCAATTTTTTTGATTCTGTCACAACCAAACCCCTTCCCCCTTGTATTAATTAGCTTTTAATTAGTGTTTATGTATTTAGAACAATTAGTTAGTGGTTAGAAATGAGGCTCCAAGAGTGAAAATGACCTAGGGACCATTATGCTGCAAAATTGCCATGATTTCAATTCTGGGCGATTTGGCATCATAGTGGCGTGAACCAGAGATCATCACCACTTCCTCAGCTAGATGGGATAGTGGTCTAGAGACAAGTTTGTGACATTCCTATGGCCTGTGAATACAGTCAAGCTTTTACCTTTCAGGGGTATTAGGGGACACATAATTAGATTAATAAAAGTATTTTCTAGGAACTTCCATACTGGAAGACAAATCTTATACGGCAGAAATTGGATATCATGCATATTAAGAAGAATGTATTTGACAATGTTTTCAATATCATGATGAATGTTAAGGACAGAACAAAAGACAATATGAAGGCTAGAATAGACATCAAAGAATATTGTCGTTGGAAGGACTTGGAGCTAGTGGATCAAGGTAGCAAGCTTTTCAAATTGAAGGCACACTACTCCCTCACTTTAGATCAAAGACTTGTTATGTGTTAGTGGGTTAAGAACCTTGAATTTCCTGATGGGTATGCCTCGAATCTAGCATGATGTGTTGACTTGAAAGAAGGTAAGTTCCATGGCAGGAAAAGCTATGACTGCCATATCTTTTTAGAGCAATTACTCCCCATTGCATTCGCAGATCTTCTAGAGGTTGTGTGGAGACCGCTAGTAGAACTTAGTCAGTTTTCTATGGCCATTTGCTCCACCACATTGACGATGGACATGTTAACAATTCCAGTGATATTATGCAAGTTAGAGAAGATATTTCCTCCTGAATTCTTTGACTCCATGGAGCACCTTCTAGATGAAGGGAAGGTTAGTGGCCCAATACAATATTTCTAGATGTATCCTTTCGAGAGGTAAACATTAATCCTATCTAATATGTTTTTTGCAATCAACGTATTGTATCATATATTGTTTTATGTTTTGATTATGAACTTGATGTAGGTTTCTCCACACACTAAAACGAAAAGTTAAGAATAAAGCTAGAGTAGAAGGATCTATTTGTAAGGCATACATCACTAAGGAGACAGCCACATTTTGTTCCCACTATTTTGAGCAGATTATTGTCACTAGAACAACTAAGGTCCCCAAAAATGACAATGGGGGGGAACCTCTGACCAATGGTCCATCTTCAATTATCTTGGTCATACAGGTGGTGACTATAGTACACATTTCTTAACTGATCAAGAGGTTAAGGTTTTACATTTTAATGAACTGTGATGAAGTGCAACCTTATCTTGAATAAGTACACTACTCAACATCTATTTATAAGTTGATTGTCTATTTGATTATTTCTTAAATCATTTTCTTTCAATTGAGTTTGTTTCTTGAGAACCTCCAGGTGTTGATGCCTAACATTTCCAATGACACGATACAGAAGTACATAGACTTACAATTTTTGACTTGGTTCCGTGCATATGTAAGTATGCAATTTGACTTTGAAATATGGAGAAGATTTGTGCTCCTAGAATATGATGTATATATGTCTTCTTCCCAATAGGTGCTAGATATGACAAACTCGATTCAAGATCCAATGATGAAAAGCATTGTATGGGGCCCGATGAGAAAAGTGAAGACATGGCCCATTTACTTCATCAACGGCTATAAGTTTCACATCGAAAAGTTTAACCTTCATAAATGTAGATACAACTGTGGTGTGTGCATCAAGGTGTTTGACTATCGGGACATCGAGTGTGACTACTACGGTGTACTCCAAGAGATGGTTAAGTTAGTGTTTATAGGGTCACCACCAAAATGTCTGGTAAGTGCAAGTGGTACAATCAGCTGTGGCATAAGAATAGACTAAGAAGTAGGAATTGTTAAGGTTCACAAGTCCCGAAGGCTAGCAACATATGACCTATTCGTGTTTTCTCAATAAGCATTGCATTTATGCTACTATGCTTATCCAGTAAACTACAATAAGGCTGACTAGCTTGCAATGATTAAGGTCAAGGCTAGGAGAACGATTGACGCACAAAGTACTTATGTCACGACCCAGATTTCCAAGCATATGATTAGCATGGTAACCAGGGATATGTTATCCTTAGACCATTAGCCTATTTAAGACTATTTCTACATCTCAATCAAAATACTGAACCAGTACATTCACAAACAAAACTACATAGGACCTAGGTGTCCTATGTAATTACAGAGCATACGAAAATACTTAGTGGAAGAAAGAAACTAACCCTGTGGTTCACCAAAAACCTAAGATACACACTAATAATGCTCTTCAAGCGGGTCAATGCCAACACCTACATAGGAACATAGAAGAAAAAGGGGTGAGTATATACAATACTCAATAAGAATCAACTTGCTTACCCATAGTGTATTGGTAAGATAGTCTTCTATTATGCAATCATGAGGAGATGTTGCTTTCTGGTCACTCAGATCTATTAATCTCATCATACCAATGATGCCTTGGGGAATAGTGCTCCTGACTTAGTCCTTTCCTAACTGATAACCCCTTTCATTGTAGTCAAGTAGTCATTCCGCAAAACTCATATACTCAACATAAGTAAACGTCTCAAATCATATAAATCACCATGCCAGGTTCACATTAGATTTATACGAGTATGCACTTATCCTTTTAAAATGTCATACATACATCATGTATCACACAGTTATGACAACCTTTACCTTATGATCCCCCCATGTATATATATATATACATTATGTGTTTATTTTGCATAGCATCCATTTAATAACAATCACACTCTATGAAACATGTAAGATTATGATTCATAATATCACCATCAAGTTCAAGCCAGCCATAGGTCACCATAGACTTCATCGACTACGTGCTACCAAGCCTTATGGGTAGGAATCCTATTTCGCCAATTCTCATAGGTCTCATGGACCACGTGTGTAATACCCGTTAATTTCGGAATATAATTCGCCTAAGAGTATTTTAGAATTTTACAACGTTACTTTAGTTATTTATTTTGGTCATTTTTAATTTTCATATTTAATTGTTCTCTTTGAATATTATTTATGAAAATTGAGTTAAATGACTGGACTAAATATTTGCACCATGTGGGATATATTCTAAGAATGGTGAAATTCATGGAAAAGTGGTTTAAGAATGGTCAATTAGTCCATTTATTGTAAATTGACTGGATGGGTTTGGATGTTGGGTTATGGATACCCATGAGTTATTCAATAACCCATTAGAAATATTTAAAATAAAACTTCAATAGTACCCCCTCATTTTCTCACACATCGAAGCAAAGGCTGAAGTGAATAGTAAATTCGCTTTCTCTCGTTTCTTCGTCCTATTCTCAAATCTTTTCCTTGATCTTCAGAGTTTTGATTATTTGTTTGGTTCAACAGCTTTGTAAGGATCAAAGGTAAGCTTTAATCTCATTATTTTCCTTAAATCTAAGTTTATATGGAAGATTAGAGGAGGTTTTGTTCTTGAAGATTTTGATGATAATTCATGAATCTCAGTTGTTTTAGAAGTTATATTTGAGTTATAATCGGTTAAAAGAGTTGAGATTCTAGTTTTGAATCAAAAAAAAAAGGAAAGGATGAAAATTTTCTGGGAAGTGTCTGCAAACTCGAATTCACTGTAGCAACCAGAAAATTTCAGAAAATTTTTTGAGTTACTGTATCAGTACTGTAGTGTTGGCAGTCAACGATACTATAGCAGTCAACGATACGGTAGCAAACTGTTACTGTAGCAAACAGTCACTGTAGCGAACCGTTACTGTAGCAAACCGTTACTGTAGCAATTAGAAAATTTTGCATATTTTCGTGATTTTGTTTCCTTTCTTATGTTTCCTTGTAATATATTTTACTAGGAAATTTTCCTACACAAATTCTAGTGTGGAACAAGGTAAATTTGGACAAACATCAAGGTAAGTGAATAACCTTGTTAAGCTAATTTGATATTACTAGTCAAAGTACAATATAAGTCCCATTTACAATATTATTTGGATATTAAGAAATCAATTTTTCATATGACAGTATATGATGATCGGTATTTTTTTTTTACAGAAATTCAAAGGAATAAGAGTATGTAGAAATTATTTTATTTCATGGCAATTGTACTATGTGATAAATTCTCACTATCTTATCAATGAGTAAAGATCTACGGGATCTAATACATGAGTTTGAAAGGGTTAAAGTCTCATACTACTCAGTGCATAACGATGAAAAACTATACACGAGTTTGAAAGGGTTAGAGTTCCATACTACTCGGTGTAAATAGATGAACTCATAAATACAAGTTTGAAAGGGTTAGAGTCCCATACTACTCGGTGTATATCTATAAAATCTTATTCACGAGTTTGAAAAGGTTAGAGTCTCATACTACTCGATGTATAAGATAATTAATTATATGAGTAAATGTGGTATTTGTACTTTTGATATTTTATATAGTACAGTTATTTACTTACTGAGTTTTTAAATAAACTCACACTCCCTATGATTATCTTTTCAGATACAGAAAACAAGGAAGAAGAGTATCCGTTTGAAGAATAGAAGCCCCTTGGAATTATTTTCTCTTTTTGTCTGGTGGGATACCAGTACTTATTACTGTGGATACTAGGAACGCTCTGTTCTTTCTATAGGTCTCCTAGGCTTGCGATGAGATAAAAACATCAGATTATGTATGCCTATATTTGCTTATCAGATGAATATAGTTCTGTAGTGTGGAATGAATGATTAAGGTTGAATGTAAAACCTCACAGAATATATGTAAATAACGTATGTTTGAGAATTTTATCAAATGAGTAGTATCTTTTCACATGTTCAATTTTTGGGATGTGACAATTTGATATCAGAGGATAGGTTTTATAGGTCCCCTATAGAGTACAGAGCAAAGTGATCTTTGTGGGCCCTTCCCTATTGTCATGAGCCGCGGCATGACCATAGGATTAGGTTCCATAAAAGACCTTATAGAGTATAACGTCATTTTATAGATAATTTTCAGTGGGGCTAGTAAGTGATATTTTGTTTATGTCTGAAAATTATTTGTTATATGTGTAGATCTATGACAGTTCAATGTCAGAAGGATCTTCTAATAATAATGAGCATATGGGTCTAAGGAGGGCCATAATTCCACCAGTACATGGGCAAGATGATCCTACTTAAAAGGTATAATTCACTTCCTTTCAGTTAAAGGGTAGGGCTGGGAAATGGTGGAGGAACTGGAAGAAAGCTAGAATTCAAGGCGCACCGCCAGTTTTGTGGACAGAGTTTTACAGATTGGTTATAGATGAATTTCTTCCGGCAAGTGAACAATCATCTAGGGCCAGGGATTTTCTGTATCTACGGCAGGGAACCATGACTGTTGATGAATATTCAGCTCAGTTTGTTAAATTATCTGAATATGCCCCTGAAATCATTCCTTCTGAAAGGAAGAAAATAGAAAAGTTTGTGGAAGGGCTTCATGATGCCTTATATGATCAAGTGGATTCCAATATGAACGATTACTCTTCGTACTCAGAAGCTGTTGATGTGGCCCGAAGAATGGAAAAGAGGTCAAAGAATAAAGAAGAATATCGTCAAAAGAAGAAAGCCAGATATAGGAGATCTTTTGATCAAGGGGAAGACTCAGGGACTTTGAAACCCTTTACTGCATCACAACATGTTCCAGCCACTCCTACTAAGTCATCTTATTCTACAGCCAGTGTGGCTAAGCCTCGTTCAGAGAGTAGGGGTGGTTTTAGCTCTTCTAGTAGAGGAGGTACTCAAGCTAGAAGGGAAAAACCTCAATGTCCTGAATGTGGAAAGTTTCACTTCGGAGAATGCAGGTTAAACATTGTTGGTACAGGTTGTTTTAACTGTGGACAAAAAGGATATTTTATAAGGGAGTGCCATCAGCTCATGTCAAGACCAGGTCAAGGGTCTACCTTGTCACCTCGACCACAGTCTATTTCTGCTTCTATTACTCGAACACCAACCCCTTCAATAGGGGGTAGTATGGGAAGAGGTTCTGGAAGAGGCCAAGGTGACCGTGGAAAACAAGCTGCTGGCAGAGGAAATGCAAGAGTATATGCTCTAACTCGACAGGATGCTCAAACATCCAATGCTGTAGTTACAGGTATATTATCTATTAATACTTTTGCTGCATGTATTTTGTTTGACCCTGGTTCTACTCACTCATATGTGTCACCCCTATTTGGCAAGAGATTTGCATTTGATTCGATTACTCTTCAAGAACCATTCTTGGTTTCCACACCGATGAGAGAGACTTTGATGGTTAAAACATGTTATCGTTCTTGTAAAATAATTGTTGGGGGCATAGAAACTGAGATAGATCTTATGATTCTCAATATGTTAGATTTTGATGTGATTTTAGGGATGGACTGGCTATCTTCTTGTCATGCTACTATAAATTTTCGTGACAAAGTTATTTCCTTTAATTTGCCGGGGAGGGGTAAGTTTGTGTTTCAAGGAGATCGAAGTGATGTACCTTGCAACATAATATCTATGTTAAGTGCCCGGCGTATGTTGCGAAAGGGATGTCAGGGATTTCTAACTTTTATCAAAGATTTAGAAAAGAAAGAACAGAAGTTAGAAGATATACATGTGGTTAAGGAATTCCCAGATGTGTTCCCAGAAGATTTACCTGGATTACCGCCAGAAAGAGATATTGAGTTCAGTATTGATTTGGTCCCAGACACACGACCAATTTCTATTCCACCTTATCGTATGGCTCCTGTTGAGCTAAAAGAACTCAAAGAACAATTAGAAGATTTGTTGAACAAAAGGTTCATTCGCCCAAGTTTTTCACCTTGGGGTGCTCATGTTCTTTTTGTGAAAAAGAAAGATGGTTCTATGAGATTATGTATAGATTATCGTCAGCTGAATAAAGTCACAGTGAAAAATAAGTATCCTTTACCAAGGATAGATGATTTGTTTGATCAGCTTCAAGGAGCAAAATACTTCTCAAAGATTGATCTAAGGTCTGGATATCATCAGTTACGAATTAAGAATGATGATATACCTAAGACTACTTTTCGTACACGGTATGGACATTATGAATTTCTTGTGATGTCTTTTGGGTTGACAAATGCACCAGTAGCATTTATGGATTTAATGAACAGAGTGTTTAAATCATTCCTTGATAAGTTTGTAATTGTATTTATTGATGATATTTTGGTATATTCAAAGAGTCATGAAGAACATACTGAACATTTGAGAATAGTGCTTCAGATCTTGAGAGAGCATCAGTTGTACGCAAAGCTCTCAAAAAGTGAATTCTGGATGAGTCATGTAACGTTTTTGGGACATGTTATTTCCCAAGAAGGTATTCATGTTGATCCAAGTAAAATTGAAGCAGTAAAACAATGGCCTAGACCAACAACTGTGTCGGAAGTACGTAGTTTTCTTGGCTTAGCAGGGTATTACCCTCGCTTTGTCAAAGATTTCTCTAAGACGGCTCTCCCATTAAATAAGTTAACCCAAAAGAATGTTAAATACATTTGGGATGATTCATGTGAGCAAAGTTTCACCCAATTGAAAGAGTGTTTAACTTCTGCACCAGTTTTAATCCTACCATCAGGACCAGGGGGTTACTCTGTATTCTGTGATGCCTCAAGGATAGGCTTAGGGTGTGTATTGATGCAACATGGTAAGGTTATAGCTTATGGCTCATGTCAGCTTAAAAAGCATGAATTGAATTACCCCACTCATGATTTAGAAATGGCAGCTGTAGTGTTTGCCCTAAAGATTTGGAGACATTACTTGTATGGGGAGACTTGTAAAATTTTTACAGATCACAAAAGCCTTAAGTACATTTTTGAGCAGAGAGATCTCAATCTATGGCAACGAAGGTGGATGAAACTTTTGAAAGATTATGATTGTACCATCCTAAACCATCCAGGTAAAGCAAATGTAGTGGCTGATGCTCTAAGTCGAAAGTCTATGGGAAGTTTAGCTCACATTGCCACTATAAGGAGGTCTCTAATACATGAACTATAAGAATTGGAAGCTGATGGAGTATTCTTTGAGATCATTGAGTCAGGTACATTTCTGGCTCATTTAACAGTTAGATCATCCCTTGTTGAAAAAGTAAAAGCAACTTTAAAAAATGACATTGATATGGTCAAAATCAGAGATAAGGCAAGGCAAGGTCTAGCACCAAGTTTCTTGGTAGATGAAGAAGGAGTCTTATGGTTTAATGGAAGACTCTGTGTCCCCAACATTGAATCTTTGAAACATGAAATCTTAATGAAAGCTCATGGTTCGCCCTACATTGTACATCCTGGTGCTGTGAAAATGTATCAGGACTTGAAACAAGTTTACTGGTGGGAGGGCATGAAGCGAGATGTGACTGACTTTGTAGCTCGATGTTTAACTTGTCAGCAAGTTAAAGCTGAACATTGACGACCACCTGGTTTGATGCAAAAACTAGATATTCCCGAGTGGAAGTGGGAAAGGATCACTATGAATTTTGTAGTAGGTTTACCTCGGTCAACAAAAGGAAATGACTCAATATGGGTCATAGTGGATCGACTTACTAAGTCAGCACATTTTCTTCCTGTTCATACCACTTTCAGTGTAGCAAAACTTGCTCGACTTTATGTTAAAGAAATAGTGAAACTTCATGGTGTACCAATATCCATTATATCAGACCGAGGACCTCAGTTTACTTCTCGGTTCTGGAAAGTCTTTCAAGAGGCTTTGGGTACCAAAGTGAATCTTAGCACAGCATTCCATCCTCAGACTGATGGACAGTCCGAAAGGACAATTTAGACTTTAGAGGATATGCTAAGAGCTTGTGTGATGGATTTCAGTAGAAGTTGGGAAGATCATTTGTCTCTTATTGAATTTTCTTATAATAACAGTTACCAAGCCAGTATCCAGATGGCACCTTTTGAGGCTCTATATGGGAGACGGTGTCGATCTCCTATAGGTTGGTTTGAACTTGGTGAAACCAAAATACTTGGACCTGAGATGATACAGGACGATATAAATAAAGTTAAACTTATCAGAGAGAAGTTGTTAACTGCTCAGAGTAGACAGAAATCTTATACAGACAACCGACGACGTGACCTTGAATTTGCAATTGGTGACATGGTTTTCCTACGAATCTCACCTATGAAGGGAGTAATGAGATTCGGGAAGAGAGGCAAGCTTAGTCCGAGGTATGTTGGCCCATATAAGGTTGTAGACAGAGTGGGTACTGTGGCATATCGCCTAGACCTACCTTCCGACCTAGAGGGAGTTCATCCAATATTTCATGTGTCCATGCTACGAAAATATCTTCCTGATCCTTCTCATGTCATTCAACCCCAAGAAGTTCATTTTGATGAAACTCTCACCTACGAAGAGGTACCAGTAGCTATTCTTGATAGAAAAGTCAAGAAATTGTGTACTAAAGAAATTTCTACTGTCAAGGTTCTTTGGAGAAATCATTCTCGTGAGGAAGCTACGTGGGAGACAGAAGATGAAATGTGGAAAAAATATCCATATTTATTTGAAACTTGAGGTAAGATTTTAATTCGGAGGACGGAATTCTTTTAAGGGGGGTAGAATGTAATACCCGTTAATTTCGAAATATAATTCGCCTAAGAGTATTTTAGAATTTTACAACGTTACTTTAGTTATTTATTTTGGTCATTTTTAATTTTCATATTTAATTGTTCTCTTTGAATATTATTTATGAAAATTGAGTTAAATGACTGGACTGAATATTTGCACCATGTGCGATATATTCTAAGAATGGTGAAATTCATGGAAAAGTGGTTTAAGAATAGTCAATTAGTCCATTTATTGTAAATTGACTGGATGGGTTTGGATGTTGGGTTATGGATACCCATGGGTTATTCAATAACCCATTAGAAATATTTAAAATAAAACTTCAATAGTACCCCCTCATTTTCTCACGCATCGAAGCAAAGGCTGAAGTGAATAGTAAATTCACTTTCTCTCGTTTCTTCGTCCTCTTCTCAAATCTTTTCCTTGATCTTCAGAGTTTTGATTATTTGTTCGGTTCAAAAGCTTTGTAAGGATCAAAGGTAAGCTTTAATCTCATTATTTTCCTTAAATCTAAGTTTATATGGAAGATTAGAGGAGGTTTTGTTCTTGAAGATTTTGATGATAATTCATGAATCTCAGTTGTTTTAGAAGTTATATTTGAGTTATAATTGGTTAAAAGAGTTGAGATTCTGGTTTTGAATCAAAAAAAAAAGGAAAGGATGAAAATTTTCTGGGAAGTGTCTGCAAACTCGAATTCACTGTAGCAACCAGAAAATTTCAGAAAATTTTTTGAGTTACTGTATCAGTACTGTAGTATTGGCAGTCAACGATACTGTAGCATTCAACGATACTGTAGCGAACCGTTACTGTAGCAAACAGTCACTGTAGCGAACCGTTACTGTAGCAAATCGTACTGTAGCGAACCGTTACTGTAGCAATCAAAAAATTTTGCATATTTTCGTGATTTTGTTTCCTTTCTTATGTTTCCTTGTAATATATTTTACTAGGAAATTTTCCGACACAAATTCTAGTGTGGAACAAGGTAAACTTGGACAAACATCAAGGTAAGTGAATAACCTTGCTAAGCTAATTTGATATTACTAGTCAAAGTACAATATAAGTCTCATTTACAATATTATTTGGATATTAAGAAATCAATTTTTCAGATGACAGTATATGATGATCGGTATATTTTTTTTTACAGAAATTTAAAGGAATAAGAGTATGTAGAAATTATTTTATTTCATGGCAATTGTACTATGTGATAAATTCTCACTATCTTATCAATGAGTAAAGATCTACGGGATCTAATACATGAGTTTGAAAGGGTTAAAGTCTCATACTACTCAGTGCATAACGATGAAAAACTATACACGAGTTTGAAAGGGTTAGAGTCCCATACTACTCGGTGTAAATAGATGAACTCATAAATATGAGTTTGAAAGGGTTAGAGTCCATACTATTCGGTGTAAATAGATGAACTCATAAATACGAGTTTGAAAGGGTTAGAGTCTCATACTACTCGGTGTAAATAGATGAACTCATAAATACGAGTTTGAAAGGGTTAGAGTCACATACTACTCGGTGTATATCTATAAAATCTTATTCACGAGTTTGAAAGGGTTAGAGTCTCATACTACTCGATGTATAAGATAATTAATTATATGAGTAAATGTGGTATTTGTACTTTTGATATTTTATATAGTACAGTTATTTACTTACTGAGTTTTTAAATAAACTCACACTCCCTATGATTATCTTTTCAGATACAGAAAACAAAGAAGAAGAGTATTCGTTTGAAGAATAGAAGCCCTTTGGAATTATTTTCTCTTTTTTGTCTGGTGGGATACCAGTACTTATTACTGTGGATACTAGGAACACTCTGTACTTTCTATAGGTCTCCTTGGCTTGCGATGAGATAAAAACATCAGATTATGTATGCCTATATTTACTTATCAGATGAATATAATTCTGTAGTGTGGAATGAATGATTAAGGTTGAATGTAAAACCTCACAGAATATATGTAAATAACGTATGTTTGAGAATTTTATTAAATGAGTAGTATCTTTTCACATGTTCAATTTTTGGGATGTGACAACGTGCTAGTGGGTCTCATGGTTCTTCCAAGGCTAATATATCCATAGGAATCTATAAGTCTTATAGATTACATGACACCAAGCCTCATAGGCAAGAATCTCATTGCACCAACCCATAGGTCTCATGGACCATGTGCCACCGGGCCTACTGAGTTTTCCTAAGCAAATATCTCACGAGATCTATAGACTTCATGGACCATGTGCCACCAGGCCTCTTGGGTAGGTGTTAGTCGATTTGGCAAGCGCACCAATCGCACAAGTAATATAGTGATTTGAGAGTAAAAGTATCGTTCCCACGAGGACTAAGCGACTAAGTACCCAAGAAATTTAATTGAATTAGTTGGACGAAACAATTGGATTGAAGATAGCTTTAGCCAATGAATGATAAAATAAAATCAATAACCGTAAATATTTATGAGTTTTCTTTTAATAACAGTAAACAATGCAAAAACTGATGAAATAGTCTAATTAAAGCCTAGGGTCACTAATCCCTCTCCTCTATCTTAGAAATTACAAAACCCCCCTCACGTACTCGCAACGTATTCAACCCTATAAGTTAATCCTAGGTTATTCTAATAACTTAAAAGAATCCTCCCGAATCTCAATTAAGTTACTCAACTCCTACGCAATTCCTTGTGTGGGCTAAGCCTAATACAACCAACCTAGCTTTGATTAAACGAGATTAACTAACATTCCTATTAGCTAACAAGCGAAAACACTTAGTAAGGTTCACGCACTTGTCCTTCCTATTCAGTGTTCTACTCTCACCTCCCTCTCCCTAGTTCGAAGACAGCAACAAGCATACATATAGATTGATCAAGTCCATATAACGCAACAATAAAATGGATAGAAAGACTTATATTAATTGAAATAAGGTTGCAAATACATGAGAGGATGTAAAATCTATTCAAGAGTCAAGTTCATAGTAACCCTAGATAGAAAATCTAGCTACTCATAGAAAATAAACAGCAGAAAGCAGAAAAAGAGATGAAGTTGGCCATGAATCTGAGGTGGAATGATGGATTGAGCTCCCCAAGCCTTGAGAATCAGGTTCCCCTTGCTCCTCTCAGCCAAAACGGCGGCTCCCTTCAGTCTCCAACTCCAGAATACCCTAAAAATTTCATCTGAAGCCTTTTATATCAGTACAGGATCGCGAACTACCGCTATAGCGGTAAGTACCCACCGCTATAGCGGTAGGAGGCAGAGAAGAAGGCTTAAAATTGAGTTTTTTTTAGGTTTTACCGCTATAGCGGTGAAGATCCACCGCTATAGCGGTGGCTGGCAGAGAAGAAGGCACCAAAATCTTTTTTTCAGCAATCCACCGCTATAGCTGTAAATTTTACTGCTATAGCTGTGGGAGACAGCAATTAATTCAGCATTTTCAGAATTTCAGCTCTAGCATTCCATCTTCTAATATGAACTTTTTACCAACTCAACCTACACCAAAAATAGCAAATAAACCCATTAAATTACATAAAAGAATCATGAAATCACTCCATTTATTAAAAGATCAAAGAAAACTCTAAACTACTCAAAATATGAGCTAAGAATTACAAGACAACAAGAAAGAGATCAAAAGAGAGGGTATTTAACATCAAAATGACACTAAATTGAGAACTCAACACTCCCCCAAACTTGAACCTTTGCTTGTCCTCAAGCAAAAACTTTCAATGAGAAAAATTTTGAGAAAAATATGTGCGACCATGAATATGTGCAACTAGGAGGGGTAAAGATATGAAAATGTGAATTAAAGCAAACCAAGTCTCATCAAACCATTACTCAAAAGATTTAACTCAAGAGTTTGCAACCTTAAGGATTCAAAAAGAAGTGTTAACCAAACCACAAGAAAATTTGAAATCAAAGCTTCACCTCTTGGAACAGTTTATAAAACCAAATTTACAAAAATTCCAAAACTAAATTACTACTTTGTTCTCAAAGGCATCGTTTTATTTCGATTCTCAAGGGCTTCACTGTTTTGTTCTCAAGGATATAGCTTCCTAACTTTCCTTATTTCCTTTGGAAATTTTTTTTCCAATTTTCTCATTTTAGTTTAATTACAAGAGCCTATCCCTTATTAAAACTTTCAGCTATCCCCTTATTGAATCCTTTTTTCACTAGCCTCTTATTGAACTTTTTTTTTATATATAAATATGAAAATGATCTAAAAACCATTCAAAGAGACAAAAATAAAACTCCTGTTATTTTGAAGTGATAGAGCTAACACTTACAAAATATGAAAACTTAAGATTAGCAAACTCAAGAGGTAACTCTTAAAAAGAATTGCATTTGACATGATTTGACTTGCCAAAAACTTCAAACTTTCAGATTTCAAAATTTTCAAAAATTTCCTCCTACTACACATGCATATGGACAACACAAAATTAACCAAAATTTTCTCAAAGAAGAAACTCATCAACAAACCTCTCCCCCAAACTTAAATTTGACAGTGTCCTCACTGTTCCAGATCAGTACAATAGAGGAAAAGAAGACACAACATAACAAATAAAACAAAACAAAACAAAATGCTATTACGAACATCCTAACTGCCATTCACCAAGATAATAAACATGACCATATTCAGCATTTATCAATTCAACTCCAAAATAAATAATAAATAGCAGTTAAAATATTACTAATAGCAGCACATCAAACCACAACAAAAAAAAATAGAAGAAAAAAGAAAAAAAAATTACGAAAGCAATAAACTTGGGTTGCCTCCCAAGAGCGCTAAGTTTATAGTCTTCAGCCAGACTTTACCGATGCTTGTTCAAGGTCGATCGTCCAATGTCGGCCACCTACACAATAAGAAACACCGGTTAACAATGAAAAATATAGCTAAAAATAAATTGACACAAGAAAAGCTTAAATGATTAAATACTCAAATAGAACAGTAAAGAGAAAAATGAAAGAAATCAAGACAAAACAGAAAATAAAACAAAGCGTCCAAGCTAACACTTTCAAATTTCTTTGAATATTAGCACAAATCTTAGTCCCCGGCAACGGCGCCAAAAACTTGTTAGTCGATTTGGCAAGCGCACCAATCGCACAAGTAATATAGTGATTTGAGAGTAAAAGTATCGTTCCCACGAGGACTAAGCGACTAAGTACCCAAGAAATTTAATTGAATTAGTTGGACGAAACAATTGGATTGAAGATAGCTTTAGCCAATGAATGATAAAATAAAATCAATAACCGTAAATATTTATGAGTTTTCTTTTAATAACAGTAAACAATGCAAAAACTGATGAAATAGTCTAATTAAAGCCTAGGGTCACTAATCCCTCTCCTCTATCTTAGAAATTACAAAACCCCCCTCACGTACTCGCAACGTATTCAACCCTATAAGTTAATCCTAGGTTATTCTAATAACTTAAAAGAATCCTCCCGAATCTCAATTAAGTTACTCAACTCCTACACAATTCCTTGTGTGGGCTAAGCCTAATACAACCAACCTAGCTTTGATTAAACGAGATTAACTAACATTCCTATTAGCTAACAAGCGAAAACACTTAGTAAGGTTCACGCACTCGTCCTTCCTATTCAGTGTTCTACTCTCACCTCCCTCTCCCGAGTTCGAAGACAGCAACAAGCATACATATAGATTGATCAAGTCCATATAACGCAACAATAAAATGGATAGAAAGACTTATATTAATTGAAATAAGGTTGCAAATACATGAGAGGATGTAAAATCTATTCAAGAGTCAAGTTCATAGTAACCCTAGATAGAAAATCTAGCTACTCATAGAAAATAAACAGCAGAAAGCAGAAAAAGAGATGAAGTTGGCCATGAATCTGAGGTGGAATGATGGATTGAGCTCCCCAAGCCTTGAGAATCAGGTTCCCCTTGCTCTCCTCTCAGCCAAAACGGCGGTTCCCTTCAGTCTCCAACTCCAGAATACCCTAAAAATTTCATCTGAAGCCTTTTATATCAGTACAGGATCGCGAACTACCGCTATAGCGGTAAGTACCCACCGCTATAGCGGTAGGAGGCAGAGAAGAAGGCTTAAAATTGAGTTTTTTTTAGGTTTTACCGCTATAGCGGTGAAGATCCACCGCTATACCGGTGGCTGGCAGAGAAGAAGGCACCAAAATCTTTTTTTCAGCAATCCACCGCTATAGCTGTAAATTTTACCGCTATAGCTGTGGGAGACAGCAATTAATTCAGCATTTTCAGAATTTCAGCTCTAGCATTCCATCTTCTAATATGAACTTTTTACCAACTCAACCTACACCAAAAATAGCAAATAAACCCATTAAATTACATAAAAGAATCATGAAATCACTCCATTTATTAAAAGATCAAAGAAAACTCTAAACTACTCAAAATATGAGCTAAGAATTACAAGACAACAAGAAAGAGATCAAAAGAGAGGGTATTTAACATCAAAATGACACTAAATTGAGAACTCAACAGTAGGAATCCTATTCCATCAACCCCCTAGGTCTCATAGACCACGTGTCATTGGTTCTCATAAATTTTCCCAACAAACACATATAATTTACCATATCAAATCATAATCAGTTATCACCCTAGTCGTTCAACCATAACTTTGATCGCAATTCCTTAGGGGAACAAACACTCATAATCAACAATGATTAATCATTAACCAGTACCAAGCAACAATAATCATTTACAATTTTGTATAGGTACATGTATTCATGCATCATTGCATATATATACAATGGCAACATTTCATAATTTCACACATAGAATGTTTTATTGATTAATAGGCCATTCCTCTTCGTTACATATAAGAACATGTATATGTATATGGATAGTAAAATCAAGCTAGGTAGGTTCAAGACCCCCTTGAAAGGCATATCCTAGACTTGTGTCAATGTTCCACACAACCACCTCTAGTCATACATAACGTATTACTCCTAACTTAATGGAATCTCATAGAAGAGGATTTGTAAAAAAAGAAAAGAGATCTTCTAGACTAAATATTTAACACTTGGCATCAACAATATCTTAAAGGAAGATGAGCTATTCATCCATATTACAACTTAGCCAAGTCTTGGAATAATCATACACCATTTCCTTGATTACTCCAATCCCTTCCACATTAACTACTTACTTCAATGGCAAGCTATAACTACCGTTCTCTTAGGATAAGTTTGGAGAGAGGGTTTTCCAAGAGAATCTAGAGTAATCCCTCAAGAAAGATGAAAAGGGAGAATTTCCCAACACATCAAGTTTGGTCCCCAATAATACTAGGTAAGAGTCACCAAACAAAAATACATGAAAACGATGTTTTAAGTAATGATTATCTTCGTAAGAGTATAAAATACATAACTTAGAGGTAATCCTCTTAATATTGTTTAAGTCTGTAAAAAAAAAAGCATGATTATTTTACTTAGGACTGAATTTCAGAATCTTCCCAAATTTTCTTGGAAACATTTACAACTCAAAAGTTTATGAATTTTGGTAGACTATATCTCTAACATGTCTATAACCTTAGATAAAACTTTCAAAAATAAATAATAATATTTGCCCCTTCGAAACCTTACTTCACAACTACTGCCCAAATTGCTTCTACACAATTCGTGCCTCGGTTTTGCAAGAATTAGACCCTCTAATTCAACCCAAAATCCCATGAAACTTGGTAAGAATGTACTTTAATATTATGGCAGCCTCCCATAAAAATTTCAGGGTAAAACATGACCAATAAGACATCAAAACATAGCTTTTATGTAAGACTAGTCATATTACTCTAGATTCTGAGGTAAGTTCAATTCTTCTAATATTTGACCTAGTGATTGATCCCTAATCACCATGAAACTATCCTAACCTTACTTACACATATCAAGGAATTCCTCATAAAAATTTCAAGACTGGATGAATTCATTTCATACTACAAACAATTCAAAACATCATCAATAGCAATTGCTAGCAAAATAAACTTTTAAAAATTTCTGACCTCCAATTACTCTATTGCTCATAAAATACAAATGGTTAAGAATTCTTGGATAAAACTTAATTTATTAGAAACTAGACTCAATTATCTTTCCAACAGTATATAATTCGCTAAAAACAAAGCTCAATTAAGGGAGTTATGACTATTTCAATTCATGCTTAAAACAGTAGCCTGAGGCTGGCACCCCAGGGCGGCAAGGCCATTTCTCTCAGGTACCCCAAACTGGACAAATTCATCCAGACCACTAGTAGGCACCAAAGTGGAACCATTTGCCACCCAAATCATTCGAAAACTCATCCCTATGGATTAAAGACATCAAATACAAGGTTTTCAACAACAAACAACACTTGAATAATCAAACACAAGCTTGATTCAAGATTGGTTTAAATCCTTTCTTAAAACACCATTTTTTTTTCAATTCTCCCTTAATCATGCTTCCAACCATGGTTCTTTTTTAAACTTCTAGGTCCTAGGTTCAATTAATAGTAAGAGGGAACAATCCCATTCAAGAACCAACCTCAACATTCATGATTTCTCTAAATCTTTAACTTAGGTTTCATGCAAGATCCAAGAAGAAGAAGAGAGGAGAGAGTTTGATTCTTACCTTAATAGAGGAATATGGTGAGGGAGGAGAACTTTTAGTGGTAAGCTCGTCGGAGAAGGAGGTGGAAGCACCCATGAAGTTCTTGGCCATGGAGGAGGAAGGGCTAGGGAGAGGAAGAGAAGAGAGAGTCGAGAGAAAGAGGGACCATGGTGAGGCATCAGGAGAAAAATAGGAAAGCTGATGTGTGTGTTGTCTTAAAGAAGTATGGGACCCATATTTCTTTCAATTTGGTCCTTTAATAAAATAAGTTTCATCTAAGGGCACAAGAGAATTTTTGGGAATTCTTTTTAAAACAATCGTCAATAAACACACCTCAGTAAATCACAACACTTATACATAAGTTTCCATTTAACAACAAATTTTATTAAAAACTCAAAACTATATATATTTGTTCACTGTGGTCTCTCTCAGTGTCTCATACATTACTGTGTCTCCACTCCTACCATCCTCATGGTACTCCCCCTTAACTTTTCCTCTCTAAACCTTTCTCTATACAAGGATACCTACTTATGCCAATGTCATGGAATTACCTATCACTTTCCTTCTTTTCACTTTGGTTCTTTCTGCTCTTCTTATCCTACGTAAGCATCCATATAAGCACACATATGCAAAACTTAGCCTTAATCAGATTATCTAATAACTAATATCTTGGGTGTTATAACTTACATAAGTACCAATGTATTTCAAGAAGAAGAAATGAGTTCGATAATGCCTACTACAGTGGAAAATGATAGTGACCTTTAAGTCTTATGCGATGATGGGCCATATGAAGATGTTGATGGGGACGTGAATGATTAAGTGCTTATTAATGACGAAGAGGAAGAGGATGAAGATGAGGAAGATGACTCTAAAGAGGATGAAGGTGACACAGTGTCTGAAGGGGAGAGTGAAGAAGATGTTAATAGGGAAGAAAAAGACTCCTCTATTTAATTAAGATACTATGGTATAAATTAATTACCTAGAGAATATACATCTATCTTTCTAACTTAAAGATTTTTATCTAACATGCTATAGCCATGTATGTGGAGAAACATTAGTTTAATTAACTGTTTGATACAGATGTCGAGTGGAAGCATAGGCTAAGGTGGAGGGTGCAGAGGTAGCCATCTCACGATACGCCTACTTAGAGTAGCTCAAGGCTCACTAGGATCGCCTCAGCAGTACTGATGATGATGAGACCCAACCCCCTCCAATCCCTTAGAATAGGGTTTCATATTCTGAGAACTAATGTATTTGTTTATTTGACATTCGTGATTGTAAAAGAATATTTCTTATTTTTATGTATATATAGACAACTGTCAATTGGTTTGAATTCTAGTTTGAACACTTGATTACTGGCTTGATTTCACAGGTTTTTTTCTAGTTGGTTTCTGGTTTTTTTTTCAATGAATAAAAGAAAAACTACTACCAAATTAGAGGTGAAATTTTGGGATAGATATTTTCGTCCCTTATTAGGGACGGATCAATCTATCTCTAATTAAAGGCAGAATTTTGGGACGGATATTTCCGTCCCTAATTAGGGACAGAATTAATCCATCTCTAAAATCTATCTCTAAGTCTGTCTTAAAACTGAGACGAAATTTTTCGTCTCAAACTAAAAACAAATTTAGGGATGAAAATTCTGTCCCAAAATTGAGACGGACCCTTATCCATCACAGATACCTAAATATTTTTCTGAGATAAATTTCTTGTTCTTAGACAGAAATATTCTGTCCCAGAAATCTAAGACGGAACTTGTGGACATCTTAGAAATTTTAGACGGATCAAAATTCATCTTTGATTTTGCCTTTGATCAACCAGGGATGAAATTTTCCTACATGAAGGACAGAAAATTCTGTCTTTGATCTCTTTTATTTTTTTGTAGTGTGTCCTCAGCTAAAAGATACATTTTCTTAATATTTAGTCCTTAAAATTTATAATTTTTGAATGGGTTTGTCTCTTATAAGTTACAAACTCAATATAAATTAATCTTTTTAGAAGACTAAATTATATATTTACTTATTTTTAAGGGCTAAATTAATAATAATATGTGAGAAATTTCTAATATTCGAAAACTAAATTGTATATGATTAAAATTTCAAAAATCAAAGAATATATATATATATATATATATAACTTGTTAATATCATCATAAATTTGAGTTTAAGTGATTTTTCTTTCAAAGTGGATAAAGTGTAATCAGGAATCTCAATCACCTGTATTTTCTCTTGTTTCACATGCAGAAAATTCATACATGTAGTTTATGGAGGTTATCTTCGGGTGGTGATTGCACCATATTTGATAAGCTATCCTACTTTATTATTGCTAATAATACTTGAGATTAGTCATATTATTTATAGAAAATAAGTCTGTGAGATGGATGATGGATCATATGAAATGCCATATATATCACTACTAGAAAAACCCCAATTACTGACGGAAATTAGCAACAGAAATTTTTTGTCACAAATTCCATCGCAAATTCGTCGCAAATTTCATCGCTGATTTGAAATTGCAATATAAGCAATTTGCGACAGATTCTGTGATGGAAAATTTCCTTCCCTAATTAAATTTTTGTCACTAATAGTAGCAACAGAATTTTCCGTACCAAAATTTTGTTGCAAAGTATTTTTAGTTCTGCGACAAAAAATTCCATCGCAAATATATTTTCCGTCACTAAATTCCGTCTCAAATTAGTGACGAAATTTTTCCGTACCAAAATTTCTTCGCAAAGTTTTTTTAGTTTTGTGACAAAAAATTTCATCGCAACATTCTATCCCAAATATCTTTTCCGTCACAAATTTGCGACGAAATTTTTCCGTACCAAAATTCCGTCGAAAAGTATTTTTAGTTTTGTGACGAAAAATTCCGTCGCTAAATTCCATCGCAAAGAATTTTAATTTTGCGATGAAAAATTCTGTCACAAAATTCTATTGCAAAGTTCTTTTAGTTTTGCAATGGAAAATTCCGTCGCAAAATTCCGTCATGAATATTTTTTCCCTCTCA
Source organism: Biancaea sappan (assembly GCA_037074585.1). Taxonomy (NCBI): domain Eukaryota; kingdom Viridiplantae; phylum Streptophyta; class Magnoliopsida; order Fabales; family Fabaceae; genus Biancaea; species Biancaea sappan. The sequence continues at coordinate 14,998,741 of CM073495.1, read as the reverse complement.
TTCTTTTTTCACATTTCTCCCCAATTGTCAAATCACTTGAAAAAGATAAATATTAATAAAATAAATTTAGGGGAGTTTTTACAAACTGTAAAAAAAATGAAAATTATATCTCCTAAAAATTAAGTTTCATTTTAAAATGAATTTTTAGATTTTATTTTATTAATTTAATATTTATATAAGATTATCATTTTATATATACTATATATTTTTTTCTCTCATTCTCTTCTCTTAGTTACAACGCCTTAGTTTTACTTTTTAGTACTCACTCCCTTTGATCTCTCTCTCCTGGCCAGCTTCGTCTAAGCTCTAATATCCACTCCAGCCCTAGTGAGTTCTCTTTGCACGCATGGCTCTTTCCCTTTTTTGCATGGTGTGATCACACTTACACACACACTTAACATTTAGTCCTAACCTCTCACACACACACATGCACGCACACAAGGGAGAGACATGCACACATTGGTGCCTTGGACATCCATCAAAATTGAGCCCTAGTGCATGAATTAGGGAGCAAGGGCGTCCTTAATCGTCATCGTGATCAGGTCAAGTCAATTTGAGCCAACTGAGAATGTGATTGAAGAATCGATTCTCCATCATGATAGCGACGATGGTCTTGATGGGTCCATCGATTTTGTGTTTCTTTTTGTGGAAGCCATTGACATCAACGACTTGAGATGAGACCAAGAGGTAAAGGAAGAAGAAGAGGATCAACAAAACTTGCTAGGCACTCATCTCCTGCGATTGGAGATTCTGAGAGCAAGAGAAGCTGTTCAAAAAGTTTCCTTAACACCGAAGACGAAGTATGAAAGAAATTCAGGAGCAAGTTCAGCAATTAGTAGGTAAAGGACATGAGAATTAATTATTGTACATCTCTTTTTTTAAATGACTTCTATTGTTTCGTCCAATTTATTTTATTCTTAAAAACTATTTTTCTTTTTAAATTGCTAAGGATATTCAATTAGAACTTGTTAAGAAAAAAAAAGGATAAGTTATACTAATTTTATCTTGAAATTAAGTTGACCTATTTTGCATAATATGTATTATTCAATAATAAAATTACTTTTGTAAAATAAGTAATGAAATTACTTAATATTTTTATTGTCATATTAAAAATAAAACCACATTTTCTTATTTATTGCCATTTAAAAAATAAAATAGAAAATTATTAATTTAATCATTGAAATATTACAACTTAATTTGGCTTTTAAACATTAAGTTTTTCAATTTAATTTTTAAAAACTTATTTTATATCAATATAAATATTTTTATTTTTAAATCACAATATCTATTGCTAAATTTTAAATTTTTAATTGTTAAAAGTCTCTTTAACTAACGAATGAAGTAAATTGACGCAAATTATTTTTTCAAAAACTAAATCAAAATACTTAATTTTTAGATATTAAATTGAAATAACTATAATCTTTTTATAAATTAATTAGTAATTTGTTAAAAATAAAATTAAAACTCAAGGTCAATTAATTCAATAGAGAGCAAATTAGAAGAAAAATTTTGTATATATCAAAAGACAATGAGCAATATTGGAAAAAGAGTATTAATATAATTTACTGAATTTATAAAAGTTAAAGTAATTTACTAAAAATAAAAATGTATAGTTATAAATATAAAGAAATCATGAGCACAACTACATTTAGTGGTAACCATTACGTTTACGTCATTAAATAACTTTTTTATACAAAAAATAGGGGGAAATAGGAAAAAGGAATATTAATAATAATAAAAAATAAGTGGTGGATGCCGTATATTTCGCTTTCTTAAGTAATATCCCGATTCAATAATTATTATAAAATATGTAATTACAAAATAACTATGATATACATGCTTGATGGTAATTACAAACATTTTAACATAATAGTTTAGTTAATGAAAAAGGTAATATTTGTTTCTCATTAATCAATTACTTGACCTTCATTTAGTAAACATAATTAATGTTATGACCCGTGCGATGCACAGTTAAATTATAATTGTAAAAATTTTCATAATTTATAAAAATAATAATAATTACAATTGATTTATATGAAATTTATGATTTATGACATATACTTTTTAGTGTAAATAACTATATATTTTTAATTGATTTATCAATTCCATAATCAAATTTATTTTATCTATTCTAACTTTGATTTGAATTAATTTATTTATTTAATAGAATAAATTTAAATGAATAAAATAGGTAAATTAATTAATTTGTTAATTTGTGAATTATTTGTTATTTGTTATAAATTATTTGTTGTATATATCAGTGAATGATTGAATATTGATTTCATTTTTACTTTTGAATATGTCTTTTTTGGTTTCAATCAGATCTATAGAAAAAAAAAATTAAAGGTTGCTGCTATATTTGGACTGGATCTCTAGGCCTTAGATTTCTTCTTTCGATAATTTGATTTTTATCTCTTTCTTCAGTCAAGAGATAATAATTTAGAAATTCATATTTCAAATTTTGATTTCTATTAAATTAAGAACTATTTTGAAAAGAAATCAAAATAAAGTCAAATAAAGCATATTTTTTAATTCACATATCAATTCCATAATCAAATTTATTTTACTTACTAAAAAATCCTCTAAGATACTACAGTAGTCAAATAATAAAAGTAATTTTTTAATTTCAATTCAAATCATTTAAATAAATTCAAATCAAATAATTAATATTATGTGATGTCATTAATTTATCAAATTTATTAATTTACATAATTTATTTATTCATTCAAATCAATTCAAATTAAATAAAATAACAAAATTTACTAATTATTAATTTCACTTATTAATAATTATGATAATATATACTAATAAAAATATATTCTGCTATTCACTTTAACAATAACTCATATAATATATTAAATATATTGGGATACACATAATATATTCTAATAATAATACTATAATTTATAAATTTGTGAAACTTATGAAACTTATGAGACTTATGAGTTATGAAATATACTTCTTAAACATAAATATTCTAATATGAATTTTTAATTATTTATACAAATATAAATTATAAATTTTAATAAAGATTTATGATAATATATGGCTATATTATATTATGATGTAAAATAAGTCATCAAATGGAATAAAATAATAAGATGTATGTGTAATCAATAAAAAGTTTTTAATTTAAAATTTTTTACCAAAAAAATAATAATCAAATTAAAAATGTTCATATATAATGTATGATAATCAACTGTAAAGAAAATGTATACATATGATTAATAATTAATTTCAATATGTCTTGATCCTCGTATATGTATATTTCAACAATTTACTATCTTACATTTCAATTCAAATCAATTCAAATCAAATAATAAAGGTAATTTTTTTTAATTTCAATTTAAATCAATTCAAATTAAATAATTCATTTAATGTAATGTCATTAATTATCCTACAATGGTCAAATAATAAAAGTAATTATTTTTGAATTTCAATTCAAATCTTTTCAATCAATTCAAATCAAATAATTAATCTTATGTGATGTCATTAATTTATCAAATTTATTAATTTACCTAATTTATTCTTTGAAATCAATTCAAATCAAATAAAATAATGAAATTTACTAATTATAAATTCACTAATTATTAATTTCACTAATTACACTAATTAATAATTATGAAAATATATTCTAATGAAAATATATTCTGTTATTTACTTTAACAATAACTCACATAATATATTAAATACATTAGAATCTATATAATATATTCTGATAATAATACTATAATTTATAAATTTGTGAAACTTATGAGACTTATGAGTCATGACATATATTTTTTAAAGTGTAAATATTTTGATATAAATTTGATTATTTGTACAATATAAATTATAAATTTTAATAAAAAATATATGATAATAAATGGCCATATTATATTACGAAGAAAGATCATACCTTTAACATAAAATGAATTTTCTTTTCATATTATCCCAACACTTTCTGAACTTTCACCAAGTCTGAACCTTTTCGAACAAAAAAAAGAACAATTATATCAATTTTGTTGGGAATTCCCCATTTCAAGATATCTTCCTTGCCTTTCTCTGTCAGTGTAGAGAGATCCACTATCATGTAAAGTTCTCATAGCGACATCAAACGAAACTTAATTTTTTGTCACGTGATAAGACCGTAAATAATATAATTCCATCTGAACACAATATTACACTACCAAGCTTCACATCCTCAGCCAACTTTTTGTAGCTCATACAAATTATATTTTCATATCTCTTTATGCTATAGTAAGTTGATATGGTTATTTCTTGACATTGTTTCAATTTAATAGGATTACCATCCTTTAGAAATCCAGTTTGAATCTCGATGCCCTACAATATTAGAGACAAAATGAAAAATAAAGAATATTATAAAATTTGATTGATTCCAAGATCTGAAGTGGATTCAAACAAAAGAACTATATTAAATCAAAGAACAAACAAATTAAAAAAGGGAAAAAAACACTGGATCTGAGAAGTTTACCTTTCCCCTGTAATCGCTATCTTTTTGGACTCTCTGCTTATCAGTTGGTTCCCTTTTTCAACATACTCGTGAGTGATATATTGTGTAATTGCTTTTGATTCTGTGTATTAAAATGATTTTGATAAGTAATTTTACAAATGTTAATTTAACAATCTCTGAGTGTGCTTGTTGGAGATGTATACTTAATACTTACCAAATAACTATAAATCTTTATTTTCAAAAGCTAGTACTTGATCGAATGTCTGTATCAAAAGAAGTGAAAGTTAGTTGAGCTGAAACTTAAAGACAAACAATTCATGAATTGCTCTAATACTTACATTAAGAGAAATGAAAAGTTTCTTTTTGTGTTCGCCCTCTTTTATGTTGATGGGAACGAGCTCGAATTCAAGCTGTTTTTCGAAAATGCAAGTATTAACCTACATGGTGGCCATCGAAATGGTGCTTTCATGAACTTTTATGACTAGCATGACTAAGAAGATTATACCAAGTTTGAGTAAAAATATAATAAAGACAGAGGTGAGCTGCTTCTCTATAGTCCGTGACGGGAAATCCACTCTGAAGTTGATACAGGAGCCATCCGATCATTCCTTAATTGCTGCTTCTCAGTTCAACGTATGGCACTCAACATTCGATCATTTTTGAAGTTTGAAACACACTGTATTAGCTTCAGATCAAGCTTCAGATCGGCATAAGGGCAACTGATATAAACTCTTCAAACACATAATTCTTCCAGCTTCAAATCGAACTCTAAACACTCAAATTTTATGATGATTCATTTGGATGCAAATTTTTCAAATTTATTTGAATACAATTATAGAATCAATCACACCAATTGACATTTAATATATTACAATTATTTAATTATTTAATTATTAATTAAATTTACGACAATTCATAGTTTTAAAAGGAATAATTTGAACTCATTTGAATGTAAATTTTTCAAATTCATTTGAATGTATTATAGAATCAATCACACTAATTTGCATTTAATATATTGTAATCTTCACAGAATTTAAAGGAAAGCCTTACAATACATCTCAAAATAGTTGCTTAGAATGAATTTAATGTAATGTCATTAATAGGAATAAATTTATTTGTTTACATATTTTATTTATTTAATTTTTATTTTAATTTATTAATTTTAATATATGTTATTTAATAATATCTATATAATTAATGATTGAGAGTAAAATTGTTTTAATCACTTATATAGATTAGGTAATTGTCATATGTGACCGACATGCTTCACGTTTTTGTTGTATATCAACTTATTAGCCAATGACACGTATAAATTCTCTTCAACATATAAACTAATACACCTAAAATATGTTTTTTTTAATCATTTAGCCTCTATAATTTAAGTGTTAAACAAATTAATTTCTATAAATTTTTTATTAAAATTGTTAAAATATCCTTAAATTAAATATATATATATATATATATATATAATACAAGAGTATACAGAGATAATTATTTTAACAAAAAATCTCAAATTTGTCCCCCCATTTTTCATTTTCCCTCCAAACTATTTTACTTTCACTCACCTATCTTTGTGATTGGACATGTGTCTCCTTTTCTTTTCCACGTGTATCATTTTGATGAAGATTAATCTGACTCAGGAAGCCAAATAACAAATTCAATTTGGGGGGCTTCACTTCTAGCATTCGACAGAGAGATAGATCAGATGGGCAAGAGAGAGGCAGGAGGTCCAACGAAGTGATTGTCGTCACCGGCCACCACCACAACCACCGCCCGCCCCTCTTCCTCTTGCCTTCGACCTCTTCTCTACTGTCCGATGCGAGTACTGAACCAAAAAAAAAAAAATGGCGAGTAGGAGCAACGGCTGTCGTCTTCGTTGCCAACCACTGTGAGTTCTCTTTCTCTTATCCTTCCTTATATTTCATTCTATTTTTCTGCTGATTGGAAGGAATGGAACCATATTGAATGGGTCTTCCCGAAACTTTTTCCCTTTCTTCGTGTTGTGCCTTCGGTTGTGAGCGACGAAGAAGAATCAGGAGATTTAATAGACTCTATGAATGTGTGGCTGTTTGTTAGTCTGATTTAGATGATGTCAAAATTATGAAATATTAGTTTTTGCCAAGGGAGATAGAGAGTGAAGTCGGGAAACCGAGAGTATGAGTGTCAAACTGGGAAGTTTTCTGTAAAAATTGTAGTTCTATGCTTTATGTGGTTGGTTTTCTCGTGGGTTACTGCTTAATGGAATATATATATATATATATATATATATAACAATTATGTTCACAGAAAAATATATTCCGTATGTTTGAATTAGGACTTGTTTCTCTTTAAAAGCATGTTGACTAAATAAGGGTTCCAGCTGTTAAAGTGTGGAGGTTAGGATATTTTAATAAAACATAAGTAGGTGTCCATTAACTATTTGTATAGATGATTGCGTTAATAATGGAGGGTGGGTTGTGTATTGGTGGTCTCAAGTTGTTTATGATTGCGTTGATAATGAAGGGTGAGTTGTAAATTGAATATTAAGTATGTTTATTCAGAAGCCTTGTGCGCTACATCATCATCTGGTTCTTGTGTTCAATTCATGCTTCTGCAGTGAACATTCTCCGTTTTTTTGAAAAAACAATTGAAAGAAGATATTGTATTATATATCTCCATTGAATATGGGATTTTGATTGGTCAAGTGAAGATTTTTGGCATTCACAACATGGGAAATCAGAAATATCATAAGAAAAATTAGGAATTTATGAAAAATTGGGGATACAATAATTACAAATTCTATTTTAGAGGCAAAATTTAGGCTAAAATTTTGCTGTTTGTATAAAATTTGATATTGGAATTGGCCAAAGGAAGGAATTTCGATTTTCAAGACATAAGAAATTAGGGATTCTGTAAAAGAAATAGGAATTTAAAACCATAATGAGGATAAAATTAGGTGACTCCTTTAAGGGTATAATATAAGGAATAATGTGCTCTTTCTTTTTGGTAAAATAAAGTGGGCTTAAGCCTAGCAAACACAACACAAATTTCAACAAATTTTGTCAAATAATTAACAAGATGATACGATATGATATTAAAACTAATCTCCTCTTAACAACAATTGCAACAACAACAAAAATAATTAATATGTGTACAAATCTATTTATTTATTTTTTCTTTTCACAAGTGCCCTCATTCATAGACACTTTTTTTCAACAATGATTCAAATAAAATTTGCCACCTTATGCATAAATTAATTTGAACATTCATTGATTTGTAATACAAAATATCAAAAATAATGAAATTAGTGACCTGACATGCACTAAAGTGCATTCTATTTTTTAATTTATTTTAAAACTTTTTAAATAACAGTAATTTTTAATAATTTTTACTGTATTTTAAAATAATAAAATACAAGAAGCTATTTAATTGTTGCCTTTTCAATTATTGTGTTTCTTCATTTTCATATACATTTTAGGTGACCCTGGTACTCTATTTTTCTGGTTGCAAGTCACAAAGTAAAAGTTCATATCTAAAACCTCATATTAGTGGAAACCTGATACATGATTGGTACGTTCAAATATTTAGGTTGTTCTCTCAATGTGATTGTATTGTTTGTGATCTATACTTTTTAAATTTTGTTTTCTCTTCTTTTTTAATAGGTGGTTCGGAACACAGCTGAATCCTCATTTTATGGGTATTGACCTCAAGTAAGTGATTCTTTCAATATCTTTCCTTACTTTTTCTTATACCCATTACTTGTATTAAATAAAGTTGCAAGATGCTATGATTGACATTTCTTCCTACACCAACTTAGTTTGATATAGTTTTGGGCTTTCTGTATACCCTATTCATAATTTGTTTTTGAGAACTTACTTCTTAATTAAATGTTGGTTAGTCTTTCACCCTCTCATAATATCTTTTATTGTTATTAAGTAAATGTTGCATTTTCTTTTTTTTTTAATGTGAATTTTTTTTCATTTCTTGCTGATTGTTATTTTATTGCTTTAGTATTTTATTGCTTGTTGTTTTCCTAACTATGTAGCACCTTCAATTTTAATTGTTTGAGTTGTTGATTGGACGTATTTTGATTGTGTAGGGATCTATTGTAAACATGATACAGTTGAGGATAATTATGTGCATATGCTTGCATAAGCCATTGAGTCATGGTAAGATAATGTGTTGATTTGATTGGAATTCTAACATGTGTGATCAACAGTATAGTCTTGCATCTATCGTACGATATTTGTGTTCGTTCATATGGAGATTTGAGTTGCTAAGTTCATTTATTTTTTATTGTACCATGTATGTGTCATTTGGAGATCTTTTTAATAAACATTTAAAATTGGTAAATTTTTATTAATATATTTATTTTGTAACTTACAATTATATAATTTTATTTTTTTCAGGGAGGTGTATATCCATCGTCATCATAAGCTATGCTTCACCTTCAAATAGTCAAAAAACTAATTAACTAGGATTTCAACTGAATAATAATGACCTGTTATGTATAACTTTTAAAATGTTGTATGACTATTCTTTTAGAATATTTAATACATTTGAATTGTATTTTGAATATGTATGACTCTTTTAGTAATTATAATAAATATAATATTTCTACTCTTTAGTAATTATTGTAATAATTTAAATAATATTTAAAAATAAAATAGATTAAATAATTTTTTTTAAAATTAAAAGATATAATATGCAACGGAATTAGCGACGAAAATATTCATCACAAAGTAACAACGAAATTAATAATGGAAATATCTGTCGTAAATTTCTAAATTTTATTTGTGACGGAATTTTAAATTTGTGATGAAATTTTCTCATCGATAATTCTACAACGGATAATAATCTGTCACAAATAATTTGCGTTGGACATTTTAGCGATGGTTCTGTCATAAAATTTGTCGCAAACAGTAGTGACGAAATCAGCGACAGAAATATTTGTCATAAATTTGTGATTGAAGATTTTCTATCATAAATTCTTAAATTTTGTTTGCAACAAAAAAATTTTGTCACTAATTCTACGACGGATAATAATTCTTTACACATAATTTGTAATAAACGTTTTAGTGACGGATTGTTTCCCGTCACAAACCTGTATTTTGCAGACCAGTTTCTCTCACATGAATTTTCTTATCATCAACATCACATACTTTATTACGAATATATGTCTCCGACAATAAAATAAATGAAAATAGTAAAGCTGATAATAGAAAAGCAATAATGAGTTTTTGGTACTCCAAGTTGTGAAGCCATGGCAAGGAATTCGACAGAAAGATTACAGTCGATAATAGAAAAGCAAGAATGAGTGTCTCTATATCATAATGCATTTTGTAGAAGGTGGTCACACTAATTCTTTCCTTGTTAAGTTGAAATATGACTACCTACTTCCAATGCCCCCAAGATTCTTTCCCAAGGCTTTTGCTCAGCTTTTGACAATGCATAACATATACCATTTTGCATCCCATATCTATAATTCAACTTTGGCAGCCATGGAACAGTCACTTATTATCGGATGTGTAAAATCTTCAAAGATAATCACTGTCTGTCAATGTCTACAAGCTATGACTTTCTCATCGAAAATACACTGACAAGCTTGGGGCAGTTTTTGACTTCCATCCTTCTCAATCTGCCAAACGAATCTGGAGCTAGTGGGCAATGCAATTGCCACATAGTCTTCAAACTTTTCATGTCATAGATTCTGATTGTCTTCAAATTGGGGAATAAATGCTGCAATGGAGACTACTTTTGTGAAAAATAAAAATAGAATGTGCATATCCTTTATTTTGAACACCTCTATTCTCTTGTGAAAAAATGGAGTACGCAAGTTTTAGTCATTGTGATACAAATACAACTTTCAAACCGAATCTATGATTAATTGGCAGTACAGAAAAGAAGAGCTCTCAGGGAAAGTTTGCTTTGTTTTTAATTATTATTTTAGTTTATGTAGCAACCAAAGAAGCCTGCTTGGGTTGTATATTTGGTTGAGGGTTTCCATGAATGAGAGGAATGTAGTTTATTGAAAAACTTGACTTAGTAAAGCCAAATCATTTAATTGGAGTGAAGTGCGCTTTTAGCATATCTTGAGGTAAAAAAGCATAATTTACAATAAAAAGAAAGAACACAAGGTACCAAAGGCTTCCATAACCCATACAGTGGAATAGACATAAGAGTAATCAATACCTCATAAGTTTGGCTTATTCCTTCTTCAGTAGTGGCCTTCAATATCTCCTCCATCTGATGACATTTACTTAGTTCAAGTCTTTTAAGATTTGGAAGGATTCCAACCATGGAAGATGAGAACAAAAAGGTTTGATCACTGCAATCCTCCACAATCAAGCTTGTCAAATTTCTTGCAGATAGTTGACCCTCCTTGTTCCATATCATCTTCAAATTGAGTGAGCTCAGCTTCAAGATCTCCAAATGGAGAAACTTAACCTGTAAAACACATCATTATGAATAACTAATTATGCATATACAATCTTTTTATGACGCAGCCTTTTCCTACTTACTTATATATATATATATATATATATATATTATTTCTGATTATCAAAAATATTTTTTCCATGTTAACTAAGCAAAAGTGCAAATTGAAATCTATGTCAATCAGTCCGAAACAGAATATATGTTTTCAAGATTCTAAGTCTTTTCCATATATAATATTAGAAGCAATATGCTAATAACCGTTCTAAAATAGAAGAGATGATGAGTCACACCTTTGCGTTAGAAAATGGCATTTGTTGAATTTCAGAAGATGCCAACTCATACGAATATAAATCATGCAACGCAGGTAGATGTTGTAATGTCAAAGAACGCAACCATGGAAACTCAATACTGTCATCAGTTTCCGCTGACACAATCTCCTTCAAAGAGTTACATTCAGAAACCTCAATCTCAAGAAGTTGGTAAAGTTGTTTAAGCATGGAAGAGGACAAGAAGTATTGAAGCCGGTCACACTTTTTAACTTCGATAATTTTCAGATTTGTGAAAGAAATAAAGGGAAGTGGGCCATGAAAGATCTCATCCAAGTAAAGATTGCATAGTGCAAGTGTCTCCAAGCGAGGAAAAAAATCATAATCTACAATCCTGTCCACTGAGTTAATGATGTGCTGAATTGTTGTATTATTTTGAATGTGGAGATGCTTCAAGAATGGTAATCCTTCTTCATCCAGGTGATAAAGCACATTTGAAATACCGTTTACTTCATCCAAGTATAAATTCTCTGCACTTCTTATTAATGCTTTAATCCCATGCTCTATATGAATGCTGGTATTAAGCTTCAACTTCAATGTTTTTGACCTTCCATAATGAATATCAGGCCATCCCAACTCATCCCCAACAACTATATCATAGCTCTGTAGGTTCTCAAACATTAAGTCTGTTGGAAATGCCGAAACCTCTAGAATTTGTATTTGTAAAACAGTCAAGAAAGGCAAATGCCTAAGCTCAGAAAAACTATCATTTTTCTGATTTGATGAGTATTCATCGCCCCGCTTAATAGAGGCATTACCCATATACAACTCCTCCAATTTGGTCAAGTTTGATATTATATTGGATGGGACAACCTCAATCTCAGAATTGCTCAAATCCAACATTCTTAGATTAGTCAATTGCGTTGTTTCACTAGGCAATTTTGTTATTGATGATTTTACCAGGCTAAGAATTTCTAGATTCTTCAAGGTTCCTATCCCAGTTAAATCTTCTAGCGTACAATGATCCAAGCACAATGTTTTGAGATCAGCTAGGGAGCCGAGAGATGTGGATAATGTAGACATTTTTATGAATGTTAATGCTAACACTTTAAGGTTTTTCATACCCAGAAAAAAAAAATCTGGCATCTCTAAAGAGGGGTTATCAGCACCATTTAAGTAGAGAAGCTTGAGATTAGGACAATCTAACCTTTCAGGAAGTTTATTGATATTACATTGATTCAAGATAATAGCGATGCATCTTTTCAAAAATTCCTCCGTCGGCCATTCTTTCAATTTATCCTTTATTTTCAAGAAGAAATATTGATCCTTAGATGCAATTGAGACAGCTACGTCACGAACAACATCATGCATATTGACTTGGAGAGAAGGAGATGTTTCAAGCACTGCACAGAGAAGGAATAGTGCCTTGGTGGCATCATCTTCCAACTGAACGTAACTGCGTTCTAAAACTGAATAAGTTCTTTCATTTATTTCTCCGTTGCCTACACTTTCCAGTTGATTCAAGGCATCTTTCCAACATTCAATATCCTCGTTTTTTAATGTTCTTGCTATTGTCACTAGCAAAACAGGCAAGCCTCCACACTTTTTGGCCACTTCCATTGCTACTTGTTGCAAACTAGCATCTTTAACAACATCTCCGGCGATAGCTTCAAACAAGTTCCAAGTTTCTTTTTCATTTAGAACTTCAATCCTAAAAGTCGATTGAGTGTCCATTTCCTGCAACACATGTTTATTTCTAGAAGTCAGTAATAATTTGCAACCCTTATTATCATCCACTGAAGGAATTCCAAGTTCCTCCAAATCAAGTGGGGCCCAAATATCATCCAGTATGATGAGGATACTTTTCTCATTTTTTATCCTCTCACGTAAGCGGCTTGCTCTTCCATCTGTGCTCTCCTCATCAAAGCGCAGACCTAATTGATCTGCAATTTCACCTTGAATTCTTCTGACATCTGGAGTTGAAGATACAAGTGCCATAATCACTGCATCAAACAATTTGTCAGATCTAACTTGTGTAGCAACGTCTTTTACCAATGTAGTTTTTCCAACGCCACCAAACCCAAAAACACCTAATCTGCTTACTCCAGGGTTTCTTAGTGCTAACACAATGTCCTCCTTCATTAGCTTCCTTGATTCAAGCTTTTCACTACCGCTAGGAACAACAGAGGAAGGTACATCCAGAGGAGGGAGGTAACTGAATCGATCAAACTTCCCCTTTTCTAGCAGTTCACCAACATCTCTTTCCATTTTCTTCGCATATCTACTAAGTCGATGTCGTGACTTCAAATGAGGAATAGACCATTTGGAACACCCTGCATTCGGAGGGTGTGGATCTTCAAAAAGTTTCTTTACTGCTTCTGTAATGTCATACACATTGTATAGCCATTTCACCACATCAGCTTCAATCTCTCTTCCGATTCTTCTTTGTACTTCAATTGAATGCTGGATATCCTCCCTTTGAACCTCCAACTTCTCAACTTCACCGTTGAGCACCCCAAGATTGTCTTCATAGAATATAAAATATCCTATTTGCGTTGCAATGGGGTCCACTGTGTACTCTGCTATTTTTCCAACAATGGAACTGAGAATCTCCATTTTTGCTTCCTGATTTGACTGTATGAGAATTTTAAAATAAAAAGTTAAGATTACTATGGAGAAATAGGATAAAATTTTGAACAAAAATGATTATATCAGATATATAACGAACATTGTACCCTGTTTTAGTCGAATATGCATCTTAGGTGAGCCATTTTCGTACCAAAAAAAAAACGTTTTAAGCCACTTTTGCTTCCTGATTTGGCTGTACAGAAATTCAAATACAAGATCAAATCAGATCAAGAGGAGAAATGAGATAGCGAAAAACGCTGACAAAAACAGACATATAATAACAACGAAATGGCATCACCTTCTTCTACATATGAAGTATCAGGAAGACTTCAATTTGACTTGGGATTGGATACGAGAACAAACTCTGTAGATCCTCCTTCACACTCCATGCTCTGCCTCGGCCGAACTACAGTTTATCATTCTTGTATTATCACTCACCAGCTAGAGTGCGACTTCAACTTCATTTATCACCACCCTTTACAATATAATTCTATATGACTAGAAAAGAACAATATAATTCTATATCAACTTCATTTAAGGAAATGGGAATTCCTAAAAGAATGGAAGTTCATCCAACCAATGAAAGAAAAACAAGATAACGTACTGAACTAAAAAAGGGACCTTACTCTCTTCTCCACGATTATGTGGTTCTGCTTTCTGAGCTTAGGATTTGGGAGCAGCAAGAAGCACCATGTAAAGTTATGTTGTTTATAATCAAAGAGAACAAATCAGAAAAAATGCAACACATTAATATCAAACTGAATTTAAACTAAAGCTACGGACTTTAACTCTATTATAAATCACAATATGATTACCAGCAGCGCAATCTTTAACATTCAAATTAACACCTCTTTTTAATTTTTCTTTTTTCAACTTTTTTGCATTTTTATATATGATCCACAACAAAGCAAGAAAGTTTAAACGCAAAATAGTTGCAACAGAAAATATCAAAAAACGAAGGCACCAATATTTTTTTTTGGGGGTTTTCTGAACAAGAAAGCTGTTGGGAAAAAATGGCGGTGTGCGCAGTAAGTGTAGAATCAAAATAATTCCACAGACTCAGGATGATTCCCAAAACACAATAGACAAAAATAACACCAAAAATTTTAGCATGAAAAACCCAAATTAGGTAAAAATCACGGGACCCGTAGGCCGCTTAAATCTTCCACTATAGCAATAATAGAAATACAATCTTCACCCTTAGGTGGACCTCTCACTCACAAAAATACTACAACAGTATTTCTTCAATTTGTGGACAATAACCCTCACAAATTGGACTCACTATTTTTCCTCTCAGAAACTTTTTGAGGCACCCTCTCTATTTTTCTTCTCACTCTTTCTCTCTAAAAGTGAGGCTTCAGGAATTGATGAAGAGATGATTCTGAGGGATGATTCTGAAAGAGGTGAATGACTCTATTTATAGAGTCATTCCTCCACCAACCCTCTCTAATTATGCGTTGCACCTAACCACTCTACCAACCTTCCTTCCGTAGCCCCTTCAGTTTCAAAGGAGGTGCCTAACTTTTGACAAAATTAACTTTGGAGTAAATTACAAAATTTGGTTGTAACTTTAGTTAAATTGTAATTTGGCCCCTTTTTTTAATAATATTATAAGTCATGGGCCCCACTTATGGAGGGACCTACCTTTCAATTCTCCCCCTCCCGATCTAAGTGGGGGGTTCCACCAATCCTGCAGTTGATCGACAGTATTCAAACTTACTTCTTGGAAATGTCTTAATCAACATATCAGATCCATTTTCATCTGTATGGATCTTTTCAAGCTGTAGTAGCTTCTTCTCCAATGCACCTCTTATCCAGTGATATCTCATATCAATGTGTTTCGATCTTGAGTGAAAGGAGGCATTTTTTCCAAGGTGAATTGCACTTTGATTGTCACAAAATAGCTCATACTTTTCTTGGTGGAAAGTAAGTTCATTTAAGAACCTTTTCATCCATAGCAACTCCTTACTGGCTTCAGTTGCTGCGATGAATTCTGCTTCAATGGTGGATAGTGCAACACACTTCTGTAACTTTGACTGTCATGCCACAGCTCCCCCTGCAAAAGTGATCAGGTAGCCTGAAGTAGATTTTATCGAATCTATGTCGCCCGCCATATTTGCATCTGTGTATCCAACTAACACAGGTTTGGTATCTTCAAAACATAAAGCATATTTTGGAAGTACCCCGAAGATACCTGAATATCCATTTTACTGCAGCCCAATGTTCCTTTCCAGGTTTTGAAAGGAATTTACTCACTACTCCAACTGTATGAGCAATATCCGGCCGTGTGCATACCATGGCATACATTAAGCTTCCAATTGCTGAAGCATATGGAACCTTGTCCATCTCTTCCTTTTCTTCATCTGTAGAAGGGCACTGCTTAGAACTTAGCTTAAAGTGATTAGCAAGAGGACAACTAACCGCTTTAGTTTTGTCCATGTTGAACCTTTGAAGTACTTTCTCAATATACTTCTCTTGTGACAACCATAATTTCTTGGCGCTTCTGTCTCTAGTTATCTTCATGCCAAGAATGTATTTTGCTGGCTCTAAGTCTTTCATAGCAAAAACCTTGCTCAACTGCTTCTTCAAGTCATCAATTCTAGAAATATTTTGGCCAACAATCAACATGTCATCCACATGGAGCAATAAAATAATGAAATCATCATCAGAGAATTTCTGCACAAACACACAGTGATCTGAAGTAGTCTTCTTGTAACTATGCTCCCCCATAACAGACTCAAACTTCTTATACCACTGTCTTGGTGCTTGCTTCAAGCTGTACAGGCTTTTCTTCATCTTGCAAACATAGTCCTCTTTTTCTTTTTGCTTGAAACCCTCTGGCTGCTCCATGTATATTTCTTCCTCTAAATCACCATGAAGGAATGCAGTTTTGACATCCATTTGCTCAACCTCAAGGTCAAGACTTGCTGCTAATCCTAGCATTGTTTGAATGGATGTCATTTTCACCACTGGTGAAAATATCTCATCAAAGTCAATCCCTTTTCTTTGGCTGAATCATTTGACAACTAATTTGGCTTTGAATCTTGGATGGGAACTGTTCTCTTCATGCTTAATTTTGAACACCCATTTGTTCTTCAAAGCCTTCTTGCCTTTTGGCAACTTCACCAGTTCAAAAGTTTTATTCTCATGCAATGATTTCATCTCATCTTGCATGGCCTCAATCCACTTCTTCTTGTGCTCATCATCCATTGCTTCTTCGAAGCTTTCTGGTTCTCCCCCGTCAGTTAATAACACATACTGATTTGCAGGGTATCTAGTAGAGGGTTGTCGAACTCTAGTAGATCTTCTCAATTATGGAGAACCATTGGAACTGGTGGTTGATCATGAACACCATCATCATCATCAGAATCTTCTGATGGAATCTCAATGGGAGCATCTGGATTACCTGTTTCAGGCTGGTCATTCTGTATTTCATCTCCAACTTGTCTTGGCACCAGTGTTGGAGGAATAACTTCCGAACCAGTTGAATCACCATTGGCTTTAGAAATATCTTCAACGGTTTGATCTTCAATGAACACAGCATCACGACTTCTGACTGGTTTCTTCTCTACTAGATCATAAAATTTGTAGCTAAACTTATCTTGACCATATCCAATGAACACGCATTGTCGTGTCTTAGTCTCAAGTTTGGACCTTTTATCCTTTGGAATATGGACAAAGGCTTTGCATCCAAACACTCGCAGATGGTTGTAGGAAACATCTTTTCCTGACCATACTTTTTCTGGAACATCTAGCTTTAAAGGGACACAAGGTGAGCGATTCAGCACGTGTACTGCTGTTAGTAAAGTCTCACCCCAAAATTTCTTTGGTAACTTTGCATGAGAGAGTAAACATCTAACTCTCTCCATCAAAGTTCTATTTATTCTCTCAGCCAGGCCATTCAGCTGTGGTATTTTTGGAGGCGTTGTCTGATGCCGAATACCATGCTCTTTACAGTAAGCATCAAAAGGTCCAATGTATTCTCCACCATTGTCTTTCCGGTTGCATTTAGCTTCTTCCCAGTTTCTCTTTCAACTGAGGCATGAAACTCTTTAAAGACACTCAGCACTTAATCCTTTGTCTTTAAAGTGTATGCCCATATCTTTCTTGAATGGTCATCAATGAAAGTCACAAAGTACTGAGCACCACCAAGTGACTTTAACATTGGTCCACATAAATCTGAGTGTACCAAATCCAGTACATTCGCCATTCTAGAAGGAGGATGACTTTTGAACGTAGCTCTATTTTGCTTTCCTGCCAGATAATCATCACACTTCTTTAAGTGAACTTGACCCAAACTAGGTAGAGCATTTTTCCTAGTTAAATGGATCATGCTCTTCTCGCTCATGTGACCGAGACGTTTGTGCCATAGCTCAACTGTACTATCATTCTCTGTTGTGTTCACAACATCCTTAGAGAGCTTTGCTTGCATAATGTACAGTTTGGAGTCTTTGTTCCCTCTGGCCACCACCAATGATCCTTTGGTGAGCTTCCATTGGCCATTAAAGAAGGTATTGTAGAAACCTTCATCATCTAACTTGCTTGTTGAGATCAGATTCAGGCGCATATCTGGAATATGCCTCACATCCTTTAGAACTAATTGCGTATCATTCTCCATCTTTAAACAAACATTTTCTTTACCTGCAATTATTGAAATATTATTATTTCCCATTCTTACAGCACCAAAATTTCCTGGTGTGTAAGATGAGAAAAATTCCTTCCGAGATGTAGCATGAATGGTGGCACCACTGTCAATCACCCAGCTTGTCTCATGGGTTGTAAGATTGACTATATCATCATTATCATAGATAATGTTGAACTCCTCAGCAACATCTGCTTGCTCATCATCAATACTGTTGTTTTTCTTCTGTCCTCTGCCTTTGTTCTTTTCCTGATCCTTCTTGAACTTGCGGTAGTGTATTTTGATATGACCCTTCTTTTTACAGTAATGGCATTCAACATTGGCATATCTGTTGGATTTGCCTCTGCTCCTTCCTCTAGGTTTTTGATCCCTAGACTGGTTCCTCCCCCTGAAGTCTGAAACCAGAACATCTGGTTGTGATGAAGAAGATGAGCTTTGAGATCTTCTTCTCATTTCTTCATTTAAGATACTACTTTTAACAGATTCCATATTAACTACACCATCAAGTGCAGTGTTGGTGATGGAAATCTTCAAAGTCTCCCACGACTCTGGTAGAGAGCCCAATACCAGCAGAGCAAATATTTCATCGTCTAGATTTATGCCCATTCTGGACAGTTGATCTACGACCCCTTGCATCTCATTTAGATGATCTGCTATGGAAGTCCCTTCTTTGTATTTCAACTGCGTCAATTTGGTCAAATAAAATAATTTATTGTTACCAGTTTTTGACGCATAAAGCTGTTCAAGCTTATTCCATAGCGTCCGGGCATGAGTCTCATTGCAGATGTGGTTGTATACGTTGTCTTCGACATATTGTCAGATGAAACCGCACACCTGCTCATGCTCAAACCCCCATTCCTCATCTGTCTTGACTTCAGGTTTATTTGATATAAACACTGGTAGATGCATTTTCATCACAAATAGGAGATCCTTGATCTTGCTTCTCCACATGTGATAATTTGTGCCATTTAGGCTAATCATTTTGATGTTTCTTGTCTCCATTGAGATCAGTAGTCAACAGATTTAGCTGATCCCAAAACTTTTCTGGCAGTGAATAGTACTTCGTACGTATGAACAATAATTCTTTATGTATAAACAGTACCTCTGTATGTATAAACAGTACCTATGTACGTATGAACAGTACCTCCATATATATGAACAGTACTTCCATATATATAAATAGTACTTTCGTATGTATGAACAGTACTAGTATGTATGAATAGTACCAATACGTATTAAAATACTAGTATATATGAACAATACCTGTATACGTGAATAGTACTCGTACGTCTTCGTACAGTATTTGTGAATAATACTCGTACAGTATTCTTCAACGGTACTCCAACCAAAAACTCTGATACCACTTGTTGAGAAAAAACGGCGGTGTGCGCAGTAAGTGTAGAATCAAAATAATTCCATAGACCTAGGATGATTCCCAAAACACAATAGACAAAAATAACACAAAAAATTTTAGCGTGAAAACCCCAAATTAGGTAAAAACCACGGGACCCGTAGGCCGCTTAAATCTTCCACTATATCAATAATGAGAATACAATCTTCACCCTTAGGTGGACCTCTCACTCACAAAAATACTACAACAGTATTTTTTCAATTTGTGGACAATAACCCTCACAAATTGGACTCACTATTTTTCCTCTCAGAAACTTTCTGAGGCACCCTCTCTATTTTTCTTTTCACTCTTTCTCTCTCAAAGTGAGGATTCAGGAATTAATGAAGAGATGATTCTGAGGGATGATTCTGAAGGAGGTGAATGACTCTATTTATAGAGTCATTCCTCCACCAACCCTCTCTAATTCTGCGTTGCACCTAACCACTCTGCCAACCTTCCTTCCGCAGCCTCTTCAGTTTCAAAGGAAGTGCCTAACTTTTGACAAAATTGACTTTACAGTAAATTACAAAATTTGGTTGTAACTTTAGTTAAATTGTAATTTGGTCTTTTTTTTTAATAATATTATAAGTCATGAACCTCACTTGTAGAAGGACCCACATTTCAAAAGCAACAAAGTTAAATATGAAAGAAAAATTAAAGAAAAGGGGTTGTACAACTCGGGAATAGTTGCAACAAGAAATATCCATAAATGAAGCACTAGATTTTTTTTTTTTTGGGTAATTATATATATCAACAAAGAAGGCAACAAAGTTAAATTCAATGTGGAAATGGTGGAACCAGACACACAAAAGAAGAAATTATAAAGAAAAGAGGCTGTAAAACTCAAGAAAAGTTGCAACGGAGAATATCTAAAAATGAAGCACACGTTTCTTTTTTGGGATATATAATTGAACAAAGAAGAAATTATGAAGAAGAGAGTTCTGAAGGAATTGAAAGCAATGGAAAATGGGATCGAAGAAGAAGCAAGAACGAAGCAAGAACGCTGGAGCAAACAATGCCTTCGAATTACGATGTGCAATTGGAAAATTAGTGTGTTTTCACTAACAAGGATAAAGATATGGCAATTATCGCTCCACTACATTAATTAATTACATAATTAAAAAAGGAAAAAAAAACCAAGGCCTGCTTTTCAAAAAAGGGCTATCTTACTTTAATTAATCTCACCTTCCTGTGTCCTGTGTGCTCAGTTTCTCACCTTTTTAAGTCTCCAATAACCCAGACTTCATGCAAACTAGTCTCAATAATTTAGCCAAAGTTCACTGTGGTTCTGCCATTGGATTCTTCATTATTTTTAGGACGATATAATATATATATATATATATATATATATATATGCATGCTTATGGCTTCCTCCAATTTTCCCAACAAATTTTTATCACTCTCAAAACAAGACAAATGCATCGTTGTCAATGGCTTAGTGAGTGGAAAATAGTTGGCAAGGTATTGCGAGAAAAGTGTAGTGTGATGTGAGAGAGAAAAGTGATTGATGGAATTTATCATATACAAGTAGACAGAAAATGCATTTGACTTGTTGGAATCATTTAAATGCAAAGACTTATTTTTGAATATTTTAACTCCGACATTTAAGTTAATTAGAATAAATTTAGGAGAAGTTTTTAAATTTGTCATAAATATCAAATTAAAGGATTAGTAATCTAAGACTTTAAATGTAAAATAAAATTGAAAATATTATTGATTGAATAATCAAAAAGTATAATACCTTTAATACATCAATTACTTTTCTCTCTCACATCACACTTTTCTCACAATACCTGCCAACTATGTTCCACTCACTCTTTGTCTCACGTCACTCTCTCTTTATTATGCTTTCCTCACTCTTTGTCACTCGCTTCTTACACACACACACCCGGGCGATACATACATATATATATATATATATATATATATATATATATAGCAAGGTCGGTTGAAGAAGCTACCCGACTCATCTTTCTTTTCCTTCGACATTTTCTTTCTTTTTTTTTATTATTTTTTAAATTTTTCTCTTTTTCATATTTTTCTACAATTCTCTATATAGTTTTAGAAGAGAGAGAAATTCGGTGATTTTTAACATTAAATTGTTAGGTGATAATGGTAATTGAATCAGGATAAACTATAGGTATTTGGAGGTTTCAATTCTTTACTACTTACAATTTTATTTATTCAGTTACAGTTAAAATCGTGGTTAAATTTAAATTTTAGGTACAGTTAAAATTGTAACTAATAAAGAGTTAAAATTTCTAAATATCTGAATTTGATTTATTTCCCTGGTAATTAAGTATATATCCAAGAAAGAGGTTGAATTGGTTAAAGGCTACTTTGCAAACTTTTTCGACAAAATTTTTTTTTTTAAACAAACAACATCCTAAAAAGATAATATTTAAAAATAGATGCCTGAGTTTGAAAACTATACTGATCAGAGTTTGAAAATTGTGTTAGATCTCATTCGTGATGTTGGTGTTTTAGAAGCTAAACTTGCATCTACACCTCTGCCAAAAAGGGTTGTCTTTAACTGATGGCTCAGGGGATGTGCTCGATGATCCTTCACAATATAGGTGTTTGATTGGCAGGTTGTTACACTTGAATTTCGCCAGACTTGAGATCATTTATTTTGTTAACTTACTTAGTCAATTTGTGCATAAGCCATAATAAACTATTCTTTGCTCAACTGCTCACCATGTTCTTATGGATATCTAAAAAATACCACAACTACAAGATTGTTTTTCTTAGCTCATAATTCTCTTTGCCTTGAAGCATTTTGTGATGTTGATTGGGCCATGTTTTTAAGACACTAGATGTTCAATTATAGGGTTTTGCATATTCCACTACAAAAAAAACTGCAATTCCGCACAGTTTTTTTTGACAATTCTTGATGGTTTTTAACCGTCGCTAAATGCAGTCAAAGGAAGAGTTTCGGATAAACAACAAACAAATAAGTTAGTTCCATTAAGAGCAATTAAAATGCTAAAGCAGAAAAAATCAAATTCCATTTCCCAATCAGCATAAAGTACTTATCTCAGTTTAATCTAATCTTAAACAAAAATAGTTGTACCATTTATTTAAACAAAACAAAACAAAACAAAGAATAGTCTTAGTTATACCAAAGTGATTAATCAATCAACAGATTACATATCATGAAAAAAATTAATTTCAATTAGCAAAAGTTGATTTCAATATATAGTTTCTGTAAGATACAGGGACTAACCACTTTAATCTGCTTGTTGCCAACTCCACGTTCCTTCAAGAGTCTGAGAGCTGCCACTATAGTATCACCTATAATTTAATTAGAAAACAAAAATCTATAAATTCTGCATAATATCAATACATGAAGAAAGCAAATTTTAGTTTTTGATAGAAATGGAGAAAGCAAAATTGATTAATGGTTATCATAGTTTGTTCTAGGAGTGTACCAAAGTTGAACCAATGCATTAACCCAACTCACTTCAATAAATTGAGTTGAAATTTTCAAAAACATTGGGGTGGTTCTATCTTGGGTTTGGAAGTAAAATAAACCAACCACAATTTCAATGAACACTTGAAATTGAAAAATGCCCTCTATATCATTTAACGTTAACAGAAGAGTACATCCATTAAACTAAACAGCGAAAGATGTCATCCTAAAGCTCACCTTCCTAAATAATTCCTTCATACCTCCACCAACTAAACTGGGATAGTATATCATTATACTATGGTTATCACCTTTAAAAGCAGAAAGATCAGCATTACCACCAACTATGAGAAAATATATTTTCAGGTTGCTATAGATCTAGAAAAAGGTGATTATTTGAGACAAAAAGGTTTATCAGAAACGGGTCAATGATAGCTATGTATTCAAGATAGCATTCTACATGAAATTCAATAAAAATATAGTGGAGAAAATAACTTACAATTAATCCATTATACAAAAAAATTATATAACTTTGCATCAACCAAAACATTCTTAAGATCCTCAAGATTCATATTAATAGTCAAAGGTGGAAAAGACAGAGTATTATATAGTTTGTAATATTATAGTAGAATTAAAGTCTTGCATTGGATATAATATGATTTTATAAAAGAATTTAATTGTTGTTCCTTTTATTTGAAAATGTGTGGTTTTTATTTGAAAAGATGCGTCTTTTAATTTGAAATGATGTATCTTTTATTTGAAAAGATGTATCATTTAATTT
Source organism: Biancaea sappan (assembly GCA_037074585.1). Taxonomy (NCBI): domain Eukaryota; kingdom Viridiplantae; phylum Streptophyta; class Magnoliopsida; order Fabales; family Fabaceae; genus Biancaea; species Biancaea sappan. Next base: position 14,974,755 of record CM073495.1, on the reverse strand, counting down.
GAAATGATGTATCTTTTATTTAAAAGGATGTGTTTTTTATTTGAAAAGATGTATCTTTTAATTTGAAAGGATGTATCATTGCCCTAAAAATTCATTGTATTCTAGACCCCCATCTGCTTGCGCTGCAAGATCCTAATCCTGAAGAATCTGATCAAGTCAAAGTAGAAAGAAAGAAACATGAAGAGGATGAACTCGTATGTTGAGGACACATTCTGAATACACTAACCAATCATTTATATGATCTGTACTCAAACTTAAAGACACCAAAAGTAATTTGGTATGCTTTAGAAATTGCCTACTAGATAGAAAAATAAGGTATTGACAAATTTCTAGCTCTACAATATTTTAAATTTAAAATAGTTGAATTCTATCAAGAACAATGGTGCAACAATAGTAGTTATAGGCCTTAGTGTGCCGTGACTTGAACCTTAGCTAGCAAAGGTTACATGGTGCTAGCCCCGTGATTAAGGCCACTCACAGGAGGAGGCTTTTATCATTAGTTGGGATATTTAGATGTGAAAGTCACGGACAGTGACTGGATGGAAGTTAGTGGTTATGACAATGATGAGGTTGGGATTTCTTTTTGTTTTTCCTAATTTAAAAAAAAAGTTAATTAAACTAACTTTTGACAACAAAAATTTTTGAAATCAAGTATCTCGATTTAGTTTCAAAGAAATTATATTTGTTTTAATTTTGTCCAAGTCCATTAGACTAACTTTGACAACAAAAACTTTAGAATTTATAAGCATCGACAAACTTGGCAATTTAACAATAAATATATTAGAATTAAGAAAACATATTTTTTCATAAATGGTGATGCTTAATTTTTTTAAGGTCTAAATTGAAACAATTGTAATCTTATAAGGAACAATTTTTTATATGCTCCTTTCTAAGTTGGGATTTAAAATAGTTGAATACAATATTGAGTCCACACTCAGCTCAAATGATGTTGCTAATTTTCTTCGAATTGGTGGGTCTAGTGTGCATTAAGTTGTTTTTTAATTTTTGGGTTTTATATTTATTCCTTTCGAGTCCCCAATTGCATAAGCCATGCCTTCGGGGTGAAACAATTTATTTGCTTGCCATTCATGATAATTCTCACTGTTGGGCTTCACACTTCTTTCTTAATTAGCTTCTTCCAACCGGTAAGGAAATTCATAGCTCAAAAATTCCCTCTAGGATTTACCCACATATTTTGTTGTAAGCATTCTAGATTTCATTCTTTGAGCTAGCCCACTAAACCTTTTCTTACACAACCCAATGTACTGAAGATATCTCCCAGATAACACAATGTTGCTCAAAATCAACCTGCCTTTATGAGGAACGCATTTTTTTGTGGGGAGATTCCTCTTGGATGATCTCTTGCAATCTATTAATTAAAAGTTCTGAGATGACTTTATATGACACATACACTTTATAGAGAGACTGGCATAAAATCCTTGAAGGAGTGAGGGCAATCTATTTTAGGGATCAAGGCAACGTTTGTTTAGTTCACTTCATGTTTCCTTTTAGTAAAAGAACCACCCTTCCTGATTCCCTCCTTACCTACTTGTTCCCAAAAATGCTGGTAGAATATTGGTGCCATCACATTTGGCCCTGCTACTTTATTCCCATCAATTTGGAATAGGGCATTCTCTATTTCTTGTCTACAGAACAATTTGTTAAGGTTTGAATTTTGATCCTTCAACTAGCTTTGGCAAATTTGAGATAGATATAGACTTTTGCTTGTCACGAGGAAGGTCTTGGGCATTCTTATTGAAAAAGTCCAAGAAGCTATGGCTTAATTGGGCTCTGATGAAGCCTTTTACTGCTTTCTCTTTCTTCCCAATTCAAATTTTGTCAAAGCCTACATAATTTGATGGCCAGTTTTCATTTCTTTTAAAATTTTCTCTTACTCTTTTATTTGAGTATTGATGTTCCAAAATGATTGACATTCAATTTTGACAACTCTATGGCCACATTTTAATTTTTCCTCTATCATTTGAAAGCCTGGGAACCTACAGCTTGTTTTCCCATGCCTACAAACATTTGGAATTATGAGCTCAAATTCAAACTTTTTTTTCTCCTTCTCGGTTGAGTTTGAACTATAAACAATAGGGAATGGCTTCTATTAGACTATTAAAGTAATCTAGAGCCCACTAAGGATTACACATTCTATAATCTACTTTTCTCCCAAATGGTATAATCATCCTATTTTGTCTATGTATACCACTTTCCTTAAATAAGTACCTCAATAAGCCTAGGTTATTAGCCGAGTCATGTAGAGGGTTCTAATTTATTTCTTAAAAATTTCCATTTATTACGATATTGTCAATGTGATTTTTGAAAGATTGAATGTTCTGATTTATTTCTTAAAAATTTCTATTTATCTCAAATTTTCCTTCTTAAATAACTAAATTTCTTGTTGCTAAATTTTTAAATCTGTTGATGTCAAGAGTCATTTTAAAAAAAGAAATAGATGAAATTGAAGCAAATATTAAATTTCATAAACTTAATTGAGACATGCATAAGCTTGACATAAAAATAAAAGGGGCAAGGATTTGACACGCCATAATCAAACAGATCCTCAAAGTCCTCTCCACCTTCGAATTCACTGAAGTCCTCCCATCTTTTATTGGAAAGCCGTGTTAATAAATGACCCCAACCAACTACTGGTCCCTCAAGTGGGCATTATAGTTTGAGATTTGTTTGTTCTCTGTTTCTGGGAAGGTAGCAACAAGAACTAGCTAGTCCAAGTGCTCCCTAGGCTCCTTAATTTTGAAACACCTATTTGATTCCTTTGTTTCTGGGTTCGCATATAATTTGTTTTATTACAAGATCATATTGAACTAAAGTCGCAGGTTTATTTATAAGATAAGGTTTGAACCCTACAGTAGAACTATTAATTACTATTAATTGGCGCACTTTCAAGGCAGACTCAATATAGGGAAGAGAAAACTATATATATACCAGAGGTTCTACTTCTTGTTGGCCTTCTCACGCGTGGTTACCACTCATAATAAGTGTATTTATAGACCAAGGTTGTTTTCACCGTTAGCTAAGTGATTAACTATATGGAGGATACGTATATTCAAAATCCTATATATTGTCGTAAAATTTCATTCTCTCTCCCCTTTTCTTGTTTAAACGCATTATAACATTTATATAAAATTCAGTTAAGGCTTCTATTTAATTTATAACTAAAGCTTAATTATGGGCATAGAAGGAAGAAAAAAAAAAAAAGAAAACCAGAAATATATATATATATATGAACACACACGCACATTATTGTGAAGGACCTTAGTTATTATCTTCCTCAAATGTGAACGAGAGGAGTTGTTGAATAATTCTCCTTCCTCATATCCTAGTAAAGTTATGTTTTTTAGATCCAAACAAGAATATAAGAAAAGAACCGCTTAGTTATCATAAATTTTAAGTCAAAATTAAGTTTTAACTTTTAAGTCACAATTGAATTGGTCATAAATTTCAGATAAGGAAACCACTTAATTATCAAAATATTAATGGAAGTATTATTAAATATGATGTCAGTAGTAAATATTTGATTATTTTAATCTTTGTTATTACAGAGAAATAATGAAAAAGAGGAAAACTGAAAAAGAAAACTAATAATTTGGCTTTTATAATGAGTATATCTTTAGATCTACTTGATGATTAAAAAGAAAAAACAGTAATCGCAGTACGTTTGATGAACAACGTTCTATTTCTTTTATTACTGTTACTTTTAAATTTGAAATCAGAGTAAAATAGATAAACTACTTTTTGACTCTTATAAAATTTTTAATTACATAATAGTTTCTCAATCATTATAAAAAAATTTAAATATATTAAAAATTTATCATTTAAATTTTTTAATATTATATAATATAAATTTAATAGTTAATACCATTAAATTAAATTACATGGATCACGTGTTAGAAAATAATCTATCAGTAAAAACAAAAAGGGTAAATAATAATAACTAACGAAAAAGGAAAAGAACGACTTTCACGCACCACGTCTTCTTCTCCCTCCCAACGGCAAATCGGGAACGGCACGGGATTCTCGACGTCGAAGGAGGCGGCGGCGAGATACAGGGAGCCAAAAATCCGTGATCTTCTTCTTCTTTCCGGTGAAATCACCAGCTCAACCTCGCAGCCCCTGTGTATAAAATAGAGGAGAGGTCTGAGAGGGGGGGACACGGATTGACAGAGAGAATAGAGAGAGTCGAGAAAATACAGAGCATGACGATGGAGCAGGACGGAGACAGAGCACGACGACGAGAGAGAGACGGAGAGAGACACAGAGACGAGAGCGAGAAATCAGAGACCAAGAGGGCCACCACCTCCATCTCTGTATGTTATGCCTCTGCTATTGTGATTACTCCTTTTCTTAGCTTTATATTTGCAGATAGATTCAACTAGTCAACAAACTGAGGCTGATGGTTTAGTTCTGATACAGGTCAGTATAATTGGAAGCGGGTGGTGCTTATTCTATCTAGATCATCACAGATTTTAATGTATTTCTCTTTAAAAAAAATGTCATTTAATATTTGAATCGATTTAAAATTTAATGATTTAAATGAGATAAGCATTATGTTTATTCTTAGGATAATATAATTATGTTATTTTTATTATATTTTTATTAGTCGTTAAGATCAATAAATAATAAAATTATGATCAAAATATTACTATTTCATTTATGTTATAATTTCGCATTTGAGATACTATTGTTTGACTTATTTTTATTAACAAACCTCACTTTCTTCTACGCTGTGTTCTTATTTTCCAGTCTGTAACAACCCACACTTTCGGCGAATTAATCTCACAATAACAATTTATTCTTTTTATGCATGCTTATGGGCATCGTTGCCAATGGCTTAGTGGAACTTCCAAGTTCCAACGATCTCCTTTTTCATCTTGCTTTTGTTAATTATAATTAATTTATAATATACAAATAGACAGCAAATGCATTTGACTTGTTGGAATCATTTAGATGCAAAAATTTATTTTTCAATCTTTTAAATCAGATATTTAAGGTAAAATAAGTGTACGAAAAGTTTTTAAATTTGTCATAAATAGCAAATTAAAGGATTAGATTGAAAAGAACAAAAGGATCTTCAGCGAAAATAACATAATATATAGATATTTGTTAATCTATTGTGAAAAAATAGATTTGAGGGAATATTCAATTACAAAACATCAAGGGAGAAAAAAGAGAAGAGAATGGAAAAAAGAATAGAAGAAAATGAAAGAGCAGGACAGGATGGACATTCAGTTTGAATAATCCCCTTCATAACCAGTATATATATAATAAACAACTTAATACGTGCTTTGAAAAAAGAACATTGAACAAATAAAGATTCAATGAGACTGAAACATTGGATAATCTTGCAATTATTAGCTTCAAATGACTTATATAATGAACAAAATTTATATGCAGTCTTTATATATATATGTGTATATATATATATATCTTTGTTATTTTTTTTATTAAAAATACAATATGTGTAAATAGTTCTTAGAAGAATCAAGAGAAATTACTGATATAATTATTGAAAGATTATAATTTTTTTAATTTGGTCTTTAAGATTAAGTGTCTTAATTTATTTTGTGAAAGATTATATTTGTTTTAATTTGCAAGGTCGTTAGTATTAAGATCTTATGTAAGATCAAAAATGGTAAAGGATAAATTAAATCTTAAGATCAAATCGAAAATCGTAAAACTTTATCATTTAAGAATAAAATAATATTTAAAAAATACCTAGTAACAAAAATTTTCTATACAATTCAAAGTTATTAAAGTCTCATTATATTTGAATAAAACAAATTCAAATATCATAGAGAACTAAACATAGCAAAAAAAAGTTATTAAAATAAAGTAAATAAATAACAAAATATAAAATGACAAACAAACAACTTATAAAATCATACATCAAGTGTCACACTCCAAAAGAAGGGATGCTACCTTCACAAAGGGGTGAAGGAATAAGCCTTTCCTAAAATTCTCTGGTAATATTTATTTGAAAATTTCTAGAATAATTTTCATTCAAAACATAACTTTCAACATAACTAAACTTCATAGAATTCATATATATTAACATCTAAAAAATTTTAAGAAATTTCGGCTGAGCTTTCCCTACGAATGATGTCATGTCTAAGGACCTAAACAAACTTTTTAAATAAAATTTGAGGACTAATTTTAATTTTTGGAGAAGTTATGATGTAAATTATATAAATAGTCTAGAGAGGGAGGTTAAGGTGAAAGTAAAGTTAAAAAATCCTGATGCTTGGGGTGTAAATTCAATTTTCTTACGAATGATCTGGACCCGAGTGAAAATAAAATTCTTATAGAGGTACTTTTATGACTTTCAGCCAAATGAAATTGTTGGTGAAAACTCAGGAGCTGACCACGTGTGCTCCTTTTTCATTTTCTGGACTCTTCTGCACCGACTAGCAGCCGTCCCTTCCCTCTCTTCTCTTGGTTGTCTGGAGTAGTGTTTTCTCATTGGTAGTTGAAGGTTTTTGTGGGAACATGGTTTAGGTCAGGAACAGAATAATTCTTACCCAATTCTCTTCTTTCCTCCGTGCATGTATGATATGGTTGAGTAAATCTCTCTGATGATCAATGATCTAGGCTGTAAAGGGTGAATGAGGATTGGAAGGTGGTTCTGAGCACTCAAAGAGCTGTGGCCTCGGTGAAATCTTTGCATAGGTAAGAAATGGAATCCTCCTCCCACTCTTCTCTGTTGTCCGTGTAAGAAATGGGTCACACATTTCTGATAAAGAGTAGATGGTGGTGATATAGAAGATCTGGAATCTTTGGACTGAGCTGTAAGGAAAAGTATAGGCTAGAGTGTGGGCAATTTGTGGAAGAATCAGTATGTGAGTTGGGTGAGCTGAGAAATTGAGGATATGGCATATCGTTTTCCTGCATGGGTGTTATTTTCTTTTTCTTCTCCTTGAATTGTTTGTGTTGGCTACAAATGAATGTTCAGATTGACTTGTGTGATGTGCTATATATGTTGAATAATTTTATGACTTTGGTAACGAAAATATCTATCACAAATCCATAATTAATTTGTGACAAAAACGACATTTTAGTGGCGGATTAATTCTATTAGGGGCCAGCCAATATTATTAATATTTTCATAAGTGTTCATGACTTAACTTGAATATTTATATATATATATATATAACTTTGACAAATTTAGTGATTTAATGATAAATTTGTGATAAAAAAATTTGTAATGAAATTTTTCGTCACAAATCTATTACAAAATTAAAAAATTACTAACAAAAAAATTGATCACTAAATTAATGACTGATATAATCTATCACAAAATCTAAGATTTAGTGATCGATTGGGCCTATCACTAAAATGTATCATTAAATCTCACATTGTGACGGAATTTAGTAATGGATTAAAATTTGTCACTGCACTAATTTTTTTTTAAGTAGTGATTATGGTGAGTTATGTATTTTTTTTTTTGAATGACTCGTCCATTTTAGTTTCTTTACCTATCAATTTCAGATGTGATAATTAAGCAACTACTGATATTTCACAATATCTACTATTTCATGAATATTATAGAAAACTTCTGGAGATTAATTGCTGTATTGTCTATTAAAAAAAAAAAACTTAACTCTAGTTTGGTTATCCCTTAGCATGGGAACTCACAAGAACTGGTGCTGATATTCTCCCCAAGTCCCTAAATGCACCTAGTTTTCGAAGATTAGTTAGCAAGTTATGCGTGATTTAATTCAACCAAAGCTCTAACTTGAGGGGCTATGTTTTTGAAACAGGCAAGTCATTGACTCGAGTTGGCTTCTGAGTTACCAAATCATTAATTCAATCGTTAGGTTATTGGGTCAATTATTGAATCGGATAAATAAATTAAAAAATTAAAAATTATATATATACTTATATGTTTTACAAATAAATTTAAAATTAAGTAAAATAAATAATTTATATGTAAATTTTACACTTTAAAGTTTTAAAATCATATTCATTAATCATAAATAATTAAAATATAAATATCCATAAATATTTTTTGTCATAAAATTACAAATAATTTTTTTTTGATTTTTATTTTTTAAATTAGATGATTATATATATATATATATATATATATATATATTGTTTATGCTCTTCAATTTTTCTTGATTTAATTGTTTTTACATCAAATAATTATATAAATATAATTTTTTTATCTCCTAATTCATTAGTAATAATATACTTATTTTTTGTTAAATTAAATTTTTTTTCCATTTTAGTTTTTACCATTTTACCACATGCACATTTTGATTTTTGAGTTAGAATAATTTTAGCACCTTATATATATATATATATATATAATATTTTACCCATATAAACGAAGAAAAAATTGATATACACAACTTATAAGTGGAGGGGTAAAGTTTGATTTTTGATAAGTACATAGTTTTCTAAATTTTCATATAAATTTAATTTTTTTTTTTAAAGAAAGAGGTCCTCGGGTTGCTTGCACCGCCGGTCCAAAAGCTTGACTTAGACTGGTTCTAACCTTGAGTCAGTCTTGAGTCCAAAAACTATGCTTGAGAGGGATGTAGACGTTATCATATTTTTCTGAGTACAACATGTGTAATAAAGTTTGTGTAGGAGGTTAATTTTTTAAATAGTTGAGACGTGTTAGTTATATCTTAGTTTCAGATTAGTCAGAAGCTTCAGTTGAGTTAGTTGGCTGGTTAGTAGTTCTATTTTTTGTGTGTTCAGGATCTACATATATATATATATATATACATATACACACACATACTAGAGTGACTTGTATTAATTTTTTTTTTATGAATGAATTTTTCCTGATTTAGATTGCTTCATTTCCTTAAGGAATTCAGCACTTACCAAATATACTTTCCAGTTAATAAAAGGATCTTCCCTCCCAGTCCACTAAGGGATGGGTTATTTTGTATTTGTTATTAATTTTTGTGTATGTTTCTTGTACTCATTTTGATGGTAAGAATTACAACCTTCAAAGCAATATGACCTAACGAGAGAAACTAAATAATTTTTGAATGAATTAGTCTCTTATAAATTATAAGCTCAATATAACTCGGTCTTTTTGGAAAATTGAATTTTATATTTATGTAATTTTTGAAGACTAAATTAATAATAATATGTGACAAATTCCTAATATTCGAAAATTAAATACATAAAGTTAAACTTTCAAAGATCAAATTATATATATATATATATATAAAGAGAATGACTTATTAAAATCGTCATGCATTTGAGTGATATTGCTTTCAATGTGGATAAAGTGTAATCAGGAAGCTCAATCATCTGTATTGTTTCGCATGGAGAAAATTCGTACATGTAGCTTATGAAGTTTAATGTCGGGTGGTGATTGCACCATATTTGATAAGCTATATAACCTGCTTTATTATTGCTACTAGTACTTGAATTTAGTCATATTATTTATAGATTTTCTTTTTTTTTGGGGATACTCTTCCTCAAAGAAAGTGTTAGGTTACTGAAAGGCAATTAATCAAGGAGAAGGATAGAGAAGAACACACAAAGAAATTACGTGGTTCGGTCAATGCGACCTACGTCCACGGACAGAGAGAATATCTGTATTATTTCTGACGGAGGCTATACAGAGAGAAATTATATCAATCACTCTTTTTACAATGAATTCCCTCACACTCATATATATATAGAGACAAATGGGTCATGGGTCGTGGGTCGGGTTACAAACTGGGTCACCCACAAAATTCAAGTCAAACCCAACAATTTCCCTCCTTGACTTGAATTCTCTCAAATCACCAGAACTAAGTACAAATTCATCTCTGTCATTCAAGCCCTGTAGGGCTTCATGGAATGCGAACATTCACCAAGTCCAAGCTATGCTTGAACTTCTCTGAAGGTAGAGCTTTTGTCAACATATCTGCTGGATTATCTGCTGTGGCTATCTTCTCGATGGATAATTTCTTGTCTTCTATCACATCTCGAATAAAATTCAATCTGATATCAATATGCTTCGACCTCTCATGGTAGACTGGATTCTTGGCCAAACTTAATGCACTCTGACTATCACAATAAATGATAGGTCTCTGAATATTTAACCCCAAACTATCAATCAAACCATGTAACCACATACCTTCCTTAACTCCTTCTGCCAATGACATGTATTCTGCTTCAGTAGTAGACAAGGCAACTGTAGATTGAAGTGTTGCCTTCCAACTGACAGCACATTCATTTAGAGTCAAGACATAGCATGTTAAGGATCTCCTCCTCAAAAGATTTCCAGCATAATCTGAATCTGTATAGCCAACCAAGCCACTATCAGATTTATCAACACCATAAACCAAGCAAATGTTACTTGTACCTTTCAGATACCACATAATCCATTTAACTTCACTCCAGTGAGCTCTCCCAGGATTACTCATAAACCTGCTTACCACACTGACTGCATGAGCCAGATCAGGCCTAGTACACATCATTGCATACATCAAGCTTCCAACAGCATTACAGTAGGGCACTGAACTCATGTACCTTTTTTCCTCAGCTGTAGTAGGTATTGTACTAGCATCAAGTTTAAAATGTGCCGCCAACGGAGTACTAACTGGCTTAGAATTATTCATTTGGAAAGACTGCAATAATTTTTCTATGTATTTCTGTTGAGATACATACAGTAAACCTGCACTTCTATCTCTCCAAATCTCCATGCCCAATATCTTCTTGGCTGCACCCAAATCCTTCATCTCAAATTCACTGCTCAACAAGGCTTTCAAACTATCAATTTCAACCTTGTTCTTTGCAGCAATTAACATATCATCAACATATAGCAACAAATAAATATAAGAATCATCTGCAAGTTTCTTAGAGTAGACACAGTTATCAAACTGATTATGCAGAAAACCATGGGAAGTCATGAATGCATCAAATTTCTTGTACCACTGTCTAGGAGACTGCTTCAAACCATACAAGGACTTTTTCAGCAAACATACATGATCTTTCTTCCCAGAATCAAGAAATCCTTCTGGCTGTGACATATAGATCTGCTCCTCTAAATTTCCATGTAAGAAAGCAGTTTTCACATCCAGTTGTTCCAACTCCAAGTCAAAAACACTTACCATGGACAAAAGGACACGAATGGTTTTATGCTTCACAACTGGGGAGAAAACTTCATGATAATCAATTCCCTCCTTTTGTGAAAAACCCTTGGCCACAAGTCGTGCTTTGAACCTTGCTGGTTCAACTCCAGGAATACCTTCTTTCTTCTTGAAGACCCATTTGCATCCTACCGGTTTCACTCCCTTTGGTAACGGTACAAGATCCCATGTTTCGTTCTTCTCAAGAGATTGCATCTGTTCATTCATTGCAACCAGCCATTCTGATGCTTCTCTACTCTCAACTGCTTCTTTATATGATCTCGGGTCATCAGAATCAATACTTTCACCTACTGCCAAGGCATAAGCAACTGAATTAACATCGACTATATCAACACAATCTGCATACCTCATAGGTTTTCTGATTTCCCTTCTTTCCCTCCTTGTTGCTATAGGTTGTGATTCTTCTTCTTCCCTGGGCTGTTGTACAGGGTCTGTTATAACCTTTTTTGAAGTTTGAACTTCAATTTCCACCTTCTGGTTGGCACCTTGATCATTATTACCTGCATGACTACCAAGCTCCTCCTTCTGACCAAACATAGCAGACTCATCAAAAGTTACATCTCTGCTAGTAATAAATTTTGGAGTTCTATCCTTTTCAGTACACCACAGTCTGTACCCTTTAACTCCAGTTGCATACCCTAGAAATATGCATTTCATTGCCCTAGGCTCTAGTTTACCATCATTCACATGAGCATAAGCAGGACAACCAAATATACGTAGGCCAGAATAATCAGAAGGTTTACCGGACCATACCTCTTGAGGAGTCTTAAAATCAATTGCAGTAGATGGCGATCTATTCACCAGATAACAAGCAGTGTTAACTGCTTCAGCCCAGAATTGTTTTGGCAAGCCAGCGTTTAATCGCATGCATCTCGCACGCTGCAACAGTGTTTGATTCATACATTCTGCAACTCCATTTTGCTGTGGTGTATGACGTACAGTGCGATGCCTCACTATACCTTCTTTCTTGTAAAATTCATCAAATGGAGCGTTACAGAACTCCAACCCATTATCAGTTCTGAGTGTTTTGACCTGTTTTCCAGTCCGTTTCTCAACCATGGTCTTCCACTCCTTGAACTTCCCAAACACTTCATCTTTGGATTTCAGAAAATATACCCAAACCTTTCTAGAGTAGTCATCAATGAAAGTAATAAAGTACTTGCATTTGCCCTGAGATTCAACTGGAGAAGGACCCCATAAGTCTGAGTGAACATATTGCAGAACATCCGTAGAAGTATGCTTCCCAGAACTGAACTTAACTCTGCGTTGTTTACCCATAACACAAACTTCACAGAATTTCAGTTTCCCAGTTTCTGCTCCTTCTAACAATCCTTGTTTACTTAGAATTGACAACCCTTTCTCACTCATGTGTCCCAATCGGCAATGCCACAACTCTGTACATTCATCATTCTTCCCTAAAGATTTAGATACAGCCACTGTCCCCATCACAGAACTACCAATCAGAAAGTAAATGCCATGCTGCAATTTACCCTTCATTATAACCAGAGCACCTTTGGAAATTCTCAACTGTCCATTCTCTCCAGAGTACTTGTACCCTTGTTTGTCTAGAGTACCAAGAGAAATCAAGTTCTTCCGTAGACCAGGAATATACCAAGCATCAAGCGTCCTGACTATTCCATCATACATCTGAATCTGCACAGAACCACTGCCCTTAACACTAAGCTGCTCATCATCACCCAATCTCACAACACCATTCCACTCCTTGAAAGAAGTAAATAGTTCACGTGAGAAAGTCATATGATAAGATGCACCTGTGTCCAAAACCCAAGTATTTGCAGAACTAGAGGTGCTGACTGTGAGAACATCAATGTCTTCTTCTCTGTCAGAACTATCTTGCACCACCGAAGCACTACCACTGGTATTCGGTTCCTTCTCATCATTTCCCTTCTTCCTGTGTGGACAATTCTTCCTGATGTGCCCCTTTTGTTTACAGTGATAACATCGAGGTCCTTCTTTGTTCCTCTACTTAGACCGTGACTTGCTTGTTTTTCCATCATCCCTTTTAGTGTCTCTGCCTCTGCCAACATACAAACCTGCTTCTGCACCATCCTCATTAGAACTAGAGACTCTTCTCTTCAGCTCTTCAGACTGCAAAGCATCTTTGACATCATTAACAGAGATACTATCTCTACCATACAACATAGTGTCAACAAAGTTCTCATATGAATTTGGTAGAGAACACAAAAGAATGATAGCCTGATCTTCATCATCTATCTTAACCCCAACACCCTGTAAATCCAGGATAATTCGGTTAAAATTATCAAGATGATCTTTTACCTGCATATTTTCTGTCATCCGCAGGGTATACAAACGCTGCTTTTGATATAACCGGTTTGTGAGAGACTTTTTCTGGTATTTATCATCCAATTTCTTCCACAAACCTGCAGCAGTTGATTCATCAACTACTTCTCTCAACACCTCATCTGTCAGACTCAATAGTAATGCACTATGAGCCTTTGCCAAAATTTCCTTCTTCTCCTCTTCCTTCAACGTGTTAGGTAGACTACTTTCTCCTTCTAATGCCACTGCACTTCCCTGCTGAACCAGAAGTGCCCTCATTTTTACCTTCCACAAAGTGAAATCATTCGATCCATTGAACTTCTCAATATCGAATTTATGAGTCGACATCTTCTCAAATAACAGCAGATAAATTACTAGCAAATTTCGCAATCAGAAATTGAATTTCACAAAACTGTTCAGAACCTTGCAAACTGACCAGAACTTCACTAACAGAAATTCAACACAGCAGTCCAACAAAATTCACATCAGTAAACCAGAAATCCAATCCAGCACAATCTAACACAATCTAGTAAATTCACACAGAAATTCAGAATTCTTTTCTGAATCAAACATAAACTCACCGGAACTGTGTCGAGGAAACAATAACGATCGCAACAGAAAACTTGGTCGAAACAACAACTATGACCAAACAGCAGCTTTGACCAAACAGCAATTTTTGACCAAACAGCAGCTTTAACCAAACAGCAGCTTTGACCAAACAACAGCTTTGACCAAACAGCAACTTTGACCAAACAGTAATTTTGACCAAACAGTAACTTTGACCAAATAGTACCATTGACCGTTGACCGTGCTACAGTGCCGAGTCGCTAGTGTATCTGAGTCGCTACAGTGCCGTTGACCGTTGACTGCTACAGTGCCTCGCCGTAGAAGACGATGAACAGTGCTTTCGATGAAGATTCCGGCAATGAACAGTACTTCCGATGAATATTCCGGTGATAAACAGTACTCGCAACCATAAAAACTCACCAAAATAACTGAAAAACGATCTCCAATGCACTAGAAATGCAATAAACGGTCTCTTTTTCCCAAAAAAACAAGCAAATCAAGCTAGATCTGAAATTTAAAACTAGATCTGAAAATTTTCTTACCACCAAAAATTGGTCTCCGACGTTCTTCAATGCACCAAAGATGCAGAGAATGGTCTCCTATGCTCTAAAACAACTAAATCGGGGCAAGATCTGAAATTTTGGAGCCGGATCTAAAAATTTTCGGACGTGCTACAGTAACCGACGAACCAAAAAAATGAACCAAGGCTCTGATACCACTTGTTAGGTTACTGAAAGGCAATTAATCAAGGAGAAGGATAGAGAAGAACACACAAAGAAATTACGTGGTTCGGTCAATGCGACCTACGTCCACGGATAGAGAGAATATCTGTATTATTTCTAACGGAGGCTATACAGAGAGAAATTACATCAATCACTCTTTTTACAATGAATTCCCTCACACTCATATATATAGAGACAAATGGGTCATGGGTCATGGGTCGTGTGCTTCATTCATCCACCTATTTTTTCATCTATCATCAAACAAAGACAACTACTCCTGTATTCAGCTGACCAGTTTCTCTCACATGAATTTTCTTATCATCACACATCACACACTTTATTACAAATACGAGTCTCTGACAATAAAATCAATGAAAATATTAAAGCTGATAAAAGAAAAGCAATAATGAAATTTAGCTACTCCAACCTGTGAAGTCAGTTCTCTCACACAGATTTTCTTATCATCACACACATCAAACACTACCACAAATCCGAGTCTCTGAAAAGATTAAAGTTGATAATAGAAATGCAATAATGAGGTACTCCATGTTATGAAGCCACAGCAACAAATTCGATGAAATGTTACAGCTGATAATAGAAAGCTAAAATAAGTGTCTATAATTCGGAAAATTTATTGTGTACACACAATAATTCTTTCCTTGCAAAGTTGAAATATGATTTCCTTCTTCCAATGCCCACAAGATTCTTTCCCAAGTTATTTGAGTTTCAAAAGGCTTTTGCTCAGCTTTTGACATTCATGTGCATCATATATCATTTTGTATCCCATATCTATGCTTCAACTTTGGCAGCCATGGAAGAGGTACTTTTTATCGGATGTGTAAAATCTTCAAAGATAATCATTGTCCGTCAATGACTCCAAGCTATGACCTCATCATTGAAAATACACTCACAAGCTTGGGACAGTTTTTGACTTCCATCCTTCTCAATCGGCCAAAGGAATCTGGAGCTGGTGGGTGATGCAATTGCCACATAGTCTTCAAATTTTCCATGTCAGTGATTCTGATTGTCTTCAACTTGGGGAATAACCCCTGCAATGGAGACTACTTTTTGTGAAAAATAAAAATAGAATGTGTATATCCTTTATTTTGAACACATCTATTCTTTTATGAAAAAATGGAGTACGCAAGTTTTAGTCATTATGATACAAATACACCTTTCAAACAGAATCTATAATTAATTGGTAATACAGAAAAGAAGAGGTCTGAGGGAAAGTATGCTTCGTTTTTACTTATTTTTGTTTATGTAGCAATCAAAGAAGCCTGCTTGGGTTGTATATTCGGTTGAGGGTTTCCATGAATGAGAGGAATGTAGTTTATTGAAAAACTTGACATAGAAAAGCTAAATCATTTAATTGGAGTGAACTCTCCTTTTAGCATATCTTGAGGTGAGAAAGCATAATTTTCCATAAAAAGAAAGAACACAAGGTACCGAAGGCTTCCATAACCCATAGAGTGGAATAGACAGAAGAGCAATCATTACCTCATCAGTTTGGTTTATTCCTTCTTCAGTAGTGGCCTTCAATATCTCCTCCATCTGATGGCATTTACTTACTTCAAGTCTTCCAAGATTTGAAAGGTTTCCAACCACGGAAGATGAGAACAAAAAGGTTTGGTTTCTGCAATCCTCCACAATCAAGCTAGTCAAAGTTCATGCAGATAGTTGACCCTCCTTGTCCCATATCATCTTCAAATTGAGTGACCTCAGCTTCAAGGTCTTTAAATTGAGAAACTCAACCTGTAAAACACTGGTATTATGAATAACTAATTATGCATATACAATCTTTTTATGAAGCAGCCTTTCCCCCCTGACACACACACACACACACACACACACACACACATATATATATATATTCCATTTTAACAAAACACAAAATACATCACTTAGGTTTTGCAGCCATGTATAGGTTATTTCTTCAATAGGTTCAAAAACATTCTGTCGTATCAGTTATTAATTCCACAAAATAATAATTTATTTCCTTTTTGCTCAGGAGTAATACATATTATTTTCGATTATCAAAATAAATTTGTCTATGTTAACTAGGTAAAAATCCAATTGAAATCTATGTCAATCAATCTGAAATAGAATATATGTTTTCAAGATTGTAAGCTTTTTTCATATATAATACTAGAAGCAAAAGCAATACGCTAACGACCATTCTAGAATAGAAGTAAGAGATGATGAGTCACACCTTTGCGTTATATTTGTGAATTTCGGAAGATGCTAACTCAGGAATATAAATCATGCAATGCAGGTAGATGTTGTAATGTCAAAGAATGCAATGCAAGAAATAAAGTCTGCACCGTAAACAACATTTTGTTAACACATATCCTTTACTTTAATCACCTCTCTTCTCTTACGAAAAAACAGAGAATGCAAGTTTAGTCAGTTTGATACAAATAAACTTTTCAAAGAATCTATGACATTAGTTGGTAATGTAGGAAAGAAGAGTTCTAATTGAAAGTTTGCTTCATTTTTAATTATTACTTTTGTTTATTTAGCAACGAAAGAAACTTGCTTGGGTTGCATGTTTGGTTGAGGATCATGAATGAGAGGAATGTGGTTCATCAAAAACATGACTTATCAGGTACTTGTTTGGACTTGATAGGGGTCTAAATAAGATTCATTCATATTTCAAGCCATTAAGTGTTTTATTTTTATTAAATACTTAATAACTCTTGAATACATTTCATTCAATTAGGTCTTGTAAAAAGTTTGAAGATTTTTTTAAACATTAATTGCTCTGGATGTGTCTTTTATTGACATATGTATTTAATACTTATAGATGTTAAAAAAAATCTTAATTATTTAGTATTCAGATTTAGAAATAATATATTAATATTCAAATATGTATTTAGATTCAAACTTTTGAATATTCAAAAACAAAAACAAAAAAATCTCCTAGTTAGTAAAGCCAAATCATTTAATTGGAGTGGAGTGTCATTGTAGCATATGTTGAGGTGAGAAACCGTAATTGACAATAAAAAGTAAAAACACAAGGGACCAAAGGCTTTGTAATCCACATAAAGGAAGAGAGAGAAGAGTAATCACTACCTTAGTTTCAGTTCTCCCTTCTTCTGTGGCCTTCAATATCTCCTCCATCTTATGGCATTTACTTATTACAAGTGTTTCAAGATGTGAAAGGATTCCAACCATGGAAGTTGTGAACAAAGAGGTTACATCACCACAATCATCCATAGTCAAGCTTGTCAAGTCTTTTAAAGAAGTTGCAGTAAGTTGACCCCTCTTGTCCCATATCTTCCTCAAATTGAGCGAGCTCAGCTTCAAGATCTTCAAATTGGGAAACACAATCTGTAAAACACAAGTCATTATGAATAACTAATTATGCATATACAATCTTTTTATGACGCAGCCTTTTCCTACTGATATATATATATATATATATATATATATTATTTCTGATTATCAAAATTTTTTTTCTATGTTAACTAAGCAAAAGTGCAAATTGAAATCGATGTCAATCAATCCGAAACAGAATATATGTTTTCAATATTGTAAGCCTTTTCCATATATAATATTAGAAGCAATATGATGACAACTACTATAAAATAGAAGAAATGATAAGTCACACCTCTGCTTTAAAAAGTGACATTAGGTTAATTTCAGAAGATTTCCACTCATAGGAACATAAATCATGCAACGCAGGTAGATTTTGTAATTTCAAAGAACGCAACATTGGAAACTCAATACTGTCACCAGCTTCTGCTGACACAATCTCCTTCAAAGAGTTACATTCAGAAACCTCAATCGCAAGAAGTTTGGAAAGTCGTTTAAGCATCGAAGACAAGAGGTATTGAAGTCGGTCACACTATTTAACTTTGATAATTTCCAGATTTGTGAAGGAAATAAAGGAAAGAGGGCCATGACAGATCTCATCCAAGTAACTGAGATTGCATAGTGCAAGTGTCTCCAAGCCAGGAAATAAATCATGAGCTACAACCCTGTCCACTGAGTTAATGATGTGCTGAATTGTTGTATCATTTTGAATGTGGAGATGCTTCAAGAATGGTAATCCTTCTTCATCCACGTGATAAAGCACATTTTAAATACCATTTACTTCATTCAAGTATAAATTCTCCGCCCTTCTTATTAATCCTTTAATCCCATGCTCTATATGAATGCTGGTATCAAGCTTCAGCTTCAATGTTTTTGACGTTCCATAATGAATATCAGGCCATCCCAACACATCGCCAACAACTACATCATATTCCTGTAGGTTCTCAAACATTAGTCTGCTGGAAATGTCGAAACCTCTAGAATTTGTATTTGTAAAACAGTCAAGTGAGGCAAATGCCTAAACTCAGAAAGACTATCATTTTTCTGATTTGATGAGTATTCAACGTCCCACTTAATAGACGCTTTGCCCATATACAACTCCTCCAATTTGGTCAAGTTTATATTATATTGGATGGGATAACCTCAATCTCAAAATTGCTCAAATCCGGCATTCTTAGATTAGTCAATTGCGCTGTTTCACTAGGCAATTTTGTTATTGATGATTTTGCTAGGCTAAGAATTTCTAGATTCTTCAAGGCTCCTAACTCAGTTAAATCTTCTAACGTACAGTGATCCAAGCACAATGTTTTGAGATCAGTTAAATCTTCTAACGTACACTTGGAGGTTTTTCATACCCAGAAAGAAAAAATCTGGCATCTCTAAAGACGGGTTATCAACACCATTTGAGTAGAGAAGTTTGAGATTAGGACAATCTAACCTTTCAGGAAGTTTCTGGATATTACAACTATTCAAGATAATTGCGGTGCATCTTTTCCAAAACTTCTCTGTTGGCCATTTTTTCAATTTATCCTTTATTTCCACAAAGAAAA
The DNA here is from genome assembly GCA_037074585.1 of Biancaea sappan. Taxonomy (NCBI): domain Eukaryota; kingdom Viridiplantae; phylum Streptophyta; class Magnoliopsida; order Fabales; family Fabaceae; genus Biancaea; species Biancaea sappan. The sequence continues at coordinate 14,955,168 of CM073495.1, read as the reverse complement.
ATTGATCCTCAAATGCAATTGAGACAGCTACATCGCGAACAACAGCAAGCATATTGACTTGGTCACTTTTGTCATCTTCAAGCAACAAGCAAGATGCTTTTAATTCACTAATCATTATGTGTAGTCTACATCTTGCATCTTCCACAGTAATTATATGCTTGAATATGTCCAAACCCATTCCATATTTCAACAGGTTTTGGAGAGAAGGAGATATTTCAAGCACTGCACAGAGAAGGAATAGTGCCTTTGTGGCATCATCCTTCAACTGAACGTAACTAGGTTCTAAAGCTGAATAAGTTATCTGATTTATTTCTCGAAGGCCAACACTTTCCAGTTGATTCAAGGCATCTTTCCAATATTCAATATTCATGTTTCTTAATTCACTTGCTATTACCACTAACGCAAGAGGCAAGCCTCCACACTTGTTGGCCACTTGCATTGGTACTTGTTGCAAACTAGCATCTTTAACATCGTCTCCGGCCTTTGCTTCAAAGAAGTTCCAACTTTCTTCTTCATTTAGAACTTCAAGCCCAAAATTCGTCTGAATGTCCATTTTCTGCAACATATCTTTATTTCTAGAAGTCAGTAATAATTTGCAACCCTTATTATCATTCACCGAAGGAATTCCCACTTCCTCTAAATCAAGTCGGGCCCAAATATTGTCCAGTATGATGAGGATACTTTCTTCATTAACTATCCTCGTACGTAAGCGGTTTGCTCTTCCCAACTGTGCTTTCCTCGAAGAAACGCAGGCCTCCTAACTGATCTGCAATTTCACCTTGAATTCTTCTGACATCTGGAGTTGGAGATACAGTTGCTATAATCCCTGCATCAAACAATTTGTCATATCTAACTTGTCTAGCAACGTCTTTTACTAATGTAGTTTTTCCATCGCCACCAATCCCATAAACGCCTACTCTGCTTATTCCAGGTTCTCTTAGTGCTAACACAATGTCCTCCTTCGTTAACTTCCTTGATTCAAGCTTTTCACTACCGCTAGGAACAACAGAGGAAAGTACATCCCGAGGAGGAAGGTGACTAAATCGATCAAACGTCCTGCTTTCTAGCAGTTTAACAACATATATTTCCATTTGCTTCGCGTTTCTACTAAGTCGATGTCGTGACTTCAAATGAGGAATAGACCATTTGGAACACCTTGCATTGGGATGGTTTGCATCTTGAAAAAGTTCATTTACTGCTTCTCTTCTGTTTCTTCTTTCTGCTTCAATCGAATTCTGGATATCATCCCTTGCAACCTCTAACTCATGAACTTTACTGTTGAGCACCGTAAGATTGTCTTCATAGAATATAAAATATCCGATCTGTCTTGCAATGGGTTCCACCGTGTACGCTGCTATTTTTGGAACAATGGAACTGAGAATATCCCTTTTTGCTTCCTGATTTGACTGTATGAGATTTTAAAAATAAAAAATTAAGATTAATATGGGGAAATAGGATAAAATTTTGAACAGAAATGATTATATCAGATATATAACGGACATTTTACCCCGTTTTATTCGAATAAGCATCTTAAGTGAGCCATTTTCATAAATAAAAGGAGCTTTTTAAAGCCACTTTTGCTTCCTGATTTGGCTGTACGGAAACTCAAGTACAAGATCAAATCAGACCAAGAAGAGAATTGAGGTAGGGAAAAACGCTGACAAAAACAGACACATAATAAAACCAAATGGCATCACCTTCTTCTGCATATGAAGTATCAGGAAGACATCACTTTGCTTGACTTTGGATACGATAAAAAACTGTAGATCCTCTTCCACACTCCATGCTCTGCCGCGGCCGAACTGCAGTTTATCATTCTTGTATTATCACTCACCAGCTGGAATGCAACTTCAACTCCATTTATCACCATCCCTTTACAATATAATTCTATATGACTAGAAAAGAACAATATAATTCTATATCAACTTCATTTAAGGAAATGGGATTTCCTAGAAGAATTGAAGTTCATCCAACCAACGAAAGAAAGACAAAATAACGTACTGAACTCAAAAAGGGACCTTACCCTCTTCTCCACCATTATGTGTTTCTGCTTTCTGAGCTTAGGATTTGGGAGCAGCAAGAAGCACCATGTAAAGTTCTATTGTTTATAATCAAAAGAGGACAAATCAGAAAAGATGCAACACATTAATATCAAGTGAATTTAAACTAAAGCTACGGACTTCACCTCTATTATAAATCACAATTTGATTACCAGCAACGCAATCTTCAACGTTCAAATTAACCTTTTTTTTTTTTTTGGGTTGCTTTTTTCAATTTTCATTGATTTTTGTATATGATCCACGACAAAGCAAAAAAGTTTAAACGCAAAATATTTGCAACAGAAAATATCAAAAAACGAAGGCACCAATAATTCTTTTTTGTTTTTTGGGGTTTTATGAACAAGAAAGCAACAAAGTTGAATATGAAAGGAATATAGCAGAACTATAACACGCAGCAGAAGAGATTTAAAGAAAAGGGGTTGTAAAACTCAGGTATATTTGCAACAGGAAATATCTACAAATGAAGCACAAGGATAATGATATGGCAATGCCTTCGAGTCTATGATGTGCAACAGGGAAATTTGTAAGTTCTGATTAACAAGGATAAAGATATGGCAATTATTGCTCTACCTCATTAATTAATTAACAAAGCGTTGTCTCTTCGCAATCCTCATCCATTACTAGACATTCTTATTATATCAAACAAAGAAGACTTAATTAATCTTACCTTCCTGTGTCCTGTGTTCTCGGTTTCTCACTTTTTTAAGTCTACAACAACCCACACTTTATGCAAATTAATCTCAATAATTTAGCCAAAGTTCACTGTAGTTCTGCCATTGGATTTTTCATTATTTTTGGGACAATAACGCTTCATTATATATATATATATATATATGCATGCTTATGGGCTTCCTCGAATTTTCCTAACAGATTTTTATCATTCTCTCAAAACAAGAAAAATGCATCGTTGGCAATGGCTCAGTGGAAGTTCCAACTACTTTCTCTTTTTTCCTCCTCCTTTTGTTAATTATTAATTTATTATATACAAGTAGACAGCAAATGCATTTGACTTGTTGGAATCATTTAAATGCAAAAATTTATTTTTGAATCTCTTAAATCAGACATTTAAGTTAGAATAAATTTACGGAAAGTTTTTAAATTTGTCATAAATACCAAATCAAAGGATTAGCAATTTAAGACTTTAAGCTGCTAGGTGATAGTGTTAGTTTAAGTATGTACCGAAGAAGATGATTGAATTGGGTACATACTACTTTTTTCAAACTTTTTCGGTGAAATTTTCTTTTTCTTAAACAAACAGTATATTGAAAAGAAAATATTTGAAAATAGACGTATGAGTTTGAAAACGATATTCTCATCAGAGGGGTTTTTCTTTTTAGAGAGGTTTTTTTTTTGTGAACCTTTTAAAAACTCTTTTCTCTAAAAATGAAGGGAAAACAGTAAAGCAGAAAGAGACAAAAGCAATATATAATGGTTTAGAATATTCTGAAGAAAATTCTTATGTCCACTCAAACACGTAGTACGAGAATTTTATAAAAAGAAAATAGTAACTAATACAATCATCAACTTCAAACAATGAGGATTAACATATTATTTTTACGTTAGCACCTTATCGAGTTTTTATAAGACCTTAGCAAACTTATAACTTGACAGGCCACTTCTGATTTTTTACAAAATCTTGTTCTTACAACAAAAACATAGACTAAACCAAATCCCTAGCCACAACGAACCAGTCTCCAGACAAGGCAATACAATGATAACAATAAGCTGAACGATGCTCACTCAGAATAGTAAGAGAGTTAGGCTCACACAGAAGGTTACAACAATTTACAGCATAGTCTTAAAGAAAACTCAGAGAAAGAATAGTTTATGTGCTCAACTCAGCTTCTAGCGGATCCCTATATTTTCCTTCCCTAGAAGGATAAGAGAGCCTTTTATACTACTTTAGCACACTAGCCTTTGGAAGGCACTAGCCTTTGGAAGGTTCCTTTGTTTAATTCTTCAATGATCAACTATGATTGGCAGGAGATCTTCTTAGATTTAAGGTGATCTCAATATCCTACGAGGAAAAGGTCGTTGATTCAAGGAAAGAATATTTTGTCACTTGGACTTTGTAGGATGACTTGATTGTTGGATTCTTCCTAATCAGTATGCTGGCAGATTCCTTCTCCAACTCCTCCCATTTTTTGCTCCATCAAAAAAATGTTATTTCTTTTTGAAGCTTCCACACTAATTCTAATGATATGCGATCGAGATTTCTTTTTTAATGTGTGCGTCCCGCAATCTCTATTAACCTAATTTGTGTGATTCTATTTGACTTTGTAAGCTACTACAGAGGTTGAATATCGAAGCAAAGCATCCACAACATATGAATTACTACTAGAAAAAATAGTTTTGGTGATGGAAAAATCCATCTGTAATTTTAATTTTAGTGACAAATTTGTGAAGCATCAATATTGTGACAAACTAATTTCGTTAAGGGTTAGTTAGTATTATCAATATTTCTATAAGTGTCCTTGGCTTAGCTCGAATCCACATCCTCCATATTGTTGTCAATGTTCCTTACTATTGATCCAGTTGAAATTAGCAATTATTATTAACAAATATATATATATATATATATATATAGTATTATATAACTCCAATAAATTTAGTAATTTAGTCATGAATTTGTGATAGAATATTTGTGATGGAATTTTTTTGTCAAAAATTCATCACAAAATTAGAAACTTAGTGACAAAAAAATGTTACTAAATTAGTGACAATATTTAGTGATGGATAGAATCTATCATAAAATGTGGGATTTAGTGACGAATTTGTTTCGTCACTCAAATCTAGTACTAAATCTTACATTTTATGATGAAATTTAGTGATAGATTGAAATTTGTTACTAAAAAGCTATCATTGATTTTTTTTAAAATAGTGGTTACGGTAAATTATGTATTTTTTTTAGTGACTTGTCCATTTCATTTCCTTTACCTATCAAGTGCGATAATCAAGCAACTATTGATATTTCAAAAAATCCAGTACTTCATGAATGCACAAAACATCTAGAGATTAACTGCCATATTGTTCGTAAAAAAAATTAAATCTAGGTTGTTTATCCTTAGCATGTGAAATCACAGGAAAAAGGTGCAGATAATCTCACCAAGTCTCTAAATGTACCTGGTTTTCAAAAATTAGTTAACAAGTTAGGCTTGATTTAGTTCAACCAAGCTTCAACTTGAGGGAGGAATGCAGATGTTATCCTGTTTTTCAGAGTACAACTTGTGTAAATAAAGTTTGTGCAGGAGGGTAGTTTTTTAAATAGAAAAGACATGTTAGTTATATCTTAGTTTTAGAATAGTTAGAAGCTTCAGTTAAGTTAGTTGCTAGGGTAGTACTATTTTTGTGTGTTTAGTATCTATATATATACTAGAGTGACTTGTATAAAGTTTTTTTTTTTGTTAATGAATGAATCTTTCCAGATTCATATTGCTTCATTTCTCTAAGGAATTCAACACTTAGTAATTATATTGTCATCGTTATTTTTTGCATAGTGATTGTGATGACTGCTTTTTTTTTTTTTTGGCATACGAATGTGCCTGCCAGGCTTTAAGAAAGAGATAGTTTCAAGCTTTTTATAGGTTTGTTCTCTTTGATTGTGTAAATGTTTTCTTTTGTGCAATTATTTTCTTTTGTCTCACTACAAAAAAAATCAATTTCAATGAAGGTTGTTTTTGTGCTTTAGTGGCAGTTCAAACTGTCACTATTAATTTAGTGGACGTTTCCAAAACCACTACTAAATAAAACGTCACAAGCAATTTAGTGACAATTTTTAACAACGGCTAGAATAACCGTCAAAATGAATTATTGACAGTTTTTGTGGCAGTTTTCCTCTAACCACCACTATTTTAGTGGCAGTTTTCCTTTAAACTGGCACTAAATAGTGGTGGTTGAGGAAATTGCCACAATTTCTTATTTAGTAACTGTTATTTATAACCACCACCAAAATTTAAATATACTTGTTCAATAGTATGTCGAACTGCTCTATAAATATACCTTCCACTTAATAAAAGGATCATCCCTCCTAGTCCACAAAGGGATGGGTTATTTTGTATTTGTTATTAATTATTTGTATGTCTCTTGTACTCATTTTGTGTGTAAGAACTACAACCTTCAAATCAGTGTCATAATGAGAGAAACTTTTAAATATGAGTAAATAGATAAATGTGTCCTTAGCTATAAGATACATTTTCTTAATAATTAGCCGTTAAAATTTATAATTTTTTAATGAGTTTCTCTCTTATAATTTATAAGTTACAAATTTAATATAAATTAATTTTTTTAGAAGACTAAAATTGTATATCTATTCATTTTTTAAGGGCTAAATTATAGTAGTGTGTGACAAATTCCAAATATTCGAGAACTAAATTGTATAGAGTTAAATATTCAAAAATCAAATTATATATGTGTATACACAAAGAGAATTACTTAATATCATCCTAAATTTGAGTTTAAGTGATTTTGCTCAATGTAGATAAAGTGTAATCAAGAATCTCAATCATCTGTATAGTTTCGCATGCAGAAAATTCGTACAAGTAGTTTATGGAGTTTAACGTCGGGTGGTGATCGCTTGCATCATATTTGATAAGCTGTCCTGCATTATTATTACTACTAATACTTGAAATTAGTCATATCATTTGTAGAAAATAAGTCTGTAAGATGGATGATGGATAGGATGAAATGAGCCCCATTTCATATTATTTATAGATTTTTTTTTGGATACTCTTCCTCAAAGAAAGTCTTGTGTTTCATCTATCCACCTAATTTTTAATCTATCATTAAACAAAGACTATAACTATTCCTGAATTTAGCAGACCAGTTTTTCTCACATTAATTTTCTTATCATTACACATCATCTATCCAATCTTTGCTATTTTAGAAAAAAATAAAGAGAGGAAAATTAAAATTAAACTAAAAATTTGGCTTTTATAATGACTAAAAAAGTCGCCACTGAAAGTCGACCTTTAGTAGTGACTGAAGGAGTCGTCTCCAAAAGTTTAACTTTTGGTGGCGACTTTTGAGAGTCGTCTCCAAAAGTTTAACTTTTGGTGGCGACTTTTGAGAGTTGTCACCAAAAGTTTAACTTTTGGTGGCGACTTTTGAGAGTCGTCACCAAAAGTTTAATTTTTTAAAATAAAATTTAACAAAAGTTAGAATTTTGGTGGTGACATCGATAGTCGCCACTGAAAATCGGACTTTTGGTGGCGACTTTTGTGAGTCATCACTGAAAGTCTAATTTTTTAAAATAAAATTTAAAAAAAAAATTAGACTTTTGGTGACAACCCCGATAGTCACCACTGAAAGTCAGACTTTTAGTGGCGACTTTTATGAGTCGCCATTGAAAGTCTAATTTTTTTTAAATAATATTAAAAAAATTAGACTTTTGATAGCAACTTCAATAGTCTCCACTGAAAGTCTAATTTTTTTAAAATAAAACTAAAAAACTTAGACTTTTGGTGACAACTCTCATAGTCGCCACCAAAAGTCAATTATTTTTAAATAAAATTTAAAAAAATTAGACTTTTTGTGGCGATCTCTATAGTCGCCATTGAAAATTGGACTTTTGATAGCGACTTTTAAAGTTGCCACCAAAAATTAATTTATTTTTAAACAAAATTAAAAAAATTAGACTCTTAGTAACGACTCTCATAGTCATCACCAAAAGTCACCTTTCATGGCGACTATGACTAAAAGACATTTTTTTATTTTTATTTAAAAATAAATTGATAAAAGTTGCCACCAATAAACCATTGGTGGCGACTTTTAATTCTTTGGTAACGACTTTGAAAGATACCACCAAAAGTGTCCAAAAGTCATTTTTTGACACGTTTTTCTTTTTTAAAAATGACTTTCGATAGCAACTATAAGGTGACTTTTGGTGGCAACTCTGAGAGTCACCACCAAAAGTCTAATGTTTTATTTTTATTTTAAAAAATTGACTTTTGGTGCCAACTTTTGAGAGTCGCCACTAAAAGTGAAACTTTCAGTGGCGACTCTCATAGTCGCCACCAATAGTCAATTTTTTTATTTATATATAATTATATTTTTTATCTCTTAATCTATTAATAATAATATATTTCCTTTTTGTTAAGTTAGATATTGTTTCATTTTAGTGTTATAATGTTTTTTTCTTAAAATAATTTTAACAGATTATATATATATATATATATATATATATATATATAATATTTTGCCTTTACATAGCACAAATAAAGTAATGACGTAATGGCAAGACACACTTGGTTGCAAGCAAAAGACCTAGGTTCAAATCTTAGGTGTGCTTATGTTTGGTTTAATTTCAAATAAACTCTAATATTGCACAAAAAAATCGAGTCACCCCAAGGCAGCGAGTTATTGGACTGGTTAAGATCTGCACAGGTCGAATGGGTCTCAGGTCGACTCATCGAACTAATCCGAGTCTAAAAAAAATATTGTTTACTTTTGGTGGCGACTTTTAGTCACCACCAAAGGTATTTTGGTGGCGACCAGCGACTTAAAGGTCGCCACAATTGGTCTTTTGGTGGCAAGTTTGAAAGTTGCCACTAAAGGTTACTTTTAGTGGCAACTAAAAGTCGCCACCAAAGGTCTTTTAGTGGCGACTTTTAAAGTCTTCACTAAAAATAACCAAAAAATATTTTTTGGCACAAAATTTTTTTAGCAAAAAAAAAGACTTTTGGTGGCTACTAAAGTCACCATTAAAGGGTAACTTTTGGTGGCGAGTCCTTTAGTCCCCACCAAAACCTTTCAGCCGCGAACTTTCAGTAGTAACTTAGTCACCACTAAAAGTCGCCACCAAAGAAGGAGTCGCCACTAAAAACCTTTCAGCCGTGAACTTTTAGTAGAAACTTAGACACAACTAAAAGTCATCACGAAAGACCTTTTGGTGGCAACTTTTAGACTTTTGGTGGCGATTAAAAGTCTTTTTTTTTGTAGTGTTTTGCACCTCATAATATGCATTTTTTACCATTTAAAACAGTGAGAAAAATAAGGTTTAGGTGTGAGATAAGAATGGAAAGAAAAAGAGGAATCATAGGTAATAGGTAAGAATTTTTCTCCTTTTGGTCATCAACTATAACAAATCACTCCCTTATTTAATTAGAACAATTTTGCTTTGTTGCATGTTGAATTTGGGTTGAAGACAAGAAAATTTCATCCATAATCTATTAGAGGAAGAAGAGAAGCATTGAAGGATATAGAAAGTTGCATAGAGCTGAGTTTTGTGAAATTTTGATGCTATAATTGGTGTTCTTGTTATCTTTGAAATTTTGGGTGATTTAGCTTTAGGATTTGACCAAGCTAGGGTTGTAATTAGGAATTAGATGATGTTAGAAATTGTTACAAATCACAAACTAAGGACTACAGTATGTTAAGAGCAAGTGCAGAGCTTCTATTGATTTTGAGCTATGGACATTTGAGACAGGTGAATTTTGTTTGTGTTTAATTTGTAATGGAAATTTTCAGAGCTCTTAAGCTAAACAAAATCTTGTGGATCAAAGAAAGAAGCAAGGGAAGAATCTCTTATCGAGGTAGCTAGCCGATTATTAATAAAGCATGAGTATGAAATTTCTGAGTTAAATTGTTCTCCATTGAATGTTGGCTTTGTATTTGCTATGTAACAATTTGGTATGATATGCAAAGAGAAGGATTTGGGTATTAAGCCAAGTTAAGTTCTTACCCTTATAATGAGCATGATTTTAGAGCCTAGTAGAGTTCTTTCCCATGAGTTAGTGCCTTTGCTAGTATAAGATGACATTGAGGACGATAAGATTACCTCCTTTGCTAGTATGAGATGACAATGGAGATGACAAGTTCACCTCCTTGTATATGTGAATATGCAGTGAAGAAGCATGCCAAATTGGTCCTAATAGAGAGTTATTGCATAGCATTTAATTAAATACTTATTGAACTCATTTATCCATTGTCTATTTCAATGGGATTATGCTAATGTTTTCATGTTTTATGATAAGAACCATTTTCAAATTCTTTGTTAGCTACTAAGATTTGTTTCTCACTTTTATGTTCTTTTTTAACAAATTTTCAAGTATCCAAAAGGAAGTAAGCTAGCCAAATTAGTATAGATAATAGACTAGAAATTAATTTTTATGAAGCTCCTTTCTTTTATGGCTTTGATGATTGTAATTAGCACTATATTTTGTGGTCCTAAGTGTTAGAAAGTGCTATTTGTGTAACAATTGAAAGATGTCTTGAATTTTTCTATGAATAATGTAATTCAAGATACTAAAACTTGATAGAGCTAAATTTTGGCACTGAATTGTTTATTGTGAGTTAGTATAGCAAATTAAGGGTGTTCAAAATCAAACCAGACTGACCAAGCCAAAACAAACCCACCAAAAACTGACCAAAATTGGAAAAATAAATGTTCCAAATCGATTTTTGAAATATGAATTTTAATTAGTTCAGTTCGACTATCGATTTAGTTTGATTTGGTTTAATTCTGCAATAGAGACTACTTTTTGTGAAATATGAATTTTTGAAGGTTAGTTTATATTTTTTTGAACGACTTATCCATTTCAGTTCCTTTACCTTTCAGTTTCAAGTGTGATAATCAAGCAACTATTGATATTTCACAAATCTCATGAATGCATAAAACATTTAGAGATTAATTGTTGTATTTTCTATGAAAAAAAATAAATCTAGGCTGATTATCCCTCATGTCTCACAAGATTAGATGCATATATTCTCACCAAGTCTCTAAATGCACCTGGTTTTTGAAGATTAATTGGCAACTTGGACTTGATTTAGTTCAATCAAGCTCCAACTTAGGGGGATATAGATGTTATCATATTTTTATGAGTATAACTTGTGTAAATAAAATGTGTAGGAGGGTAATGTTTTAGATGGTAGAGATATGTTAGTTATATCTTAATTTTTTGATTATTTAGAAGCTTCAATTAAGTTAATTAGTTGGTAGATTATTCTGTTTCTGTGTGTTCATCAGTATCTATACATATGCTAGTGACTACTTAACAAATATAAAAGGACCATCCCTCCTATAGTCCATCAAGGGATAGGTTATTTTGTATTTGTTATTAATTTTTGTGTATGTTTCTTGTACTCATTTTGCGTGTAAGAACTAAAAATACAACCTCTGAAGCAATATGTCATATTGAGAGAAACTTTTAAATATGAGTAAATATATAAATGTGTCCTCTCAGCTAAAAGATACATTTTCTTAATATTTGATACTTAAAATTTATAATTTTTTAATGAATTAGTCTCTTATAAGTTACAAACTCAATATAAATCTTTTTTTAAGACTAAATAGTATATTTACTCATTTAAGGACTATATTAATAATAATGTGTAACAAATTCCTAATATACAACAACTAAATTGTATAAAATTAAACTTTAAAAAATCAAATAATATAGATAACGTCTCTAGAGTTTACTCCCTCTTTCTCTTTGTAAACACTTACGTGGAATAGATTTACACTTGCTTTATAAACACTTACGGTCATAACACTTTGCTCTGTAATCTCCCTCTCACATCTTACTCTTGTGGTTCTTATCATAATCCTTGGGACCTTTTATTTACTCCCTCTTTCTCTTTGATAAATTCTGATACATAATAGCTATATATATGATGGGACCAACTATAAAGGATAACAAAATGATAAGATATAGGACATTTTTAAATACCAAGAAGTACTTGGCTGAAGTTCGAATTTCTTTATTCTCAGATGAATGGATAACCCATGAAAAGACAATTTGAGATTAAGTAGACATGTAAAAAGCTAGTGCTATTGAGATGACAAAGTTTCTGATTAGTTATATCTAGTTAATGATCATTTTCATTTGTGTAAATCTCCTTCTATGAAGAAATACAAATCTTCCTGCTATTTATGACTACTCTATGCAATATCCTTCACAGGTCATAACCCTATATCATAAGGTTCGAGAACTTAGAGTAGTTGGCTTGAGTTAAGCAGCTTTAAGAAATATATATATATGTGTGTGTGTGTGTGTGTGTGTGTGTGTGTGTGTGTGTGTGTGTGTGTGTGTGTGGATGAGATTTGTGAATGGCTATCATCAACCATTTATGTCTAGTGTGATATTGTTTAAGTTAATCTCTTTACTGTAAAGTCAACAAACAATGTTTAAGGAATTTTGATAATCATAAGTTCAAATCATGATTGTATTATTAAGATTTCCCATGAGTATCTATCACCATTGATTTATAGAATTTGAGAAGGAAGAGAAGAATTATGATATGTTTTTGCCTTGTTATGTTTTTGTGAAGAATCATCCTATACAAATGTGTGGAATTTATGATAAACGTTGTACCCAATTAATTTTGAAAAGTTTACAGAAATTTTTAATAAATTATAGGCTTTGTATTTATAAGAACTCCTTCCTCCCTGAGTAAATAAGTTGACATGGACAATTAAGACTGTGCTTGGTAGTATCGTCCGTCGTGAATAACAAAGCAATGTAATTTTTACCGGTCAGAGGGTTCAAAGAAACTAAATGTACTAAAATTCTGTCCCCCGAATTTTATAAAGGGGAGAGAATGTTACAATCAAGGGATTCATAGGTCTTCAGTGAACCTCTAAGGTGGATAAGAGGAAATTAAGGGATCAATATGAAATATCAGGTTTAATTGAAAATTTTTGTTTCTTGCACAAGGAATTAAGGTGTGTTGGGTTTGACTTGAATTTTGTGGGTGACCCGGTTTGTAACCCGACCCACGACACACGACCCATTTGTCTCTATATATATGAGTGTGAGGGAATTCATTAGAAGAGTGGTTGATGTAATTTCTCTCTGTATAGCCTCCTTCAAAAAATAATACAGATATTCTCTCTGTCCGTGGACTTAGGTCGCATTGACCGAACCACGTAATTTCTTTGTGTGTTATTCTCTATCCTTCTCCTTGATTAATTGCATTTCAGTAACCTAACAAGTGGTATCAAAGCCTTGGTTCATTTTTGGTTCGTTGGTTACTGTAGCACGTCCGAAAATTTTCAGATCCGGCTCCAAAATTTCAGATCTTGCCCCGATTTGGTTGATTTGGAGCATAGGAGACCATTCTCTGCATCTTTGGTGCGTTAAAGAATGTCGGAGACCAATTTTTGGTGGTAAGAAAATTTTCAGATCTAGTTTTAAATCTCAGATCTAGCTTGATTCGCTTGTTTTTTGGGAAAAAGAAACCGTTTATTGCATTTCTAGTGCATTGGAGATCGTTTTTCAGTTGTTTCGGTGAGTTTTTATGGTTGCGAGTACTGTTTATCGCCGGAATCTTCATCGGAAGTACTGTTCATTGCCGGAATCTTCATCGGAAGCACTGTTCATCGTCTTCTACGGCGAGGCACTGTAGCACGGTGAACGGTCAACGGTACTATTTGGTCAAAGTTGCTGTTTGGTCAAAGTTGCTATTTGGTCAAAGCTGTTGTTTGGTCAAAGCTGCTGTTTGGTTAAAGCTGCTGTTTGGTCAAAAATTGCTGTTTGGTCAAAGCTGCTGTTTGGTCATTGTTGTTGTTTGGACCAAGTTTTCTGTTGCGATCGTTATTGTTTCCTCGACACAGTTCCGGTAAGTTTATGTTTAATTCAGAAAAGAATTCTGAATTTCTGTGTGAATTTACTGGATTGTGCTGGATTGAATTTCTGGTTTACTGCTGTGAATTTTGTTGGACTGCTGTGTTGAATTTCTGTTAGTGAAGTTCTGGTCAGTTTGCAAGGTTCTGAACAGTTTTGTGAAATTCAATTTCTGATTGCGAAATTTGCTAGTAATTTATCTGCTGTTATTTGAGAAGATGTCGACTCATAAATTCGATATTGAGAAGTTCAATGGATCGAATGATTTCACTTTGTGGAAGGTAAAAATGAGGGCACTTCTGGTTCAGCAGGGATGTGCAGTGGCATTAGAAGGAGAAAGTAGTCTACCTAACACGTTGAAAGAAAAGGAGAAGAAGGAAATTTTGGCAAAGGCTCATAGTGCATTACTATTGAGTCTGACAGATGAGGTGTTGAGAGAAGTAGTTGATGAATCAACTGCTGCAGGTTTGTGGAAGAAATTGGATGATAAATACCAGAAAAAGTCTCTCACAAACCGGTTATATCAGAAGCAGCGTTTGTATACCCTGCGGATGACAGAAAATATGCAGGTAAAAGATCATCTTGATAATTTTAACCGAATTATCCTGGATTTACAGGGTGTTGGGGTTAAGATAGATGATGAAGATCAGGCTATCATTCTTTTGTGTTCTCTACCAAATTCATATGAGAACTTTGTTGATACTATGTTGTATGGTAGAGATAGTATCTCTGTTAATGATGTCAAAGATGCTTTGCAGTCTAAAGAGCTGAAGAGAAGAGTCTCTAGTTCTAATGAGGATGGTGCAGAAGCAGGTTTGTATGTTGGCAGAGGCAGAGACACTAAAAGGGATGATGGAAAAAGAAGCAAGTCACGGTCTAAGTCGAGGAACAAAGGAGGACCTCGATGTTATCACTGTAAACAGAAGGGGCACATTAGGAAGAATTGTCCACAGAGGAAGAAGGAAAATGATGAGAAGGAACCGAATACCAGTGGTAGTGCTTCGGTGGTGCAAGATAGTTCTGACGGAGAAGAAGACATTGATGTTCTCACAGTCAGCACCTCTGGTTCTGCAAATACTTGGGTCTTGGACACAGGTGCATCTTATCATATGACTTTTTCACGTGAACTGTTTACTTCTTTCAAGGAGTGGAATAGTGTTGTGAGGTTGGGTGATGATGAGCAGCTCAGTGTTAAGGGCAGTGGTTCTGTGCAGATTCAGATGTATGATGGAATAGTCAGGACGCTTGATGCTTGGTATGTTCCTGGTCTACGGAAGAACTTGATTTCTCTTGGTACTCTAGACAAACAAGGGTACAAGTACTCTGGAGAGAATGGACAGTTGAGAATTTCCAAAGGTGCTCTGGTTATAATGAAGGGTAAATTGCAGCATGGCATTTACTTTCTGATTGGTAGTTCTGTGATGGGGACAGTGGCTGTATCTAAATCTTTAGGGAAGAATGATGATTGTACAGAGTTGTGGCATTGCCGATTGGGACACATGAGTGAGAAAGGGCTGTCAATTCTAAGTAAACAAGGATTGTTAGAAGGAGCAGAAACTGGGAAGCTAAAATTCTGTCAAGTTTGTGTTATGGGTAAACAACGCAGAGTTAAGTTCAGTTCTGGGAAGCATACTTCTACGGATGTTCTGCAATATGTTCACTCAGACTTGTGGGGTCCTTCTCCAGTTGAATCTCAGGGCAAATGCAAGTACTTTGTTACTTTCATTGATGACTACTCTAGAAGGGTTTGGGTATATTTTCTGAAATCCAAAGATGAAGTGTTTGGGAAGTTCAAGGAGTGGAAGACCATGGTTGAGAAACGGACTAGAAAACAGGTCAAAACACTCAGAACTGATAATGGGTTGAAGTTCTGTAGTGCTCCGTTTGATGAATTTTGTAAGAAAGAAGGTATAGTGAGGCATCGCACTGTACGTCATACACCACAGCAAAATGGAGTTGCAGAATGTATGAATCAAACACTGTTGCAGCGTGCGAGATGCATGCAATTAAACGCTGGCTTGCCAAAACAATTCTGGGCTGAAGCAGTTAACACTGCTTGTTATTTGGTGAATAGATCGCCATCTACTGCAATTGATTTTAAGACTCCTCAAGAGGTATGGTCCGGTAAACCTTCTGATTATTCTGGCCTGCGTATATTTGGTTGTCCTGCTTATGCTCATGTGAATGATGGTAAACTAGAGCCTAGGGCAATGAAATGCATATTTCTAGGGTATGCACATGGAGTTAAAGGGTACAGACTGTGGTGTACTGAAAAGGATAGAACTCCAAAATTTATTATTAGCAGAGATGTAACTTTTGATGAGTCTGCTATGTTTGGTCAGAAGGAGGAGCTTGGTAGTCATGCAGGTAATAATGATCAAGGTGCCAACCAGAAGGTGGAAATTGAAGTTCAAACTTCAAAAAGGGTTATAACAGACCCTGTACAGCAGCCTAGGGAAGAAGAAGAATCACAACCTATAGCAACAAGGAGGGAAAGAAGGGAAATCAGAAAACCTATAAGGTATGCAGATTGTGTTGATATAGTTGATATTAATTCAGTTGCTTATGCCTTGGCAGTAGGTGAAAGCATTGATTCTGATGACCCGAGATCATATAAAGAAGCAGTTGAGAGTAGAGAAGCATCAAAATGGCTGGTTGCAATGAATGAAGAGATGCAATCTCTTGAGAAGAACGAAACATGGGATCTTGTACCGTTACCAAAGGGAGTGAAACCGGTAGGATGCAAATAGGTCTTCAAGAAGAAAGAAGGTATTCCTGGAGTTGAACCAGCAAGGTTCAAAGCACGACTTGTGGCAAAGGGTTTTTCACAAAAGGAGGGAATTGATTATCATGAAGTTTTCTCCCCGGTTGTGAAGCATAAAACCATTCGTGTCCTTTTGTCCATGGTAAGTGTTTTTGACTTGGAGTTGGAACAACTGGATATGAAAACTGCTTTCTTACATGGAAATTTAGAGGAGCAGATCTATATGTCACAGCCAGAAGGATTTCTTGATTCTGAGAAGAAAGATCATGTATGTTTGCTGAAAAAGTCCTTGTATGGTTTGAAGCAGTCTCCTAGACAGTGGTACAAGAAATTTGATGCATTCATGACTTCCCATGGTTTTCTGCGTAATCAGTTTGATAACTGTGTCTACTCTAAGAAACTTGCAGATGATTCTTATATTTATTTGTTGCTATATGTTGATGATATGTTAATTGCTGCAAAGAACAAGGTTGAAATTGATAGTTTGAAAGCCTTGTTGAGCAGTGAGTTTGAGATGAAGGATTTGGGTGCAGCCAAGAAGATATTGGGCATGGAGATTTGGAGAGATAGAAGTGCAGGTTTACTGTATGTATCTCAACAGAAATACATAGAAAAATTGTTACAGTCTTTCCAAATGAATAATTCTAAGCCGGTTAGTACTCCGTTGGCAGCACATTTTAAACTTGATGCTAGTACAATACCTACTACAGCTGAGGAAAAAGGGTATATGAGTTCAGTGCCCTACTGTAATGCTGTTGGAAGCTTGATGTATGCAATGGTGTGTACTAGGCCTGATCTGGCTCATGCAGTCAGTGTGGTAAGCAGGTTTATGAGTAATCCTGGGAGAGCTCACTGGAGTGCAGTTAAATGGATTATGCGGTATCTGAAAGGTACGAGTAATATTTGCTTGGTTTATGGTGCTGATAAATCTGATAGTGGCTTGGTTGGTTATACAGATTCAGATTATGCTGGAGATCTTTTGAGGAGGAGATCCTTAACATGCTATGTCTTGACTCTGAATGGATGTGCTGTCAGTTGGAAGGCAACACTTCAATCTACAGTTGCCTTGTCTACCACTGAAGCAAAATACATGTCATTGGCAGAAGGAGTTAAGGAAGGTATGTGGTTACATGGTTTGATTGATAGTCTGGGGTTAAATATTCAGAGACCTATCATTTATTGTGATAGTCAGAGTGCATTAAGTTTGGCCAAGAATCCAGTCTACCATGAAAGGTCGAAGCATATTGATATTAGATTGAATTTTATTCGAGATGTGATAGAAGACAAGAAATTATCCATCGAGAAGATATCCACAGCAGATAATCCAGCAGATATGTTGACAAAGGCTCTACCTTCAGAGAAGTTCAAGCATAGCTTGGACTTGGTGAATGTTCGCATTCCATGAAGCCCTACAGGGCTTGAATGACAGAGATGAATTTGTACTTAGTTCTGGTGATTTGAGAGAATTCAAGTCAAGGAGGGAAATTGTTGGGTTTGACTTGAATTTTGTGGGTGACCCGGTTTGTAACCCGACCCACGACACACGACCCATTTGTCTCTATATATATGAGTGTGAGGGAATTCATTAGAAGAGTGGTTGATGTAATTTCTCTCTGTATAGCCTCCTTCAGAAAATAATACAGATATTCTCTCTGTCCGTGGACGTAGGTCGCATTGACCGAACCACGTAATTTCTTTGTGTGTTATTCTCTATCCTTCTCCTTGATTAATTGCATTTCAGTAACCTAACAAGGTGTAATATTATAACATGTGTGTTGGCACTTCTGGGAAAATCTTTGGATTTTATAAGAATTTTTTATATTGCTAGATCAGGCTGAAGGACCTATATGAAGCTTTCCAATGAGCTCATGGGGACAAGTTTGTAAATATAAGAATTTCATGGATTAAAGTAAATTAGGAGTAATGTGTGAAGATCTTAAATTCAGAGATTTTAAAGAAGTAAAAAGGGAGAAATTAAATAAGAATTTATGGTTTAATGCTAATTTTGTAAGACATCCTTGAAGGACCTAAGTGAAGTAGCATTTAGTAAGATGGACCAAACCAATTAAGTAATTTTGCTAAAGAAATAAACAATAAGGCGGTGAATAAATCTTTTCTTCTCGATCACGAAGCTTCCGTCATTGCATGTGGTATTTTCGATCTAAGTGGCTTTTTCAAGGCGTCTCTCGATTGTGGGCTGGTCTGTACAGCGGGTAAGTGGAAATTTTTAGTTGGTGTTCCAATTAAAAATAGATTTAAGTAGTTTTAGCAAGGAACTTAAGATTGAAATGTTGAAGATATATATATATATATAAAGAGAATAACTTGTTAATATTGTCATAACACTACAAAAAAATTAAGTAAATACTGGTGTTTATTAAGCCCTTTTAGTGGCGTTTGTAAATGTCACTAGTAAATTTAGTGGCATTTAGAACAAATGTCACTAATTTGAATGACACAAGCAATTTAGTAGCGTTTATAGCCAAACGCGGGAGCAAACACACTATATAAACACAGTGGCGTTTGTTGTAGCACTTCTAATCATCACTAATTCTGAAAAAAAAAACTCATTTAGTGGCGTTTAGATCTACCAAACACCACTATATAGTGGCATTTAGAAGATGTAAATACCACTGTATATTTCATATTTAGTGGCGTTTCATTTAATAAATGCTATTAAATATGCACATATAGTGGCGTTTACAATAATAAATCTCACTGTTTGGAAAGAATGGCCCAAATTTTATTTATTATCCATTTTCCCCATAAATGTACATAATCTTGCATATACTGACAGCCTAATCCAATCAACTACAAATGATTTCTAATCCAATCAAACCACAAATATGTATATTGTATAAACGCCACAAATGATTCTAGCAAATAAGTTAAATCAAACCACAAATGATTCTAGCAAATGCTTCATTAACAAATTTATTGTATAGTTGATTTGTCAAATGATATACAAAGAGTCATAATCTTAAGTCTCATCTTCATCTTCTTCATCGTCCTCATCATCATCCTCAGCTTCATTCTCTTGATTACAAGACAATGGAGAGTTAGTTGCTTGTATGGAACCACTTCCAATCTCTTGATCAACAAGCTGCAGTTGTAATAAAAGTACAGTAATGAGTTTATCATTTTGTATGGAAAAAAATTAATACAATTTAGTCTAACTTACTCTTCATGTAAGATACTGCTGAGGAGGTAGTTGATTCTGTTGGAAGCTTTGCAAGAGTTTCATCATTTCATCATGCTTTCTAGTCATCTCCTCGACCTAAGAGCTGAGGCTTGACATTTCCTCCACTTGAGACCTTAGATTTGCAACCTCTATCTGTAACTCACAAATAGATTAACCCGAAGACGACTTGCCAACAAAATGCGAAATGCACCCAAACACCTGAGAAAGACAGAGTCCAAATTCTAAGCTACGCACTCGTCCAGGATGCTCTTGGCTTCCTAAAGCCAGGGCCAATGCATCATGAGGCAAGACTGCAACTGATGTAGACCCTTGCTACTTAATCTCAGATATTTTTCCTACACAGCCTTGCACATAAAATAAAACCATTGTTAACAAACTAACAATTGTCATAATTCAACTCATATTTGAAAATTTTAAATATAAAACTTACACTAATGGCTTCTCGCCTCATCACTAACGTATGAGTCATCCTTCTTCTTGTGAGTCGCTGTCCAAACTTCTGCCCTGCTGATAGGTCTATCATACTCAGCAGCCTACAAAATTAAAATTAGTTAATTATGAAATAATATTATGTTATCGATTAAAAAAGTAAGTTTACTATCTCGGATCCTTTTTGAGCCAAACTCTTTATACTTCTTGTGTAGTTGAGGGTCTGACGTCGTCTACTGGCTTTGTTTTTTCTCAACCCTCTCCTAATAGTTGAATGAAATATGTTATTATATTTTCAAAAAATGAAAAAAAAAATAACATTTGAAAGTGTCATTACCAGATAGTGTAGGTCTTGATAGTGTTGAACATAAACAGCCTAATCATTCCTTTGAACTCCTTCTGGGACATCTTCTATAATTTCCTCTCTCGATCTAATCCAGTTGTCCCGAGCTTTGTAAAAATCCCAAAGCTCTTGTAATACCCGTGGGAAAAAAATAAAATAAAATATAAATATATGTTTGCAAACTATGATTACTATTTCAGTATATGGAACTATTCACCTATATAATACTATTCGCATATATGGTACTATTCATATATACTATCGAAATGTCAAACACTAAATGTGGTTTGATCATAAGAGAAAACTAGAAAGAAATTGGGAGAAAAATGACATTTTATATGAGAGAATTCCCTGAAGGACTAAATTGAAAGGAAACTAAATTAGCAAATTGATTATACTAGTAGATGAGACTTGTAAATTGGTAGGTGAGACTAGTAAGTGAAATTGGTAGGTGAGACAAGGTAGGTGAAATTGGAAGGTGAGACGGGGTAGGTGAAACGGTAGATGGAATAATACTCTTAAATTTTCTTATAAATAGGTCATTCTATCTCACTTTCAAAATTACACATTCAACTTCTCTTCTTCTTTTCTTAATATTTCTTGCTCCAACACTAGGCCTCTGAGATTTTAGGCCTTTCCTTTTCAGCTTAGGTAAAGATACTATGCCCTTTCTATACCTTTCAAATTTTAGAAGTTATTTTCTTAAGTATGCTCTGTGATTGCGACTTTGGCTAATCTTCCACATCAGAAAAACTATCCTTAGCTGCCTATATATTATTTTGATTCTCTGATTACCAAAATAGGATATGAACTGTGAAGAATACATGTCTAGAAAAGTTCTGGCTAAGCAAAGACCTAGTTTTTAAGTGTGTCCGTTGTAACCCTCCACTCTTTCCTAGAAACTTACCTAGTGTACTCTTTTACAGATTGTATTCTCTATTTTTGGCATGAATAGTATCCGTACGTATGAATAGTGATTGTATGTATGAATAGTGATCATACGTATGAATAGTAACCATATGTATAAACAATATCTATATGAAAACAATCCTAACTTGTTTTCTCTAATCTTTCATGAAAATCTACATAGCGAAACATTGAAATTCATCTATGTCCTCTTGTCCATAATAACTTAGAGAAGTGATACTCGTACGGAATTCAGGTGAATGGAACGACTCCGTTTTAATAAGGTTTTAGCATTACTAGTGATAAAAAGTATGTCGTAGGACACTCCCAAGATTCATAGGGATAAAGTGGATTCAGAGTGACAAATCTAGGGAGATAATCCAGAAGTATGGATAAGACGAAACAAGTATTTCATGATAATGTGAAGTTTGAATCTTTTCAAAAATAGTTTAATTGTTATCTTGATTTATGGTTTATAAACCTATAATATAGTTATATACTATACCTGTTATATAGATGAATATTATATTATACTTCTGATTATGATATGAAATACTGTGTTATTGATTGTGATTGAGCAGAACAGTACCCCCTCTCACGGCAAGGCAAACAACCTGGTTTAAAGGGTGTCTTGACTAATGAGTGTGGAGACAATGATTCCCTCATTAGGGATATAGCCCGGATCGGTAACAGATCTGTGAGGCACCTTAGCTAAGAGGATGAGATTGTGCGTCATGGCGGAAATATACAAAATTGGTGAGCTGGCCTATGTGTGCTCTCCGGGATATATTGTCATTGTGAGTACTAGTAACGTTTGTTGAATTGGATTGATTTTTATCTTCTAGTATGTAATTTCTAACTATGTTTATTGGTTGAGTTTGAGCCTTCGGGTATACTTTCATGACTGGTGATGTATTTGAATCTTATTAACGCGAGGCCGATTTGCTCATTGAGTTTAAAAGCTCACACTCTCTGTAAAATCTTTTGTTCAGATCAGGTTACCGGCGAGGAATATCCGCTAGAGGAGTAGAACACATTGAAACTTCCCGCTGTCGGGTAGGCTCCTCTTTTGATGTAAATTATGTTGCTATGTAATCATCTAGGACATCTAGATCAGAGTTTTGTATTTTGCTTGTATTTCAGTACATTAATGTACTTTATATCGAGGATATATTACTATATGCAAATTATCTCTATGAATTTCAAATAAGAAAATTTGATATATTTTCTTCATATTTATTAAGGAATGGTTATTTTGATAATATAGAGATAATGACTAATAATTTAACTCGTGGGTAGAATTTATCGAAAGGCTTAAAGTGATGGAATATTCATCATTGTGCCAGTCATGTGCCCAGAAAACGGGTCGTGACAAAGTTGGTATCAGAGCAAAGGTTGTTAGGTCTTCTAGTGATTACAGAGCAAGGTGACTTTAGTGGGCCCTCCCCTATTGTCGTGACTGCAGCACAACCATAGGACGAAGATCCACCAAAAGCCCTATAGAGTTTAAAATCCTTTTCTTTCGTATCTTACCCTTGAAGCATAATAGTGACGATATATATTATTTTTAATTGTAGAATAAGTTTAGATGGCACCAGGAAAATCAAACGCTTCAAGAATCTGCACAAGATCTGGCAGGGCCCTGGTCTCTCCAGTTACTCAGTCAGTAGCTGGAAGGTTAGAGACGCCTAACCATGCAGAAGGTAACCATGCACAAAATAGAGAGATGCCTACTGCAAACCCTGGGAAAAGTGGTGGAGTACCACCACAAATTAACATGACTGCGGTAATGAAAGCATTAGCTGTAATGCAGAATGAGGTAAATGGGCTGAAGGAACTCCTAATGGGACAGTCATCTGAAGATGGCTCGCAGGCATCAGTACATGCTGCAAGAGTATAAGAGATAGACCAGACGCCACCCCCACTTTTATGTCAAGATCTTAGAATTTATGAAGTTGAATCCGCCAACTTTTCTAGGAGATGTTAACGAAGACCCCCAGCACTTTCTAGATGACTGTGAGAAAATTCTTGAAACGTTGGAATGCCCTGAACCTCGAAGAGTGACCCTTGTTACTTTTCAATTAAGAGGTAAGGCAGACTGCTGGTGGCAAACATGGAAAAGGGCATGGCCAGAAATACCCCACCCCTCAAATAGAAGGACTTTAAAAGAATTTTTCGAGAATAATTTATCCCAGAGAGCATACGAGAAGTAAAGATGAATGAGTTTGAGACACTCCGGCAAGGAGCACGAATCGTCGATGAATACAACAATCTGTTTATGGAGTTGTCTGAATATACTACTCACATGGTCCTAACCGAGAAAAAAAGGATCCGACGATTTATTAAAGGCTTTCGAAAGTCCCTATTTGATAGGGTGGAATCAAAGATATGAGAATTTTTATCCTATACAGAGGCCGTCGACATCGCCCGTATGATGGAAGAAAGAGATATGTGTAACGAAAAATGGAATAACAAAAGAAAAAGAAAACAAAATGAGAAATCACGCTACCACAGAGGGAGTTCTGCACCCACTAAAACCACTGGACATGTAGGCTCTACCGCCAGTCCACCACAGTGTCAACAAAGTGGTACAGGGGCTCAACAAAGGCTCTGGTGCCCTAAGTGTGAAAGAAACCACTTCGGAGCTTGTTTTGCCAATAACAACACTAAGGTCTGTTACCAATGTGGTCAACAGGGCCACATCAAAAGAGATTGCCCCTAACTCCACACAAGATTTGGCCAAGGATTAGTACGCCCTAATCAATCAGAGGCCACTGTTGCCAACAGAGCCCCTGTAACTATAGGAGGCAATGAAATCAGAAGATGTACTAGCAGAGGACAAGGTGGTCGAAGTCAAGCTTCAGCAGGTCGAGGGACTGCTCGAGTATTCGCCTTAACCCGTCAAGATGCTCAGGCGTCTAATACGGTGGTAGTAGGTACCCTTATGATTGAATCAAACTTTGCACATGTTTTGTTTGACTCTGGCTTTACATATTCCTATGTGTCACCATTTTTTGCTAAGAATTTTACGTAAAAAGTTATTAGATTAGAATGTCCATTCTTAGTAACTACGCCTACCAGAGGCACCCTACTAATAGAACAAGGGTACTAGGCTTGTAAGATGAAAGTCGGAGAAGTAAATACAATGGCAGACCTAATGCTGTTGGATATGACAGACTTCGATGTCATTTTAGGCATGGATTAGCTGGCATCTTGTCATGTCACTCTGGATTGCTATAATAAGATAGTTAAGTTCAATATTCCGGGGGAACCCTCCTTCGTATTTCATGGTGAACGGAGTGAGATTCCTGAAAATCTTATATCCTTAATGTGTACCCAACGTTTATTGCGAAAAGGCTGTCAAGGATACTTGACTTTTGTTAAAGATATTAAGAAAGAAGAACTAAAAATGGAGGACGTTCCAGTGGTCCAGGAGTTTGTAAACGTCTTGCCAGATAACCTACCAGGTGTACCCCCAGATCGAGAGATTGAGTTTCAAATAGAGTTAGCTCTAGAGACTCGCTCAGTCTCCATACCCCCTTATAGGATGGCACCAACAGAATTAAAAGAGCTTAAGGCTTAGTTACAAGACTTGCTAGATAAAGGCTTTATAAGGCCAAGTTATTCACCTTGGGGAGCTCCTGTTCTATTCGTGAAAAAGAAGGACAGGTCGATGAGACTATGCATAGATTACAAGCAATTAAATAAAGTAACTATCAAAAATAAATATCTGTTGCCTCACATTGACAACCTCTTTGATCAACTTCAAGGAGCCAAGTGTTTTTCAAAGATTGACTTGAGGTCTGGTTATCACCAACTCAAGATCAAGGAGGAGGATGTGCCTAAAATAGCCTTCCATACAAGATATTGACACTACGAGTTCTTGGTAATGTCGTTTGGACTAACGAATGCACCAGTTGCTTTCATGGATTTAATGAATAGAATTTTTAAACCCTTCTTGGACAAATTCGTTATTGTCTTCATAGACGACATTCTGGTGTATTCAAAGAATTTAGAAGAGCATGAACAACACCTTCGTATTGTGTTGCAGACATTGAGGGATCATCAATTGTATGCCAAATTCTCTAAAAGCGAATTTTGAATTGATCGCATGACTTTCTTAGGAAATGTGATCTCCAAGGATGGCATCCAAGCAGACCCAAGCAAAGTGGAAGCGGTCAAAATATGGCCTAGACCCACCTCTATCACAGAGATTCATAGCTTCTTAGGATTGGTAGGATATTATCGTCGTTTCATCCAAAATTTTTTTCAGTTAGCCGCTCCTCTCACACAACTGACTAGGAAAGGAGTAAAGTACCAATAGGATTACGCTTGTGAAGAAAGCTTCCAAGAACTCAAGAAAAATGTTAATCTCCACACCTGTATTGGTCTTACCCTCAGAACCTGGAGGTTTTACAATGTACTGTGATGCATCAAGAGTAGGGTTGGAATGCATTCTCATGCAGCATGGCCAGGTAGTGGCATATGCATCAAGACAGCTTAAGAAACATGAACAAAACTACCCCACCTACAATCTGAAGATGGCAGCAGTAATTTTCGCCCTAAAGATATGACGACACTATCTATACGAAGAAACCTGTGAAATCTACACCGACCATAAAAGTCTAAAATATATTTTCGACCAAAAGGACCTAAACTTGAGGCAGAGGAGATGGGTAGAATTACTAAAAGATTATGGTTTCAATATTCTTTACCACCCAGGCAAAGCGAACGTAGTGGCAGATGCTTTGAGTCGAAAATCTATGGGTAGTCTAGCCCATATAATAGTGACAAGAAGACCACTGATCCAAGAACTACAGGAGCTGAAAACAAAAAGGTGTTATTCTCGAGGTTACAAGGATAGGATCATTCCTAGCCCTTATCAGGGCTAGATCTTCCCTTGTAGACCAGATACGGATATCCCAAATGAAGGATCCTGAGCTTAACCAAATTATGGAAAAGGTGAAGACTGGTGAAATGAATAGTTTCACACTAAATGATACAGGAGCCTTGCATTTTAAACATCGGTTATGTGTACCAAATGTTGGAACTCTTAAACGAGACATTATGGAAGAAGGCCATAGTGCTGCATATGCTGTACATCCAGGAACCACCAAGATGTATCAGGATCTGAAACAAATCTACTAGTGGAAAGGAATGAAACAAGACATAGCAGAGTTTGTATCTCATTGTTTAACCTGTCAACAGGTTAAAACCGAGCATCTAAAGCCGGGAGGCTAGTTACAACAGTTGGAAATTCCTAAGTGGAAATAAGAACGAGTGACGATGGACTTTATCGTTGGTCTACCTCGTTCCACATGAGGTTATGACTCAGTATGGGTTATTGTTGACCGACTAACCAAGTCAGCACACTTTATCCAGTCAAAACCACTTATGGTGTGGCGACGTTGGCACAATTATACATTAAGGAAATAGTGAAGCTGCACGGAGTACCCATATCTATCATTTCTAATATAGGTCTTCAATTTACTTCTCGTTTCTGGAGGAGTTTTCAAAAGGCACTAGGTACTTGAGTGGACCTTAGTACTATTTTTCACCCACAGATAGACGGACAGTCAGAGCGGACGATTTAGACGCTCGAGGACATGTTACGAGCTTGTATCTTAGATTTCAGTAGTAGTTGGGAGAAGCATTTGTATCTCATAGAGTTTGCATATAACAATAACTACCAAGCCACTATTGGAATGGCACCCTATGAGGCCTTGTATGGGAGACGTTACAGATCTCCGATCGGTTGGTTTGAGGTAAGTGAAGCAAAAATGTTAAGACCCGACTTAGCCCAGGATGCCCTAACCAAAGTTAAGATAATCCAGGATAGGATGTGAGCAGCTCAAAGTAGACAAAAAGCATACACTGACTACAGATGACGTGATTTGGAGTTCTCAGTCGGCGATATAGTATTCCTAAAAGTTTCTCCAATGAAAAGTGTTTTGAGATTCAAAAGGAAGGGAAAGTTGAGCCCTAGGTATATCGGGCCTTATGAGATTTTAGAGCGAGTAGGACAAGTGGCTTATCGGCTCGCCCTACCTATAGAACTAGAAGGGATTCACCCTGTTTTTCACGTATCCATGTTGAGGAAGTACCTTCCTGATCCTTCTCACATACTTCACCCTTCTCACAATGATTCTATCACAGTAGATGAAAACTTGTCATACGAGGAGATATCAGTAGCTATCCTCGATAGTCAAGTAAAGAAACTATGATCTAAAGAGATTCCATCGGTCAAGGTGTTGTGGAGGAATCAGACTCATGAAAAAGCCATATAGGAAGCCGAGGCTGATATGCGTTCTAGATATCTGCATCTTTTCACGACTTGAGGTAATTTAAATTCAGAGGATCGAATTTCTTAAAGAGGGTGATAATGTAATACTCGTGGAAAAAATAAAATAAAATATAAATATATGTTTGCAAACTATGATTACTATTCCAGTATACGGAACTATTCACCTATATAATACTATTCGCATATACAATACTATTCACATATACTATCGAAATATTAAATACTAAATGTGGTTTGATCATAAGAGAAAACTAGAAAGAAACTGGAAGAAAAATGACATTTTATATGAGAAAATTCCCTGAGGGACTAAATTGAAAGGAAACTAAATTAGCAAATTGATTATACTAGTAGATGAGACTTGTAAATTGGTAGGTGAGACTAGTAAGTGAAATTGGTAGGTGAGACGGGGTAGGTGAAACGGTAGATGAAATAATACCCTTAAATTTTCTTATATATAGGTCCTTCCATTTCACTTTTAAAATCACACCTTCAACTTCTCTTATTCTTTTCTTAAGATTTCTTGCTCCGACGCTAGACCTCTGAGATTTTGGGCCTTTCCTTTTCAGCTTAGGTAAGGATACTATGCCCTTTCTATACCTTTCAAATTTTAGAAGTTATTTTCTTAAGTATGCTCTGTGGTTGTGGCTTTAGCTGATCTTTCACATCAGAAAAACTATCCTTAGCTGCCTATATATTATTTTGATTCTCTGATTACCAAAATAGGATATAAACTGTGAAGAATACATGTCTAGGAAAGTTCTAGCTAAGGAAAGACCTGATTTTTAAATGTGTCCGTTTCGACCCTTCACTCTTTCTTGGGAACTTACCTGGTGTACTCTTTTATAGATTGTATTCTCTATTTTTGGTATGAATAGTGACTGTACATATGAATAGTGACTATACATATGAATAGTAATCGTATGTATAAACAGTATCTATATAAAAAAATCCTAACTTGTTTTCTCTAATCTTTCATGAAAATTTACGTAGCGAAACATTGAAATTCATCTGTGTCCTCTTGTCCGTAACAACTTAGAGAAGTGATACTCGTACGAAATCCAGGTGAGTGGAACGACCCTGTTTTAATAAGGATTTAGTATTACTAGTGATAAAAAGTATATCGTATGACACTCCCAAGATTCATAGGGGTAAACTGGATTCATAGTCGCAAATCTAGAGAGATAATCTAGAAGTATGGATAAGACGAAACAAGTGTTTCATGATAATGTGAAGTTTTAATCTTTTCAAAAACAGTTTAATTGTTATCTTGATTTATAGTTTATAAACCTATAATATAGTTATATACTATACCTGTTATATGGGTGAATATTATATTATACTTCTGATTATGATATGAAATATTGTGCTATTGATTGTGATTGAGCGGGACAGTACCCCTCTCACGGCAAGGCAAAAAACCTGGTTTAAATGGTGTCTTGACTAATGAGTGTAGAGACAATAATTCCCTCAGTAGAGATTTAACCTGGATCGGTAACAGATCCGTGAGGCGCCCTAGCTAAGAGGATGAGGTTGTGCGTCATGGTGGAAATATACAAAATTGGTGAGCTAGCCTATGTGCGCTCTCCGGGATATATTGCCATTGATGAGTATTAGTAATGTTTGTTGAATTGAATAGATTTTTATCTTCTAATATATAATTTCTAACTATGTTTATTGGTTGAGTCTGAGCCTTCGGGTATACTTGCATAACTGGTGATGTATTTGAATCTTATTAACGCGAGGCCGATTCGCTCATTGAGTTTAGAAGCTTACACTCTCTGTAAAATCTTTTGTTCAGATCAGGTTACCGGCGAGGAATATCCGCTAGAGGAGTAGAACACCTTGGACCTTCCCGCTGTCGGGTAGGCCCCTCTTTTGATGTAAATTATGTTGCTCTGTAATCGTCTAGGACATCTAGGTCAAAGTTTTGTATTTGGCTTGTATTTCAGTACGATAATATACTTTATATCGAAGATCTATTACTATATGCAAATTATCTTTAAGAATTTCAAATAAGAAAATTTGATATATTTTCTTCATATTTATTAAGGAATGGTTATTTTGATAATATAGAGATAATGACTAATAATTTAACTCGTGGGTAAAATTTATCGAAAGGCTTACAGTGATGAAATATTCATCATTGTGCCGGTCATGTGCCCAGAAAATAGGTCGTGACAGCTCTCTCTTCCAACCAAAGCCAATTTTCTTTATAATGAACTTTCTTTTTGCATCACTCTCAACAACAAATCTAGTCTGAAACATTAAAAAAAACTTAATCAAAAAATATATAAATTAAGAAAAAATAGTAGGTGAGTAATTGATAACTACTACCACAATATCACTTAAAATCCTTGTAGTCACGTGAAATGGCCTTCCAATCTGGACAAGTAATAGGTAGGGCTATGTAGTTATGCCCTACAAGACCTGTAAATGACAACAACAGCCTTGCAGTAGCTCCGATGGGTTGCACAAGATCATTCCACTCTAGTTTGATCCTCCGACCCGAGGGAAAAGCCCATAAAGAATCCACCGATAGTTGCTCAATTTGCATAACTCCATTATCATCTATAATAAGAAAGAAAGATTTCTTTAACTTATATACATAATAAATTAAAATTAATTAATGGCATAAAAATGAAATAGATTACTAATCGTTTCCACAATCTAAAAACCTGGTATGTAAGAACGTTGTGCGGAAGAAGTCTCAGGCTATGGCATTGTCACCTCAGAATGTGGCGATGGAGCCTCAGGTTGTGAAGCCTCAAGCTGTGGCAATTGAGTCTAAAGTTGTACTAACGATGATGACAATGACGTGTGAGGAATCATCTGAGTGTGAAGTAGAATGACTAGCTCCAAGCTCATGGGATCTGCACCACAACTAGCTGGTGGACTCAGTAGTGGACTTCCACTACTAAAAGCTCCATTTCCAGCAGTATAGCTTGATCTACTCTTTTTCTTCAATAATCTCTTCATAATATGCTTAAGTAATTAAAAAAACACATGCTAAAAGTCTGGGAAAAAATAATAAATTAAGCACATTTAAGCACATATCAAATTATAAAAAAGGAAAAAGGTAATTCTCATTCTACATTATCAATGATCTCCCTGGCTAGTGGTAGATTTGTTTCACCATCAGGGAACAATGACTCTAATTCTTGGAGACGATATGTTTCATTTTCATATATCAAGTCCTCTTTGTCATCTCTCATATCATATAAATCTCTTGGTTTTAGATGAACAACTATCTTCCAATTTATGTCATGCTCATCATCCACATAATAAACTAATTGAGCTTCTGAAGCTTGTATGTATGGCTCATTGTCTTTGACTCTTCTTAATCACCGGTATGGATCAATCGTGAAAATTTATGGATGTAAAGCCGAAGTCATCAATAATGATCCACCTAGGATTAATTGTATTTGTCCATTTGTATTTAAATAACATTACCATAAATCTTCCCTAGTAATTTAGCTCAATTATACCTACAACTTGACCATAGTAAGGAACTCCTCCGAATTGCATGTATTTATCACTGCTACTCGCATAACTTTTGGATCCAAATGTACTGAAAAGCCCACTATTCTAGGTCCTCAAACATTCATCCCGTTCTACAACTCAAAATTTAAATATGTTGACATTATATGCAGTAAATCATCTTACTCTATTAAGAGAGCCTTGTGCAAGAAATCGAAGATCCACATAATGAGATCTAAAATTCCTCATAATCTTAAAAGAAAGAAAAAAATCCCATCTAATTAGATTTTAAAAAAATTGAATTAAGGTAGACACATATACAAATAAAAATTTACTCACATACTGAGAAAACCATCCAACGAATTCTCAATGCACCCTTCAGTCAATTTCAGTTGAAGACCATGTGCAAGATCTTAATTGTCTCTTAGTAATTTCCCTAAACTCCCTGTACCAAGAGAAAGAATAAGAATTATCGGACATGAGCTAATATGTTGTAGAGATTGACAATTTGATTCTACTCACTGAAGAAATGGATCAACTTTTTTACACATAGTTAATACATGTTGATGAGCTTGTAATTTCTCTGTCAGAGACAAGGTATACCACACAAAACCCCCCAACAGGCTTTCCAATTATAGGAAACAATGTGTCAATCGCAGATGATCTGACATTAGGGTGATCATTAACACGTCCTAGCCAATTGAATGCTGTCTCAACTCCTTCTAAATATCTTAAACAGAAGGTTAGAACTTCTTGTGCCATGTAACCTTCTACAATAGAACCTTCTAGTTGGGCCCTATTTCGTACATAGGACTTCAATTTCCCTTGATATCTATAGAAAATCAACTCAAAATATTGTGACTGAAATCTTTATAAATGAATAACTTTCTTAAGCAAAAATATGCCTAGTTACTAAATTACCTCTATGAGGTACATCCACCGATATTGAACCAGGCTGCCAGCTTTCGCTTCATCAACCAAATGGAAAATGAGATGCACTATGATTGTGAAAAATCAAGGCGAAAACAACATCTCCATGTTGCACAATGTTAACACAATCCTATCTTGGAGCTTGTTCAGATCGTCCATATTTAACACTTTACTGCACAATTTCCTTAAGAATGAGCACAGGTCAATAATAACTATAACTACTTGTTTCGGTAGTGTCTTTCTAATAGCTAGTGGTAAAAATTACTCTATGAGGATGTGGGAATCGTAACTCCTCAATCCTCCAATTTTTCCCTGCCTTAAATCGATACATCTAGAAATATTACTGGAATAACAATCGAGGATAGTAACATTTTTTAATGTCTTCAGAAATAAATCTTTCTCTGCATTATCCATGGCAAAAACAGTTTGATGATATCTACCAATTTCATTAGCCCAAAGATCTAATCTAATACCCATTTCCTTTAGATCTTTTCTTGCATTTAAGTGGTCTCTAGACCTACTAGAATCATTTAGCAATGTGAAAACAACATTGTCACAAACATTTTTCTCTATATGCATCACATCCAAATTGTGGCATATCAAGTTGTTCACCCAATAAGGAAGTTCAAAGAATATGCTCTTCTTTACGCTATTTTTGAGGGCTCACATTTGCATCACCAACCCTTCGTGTCCTTTACCCACATCCTTCACAATCTACCTCTTTCCCAAACATGACATTAATGTCAAAAAGCTAACTTAAAATGCCATAATTAGTCATTTTCATCAAGGGACCTTTCTTTTCCACTTTACCGTCAAATCTATTTCGAGCCAATATGAATTTATGTCCTAAGTCTAAGAAGCGATGATGACCTATAAAACACTACTTTCGACTATGTGGAAGCTAATAGGGAATAGAATCAAAGTTGCAAACTGGACATGCTAATCTAGTATGAGTGTTCCATCCGGACAAAGTCCCAAGACCGAAAAAATCACTAATAGTCCATAAAATAGCTACACACATGTTAAATATTTCCTTTGCGTGAGCATCGTATGTTTCAACACCAATAATCCATAGCTCTTTCAACTCCTCTATCAACGGCTGCAAATAGACATCAATATCTACCTGAGGCTCCTTTCCCTAAAATAATCATTGACAAAATGAGAGAACTCTGTTTCATGCACAACCATGGAGGGAGGTTGTAAGGTATTAGAACCACGAGCCAAATGCTATAACTTGTACTTAAATTCCCAAATGTATTGAAACCATCAGTTGCTAACCCAAGACGAACATTATGGGGATTTGAAGTAAATTGATAATTTGTCAAATCAAACATTTTCCAAGCTTTAGAGTCTCTTCAATCTCTGAGCAACCCATCGTTATTCCTATCCTCAGCATGCCATCTCACGTGTTCAATGGTCTTAGATGACAAAATAATCTTTGTAATATGGGCTTTAATGGAAAATATCTTAACATTTTGGCATGTCGTTTTCTCCTTTTTCCACTTTCACTTGACACACCCTTACCTTTATGTTTCCATTTAGATACATTGCATTTTTTACAAACATCTCTATTTTTATCATCCCCCCAATATAATATGCAGTCATTCAGACATGCATGAATTTTAGTATAATTAAGCTCCAATTTATTGATAGTTTTCTTGGCCTCGTAGAAAGATGTTGAAATTTTGGCATGTCCAAATGCATCTGCCAATAACTTTAATATCATTGACATTGCCTTGTCAGTTATCCCACACATACACTTGATATGGTACAATTTTATTAAAAATGACAATTTTGTAAATTTCTCACATCCTTCATACAAACTCTGTTGTCCATCTTCAAGTAACTCATAAAAGTCTCTAGTTTTATTATCCATTTGATTTGATCGAACAAAAGTTTCACCGACTTCTACCCTCTCATTTTCAACATGGACACCAAATGCATCATGGACCATATCATGCATAGGATCATCCAAGTTATCCTATCTCTTACCATATGTAGCCTTAAAACAGAATCCACAAAGGGCTCTACTATAAGTGTCTCTCCATGTCGGGATCAAAACGTGTAACCTTGTGGAAATGATTTGAGAATTAAGTGTTCGTGTATAACTTCTCTAACTTGTCACTTCTTGAATTTGCATTTGGGATTTGGACATATAATTTTACCCTCAACTCTGTTATTCCAAATGCAAAGTCTAAAAACTCATTAAGTCCCTCTACATATTTAAGAGTGTTTCAGGGTCTAGTAATCCAAGACTTATCCACTATATTCTGTAACCAATCAAAATAATATTTTTTTATTAACTATACATTTTACAACTAACTTAAAAATAGTAAAAACAAATTCTAATATAATTTTATTAACTTTTATAAGGAAGATTTAAGAAACAAGTACAAGATAAAAAAAATAAAGTTAAATCACAATTAAACTATGAAAATTAAAAGGCCAAACAAAATTGCCTTTAACATTTTATCATAGGTATGTTAGATGTTGAATTTAGTTGACAATCCCTTTGCAAGCAATTAATGAAAAAAGACTAAAAAATTAAATATTCTAACCTGAACAAAGTTAAATCCTCAATCTCGTGGACTAAGAAATAGAATGAAACGTTAAATTGCAATATAAAAAAAGTCACTTTATTTTTACTATAAACAATTAAGGAGAGTCAAAATAACACAGCATCCATAACCTAACTAGATCTGAATCTTACCTCAAGAAGTAATACACCAAATTGCCAGTTCCTGACTCCTCAAGAACACCACCCAAAAATAACAAATCCTCGTGCAATCCCAATTTTACTAGTTTAAGAAGTAAAAAAAGAAAAAAAAAACCATTCAGAAAAATGCCAAATTTTTACATTGACTGTACAATGGCTCGAATTCTAATCAAATTCATGTTCGTAGAGAATGCTTGAAAATTTGAGAAAACTGAAAGAGATCAACAATAAACTTAGAAGATAGAACAGGTAAAAAACAAAAAAAAAGTTTTTAATTTACATACATTTCTCGTTATGGCCTTGATCAAAGCTAACATAGGTGAAACTATATATATATATATATATATATGGTTTTGAAGGGAATAGGCTAGGTGCAGATTTGGAGGATCTGAGCTTCGAGCAAGTACACAGTCTTGAGGAAGACATAGTCTCTTCCTCAGGGGTAATACGCAAACGAAAGGTTGATTGTGATTGAATGCTTGTATGCTTTTCAATACTATACAACAACAACAACATAGCCTTATCCCACTAAGTGGGGTCGGCTACATGGATCGCACGATGCTATTGAGCTCTATCAATGACCAACTCTTTAGATATCTCATTTACTAAAAGGTCCCATTCAATAATTTCTCTAAGTGTCCTTTTTGGTCTTCCTCGACCTTTTTTCACAGAGCTCCAAACCATCTGCTCAACTCTCCTAACTGGCGCTTCCAACGGTCTTCTTTGCACGTGCCCAAACCATCTTAAACAGTTTTCAACCATTTTTTCCTCAATAGGTGCCACCCCAACTCTACCTCGTATATGATCGTTACGGATCCTATCTCTTCTTGTATGACCACACATCCAGCGTAACATACTCATCTCTGCTACTCCAATTTTATGTTCTTGTTGTCCTTTCATTGCCCAACATTCACTCCCATATAAAATCGCTGGTCTTATAGCAGTACGATAAAACTTTCCTTTGAGTTTATCCGGTACTTTCCGATCACAAATAACCCCTGATGCCATTCTCCACTTCAACCACCCAGCTTGTATCCTATGTTCCACATCTCTAATAATTTCGCCGTCATCTTGTATAATTGATCCCAAATACCTAAACTTTGACACTTGTGATATAACCTGATCACCAAGTTTAACCTCCATCTCGTTCCTAGCTTGTCGTTTGTTAAACTTACAATGCATATATTCGGTCTTACTCCTGCTTAGACTAAAACCCTTCGATTCCAAAGTAGCTCTCCATAACTCAAGTTTAAAATTAATCGCTTCCCTTGTCTCTGCTATAAGAACAACGTCATCTACAAAAAGCATGCACTTAGGGATTTCTTCTTGGATGTGTTTCGTCAAAACATCTAAAACCAAGTCAAACAAATAAGGGCTTAAGGATGATCCCTGATGTAGGACAATTTTAATAGGAAAGTCTCTAGTCTCCCCTCCAGACGTTCTCCACTAGTCGTAGCCCCCTCGTACATATCTTTTATGGCTCTAATATACGCAACCCGTACACCTTTATGTTCCAAGGGTTTCCACAGCACCTCTCTTGAAACTCATTCACAGGCTTTTTCCAAGTCAATAAATGCTATATGAAGGTCTCTTTGTTTACTCTGATACCTTTCCATAAACCCCCTTAGAAGATATATAGCTTCTGTAGTAGACCGTCCTCGCATGAATCCAAATTGATTTTCAGAATTACTCATCTCGATTCTTAACCTACGTTCAATCACTCTTTCCCATAATTTTAGAGTGTGACTCATAAGCTTAATCCCACGATAGTTTGCGCAATTCTGAATGTCTCCTTTGTTTTTGTAAATAGGCACTAAAGTGC
Organism: Biancaea sappan; assembly: GCA_037074585.1. Lineage (NCBI taxonomy): Eukaryota > Viridiplantae > Streptophyta > Magnoliopsida > Fabales > Fabaceae > Biancaea > Biancaea sappan. The sequence continues at coordinate 14,918,654 of CM073495.1, read as the reverse complement.
TTCTTCTCCATTCCTCAGGCATTTTCTTAGACCTTAAAATCTCATTAAAGAGCTTAGTTATCCAGATAGTATCCTCCTCTCCTAAACACTTCCAAACTTCAATAGGAATACCATCAGGACCAACAGCTTTACCATTATCCATTTTTCTAAGAGCTTCCTTGACCTCATCAACCTTGATCCTGCGATAATATGCCAAATTTTGTTCTCTCTCCAAGGTTGTTAGGTCTTCCATATCACAAGTCGACTCCGTTCCGTCATTAAAGAGCTTATGAAAATAACTCTGCCATCTATTTTTAATATCTCTGTCTGTAACCAGAACTTTTCCTTCTTCATCCTTAACACATCTTACTTGATCCAAATCTCTAGATTTCCTCTCTCTAGCCGTTGCAATCTTGTAAATCTTTTGTTCCCCTTTTTTCGTTCCTAAATCCTTGTAAAACTCTTCAAACGCTTTAGATCGTGCTTCACTTACTGCTTTTTTTGTCTCCTTATTAGCCTTCCGATACCTTTCCCAATTTTCTGAGTTATTGCACTGATGGATAGCTTTAAAGCATTCTCTTTTAAATTTGATCTTTTCTTGAACAGCCTCATTCCACCACCAAGATTCTTTATCTCTTTGTCCAAAACCTTTTGATTCACCTAAAAATGCTTTAGCTACTTTTCTAACCTTCTTGGCCATCTCCTCCCACATGGTGTTAGCATCTTCTTGTAACTCCCAAGATCCTTCCTCCAACAATCTTCTCTTGAAAGTCTGTTGATTCTCCCCCTTTAGCTGCCACCACTTGATCCTAGGGTTCATCGCCTGACGATGCTTTTGTTTCTGACCCTTAATAACCACGTCAAGGACCAAAACCCTATGTTGAGTTGCCACGGGTTCCCCAGGAATAACTTTACAATTTTGATAGATTTTTCTATCTGGGTTCCTTACCAGAAAGAAGTCAATCTGTGACCTTGAAGCTCCACTCTTGTATGTGATTAAATGTTCCTCTCGCTTCTTGAAGCAGGTATTGACAACCTTGAAATTATAAGCCATTGAGAAATCCAATATAGACTGTCCTTCCTCATTAAGCTCCCCAAAACCAAAGCCACCATGGACCCTCTCATACTGTCCTGCTTCTTTCCCAACATGACCATTAAGGTCCCCCCCCGGATGAAAATCTTCTCTTCTACAGGTAGTTTCTAACCAATCCCTCCAAATCTTCCCAAAATGTTTCTTTAAGATATGCATCTGTCCCTACCTGTGGTGCATATGCACTTATGATGTGGATAGTATCTCTCACGATAATCATCCTTAAGCATAGAATCCTATCCCCAATCCTTTTTACCTCCACCACACTCGGTGTCCATTCCTTGTCAACCATAATACCTACACCATTCTTTGTCCTTACTTTTCCAGTGTACCAGAACTTGAAGCCTGAACAGTCAAATTTCTTAGCCTTTTCTCCAACCCATTTAGTCTCTTGAAGGCACAAGATGTTAATTTTCCTCCTCTTCATAGTGTCCACAACCTCCATGGATTTCCCTGTCATGGTTCCAACATTCCACATAGCAATCCTGATTTTGTTCTCCTCGACTAGCTTCTTTACCCTCAACCTTCCAGGAACAAGCTCTTGTGACACTACAATCGATCGACGATGCAGTGGCTCTAGCTCATTTGACACTGTACTCGAGCCATACAGCGCGTTGCTTCCGGGCAATGACCTAGTATTAGTGGACCCTTGCTAATTTAACACTACATCCGAGTGCCGATGCAGCGGCTCTAGCTCACTTGTCACTGTACTCGAGCCATACAGTGCGTTGCTTCCGGGCAACGTCCTAGCATTAGCAAAATATTGTCGTTGATCCATGTTCATGAGAGATTTGACACAGTTTTACGTTGGCTGTCGAGGGCCTAACACAACCCTCCTCCTTTCTCCGGGCTTGGGACCAGCTATAAAACATAGGCGGAGTTATGCTCTTCAATACTATAAAGCACATAAATACATGTCTTATGAATACTTTGGATTCTACTTAGTGGTCTTTCTAACTTGATTGTGATTGACATAATGTGCTATTAATTTAATTATCATTTATGAACATAAGTGACTGCCTATTTCTATTTAATTTCTCTTATTACGTGAGTGCCTATTTTTTTTTTATATTACGTGAGTGCTTGTGGGCTGGCCTTTTAAGCCCTGCAGTCAAGGTAGGGACATTGTTTTTACAACTCATTTAATAGTTGTCTTGGTCTGGCTCGACTTGTATGAGACCAGCTTGTTATGGGCCAGCCAATCCACTTGAAAGTGCTACCCTCTTACCTAAAATCAACCCACTTAACATATTATTTGACTCATTATTGATTTATTATTTTTACACCATAAAATTTGAGACTGAAAATAGCCCTAGAGACTAGAGTGTACAAAAAATATTCTTATTACCAAAAAAATCTTTGCAAGATCTCAAATAATAATAATAATAATAATAATAATAATAATTATTATTATTATTATTATTAGAATTTATGACTGTGCGGTTAATTACACTTTGCTTGCCTCTCACCTTTCACATGTTATGTGGGCAATGTTGTGACCATGACCTGAAGTGAGTAATATAGAATAGAAATCGGTCGTCCTTCTTCTCCTGTTTGGAATGAATAAGTCCACATATCAATGGTTAACTAAATGGGCATTTATCTTCAAATCACATGAGAATTCATTGTTTTCAAGGTCTTCATGATCACACACATTGAGCACGTTCTATGAAGTCATTTCAACTATCAAGTGGGTCAGAGTTCTGACCCTTACGTAGCCTACACCATGGAGCTTTCTAAGGTCATTCCCTATATTACACATGTGCACTGATTTAGTCGTCTCTAAAGTTCTTTCTTTCTTTAGTTTCATAGGCAACAATAATTGCTTTCTTGTTTTCTCTTAGTTGACTAATATGGAATGAGAATTCTTGTTTTCTCAACAATAATTGCAAGAAAAAGGTCAGCAAATCCAGTCCATTGTAATTGCATGATTAAGTGAAATTATATGTTTTGGCAGCTAATAAGCATTCTCTTAATTAACCTCTCAATCTTCTTAATCAATAACGCAGGACTAATCAACCCATTCCCAATCACATGCTTAATAACAAATAACTACACTGTTATGAGAAATTCAAAGGATTGAAGAAGAAAAACTAAATTACCTTTCAATGAACCAAATGTTACATTGCAAACCGAGAAGGAAAAAGGGTGAAGTTTCAAGCTTCTCTTTTCTAGGTCTTCAAATAAGATGCAAAAGGATATGCAAGCTATTTTCAACATCAAATCGAGTCAAAATAAGGACAAAGCTTTGATTTGTTGGGTGAGACGCAGGGGAGAGAGGGACAGAGGGAAGATGGAGTAAGAGATAGAGAGGTGTTACCTCTATTTGGGAACATGAACGACGGCGAGAGAACAATGGACCACACAAACAGATAGTAATATGACTACCGTGTTGACCCTAAGGCTTTATGCCATAAGTTTTGATGATGACAAATGTATTTGAATTGTAGCATTGATATATATAAAGGTTAATTATCATATACATGCTACAAGTATTTAAGCATGACTATGTTATTTAATGTATAATGTCTTATACATTAATCATGTTATTTATCATGAATTGAACTAACCATTTGGTTTGTAAGTAAGATATATTTTATAGGTTGGTTCAAAACAAGAAGAGTGAGCATTGGATTGAAGAACAAGGAAAAGTAACATCATGCCTCACTCAAGGAAAGCAACATACAAGGACAAAGCTCCAAGAAATGAAGAATTAGAAGATTTGAAGTCTTGGAAGCTTGGATGCATCAAGATAGCCTATGTGTTTACATTAGGTATATTTTATATAGGCTAGTATATTTGTGCAACTCAATGATTTAGATTTGCATACATTGGCTCAAGCATTTTTGAACAAAAAGATAGTGAGATATGAAGTTTTACAAAAGTTATTTTTTGACCTTTGGTCACTCCTTATATCATATCTCATAAATGAAAAATCGGTTTTTCAAGTATCTTAATCTCATTTGATAGTAGACTCAAAGATATTTTCAACGGTATATTATTTATTCAAAACAGAGTCCAAATGAGAAATATATGACTATTTAAAATATAGTTTGAAAAACTGAAAGTTGATTTTACTGTAATAAAAAATTATTCTGTTCTGACCTATAGTCAGTATTTTGATTATATCTTTTAAAAGAAAAATAATTTTTGAGTAAAACTTGACTCATTTGAAACTAGACTCCAAGAGCTTTCCAACGATATATTATTTGTTTAAAACGGAGTTCAAATGAGGGAGTTATGAATTTTTAAAGAAAGCTCAAAATCTGGACTGCATTATAAGTGCTGTAACGGCTATATAACGGCTAGTTTTGTAAAATCTTATATATATGACCTTAGATACACGATTTTGAGCTAGAACAAAGTCCTACAATGTGATATTAACTTCTTCTATCATCTTTGAGAGAAAGGAAAGCATTCTTGAGCCAAATCTTGCATATTCTCTATCATTATAGTTATTAGAGCTTCATTTGTATTCATCTACTCTTTAAAGAGAGTTTCTTTGTATTGTTGATTTTGATCAACACATATATTATTCTGAGTTGAGGTTCGCAAGTACCGGTGTTGGAAGAACTTGCTTTGGGTTGAGGAGGAGCCCGGATTCATAAATTCTCCATTGTGGTTTCGCAAATACCCGGATCGAATTTGCGTGGTTGTAGTGGTTTGCAAGTACCCGGATTAAACTTGCAATTATAGTGGAAATACTCAAGTGGTCTCTTGAGCACTGGATGTAGGCTTGGATTAGCCGAACCAGTATAAATCTCCGAGTTTGCTTTCTCTATCCCTTACTCTTTAATTTGTGCATATTGATATCTATTATTTAATTCCTTGATATTTATAATTATTTATCTTGACAGCACATTGATTTTCTGTATTGTATTTATTATCCTAAGCATTGTACTTTTACAGAAAATCATTTTAACTTCCAATTAATTCTTGTGAAAAATTTATAAAACCCAATTCACCCCCCCTCTTGGGTTCCAACCATTACTTTCATACCGGATGACGACCACATGAACAGAGGGTCACACAAACAACGGAAAAATGTCACACAAACAGAAGGCTTGCACATGGCTCCAATGTCTAAAAGGGCTGACTATATAGTGGCATATATCACTTAAAGGCGTTTATTTTATTACAAAGTAAACACCGCTACATTGTGGTGTTTACGTATTAAACAACATTATATAGTGGAGTGTCAAGATTAAACACCACTATATAGTGGCGTTTCAATACATTTACGCCACTATGATTCAAATTAATTAATCTTAAATTAATTTTTAAAAAATATCTTGAATTAATTTTTTAATCTTGACTTACCCCACTTTATTTCATGTCACATTTGGTCATTTAAGTATATTAGGTTAGCAGTTCATCCCCCTTTTTTTTTGTTTGTCATTTTTGCCATACCCATTAACTCCCCATATCAAACAACTTCTCCTATATTCATTTATCCAAGGATTGTTTTTTAAAAAACAATTCTATCAAATTTTCATAAATTTACATGTATAGCTACTATAGTTTTAGTTGTGCGTAAATGAATAATTTTTTATTTATTTAAAATTAAAACATAATTAAAATAAGTTAAATTAAACTGAAATGATATTCTATATTATTATGTCAAGTAAATAATACTGGCACTTTATAAATAACATTATTCTTCCATTGAATAAGTTCATATGGAAATTTGGGGGCATTTGTTTTTTTTTTTTAAAGTTTAAGAAGTTTGAATCTAAATATTTATTTGAATGTTATTATATTATCTTTAAATCTCTAAATACTAAATAATTAAGGTTGTTTTTTTTTAACATCTGTACGCATTAAATAATATTAGTAAAATATGTATTCATAATATTTAATATTTTAAAAATTTTCAAACTTTATATAAATCTAATTTAATAAGATAAAACCATTAAATAATAAAAATGAAAAAAAAACGCATATAATGATTTGAAATCTTGAATTAGATTTTGAACCCTTACCAACCATTAATCATCCATCAAAGACTTCGTATGAATAGCAAAAATGGATTGGCATACCTGGGGAGAATGCTGGAGATCAGAGACCAGAGTGAGGCACGACAGGGGGAGATGGAGAAAAGCACATCGATACTCAAAAGGAGGGATGAAGGAAGCACCATGGTAGGAGGAATGGTCCAGAGGATACACAAGCAGGGTAGAAATGGAGGAAGCAATACCGAAGGAGAAACAGACAAAGCATGAGTCACCAGTGGAGGAATGGAGGAACCACAATAGAGACTCAGTAGAATAGGCAAGAGAGGTAGCGTGACTAGTGAGACTGAGAGAGTAAGGTGGCAGGCAAGATGTTAGAACTGGGGAAATTAGGTTTGGGGTTATTTAGTGGCTTTTTTATTTTTAAACGCCACTACTTAGTGGCGTTTAAGATCAAAATGCCACTATATAGTGGCGTTTACCTATAGTCACAATAAACGCCTCAACATAGTGGCGTTTAAAATTTAAACGCCACTATGTTGTTACGTTTAGAGAATAAACGCTAGTAATTAGTGGCGTTTTCGCGAAACGTCATAATATTTCCATTTAGGGGTGTTTTGATTTAAATGTCACTAAATTAATGCCACAAAATCACAATTTTTTGGTAGTGCAAATTTGAGTTTAACTGATTTTCCTTTCAATGTGGATAAAGTTTAATCAGGAAGCTCAATCATCTATGTTCTTTCTTATTTCGCATGTAGAAAATTCGTACATGTAGTTTATGGAGTTTAACGTCGGGTGGTGATTGCACCATATTTGATAAGCTATCCTGCTTTATTATTGCTACTAATACTTGAATTTTGTCATATTATTTATAGAGTTTTTTTTTTTTGGGATACTCTTCCTCAAAGAAGGTCTTGTGCTTCATCTATCGACCTAATTTTTCATCTATCATCAAAGACAACTATTTCTGTATTCAGCAGACCAGTTTCTCTCACATGAATTTTCTTATCATCACACATCACACACTTTATTACAAATAAGAGTCTCTGACAATAAAATCAATGAAAACATTAAAGCTGACAATGCAAAAGTAATAATGAGTTTTAGGTACTCCAAGTTGTGAAGCCATGCAACAAATTCGGAGGAAAGATTACAGCTGATAATAGAAAAGCAACAATGAGTGTCTCTATGCCACAATGCATTTTGTAGAAGGTGGTCACACAATAATTCTTTCATTGTGAAGTTAAAATATGATTACCTACTTCCAATGCCCACAGGATTCTTTCCCAAGGCTTTTGCTCAGCTTTTGACAATGTGTATCATGTACCATTTTGTATCCCATATCTATGCTTCAACTTTGGTAGCCATGCAAGAGTTACTTATTATCGGATGTGTAAAATCTTCAAAGATAATATCCGTCAATGTCTCCATCAAGCTATTACTTTATCATTGAAAATACACTCACAAGCTTCAGACAGTTTTTGACTTCCATCCTTCTCAATCTGCCAATGGAATCTGCAGCTAGTGGGCGATGCAATTGCCACATGGTCTTCAAATTCTCCATGTCAGAGATTCTGATTGTCTTCAAATTGGGGAATAAATGCTGCAATGGAGACTACTTTTTGTGAAAAATAAAAATAGAATGTGCATATCCTTTATTTTGAACATCTCTATTCTCTTATTATAAAAAATGTAGTATGCAAGTTTTAGTCTTTATGATACAAATACACCTTTCAAACAGAATCTATGATTAATTGGTAATATATAAAAGAAGAGCTTACGTGAGAGTTTGATTCATTTTTAATTATTACTTTTGTTTATTTAGCAACTAAAGAAGCTTGTTTGTGTTGCATGTCTGGTCAGCGATCATGAATGAAAGTAATGTGGTTCATCAAAAACTTGACCTACATATTCATTCAGATTTCATATCATTAAGTGCTTTATTTTATTAAATACTTTAATAGCTCTGAACATAATTTATTCAACTAGAACTTGTGAAAAGTTTGAAAAAATATTAAACATTTAATAGTTTTAATTATAATTTATTCAACTAGATCTTGTGAAAAGTTTAAAAAAAATATTAAATATTAATTGTTGTGGTTATATCTTTTATTGACATATGTATTTAATGCGTATAAATATTTTAAAAAAATAATCTTAATTATTTAACATTTAAATTTAGAGATAATATATTAATATTTAAATATGTATTCACATTCGAACTTTTTAATCTTTAAAAACAACAAACAGCTCCCTTAGTAAAGCCATCTCATTTAATTGGAGTGGAGTGTCATTTTAGCATATCTTGAGGTGAGAAACTGTAATTGACCAAAAAAAAAAAAAAGGGACAAAAGGCTTCGTAATCCACATAGAGGAAGAGAGAGAAGAGTAATCACTACCTTAGTTTCAGTTCTCCCTTCTTCTGTGGCCTTCAATATCTCCTCCATCTTATGGCATTTACTTATTACAAGTGTTTCAAGATGTGAAAGGATTCCAACCATGGAAGATGTGAACAAAAAGGTCACATCACCACAATCATCCACAGTCAAGCTAGTCAAATCTCTTAAAGAAGTTGCAGAAAGTTGACCCTCCTTGTCCCATATCATCTTCAAATTGAGCGAGCTCAGCTTCAATATCTTCAAATTGTTAAACACAATCTGTAAAACACAAGTCGTTATGAATAACTAACTATACATATATACAATTTTCTTATGAAGCAGCCTTCTCCTGCTGATATGTATATACACGTTCAATTTTTTTTTTTTGGGGAAAAAATACATCACTCATGTTTTGTAGTCATGCATGGGTTAATTCTTCAATGGATTCAAAAACATTCTGTGGTATCAGTTATTAACTCCATCTAATAATAATTTATTTCTTTCTCAATAATACATATTATTTCCGATTATCAACATAATTTTGTCTTTGTTAACTAAGCAAAAGTGAAAATTGAAATTTATGTCAATCAATCCGAAACAGAATATATGTTTTCAAGATTGTCAGCCTTTTCCATATATAATATTAGAAGCAATATGCTAACAACCATTCAAAAATAGAAGTAGGAGATGATGAGTCACACCTTTGTGTTAAAAAATGGCATTTGTTGAATTTCAGAAGATGCCAACTCATAGGAATATAAATCATCCAATGCAGTTAGATGTTGTAATGTCAAAGAACTCAACAATGGAAACTCAATAATGTCACCAGATTCTGCCGACACAATCTCCTTCAAAGAGTTACATTCAGAAACCTCAATCTCAAGAAGTTGGTAAAGTCCTTTAAGCATGGAAGAGGACAGGAAGTATCGAAGTCGGTCACACTTTTTAGCTTTGATAATTTTCAGATTTATGAAGGAACTAAAGGAAAGTGGGCCATGACATATCTCATCCAAGTAACTGAGATTGCATAGTACAAGTGTAGCCAAGCAAGGAAATAAATCATGAGCTACAACCCTGTCCACTGAATTAATGATGTGCTGATTTGTTGTATTATTTTGAATGTGGAAATGCTTCAAGGATGGTAATCCTTCTTCATCTAGGTGATAAAGCACATTCGAAATACCATTTAGTTCATCCAAGTATAAATTCTCCGCTCTTTTGATTAATGATTTAATCTCATGCTCTACATGAATGCTGGTATCAAGCTTCAGCTTCAATGTTTTTGACGTTCCATAATGAATATCAGGCCATCCCCATGCATCACCAACAACTATATCATATCTCTGTAGGTTCTCAAACATTAAGTCTCTTGGAAATGCGGAAACCTCTTGAATTTGTATTTGCAAAACGGTCAAGTAAGGCAAATGCCTAAGCTCAGAAAGACTATCATTTTTCTGATTTGGTGAGTATTCATTGCCCCGCTTAATAGAGGCATTGCCCATATACAACTCCTCTAATCTAGTCAAGTTTGATATTATATTGGATGGGATAACCTCAAATCTTAGAATTTCTCAAATCCAACATTCTTAGATTAGTCAATTTCGCTGTTTCACTGAGTAATTTTGTTATTGATGATTTTACCAGGCTAAGAATTTCTAGTTTCTTGAAGGTTCCTATCCCAGTTAAATCTTCTAACGTACAGTGATCCAAGCACAATGTTTTGAGATCAGCTAGGGAGCCGGAGAGATGTGGGTAATGCAGACATTTTTAAGCACGTTAATGCTAACACTTGGAGGTTTTTCAAACCCAGAAAGAAAAAATCTGGCATCTTTAAAAAGGAGTTATCAGGACAATCTAAGTAGAGAAGTTTGAGATTAGGACAATCTAACCTTTCAGAAAGTTTCAGGATATTACAATGATTTAAGACAATTGTGGTGCATCTTTTTAAAAACTCCTCTGTCGGCCATTCTTGCAATCTATCCTCCATTTCCACGAAGAAATATTGATCCTTAGATGCTATTGAGACAGCTACGTTACGAACAACATCATGCATATTGACTTGGTCACTTTTGTCATCTTCAAGCAACAAACAAGTCGCTGTTAATTTACTAATCATTTTGTGTAGTCTATTTCTTGCATCTTGCACAGTACTTGTATGCTTGAATATGTCCAAACCCATTACATATTTCAACAGGTTATGGAGAGAAGGAATAGTGTTGTTGTTGTTGTTGTTGTTGTTGTTGTTATGGAGAGAAGGAGATGTTTCAAGCACTGCACAGAGAAGGAATAGTGCCTTCGTGGCATCATCCGACAACAGATAATAACTACGTTTTAAAGCTGAATAAATTATTTCTCTATTGCCAACAATTTCCAGTCGATTCAAGGCATCTTTGCAATTTTCAATATCCTTGTTTTTTAATGCATTTGCTACTGTCACTACCGCAAGAGGTAAGCCTTCACACTTTTTGGCCACTTCCATTGCTACTTGTTGCAAACTAGCATCTTTAACATCTCCGGCCACAGCTTGAAACAAGATCCTAGTTTCTTCTTCATTTAGAACTTCAAGCCTAAAATTTGTTTGAGTGTCCATTTTCTGCAACATATGTACATTTCTAGAAGTCATTAATAATCTGTAACCCTTATCCCATGAAGGAACTCCCAATTCCTCCAAATCAAGTGGGGCCCAAATATCATCCAGTATGATGAGGATACTTTTCTCATCTTCTATCCTCGCACGTAAGCGGCTTGCTCTTCCAACTGTGCTCTCCTCGTCAAAGCGCAAGCCTAACTGATCTGCAATTTCACCTTGAATTCTTCTGACATCTGGAGTTGAAGATACAATTGCCATAATCACTGCATCAAACAATTTGTCATATCTAATTTGTCTAGCAACTTCTTTCACCAATTTAGATTTTCCAACGCCTGGAAGCCCATAAACACCTACTATGCTTACTACGGGGTCTCTTAGTGCTAACACAATGTCCTTCTTCATTAACTTCCTTGATTCAAGCTTTTCACTACCGCTAGGAACGTCAGAGGAAATTTGTACATCCAGAGGAGGGAGGTAACTAACTCGATCAAACTTCCCCCCTTTTAGCAGTTCAACAACAGATTTTGCCATTTTCTTCGCATTTCTACTAAGTCGGTGTCGTGACTTCAAATGAGGAATAGACCATTTGGAACACCCTGCATTTGGAGGGGGTGCATCTTCAAAAAGTTTCTCTAATTTTTCTGTGATGTCATCCCCTTCGTATAGCCAGCTCACCACATCAGCTTTAATCTCATTTCCGTTTCTTCGTTCTACTTCAATCAAATGCTTGATATTCTTCCTTGCAACCTCTAACTCCAAAACTTTATACTTGAGCACCGTAAAATTGTCTTCGTTGGAGATAAAATATCCGATCTGCCTTGCAATCGGTTCCACTGTGTACTCTGCTGTTTTTGCAACAATGGAACTGAGAATCCCCATTTTTGCTTCCTGATTTGACTGTATGAGAATTAAAAAAAAATTAACATTAATATGCGGAAATAGGATAAAATTTTGAACAAAAATGATTATATCAGATAAATAACGGACATTTTACCGTTTTAGTCGAATAAGCATCTTAAGTGAGCCATTTTCATACATAACAGGAGCGTTTTAAGCCACTTTTGCTTCCTGATTTGGCTGTACAGAAACTCAAATACAAGATCAAATCAGATCAAGAGGAGAACTGAGATAGGGAAAAACACTAACAAAAACAGGCACATAATAATACCGAAACGGCATCACCTTCCTCTGCATATGAAGTATCAGGAAGATTTCACTTTGACATGAGATTGGATACGAGAACAAACTCTGTTGCAAGGCCTAAAGATTTTGTGATAAAGGCCTGAAGCCTATTCTCTGAAGCAGAACCAAAGTTATATCGCGAAGATAAAAGAGAGTGAGGAATGTGAGTTTGTACAAATTTCTCTCTATTTATGTTTGATTAAAAATTTTATAGTGACAATTCTGCTAAAGGATTAATCCCAAGGATTGCGATAAAGGGAGAGAGTGCCAGAAGGTGACCTGCGTACCGACAAAGAAGACCTGTTGTCTAAGAGCATTGTTTATTTTAAAATAATTATATTACTGTATCGTTTGGATTTCTTGGTCATGATGAAGAACACATGAACGTGCATGTTAAACTACTGCTATGAGCTGTTCCCTTATTTCTTGTTGGGTACATTCAAGATTAAAAGTCAGAATTTCAGATTTTAGCATTATTTAGTTTCTGGCATCTTGACAGTAAATGGGACGCTGATCGTCTCCTGTTCCCGTGGAAACAGAAGCCTCTGGTTTCATCCACCGGCACAGACGAATGACAAGAAGTAGGCCACGTTATAGTGGCAAGATAGTGACTCTCATTCCCTTGTAGTGGTTCCTCCCTCCTGAGAAATTCTTCTCTCCATTTCCAATTCTATCTCTCGTTTCTATGCAATGCAACTTCTGTGACGCCTTCCTTATTTTATTCATCAACACTTGTAGAGAATTAACTTATTTTATTCATCAACTTCTCTGACGCTGTCAGGAATTTCTGGCTAGCGAGAAACAGGAAAATCTTATCAAAAGAAAATTTTGATACCTCTCTTTAATCGAACTTGATTAAAACGAGAGCAGCTGAATTCGTAGTGTACTGAAAAATATTTCCCAAATGCCTCTCGACAAGATGCAAATTCTCAAACTATTATAATCCCTTGGATAAAACCTAGCTCTGGTTGATTTAAGATTAAAGTAGATGGATCCAGCAAAAGACAACCTCATTGCAGCAGGAGGAATCATCAGAGTTGACAGTGGTCAATGATTTTGGGGCTTTGCTAAATTCATTGGTTCTGGTAACACCACTTTGGCAGAAGCATGAGCTTTACAGATTGGCAGCAAACAGACAGCCCTCCTAAACATCAAGAAATTTGAAATTGAAACAGACTGCAAAATTGTCCATGATCTGTTTTTAGGAAATACTAATTACGCTTGCTATATTTGTAGATAAGTGCAGGTTTATCCTCCAATCCTTCGAAGACTATAAGATCTGCAAAATCTCAAGATCACATAACAAGTGTACTGATATTTTGGCTAAAGAAGCTAAGAAAAAGAGACTTCCTATCAGCACCTATGACTATCCTCCTCCTTTTTAAGATCAATATGTTCGAGATCTTTGTTTTAGAAATAGTTAGGAGCTTGTTTAATTTATGCATCTTGAACTTCTTCATCTTTGTTTTGTTGTCTCTTGGCTTGTATGTTACTATCTACTGCTTTTGTAGCCATGTACTCTCCTTAATGTTTCATTAGTACAACTTCCTTTTTTCACCAAAAAAAAAAAAGGGCCAATTGTATTGTATAAAGCAACGAGTAGTTCAACGGGATACAGGAAGTCAGGAACTTCTGTGGGTTTTCATCTTCCAATTCTACTGTATAAAGTTCTTTTTTTAATTCCTTAAAATGAATAATACATCTCAATATTATTAAAATTTATCATAAAATCTGATTTGTTAAGATGTATTCAAACTTATTAAAACTTTAAAAAAAAAAAAAGAACTCTATGATGTGAAGCATACAAATCAAATTTAAAAACTCCCTCAATTAATCTCCACACAATGACAGATTCTTTTGGAAAGAGTTGACAATTAAGCAAGATTATTATCAAAAACAAAATTTAAAGCTTTACAAATGAGAGACTTAAATCAAATTTTTTTCATCTATTTAACCAAGCGTCACTGTCGGTTTACCTCTTGTCCATTATCTATGTTGCATCTTGCATGTTATTTATTAATTTTTTAAAATAATGTTACTAAACAAACGTTATATATATATTTGTTAAATTGAAGCAACTTCTTATATAGCAACAATAATTATTTTCCTTGGGTGTAGGAATCTAACGTGCAAATTGCTACTTAAATGTAGAGATCTAACAAGCAAGTTCCTAGTTTTTTCTTCGAATTTGAAATTTTATTTTATTGTTAGATTCCAACATTCGAAGCAGCAACTTGCAAGTTAGACTCTTACATCCAAGGAAAATAATAGATTTTGTTATGGTAGATGAAAGTTGAGCTTCTCAACCTTTGATTTTATCTGGAAATTGGTGCTCTATTCAAAAGAAAATTGGCACAATTTTAAAAAACGAAATTGGGGAGTGAGAACTCAACCTCCACAATAGCATAGCCCTAAAATAATTTACTCTTACAATATTAGAAGTAAAGTTATCAAAACAGATTTAATTTGACGAATTTGACTCGTTTAACGTGTCTAAAGATTTAAAATTGGGCTGAAATGACATGGCCCGCATAGGTTGCTCCCTTTTTTATTAAAAAAATTATTTTATATCTATACATATTAAATTATACCTAATATATCTTTTATTTTAAAAAATATTATATATTTCACTTACCACTTGATAATTATTGCAAAAGTATGTATTTTAATTTATTTTCTATTAGTAAGATGCGAACTATGTTTTAACCAAACCAGAAATTTTCATAATTATAATTTCTTAAAATACAATTGCACAATTATGTTGTTTATGGAATAGTAGCAACATGTAAGATAAAATATAAAGCATAATGGCTTTCAAATCAAGTTAGACTCAGAATTGAATCACAACACTCAACTAATAAGCGAGCCACATGCTTCTAAGGGGTGCACTGAAATTTACAAATTTCATGCAAAAAAAAAAAATTTATTTTGCCTCCTCATTTTTTTGAAACTCCTTTAATAATTTTTTTGAACTCCTTCAGTGACTAAATCCCTCTCTGTTGTTTACATCACAAGACCTCCACTTCCCAGAGTCATGAAATTTTTTTGAATATGGTTAATTTCTCATTCTATTGTTAGGAACCTATTTGTAAAAGTTTAAAATTTGAGATTTTTGTACATAGAACTAATTCTATCAAATTGGTTGATTGATTATATAATTAGGATCATAAGTAACATATTTATGAAGTCAATTTCATGAAATTTTTCTTGATGATGGTTAATTTCTCATTTCATTGTTAGAGATCCTTTTGTAAAAACTTGAAATTTGAAGTTTTTATACATAGGTCTAATTCTATCAAATTGGTTGATTGAGTATATAATTAGGATTATGAGTAACATAATTGTGAAGTCATTTTCATAAAACTTTTTCGTAATGATGGTTAATTTCTCATTTTATTATTAGGGACATTTTTGTAAAAACTTAAAATTTAGTGTTTTTGTACATAGGTCTAATTCTATCAAATTAGTTAATTGATTATGCAATTAGGATTTAGAAAAAGAAAGAAGAAATTACTATTAAATGAGTAACAGATTAAAATTAATTTAGAAGAATGTCATCATATCTAAAAAGGTGAATTAAAATTTTGCTCTCTCCTGATCGAGGGGCTTGGATACGCCACTGCTAATAAGCCTCCAATACTGTGAATGAAATATTGTACATATAATCTCAACAATTAGCCCATTCTGTCAATTCATCTAATTATAAATTTATAATGAACATGCTTTAATTAATATTTACATTTTAAGCTTTTTTAAAGTTTCAAATTTCTAAATTCATATCTTTTTTATTTTTGTAAAGCAAATACATTATTCTTTTATTAATTTTTGTTTTAAAAAAAGAAAAAAGATTTCCCAAAAAAAAAAGTTACGATTGGCGAGCTAGCTCGTTTAACCCGCTAGTTCACAAAATGTGGGCTGGCTCATTTTAAAAACAGATTAACTCAGCGCAGTTCATTTTGAGACCAATCCAGATTAGCTCGTTTTGATACCTTTAAGGTTGCTTGAATTTAACTAATATATTATTTTTTTTATTTTATTTAAATAAAGGACAAAAGGCAAAGAGACAAACTCACAAAGGAGATAACAATTTATTTTATAATATAAAATGTTACATTTTATAATATAGATGACTATCTAGCTCAATTTTCAGAATATAACATAAATTCCTTTAATAGATTATGATTGACTTAATTTTGTTAATTAACTAGTATTGTGACCGTGCAATGCACGGATAATTTATAAATTTAAAAACTTTCCTAACTTATAAAATAATAATAATTGAATGACTTAGATTATTGATAAAATATTGATTCAACTCGTATGCGAATTATCCCTACAATGTACACAAAATTCTCTTATACCTAAAAAAAGAAAAAAAAACACACACACACACACATATATATATATATATACATGTTAAAAATAAGAAGGAAAAAAAAAGAACAGTAATAGAAAGATGTAATAAATACAATAAAATAAAGTAATAAATAGAAAAAAAATAGAATAATCAAAATACAAAAAGAAAATAAAAAAATGACAACAATAATACTCTGTATCTTCAATCTTAATTTTTATACGTCTGCTCTTGATATCATTCTTTGAGCTCTCTATGATAGGATCAAATTTATTGACCATCCTAATAACATCTGAAACGAAATAATATTATTCGTATAAAGTTTAAATCAATAACAAATAAAACATAATATATAAAATATAAGATAAAGACTAACCTACAAAATAGTTCTTGTTTGCAACATGAATCAAAATATCATTGAATGTACAAAATATGAAAATAAATTTTAGAATACTCAAATCATCTTCAGCTAGTCGACTCAAATTATCTTCAGCTAGTCGGACATCAGTTGAAAATCGAAACTCAAGCATGAATAAATGATTTATCTTTCGATAATCGTTGTTAAACTTAATTACACCAAACATGAACATCACATAAACATTTCCCTTGATTATTTAAACTTGAACTTATTCACATATAATTTCTTCACACGGTCGTATATGCGATCACCCTTAAAAGCCAAAAAATAAACACAAGATTAAAAAATAAAATTAAATTTACTTAAGAATTTTAGAAAACCGTCTCTAGACTAAAAATCTTCTCCAGTATATTGAACAATGGAACTGTCTACAACCTCACTACCTAAACCTTATTCCTCCAATTATCCTTTGATACATTAACATCAGCAACGTTACCAAATTTAGTCATATGCATAGCACTAACGAAATGAAAACTAATTCTACAAGAAAAATATTCAATACAAATATGAGAGGAATACAAAACAGGTAGAATGACCTTTTATTTATATAACGTGAATTTTGAAATAGTAAATTGAATATATTAAATGCTAATGATTTAATTATTAATTATTAAATTATTAATAAAATTTACGACAATTCACAATTTTAAAATGGATGTTTTGAATTCATTTGCATTCAAAATTTTCAAATTCATTTGAATGCAATCTATATAATTAATCACACCAATTTACATTTAATATTTTGTAATTATTAAATTTATTAATTATTAATAAAATTTACGATCATTCACAGTTTTAAAAGGGATGATTTAAATTGATTTGAATGTAAATTTTTCAAATTCATTTGAATACAATTATAGAATCAATCAAACCAATTTGTATTTAATATTTTTCAATTACTAAGTTATTAATAAAATTTATGATGATTCACACTTTTAAAAGAGATTATTTGAATTCATTTGAATGCAAGTTTTTTAAATTTATTTGATGCAATCATAGAATCAATCACACCAATCTACATTTAATATATTACAATTATTTAATTAATTAATTATTAATTAAATTTATGACAATTCATAGTTTTAAAAAGGGATGATTTGAACTCATTTGAATTCAAATTTTTCAAATTCATTTGAATGCATTATAAATTCAATCACACCAATTTGTATTTAATATATTGTAATCTTCATAAAAGTATAGCCCTACAATACATCTCAAAAAAGTTACTTAAAATAAATTTAATGTGGTGTCATTTATAGGAATGAATTTATTCATTTACATAATTTATTCATTTACTTTTTATTTTAATTTATTAATTTTATTATATGTTATTAAATGACATCCATATAATTAATGCCTTAAAATAAAATTGTTTTAGTCTATTATATAGATCGTAGGTTCCACAGTTTGCTTGTGCAGATAAAAGTTAATACGGTTTACTTGTTTTCTTTTTCTTTTTTGTTGATTAAATTACATTTCATACATATCTTGTTTTAAAAATTACACTTGACATCTTTCTAATTTTTTAATTAAAATTAACTTTCTATATAACATATGTTGCTTTCAAAAATGAAATTACTTCATCTTTTTTACTATCAGAATAAAATTATATTTTCATATAAAAACTTAAAATCTACTTAACAGTTTATATTGTTTTCTTAACGATAAAATTATAGTCTCGTCTATAATATATTTCAAAGTGTCAGACAAATCCAGTGTAACATTTGAAATAAGATTAATATCAAGTATAATTTAACCAAAAAATAAGAAATATTAATATTATTTTCTCAAATTCAATATTAAGTCTTAGATTTTACCGATACTCTAAAGAAGATTCCAACAATACTTTTAAAAAATAATCAACTCCGCAATATTTTTTTCTGGTTGTGAGTTGTGCCTTTGTCTTGCGAAACAGATTTCCTCCTATGCTTAAAAAGTATATGAGACTTTTACTTTAATGTAAATTGTTGAATATGAATCTAACGGCCTAATTTTTCTTCTATTTTTTATTTTTTAAATTTTTTAAATTGTATTAAATGTTGATCAATTTGATAATTATTGACTAAAATCAGATGATTAATAAAATTTTTATTAAAAAAATAAAAAATATATAATAAAAATATAAACTATTTGATGCCACGCATCTACGTTAAATTAACAGTCTCTTATATTTTTTAAACTAAATCCTCTTCCTTTGAAAAGACATGGTTGTGGAGACATAATTCTGGGTTATCAAAGTAGGTTATTTACTTAATTTCTAGACGATGAAAGATTCTTTTGTGAAAAGTTGATCGTTAAACGAGATTATTATCATAACATAATTTAAAACTTTACACGTATGCAAAGAGATAGTTTAAATTCTTTAAGCTAATTGACCAAGCTTCATTGTATATTTGCCTCTTGTCCATTATCTATTATTTTTAATAAAAAATTGAATAATAAAAAGATAAATAACTGTAGGTTTATTTCTTTATAATATTAATATTATAGTCGGACACAAAAAGAAAAAAATTAGGGAAAATTTTTATTGGAGACTCTCAAATAGAGGTAGCAGAAACATGAGCCTAATTTGGTGCAATTGTGATATCTGTGAATCTCAATGTCAGAATTTTGTTGTGTTTGTGAATGTATGTTTTCGCAATTGTGATGGAAGGGGCCACAGTGTTATAAATGAAATTTTTTGGGTATTTTGCTAAGACTCAAAATTTATGTTTTATTGCAAAATTATTTGGAGTTAGAAGAGCCATGATAAATAAGGAGGATTCTCGTTTTACCCCCAAGCCTGACCACACCTTTCCTTCTAAGCAAGGGGCATTTTGATTTTTTAAAAAATTACAAAAGCTTTTATAACTAAAATTTTTATGTTTATTAAATATAAGGTAATAAAATATAATAATGTCATAAAATTAAATTATTTATATTAAATGATATATTTTTTGTAAAAAAAAAAATTAGCCCTCGAGCTTGGTTCATTTAAACTAATTTTTAAGTAGTTATTTTTTTAAACTCAAAACTATCCATTTATAAGCGAACTTGGAATAGCCTACAGGCTATGAACCAAATTGACAATGCTACTTAAGAAACAAGTATAGAGAAAAAAAATATTAATAACCGTTGAATTTGTGAATTATTAATCTAACGACTAAAAAATGACGAACAAAATATTTGCTTTTCTAAAATAAAAAAGCAGCAGATATATCCACTTATTATACCCAGTTTCAATCTGCACGGTTTACGCAACAATAGAAGACATGACAATTGTCGTGGATTTCACCAAATTACTTTTTCATTCAATAATGTGTGAAAATAAGTAAGGAAAAATGTTGGAAGTCAAGAACTTGATAGAATTTGATGGAACTTACAAATTAAATATAAATAAATATGTAAAGACTAGTTGCAATTAACTCTCTGGAAGGAATAGACTATTCATCAGCAGTATCAAAAATCTAACAAAAGTCTGTAGTTGGCAGAACTGAAAGACATTGCCAATCTTTTTTTTTTCTTAAAAGTTTTTTTTCTTAAAAGTAAGATTAACAGAGAATACTTTTTTATTTGTTACATAAAAATATGATAGGTGAGGTTGTCAACTGTCTATTGAAAGAACATTTGGATTTATGATAGATTTAACTGTTCCATTGTCCATGTAGATAATAATCTTAATAAGCTAATGATACTTGTCAGTTTTAATCTTTATTTAAATCAATGGAAGATAATATCGTCTTGGGAGTAGCCAATTCCTGTTGTACATTCCTTTTTTATGAGTAGCACAAAAAGTTAGATGTATCATGTAAAATGGCTGAAGAGAACCTTTTTCAAAAAGTTCTAAATCAAAGTTTATTTTTAAAAGTTTAAATTTAGAGAAATTTGATATTTTAAGAACTTAAACATTAATTTAAAAAAATCAATGAAGCATTTGACAATAAAAGGTGACATGACTTTGTTTATTATTCAAAATGATAACAATGTAAGCTATTTAATTGTCAAAATTAACCTTCACAAGGACATTTTATTGGACCTAATACACCAAGAAAATTAAATTAGAAATGCTACACCGTCTTCGACGAACGAACCATAACAAGAGAATATGTTGGAGGCTGCAGATCAAAGGCCTCAAAATATCACCCTGTTGAGTACTTCCATCCACTAGTGCCTTTTCTCCATGTCTTTATTTGAAGCTTCTAATCAGCTCATGCAAAATCAAAATTTTAAGATATGATCTTCTGTAATTTACATTATACGATCTATACATATAGCATTTAGAACAAGAGTTCCTATCTCTTTATTTGCTCTAAGTTTCTGGTAAAAAAGGCATGGTCAAAAATAAGTAATGCATCCAAAGATAAGATTAATTTATAATTGATGCAAGATTCTAACAATTGTACTAGGCCACAAATAAATAATAAAGTAATGAAAAGAGTATCGTATCTATAGAGATTGGCTGTTAACAACTACCAATTTTCTTAATATAAATTTTATTTGAACAAATATAGATTGGATTGAAGGAAATTTCAAATAAATTTTAATTAGAAATTCATAAAACAAAATAACAAAAACAAGATTTGAAATTCAATATTAAATAAAAGAAATAATGAATTAATTTCACTTGTTAATTTATAAACAAATTAATCTTTAAGTTACCAAAAAATGATTCATCTTAATTTCAAATTCTTTTATTGTTGGTTAATTTTTTAAATTTAATTAAACCCAATTCTTTAAAAATTCAATTGCACCTAATTTAAATAATTGTCCAATTCTTTAGTATAATTATTCGATTAGATGTTTAAGTTCAAAAAATTCACAAATACCACATAAACAAAGTTATTTATCCCTAAATTAACCTAATTTACGATAAAAATTACAAAGGTGACTTCATATTAAACTGTCCCTAGTATTCATATAAATCTCAAATTTCATAAAATGGTGATCAATCATTCAAGAGGCAAAGAAAATAATAAAAACTACTCCAACAATTAAATCAACAAAACCTCATTCAAAACAAGCTAGGAGAGATTAGAAGAAATGAAGAAAAACAATAAAATTGAAGTTCATAGTAAGGGATAAGAAGAAAAACTAGGGCAGATTAAGTCCCGATCATCCCCAATTGAGTTCTCTGTGCTCTCCAATGTCTTCCCCAACTGTCTTTGTGTGTTTTGCCTTTAGAAAAACCAAGATCCCCCTTTTTAAAACCTAAAACAGAGCTTAAATATTATTCAAAACGTGTAGCATCAGGATGCCAACACTAATCATTGCGAAGCCAGCGCTGATTAAATGAAAACGAGCATGGGAAGGGACGCCGAAGCTGAGCTTTGGATGGTTTCTGGACTCCTATCACTAAGCTTTGGGTTTCTAACACTGAGCTTTGAGTTTCCAACGTTGAATCAGCGCTGAAATTTAGTTCCTGGCGCTGAGCATTGCCTTCAGGAAAAACAACTTCAACCTACAAAAAAAATTAAAGAGAAATCAAAATAAACTAAAACTAAGCTAAAAACAAAGATAACTAAACAATTAAAAATTACTTATGAAAGCTGAAAAAAATGATAAAACTAACATACAATCATGCAAAGATTCAATAAAGAACTAGATAAATGATTGAATTTAGAGCCATAATAATTTTATTTCATAGAATTATCAAAAACCACAATTTTCA
Organism: Biancaea sappan; assembly: GCA_037074585.1. Lineage (NCBI taxonomy): Eukaryota > Viridiplantae > Streptophyta > Magnoliopsida > Fabales > Fabaceae > Biancaea > Biancaea sappan. The sequence continues at coordinate 14,896,061 of CM073495.1, read as the reverse complement.
TGCAATGCAGCCTTCTGGTTTATATAGTAATCCTCATATGCTAAAACATGTTTTTCCACGATTTCAGTAATTATTTCAAATTTTTACATAATTTGAAGTCGGTCACTTACGCAACTTCCAAGGAAATCTAAAGTTCATAAGATTAAAATTATGCATAAAAGAAGAGTTAAAATCTGTGATAGGAAATTCAGGCTATATCAATACATAGGTTTAGAGCCCAGAATACATATATATATACAGCTTTTACGTTTTCTACGATTTGGAAAATGAATGGGCCAGATATATATGATTTGGTGCCAATTAACCCCAAAAATAAATGTAGTCTACCCTTGGTAACTGGTTTTTTGGTTTAAATAAAATTATTTAGTTCTCTCAAAAAAGAGGCAAGTTTCAAATTAAAAAACAAAACTCAGATAGTAGTAGATGATTCATGAAAATTATCATGACAATGTTATGAATCATATGCTTCCTCATCGCTATGCAAGAATAAATCTTTGGACATGCGAGTCATATCTTATAGAACTTTCATACAATATTAAGTAATAAAATAAAAAAAACAAAGCCTAAAATAAAAATAACCATATTCAAATTTAATCAAATAATAGGTTAATTACGAAAATTAAATGATTTAAAATTTTCAACATCTAGAAATTAACCAATTAATTTCCTTGAAAAGAAGTGAAAATAAGTAAATAAAAATGGTGACCTATTTAAGAACTTGGTAGATGTTAGATCTAATGTTTTTGAACCGGCCAAGTTATTGACCCGGGCTGACCTCCAGGTCTCCGAGTCAATTACTGAACCAAATAAATAAATTAAAAAATTATAAATTATAAATATTTAAATTTGTTTACAAATAAATTTAAAACTAAGTAAAATAAATAATTTATATATAAATTTCACGCTTTAAAGTCTTAAAATCAGAGTCATTAGTTATAAATAATTAAAATACTAATATCCATAAATAATTTTTGCCATAAAATTACAAATAAATTTTTTAAATATTTGATTGTTATTTTTTAATTTAGATGATTATATAATAAATTTTGTTTATGCTTTTCAATTTTTCTTGATATAATTTTTTTTACATCAAATAATTATATAAATATAATCCTTTTTCTTATCTCCTAATTTATCAGTAATAATATACTTATTTTTTGTTAAATTAAATGTCTTTTCTATTTTAATTTTTGCCATCTTGCCACATGCACATTTTGATTTTTCAATTAGAACAGTTTTAGCACCTTTTATATATATAATATTTCACCCATTTAAAAATAAAAAAGTTAAGAGCAAGATGGTAAGACACAAACTATAAGTGGGAGGAATAGAGTTTAATTCTTAGTAAGTATATATTTTTCTAAATTTTCATACAAATTTGAATATTAAAAAAAAAATCCGGGTCAAATCGATTAACTCGACCGGGTTGGCCTTGACTGGCCTTGACTGGCCTAGTCACCCAGGTCAACTCTGGATAAATTGCATAACGATCCAAATAATTGACCCGAACCGATTTTAGTCCTAAGTCGCCAGATCCCTAATTGGCCCGGGTGCAAAAACTATGGTTAGATCCATTAAGTGTAGATATAATTTCTTTCAATTTCGTGATCTTGGGGGATTGTACTATATCTTCAATTTTATAAAATTCTGGCATTTTGTAGGGAAGATACTATTTGTCAAATGTCATAAAGTTTGTAAAAATCAATTGCAAAAAGAAAATCCAGACAGCATTATTTGGCAAAAGCACTATGTTAAACTAAGTTACTTGTATTTCGGCCTAAAATAAACAAACGAGTCATAAAGGCGTACATACCTGGATTGTTATGTAAGTATCTTATGGTGCTATTCAAGTTTCCTTGCCAACATTTCTTGATATATGTTACATAAACTGTCCTCAGCAATGGTGTGTCAGGATTCTCCCGAGAAAAAGTGTCCATTTTCGGAATGTTTCTCACCCTCACTGTCCGTAATTGATTCCATTTGAAATTACAACTATGCTCACAGAAACTTACTAGACTTGGAAGATCCTTGAGTATTAAGCGTTCTATTCCTTCCATTACTCCTTCCATTGGAAGGTTGACTTCTGTCAATCCATTTTTATCCACAAATAATACTTCTTTCATATTCTTACATCCATACAACTTGAGAAATTTGAGTTTCTTCAGATAACTAGCTGCAGAAAGTGAGAATAACCTTTCGAGTTCATGACAATCGATAATCTGAAGTGATTCCAGATTTTGAAAGACTGGAACTTGAGGTTCCTTGTTCAAAACATGTGTCAAACAGGGCAAGTTATTCAAGATTAGTTCACTTAATTGAGGAAGCATTTCTTTGGCATTGTCATCTGGTACGACCTTTTCAAGGTCATATACCTCCTTCAATAGTTCACATCCTTCCACAGTCATTTTTTTCAGCTTTTCATATCCCATGAGCATGCTGGATGGGATGACATTCAACAAAGTCTCGCTCTTGATCAAAATTAGCTCTTCCAGTTTAAACAATTCCTGCAATAAACAAATGGAAATCAACATATCTAAATGGATTACCAGCTATGACTAATTAAGGAGCATTATCATTTCAGCAGAAGATTTATTCATCTGCCACTTAGCATTACAAAAAAGCAGCAAGTGTTGCCAACAATGCAAGGTGGAAACACAAATCACCACAAAAAGGAAACTTCGCCAATGTATATATAATTGTATCCTGAAATGATATATACTTACAGAATTTAAGTAGTAGTCGTTTGGAGAGGATGCTTTCATCTTATGGAACTCAGAGACAAATGTTTCCAATGCAGGACAGTTTTCCACTCTCAACGCTTTTAAAGATGGAAATTTAATGGTTCCAGGAGAGAAAGTCGAAAGCATTGGCAGATTTTTTAGAGCAACAGACTCCAAATTAGTAAAAGAAATTTTACCAGTCATATCTTCTCCTTTTGTCACATAGATTTCCTCCAAAATCATGCAATCAGAAATTTCTATTTCCCTCAGCATAAGAGAATCAGCCACAAAGGGTAAAAATAGATACTTGAGAGAATCACAGTTCTTCAGTCTCAGGATTTGCAGCTTTCCAAAGAATCTGGTACTATCAAATTCTTTGTCGATTACTTGCTCCAACTTTGGTAGATGAGTTAATACCAGCTCAGTTAGCTGTGAGAGCATGGACTGCACTGAATGGGATTCCTCATGACATGGAAATATACCTTTCTGTTTTTCGTAAAATCGAAATACATCTTTCAATGAGTCACAATTTCTTACAGCGAGTTTCTCCAATTTCTGGAACCTCGATAATATGTTAGATGGGATGACATATACCAGTTTGTTGCATCCATCCAACTCCAACTCACTCAGCTTAGTAAGAGACCTCTCATCAGTTGTAAAGGGTTCTTCCGCACTAGCAAAACCAGTTGTAAAAGCTTCCATTTTAGGACATTTATTTATCTTCAAAATACTCAGAGAAGTGAACACTAAAGCACAATTCCCTCTGTGGAATTTGATTAATTTTGAGAGATCCGTGAGCTCCAGATCACTCAGCTGCGGAAACTCAATGTCCCTATTTTGTGTCTCTACCCCTTCATTTTCCACAGCAATGACTTCTTCTACTTCCCCGCATGAATGTAACTTCAATTTTTGCAGATTCTGGAGTTTTACAGCTGCAGAAGCAGAGATTAGATTTTTCAAAGACTTGCATTTCATGATTTCTATGTTTTCCAAATGATCAAGCCCAAATATTCCAGTTGGGTCCTCATTCCATATCCAATTCAGCTCAGGTAGATCCATTAATTTCATAATCTTTAGATGTGGAAAGTACTCAGCATTGCCTCTCCCATCAGGTTCAGAAGCAAGTTTACTAAGGTCGAATACATGCTTTAACGTTCTGCATTCTTCGACAACAAGATGATCAAGTAGCTCTGATCTCTTCAGCAAAATTGACAGAAAGTCATTCAACTTGTCATCACAATTTTTTGCCTGAAACTTTAATAGCTTGGTGAAATGTGAAGGTTTTAGATTTTTGCCCAATATCTTACTCAATTCCTCGGAATCATTTATTATAAACTCCTTGATATTTGACAATTTGTCCTGTAAAAGTTTATAACAAAAATTAGCATGCTACATGATGCCAGTAACAACTATATAATGTATAATTCTATCTTATTTTAAATTATTAGAGTATCGAACAGATTATTATGTTACTTTTGGGACAGTATATAAATTCCAAACAACTTAGAGAAAATTGGAAGAGGCCATATAAGATACAACATTTAATGTGAATAAAAATGGAGAGAAAAAAATGCATCGATGATCATTTATTGCAGCTAAAAAGTAAAAAATTCTACATCCATTTTGTTTCTCTCAAATCCTATATTGCATGTGCCTCACCCCAAAAACACTCGCAACTAAAGCTAAGATGGTTTGGGCATGTGCAAAGGAGACCGTTGGAAGCGCCAGTTAGGAGAGTTGAGCAGATAGTTTGGAGCCCTATGAAAAAAGGTCGAGGAAGACCAATCTTGTTGGCCTTGGAGTTCTATATCCACAGTCTTGAATTGCGAGATATCAACATGTCCCAAGCATATCTCGGGGCAATCTTTTACTGTTACATTCTCCAAAGACGGCCATTTAACAACAAGTTCATCTGGCCCAAAAGTGACAAGGCTGGGCAAATTTTCAAGGACCAGAGTACCGGCTTCTTGAAAGGTGATGATGTTTGTGGCAGCTGCTTCTCCTGTATGAAAATTGCAGCAAATTACAAGTGTCAGGGCTTGCATTGCAAATTCATTAATTAAGTTCTAACAAAATGAGCACTTACTGAAGGATCGCCGCATATCTCTGCATCAAATGATCTAAATTAACTGATGAAGGTTCTACCCAATCAAGGCTGCAACAAAATGCAGCAATCATTTAATAGCGTCGTCAATAGATAAACTGGGGAAAAGCAAGAAATAGCTTTCATATTGAATCAGAATGGAAAAAAGTTACTTCTAAACTCAATTACCGAAGTTAATTCAATATTGTTCCATAATACCACACAAGTCATTTTATCCAATATTATGCACCAATTAATCTGAATACTTGCACAAGCGGCTAAACATTGCTGAAAAAGCGAACAATCTAAGAAACGAAGAAGCTCCATGAATTTTAAGTCATATGTTAAGAAATTTAGGAGAACAAAAACCTGTAAATAAATAACTTATTCGAGAGAATTTTGCCCCAAAAAAAAATATGGAGAGAAAATTCCAGCCAAAAAAAAAAAAAGAGAGTAAAAAAGACCCCTCTACTGTGCCCTCAAGATATTCCTTTGAAACTGAAATTTATACAACTACAGAAAGATTTTTCATATAAAAAAATTAGAGGCAGAACTGAAACATTTCACATATTCCTCTCCAGGAAGCCCTTTCTATGGACTCCTTAGCCCCCTCTCCTTGGCTTGGATGGCTGTGGGCCCCAAGAACAAGGAGAGAACCCTCAACCCTTTTCCATGAAGCTACAACAGTAACAAGCAAATTCTTGCAGATTACAAAAAAAAAATCCATCTCTAGGGATAAGGCAAATTCACATACATAGGGACAAACTTGCCAAATTATATCCATAGTTTTGACGGTTCTTTTACTAAATCGAACTCGTCTATTAGCTTCAGTTGCTTTCATTATGTGCAACTTCAAATTACTGTAGAGTTAGAAAGTAACATCCAACCCATTCCACCGAACAAAAGTTTTTCTTGCTCGAATTACAAAGAAAGAGGTGGAAAATTAAAACAAAGTAACAGATCTGCAGTAACACTCAGCAATATGGGGGAATCAGTTCAGAAGCAAGGGAAAAGGGAGAAGAGAAATTAAACGCACCTCCAGATCTAAGAGGGGATGCTGATGCGGCTCTATTGCTATTTATTTCTTCCTTTTGCCATTTGTTTCTTCTTTTAAATTTCAAACTTCTTAGTTCTTAGTTCTTGCCGGTTACCATTATAAATCACGCTGTGTCTCTGGACCCTTACAAATAGAAATGCTGCACATGTATCTATTCCCTCCGAGGTCTCTATACCTGCACGCACAAGATTATCCCACCAAGTCCCCCACGGCCCCACCCTCTGCTGAAGAGATAACAGAAAATGAGTAATCATTGTTTAACAGAATAGTAAAAAATTACTCACTATTTAAAACTATATCGCCTTTTTTATTTTTAAAATATAAAATGAAACTAAAATATAATATATTTTGATATATGTTTTGAAAATTCAAAAAAAAATCCTATAATTCTGAGTGCTTAACAGAGTGTAATTTACATCAAGTCAATGGGAAGGTCAAGCAATCAATAATTAAATAGACTTTCGAGGTATTGATTTTTAAAGATCTAAATAAATGTTTAAATTTAGCAATCTAAATTTAGTGCTTATATAAAGTAAGTATAATATTTATCTGAATCATCAACAATTTAACACGGCCTAGGTGTCGAATAACAATTTTAATAATTTTTATTTTTGTACAAAAATATTAAAATTTAAACTATTAAATCTAAAATCCAATCATCTCATGAAATAAGTACAAGCATGCTCGTCCACTGGATCCCATGCCTAAATTTAGTGGAAGCGGGGACCTCCCTTGCGGGAGGGTCTTTAGCGGTCCACAGCCGTCGATCGGCTGTGGGCTCTATCCAGATAGATAGATCCTACAGTCGATCAACAGCTGTAAACAACCACGGCGCCTCCTTAGCGCGTCGGCTAAAGAGGCGCCCGCAATCCAAATTTAATCCCTTGCAGTGTAGTTTGAAAAACAGGTGTGGCTCTTTGAAAAAAAAAATAAGCAAAGATAATTTTAACAACGATTTTAATTGTTGTTAAAACTTTTATTAATAAATTTTTTATTGTTAAAATTTTTAACAACACTAAAATCGTTGCTAAAATTCTAAGGGTACAGTATCCCAAACATAGGATCCACACCCCTGAAAAACGCTGCAAAGAACTTTCTCAGCTTCTTTAATCTTTGGCACTGAGTTCTTCTTTGGTACTCTATTAAGTGCTTCTCAGACCAAATCAAGTGTTGCAGGGGATGGCTTCGCCCAACGTTCATCACGTTCGAGCTCCCTGCACCTGTATGCACTGGATCCCTCTACTAGCCCCGAGAGTCTGAGTCATAGAGATAACAGAACAGTAAGTCTTCGCTCATGGTCGTAAAGTATTAAAATTATCAAGTCGCCTTAGGTTCCTCTGTAAAGAAATATTCCAGTGCTTGTCAAGCCAAAGCCTGAGGGAGAAGATGGTTTCGCCCATTCCAAAATTCGTGCAGAACATATGGGAAAAGTGGAACATTCGCGGTGTGATCCTCTTCAGCCTCACCCTCCAAACCTTTCTCATTCTGTTCGCTCCTTTCAGAAAACGCACTCACAGAAGCTGGGCAGTGTGGTCCATCTGGTCAGCTTATCTTCTCGCCGACTGGGCCGCAAACTTCTGCATCGGACTTATTGCCAAGATCCCTCTTCAAAACACCATAACCCCTAAAGAGAGCCTCATGGCGTTTTGGGGTCCATTCCTTCTTCTCCACTTGGGTGGGCCTGACACCATCTCTGCTTTCTCTCTTGAGGACAATGAGCTCTGGCTCAGGCACCTGCTAGCCCTCTTTATTCAAGCAGTAGCAGCTTTTTACGTTTTTCTTCTAACTGTTCCTGGTAACACCCTTTGGATCCCAACCATTCTCATGTTTCTCGCGGGTCTAATCAAGTACGGAGAGAGAATTCGCGCTTTGCATCTCTCGAGCATGAATAACTTTCGAAGATCCATAGTTCGAGTTCCCGACCCAGGTCCCAATTATGCCAAACTCATGGAGGAACAGTTTTCCAGGACAGAAGCTGGACTTCCTACAAAGATAGAGATCATGCCAGAGCCTGATCTGAAACACGAAGCTAATGGTCTTGAAGAAGGTACTGCAACTGATACTGGCACAGCTCAAGGTAATAATAACATTCAAGCGGTGAACGATGCCCATGAGTTCTTCGACAAATACAAAGGGCTCATCGTTGACATGATCTTCAGCTTCGGTGAGCGCAACGAGACCCGAGACAAGTTTCTGAAGAAATCAGCAGACGATGCTCTTAGAGTGATAGAGGTTGAACTCAATTACATCTATGAAGTTTTCTATACCAAGGTCTCTGTGGTGCGCAATAAGGTGGGGTATTTCTTCCGCTTTGTGTCGTTTGGTTGCATTGTGGCCTCTGTTGGGCTGTTCATTTCTAAAGACAAAAATGGATTCCATCAGTTTGATGTTGCAGTCACGTATACATTGTTATATGCTGCTGTGGCTCTCGACGCCATAGGTCTCTTGCTGCTTTTCTTTTCTGATCGGACTGTTGTTTCATCCCATGAAACTCAGAAAAAGTTTACTCTCAAAATTACTAATTTTGTTAACTATGTTCTCCAACATTTCCTCAATTTGAGGAAACCGAGATGGTCAGAATGTAAGAAGGGGCATTATAAGAGCTACATGGTGTTGTCTACACCATTCCTAAGTCGCAGATGGTCCGGGACAATTTCAGGATACAATTTAATAGCATATTGTCTCCGTCAGTGCTCTTCACATAATCCCAATTTGGAAAGTCAAGGATTCACAAAATTTCAAGCCATTCAATTATTTTGGTTTCGAGCAAGGCGAGTTCTAAACAGTGCTTTCCATAAAGTAGTTCATTTTTTTGGTGTTACTGAGCTCCTAGAGTCAAGGCACACGGTGGACAATCCATTCCTCCAAAGACTATGGGAATTCATCATGGAGGAGCTCAAGAGGAAATCAAAAGATGCCAATGATGTGGAAACCACACAAAGGATATGTTCTCAGAGAGGATTAGGGGTTTTGAAGAAACTGATGCCGTCTGAGAAAACAGACGAAGTTACTTTCGATGCGAGTATTATAATGTGGCACATTGGCACTCATCTTTGCTATGCAACGGATCAACACGCACACGAGGAAACTATTAAAGAGAAACGAGAGTTCAGCAAATTGTTGTCGGATTACATGCTGTACCTTCTGGTAATGCAACCCACGATGATGTCTGTTGTGGCAGGGATTGGTCAAATAAGGTTCCAAGACACATGCGCTGAGGCAATAAAGTTCTTCAGCAAGAGGGATCTTAAACCTCAGGACCAGGAGGAAGAAAAGAGGGATCTTGAATTTCAGGACCACGAGAAAGAAAAGAGACCAGATATGAAGAAGAAGGAAAGAGTGGAGAGGGCAGCATGTAGATTACTTCTTGGTGTGCCCGCAGGAGTTGCACCCTCTGATGTGAAGGGAGATAGGAGCAAGTCTCTGTTGTTTGATGGAGTTAGGCTGGCCAAAGTGCTAATAGATTTGGAAGGAAAGTGGGAAGTGATGAGCGAGGTGTGGGTGGAAATACTGTCATATGCAGCATGTAATTGCAGACCCATTGCATTTGTGCAACAGCTTAGTAAAGGTGGAGAACTGATTTCAGTTGTTTGGCTCTTGATGGTTCATTTGGGACTGGGGAAGCAATTCCAAATTAAAGAAGGCCATGCGAGGGCAAAATTGATTGTCAGTAAGTAGTTGCACCTGAACTAATAAACAAAAAATTCCTTGCCTTTCATTTGTGTTTATTTTTTCTTATGATGCTGTGCTTGCTTGTAATTAATTGAATTGTGATTATGTTATGGGTAAACTGTGTCATGTAAGTAACGTCATTTTGTCGCACTAGAAATAGTAATTTAAAGGCAAAAGGTTTTTTTTAATTTATTTTTGTGTTAAGTTTCATTTTAGTCCTTCAACTTCGCTTTGGTCCACTCTAGTAATTAACTTTCAAAAATTCCTCGAAGGAGAAAATCACGTTCCAGCAGTGGTGTTCTGAAATGGATCTGGGTCCTCTACTTGTTTGATTGTGTTTGACGAGCAGAAAAGCTTTGAAATGGGTGTTATGTGTGCACCAAGTAAATAGAGCCAAACCAATTAATTAATTTTTAGAACTTTTTATATGTATGGTTAATGAATAGTTTATACAAACAATGATAGTTAAAAGAATTTATAATTTAGCATTGTCTGTTAAGTAAATTAATGGTGTTAGGTGTGAGGAAAATTATAAGTAATTTTTGAAAGTTAAAAAATTAAAGTGAACCAAAGTAAAGGACTCAAATAAAACTTGACACAAAGTTATAGGACCAAATGTATAGTTTTGCCTTACCTAAACTCAGAATAATAATAGTTCCATTCCTGTAAACACCAACTTACAAAAGATTTTACATTTTGTGCTTAATAAATTTAAAAGAAAATTTATTCTTTCATTCTGTTGACGTAAAATCTTTTATAAATTAGTGTTTACAAGAATCTAACTATTTTGTCACAAAATGTAAAATCTTTTTATTTTGGTATGGCACAAAATATGGTTGCCATTTACGTCTACACCTATATGCTAAAGTTTATTGTTAGTACTAATACAATATTGAGTGTAATATCATTGATATAAGTTCTCTGTAACATAATTTATATTATTTTTTAAATTATAATTAAATTAAAATTTAGACAAAACTACCTATTTATTAAAATATAAATGATAATAATAACCAATATTTTTTAGACTCAGACCAGACTGGTTGGGTTGACCCAGAACTTAATCCATTTAGGGTCGCCTCATTGGGCCTGAATTTAGTTAATATGTTGACTTGACCGGGTAACCAGGGAACTGGCTACCTATCAACAAAAGCCTATATAAGGGAACTGGCTACCTATCAACAAAAGCCTATATAAGAAAAGAAAAAACCTAATGTTGAATCTAATATATCATAAAAAAAATATTTTAACCACCAAACTATAATATTACATAAATATGTCATATATATATATATATAAAATAATAATTTTTTGAAACGTAAAATATTATTGTTTTATATAAATTTTATCATTCTATTATTTAAAATGATTTTAGATCATAAAAGTTGAACAACTCTAATAACAAATTTTATTCAAAGATCAATTATTTGTAATTTTATTTTATAAATTATTAATATAATTATAGAAGATTATATTTATGTATTTATTTATTAAATATGATCTTGTTTGCAAAAATTACTTTAAGATATATATTTTTAAATATTTTAATTACAAAATTTATATATAAATTATTTATTTTACTTATTTTTATGTTTATTTATGTGTGTATATATATATATTTATATTTCCTAATTCAACAATTTATCCAATAATTTAATAGTTGAACTAATATCTCAACAACTCAAAAATCAACCCACGACTACGATGATAATTTTTCTTTTTCATATTATAAAGATTAAGGGTGTGTTTGGCAGCACATTTCAGCTAGCCTATAGTTTATTTGACTAGTTTATAAAATTGTTAGAAGTGTTTAGTAAACAAGCTTATTTCAGTAATTTATATCTTATAGCTTCTGTACTTTTCTTCTTTTTTATCCTTATTATTTTATTAAAATGCCTATTATACCTCTCTCTCTCTCTCTCTCATACATATATATATATATATATATATATATAATTTTTTATATAATAATTAAAATTAATTTAATTAAAAAATAAAAAATAATATATTTATTTATATTTCTTTCTCACCATTAATATATATATATATATATATATATATATAATATTTTTATATAAAATAATAATAATAAATATATTTTAATGAACTTTATCTATAATAATTTAAATTAATATAAAAAATATTTAATTATATTTAATTAATTATATATATATAATAATTTAAATTAATTTAATTAAAAAAATATGTTTATTTGTATTATTTTAAAATTATAAAATAGATGTCTTTTTATGTTATTTTACACTTTTCAACTATTTCAACAGCTAGTTTTACCAAACACTTCTAATTTAATAAGATAACTTATAAGCTTTTAACTTTTAACTATCAACTAAAAATTAACTTATAAATTTTTAATTAACTTTTAAATTTTTAACTAATTTATAAATTTTTTTTGTCATACACTCAAAAAAAAAATTAAGAATTTTACTCAGCCTTTCCTCTTTTGCTTTTATCTTATCATTTGCCTCCTTGCTGGCCACTTCTATGACAATGATTGAACTTACAGCTGTCTGTGATAATTTAGTAAGATATTTTCTCATTTTGTATTCCTTCAATATTTGTAGTTTTCACGACCACTTGGAGTCTACATATGTGGACAAAAGAAAAGATACTGACAAATTAAAATGCTCTATTAAAGTTGTTCTGATTGGATCTTTCCACTTTCCAGAATATTCATTTTTGGTAACCAATGGCACCAATCCACGTCCAACTCTGCAGGGAACGTAAATTTTAATATATTGGACATACACTAAAATACATTAAAATTTACAAACAAATATTTTTTAGGATAAAATCTGGGTCCAGATCGGCTGGACTATTTCTCAAGCTCTCAAAACGATGGGCCCGGTCACCCTTTTAAGCTTTAATATTAAGATACCTCCTGATGTTTCACTCTTATATGGGTTACGAAGTTGGCCAATTAAATAAATTAATTTAGAATTTATTTGATTAATTTATAATTTATTTAATTAATTTATAAATTTATTAAGAGTATTTGATAAATTAATTTATTTTAGTAACTTATAATTTATTTTAAAAAATTACTTTTAATTATCTTATAACTTATAATTTGCATCCTTATCTCATATATTATATATATATATATATATATATAATAAAATATATATATATAATATTTATATATATAATTCATTTGATTAAAAAATAAAAAATAATATTTTTATTTACATTTCCCGCTCTGTTATATATATATAATATATTTTTATATAAAAATATAATAAAAATATATATTTTTAATGAATTATATATATATAATAATTTAAATTAATATAATAAAATATATAAATATATTTAATTAATTTTATTTATATAATAATTTAAATTATATTAATAAAAACAAAATAATATGTTTATTTGTATTATTTTAGAATTATAAAATATATATTTTTATATTTTTTAAGTACTTTAACAGCTACTTTTACCAAACACTTCTAATTCAATAAATTAACTTATAAACTTTCAGCTAGTTTATAAGTTATTTTTGTCAAACACACCCATAAAGTTATCAAGATCAAAATATTACATAAGATCAGAAGGGTTATATGAAAGATCAAATCGTATGATCGAATCAATAATCATAAAATCCTATAAAATCATAAATAAATATAAAATGTGTGTGTGTGTGTGTGTGTTAACATTGCAAAACATCAAGAGTTTACCCATTAAAACATATCATATATTGCATATATTACAAAAATGGCAATAGTTCACCCATAAATTACATCTAAAAGCAACTAAAAGATATGATATTTGTGCAAAAAATCAATCAGTTTGTCTATACGCTTTGCTTCCTCCCTTATATCGTTTTTCAATATTTGTTTATAACCTATTTTTTTAATAATTAAATTAAAATTTCAATGATAAAAATATTGAAAAAAATATTTTTAAACAATTAATAGTTGTTTCTAATTATATATAATATTTTACTATTTATTACTATTTTTTTTAATTTTTATATTATTTAAAATTATTTTACACTAAATAATAATATAAATAAATATATTGGTTCTATATATAAAATATTTTGAATTTTTGACATATATTATTGAACTAACATGGTGGCACTGTGGCAAGCGGTGCATCTTTCATTGTTTGGGGTACGGGGTTTGAGTTTAGTATGCTTTATTTTGCTAAAAATAACCAAGACTTAGGATTTAGATCGTATGTGATTCTATAATTAAGATCTAGATCTTAATACAACTCTAATCTAAATAGATCATACATAAGATCCATGATTATTTTTACTCATAGGATCTAGATCTTATGTGATCATACGATTAAAATTTAGATCTTGATATTCTTACTTGTATATTCATAACATTTTATGTCAGAACCTTATTTGAATCTGACAAGAAAATTTATAAAAAAAATCTGCCAGAAAAATTATTAATATTTATATCTAAAACTGCTAGATATTTAAAATATTAGAGATAACCGAAATAATTGAAATGTTACAATTTCTTTGAACTCAATCTGAAATAGTTTGATATCCGCTCAAATAACTAAAAATCAAATCATGGGTGTAACCAAATTAAACAACAACAGAGATTGCAAATGAAGAGGACAAAATGAGAAATGAAACTGTGAATCGGTGTGTTTGGTTTGTCGTTACATTTCTATAAATCATAATTTAGATTTTATTAATGTAATTTTAGTGTAAAATAACATATTTAAAAATTTTTATATTAATATAGTTATTTTACCCTCAAATCATGATTTCATTTAAAGTTTCAAGTCGTTGCTTATACAAATTATCATGTCTTTTTGAAATTTTTGTAAAAATCAATTCTTTTGATGAATCATAAATTTTTTCAACTAAATTCCAAACACACTCTACAGAAGGGGTTCTTCTGGCTGAAAAGTAATGCAGGGTGCAATATTATCTTTAGCAACAATTGTTTATGTTGCTAAAAGTTTCAGCAGCAGAAAAATCGGTTGCTGAAACTTTTGGCAACAGAAAAAATTATTACTATAAGTCCAGAAAAAAAAAAGAAATACAGACACCCCAAATCCATAATTTATACCCTTATCTCACATATTATATATATATATATATATATATAAGATATTTATATATATAATTAATTTGATTAAAAAAATAAAAAATAATATATTTATTTACATTTCTCTCGTGTATATATATAAAATATATTTTTATATATAAAATATATTTTTATATAAAAATATATATTTTTAATAAATTTTATATATATAATAATTTAAATTAATATAATAAAATATAAAAATATATTTAATTAATTAATTTATATAATAATTTAAATTATTTTAATAAAAACAAAAATAATATGTTTATTTACATTATTTTATAATTATAAAATATATGTCTTTTTTATATTTTTTAGCTACTTCAACAGCTACTTCTACCAAACAATTCTAATTCAATAAATTAGCTTATAAGCTTTCAGCTAATTTATAAAGTTATTTTTGTCAAACACACACATAAAGTTATTAAGATCAAAATATTACATAAGATCAGAAGGGTTATATGAAAGATTGAATCGTACTATCGAATTGATAATTGTAAGATCCTATAAAATATTGTAAATAAATATAAAATGTGTGTGTGTGTGTGTGTTAACATTGCAAAAAATCAAGAGTTCACGCATTAAAACATATCATATATTGCAAAAACGACAAGAGTTTATTCATAAATTACATCTAAAAACAATCAAAAGATATGACACTTGTGTAAAAAATCAATCAGTTTGTTTATATGCTTTACTTTCTCCCTTATATCATTTTTCGGCATTTGTTTATAGCGTAATTTTTAATAATTAAATTAAAATTTCAATGATAAAAATATTAAAAAAATTATTTTAAACAATTAATAGTTGTTTCTAATTATATATAATATTGTGCCATTTATTACTAATTTTTTTAATTTTTGTATTATTTAAAATTATTTTATACTAAATAATAATATAAGTAAATATATTGATTCTAGATATAAAATATTTTGAATTTTTGACATTTATTGTTGAACCAACATGGTGACACAGTGGAAAGCAGTGCATCTTTGATTGTTTGGGGTACGGGTTTCTAGGATGTTTTATTTTTGAAAAAATAATCAAGACTTAGGATTTAGATCTTATGTGATTTTACAATCAAGATCTAGATCCTGATACAACCCTGATCAAAATAAATCATACATAAGATCCATGACTATTTTCATTCATAGGATTTAAATTTTATGTGATCATACAATCAAAATTTAGATCTTGATAATCTTTCTTGTATATTCATAACATTTTATGTCAGAACCTTATTTGAATCTGACAAGAAAAAATTATAAGAAAAAGCTGCCAAAAAAATTATTAATATTTATAGATCTAGATATTTAAAATATTCGAGAAAACCGAAATAATTGAAATGTTACAATATTTCTTTGAACTCAATCTGAAATAGTTTGATATCCGCTCAAATAACTAAAAATCAAATCATGGGTGTAACCAAATTAAACATCAACAAAGATTGCAAATGAAGAGGACAAAATGAGAAATGGAACTGTGAATAGATGTGTTTGGTTTGTCGTTGCATTTCTATAAATCATAATGTAGATTTTATTAATGCAATTTTAGTGTAAAATAACATATTTAAAAATTTTTATATTAATATAGTTATTTTATCCTCAAATTATGATTTTATTTAAAGTTTCAAGCCATTACTTATACAAATTATGATTTGTCTTTTTGAATTTTTTTTAAAAATTAATTCTGCACATTATAATTTGATGAATCATAAATTTTTTCAACTAAATTCCAAACATACCCTACAGAAGGGGCTCTTCTGGTTGTAAGCGTTCTTATGAGAATATGGAATCACTCTCTCCCCTCAATATAAACAGTTGATGAACGCTGGGAAGAAGGGAGGAAAAAAATAAATAAGAAAAGGACATTAAGAAATCCCTCAAGAAACTTATTCATATAAATGAAAGGACGAATTATAAAATATATTTATTGGGATTGGCTCCCCCTCCAGTCGCTGGAACTTTGGTGGAGAGCTATATCAATGATCCAATAAGTATGAAATTAAATTAGTCAAATCTTTTTATTTTTTTATTATAAATATTTAGTCCTTCTCCTGTGTTTGCCGGTGACTTTTAGGAGGGAGCCAACCCCATATTTAGTACCTCCTGTACTGGAAAATAAAGTTTGAATCTTGACTCTTGAAGGAGGAGGGAAACGTATGGGTCTCTTGGGCAGCGCACACTTACTGTGTCTGGAGGCTTGGATTTGAATAGAAAATGTTGATTGATAGGGTAGGGCATTCTGAACTTGTGAATCTGGTTGTTTTTTTTTTAAATATATTTTAATATATATTATATTATTATGTAATATACCTCTCTGCCAGTTTTTTCTTTTTCAATATTTTTGAATTTCTACGGCGACTTGTGGTCAATATATATGGACAATAGACAACGACAAATTAAAATGGTCTATTGAAGTTGTTTTGATTGGATCATCCTACTTTTATAAGATGAGAGAAGAAAAGATAGGAAGATTCTTTTTTGGTAAGAAATGGCACCAATACACGTTCTTCTTCAAGATTCTCTCCTCAAAAAACAAAATTTACGATTAAAAAACTATTGTGATCAATACAAATTACCAAAATTTGTGTCTTTAAACCCAAAAAAAAAAAGATCATTTTGTAATCCTTCTTGAATTGTCTTATTATCTTTTTTGTTTACATGGTTATAGTTTATTTTCGTTGGTTATGATCTACTTTCCTTAGAAAGAGTGAGTTCAATATGTGTTTAATTTGAACCATTTTTGAAATACTAAAAAAATTAAAGGACTACTTTGAAACAATAAATAAAAGATAAATATGACCGAAATTGACAGTTAAAAAATCAGAATTTATAAAAAAAAAAAACTGAGGGGCCAAAGCCAAAAAAAAAAAAAAAGGTTAAGAAAACCAACATATTAAACCTTAAAAATTTTAACTATTACAATAACAATGTGGTGAGTTCTACACATTATTTCTTCAAAACAAAATAATCAGTTATCTTAATGTCTCAGAGAAAGATTGACATGGATCTCCGATCCAGGATCTTCTATGAGCACCATTCAAAATCCCCAGCTCCCACTTCTTCACGTGTCACTGATTCAGGATCTCCTTTTTTTCTATTCTCCACATACGTGAGATTTGGAAAGATTTCCTTCACTTTTGACAATGTTATGTCCAGATTGTTGACATACCACCTGAGTCGCAAAATTTCCACTTTCCAACTAGTTGCCTCCCCATGATCCAAGCTGTTGAGTTTGCCTCCCCTTATATATAGCTTCTTCAATCCCTTTAGTTTGCTTGGTTTTAACCAGGGTGGGTTTTCCAGAGGAATGCCTTCAAGAACTAATTTTTCCAAAGATGGTGGAAAGGAGAAAGGTTGTTTTATAACTTGATCTTTCAGTTTTTGAGAAACCACACCCCACGATATCTTGAGGCACTTAACCTTTTGTAAAGATTTCAATTCATCAAACTCACCTTCAATTATCACAGCCTCACTTCCAATGTGTACACTGAATCGCTTTAGTTCCCCCAAACTCGCGAGATCCTTAATTCTGCAGGGTGTCTTCTTTGAATTTCCGATGACAAATCCCTTGAGCACTTGGAGGGACTTGAGCTTCTCCAAACCCTTGGGCATGCTTTCCAGCAGATAACACTCAGACACATCCAAGTGAGTGAGCTTTCTCAATTTTCCAATATCAGGGGGCAGCATTTCCAGATTGTGACAGGCTTTGAGGTCGAGAATTTCAAGGTTGACAAGTTCAACAATGGAGGGAGGAAGTACAGTTATTCTTGAAATCCCACGAAAGCTTAGATACTTTAGATGCTTTTGAGTCCTCAACTCCTTCAAGAATGCTTCACTCTGAACTTCAATGTGATGTTTAGGTAAGCCCTGCCAGCGACCCAGCTGTAGCACCACCAGCTTCTTCAAATTAGCTACCATTTGAGCTGGAAAATCTAGATACTTCTCATCTACGTTGAAAATGGTCCACAATTTCCCAAGCACGGCTAGATTTTCTCCCAAGGGAATTCCAGCATCACGTGCTAAACAAGCACGCCTGGAGAGATCATTATTATTATCAAAAATTGGGGTTCCTTTGGGATCAAAGTCGAAGAGGTGTTCTTTTTTGGCCACTGAGATCAACATGTAACGGATCCAAGGATGAAGTTGAAATTTATTCCAAACTGGGCTATTTTCAATAAAACACGGTTTTATAAGATCACGTTTCAAAAGCTCTTGAAAATTTTGGTCCCCTTCGTCCTCTGTCTTGATCAAACCCTCCCCAATCCACCAGTAAATTATAGGCCTTCTCTTGATGACAGCATTTTCAGGGAAAATTGAAAGAAAAAGCAAGCACATCTTCAGTCGAAGTTGATCGAGACGGTCATAACTCACCTGTAAATTATCCATGGCCGGATCGACCAAAATCTTTTTTTCCAATTCAGATAAACCTCGACGGTCTTTCGAACCCTTAATATCCCCAAATTCATGCCTGTGTGTCACCTCCTCAACATTTGCTTTCTCGGCGAGCAACGATTGATACACCTCAGAAATTGATTTCTTAATGTTGTTGATCACCGCATCGACGTCATCGAGCAAAGAATTGAGGCTTTGAGAGTCGAAAGAGCGGCCCAATTTTGAGGAGAGTTCGAGGAGTTTCTTTTCCGATTCCTTCACTGCAGGGAATAGAACTTTAACCTCGTTGAGGTCGCTCTGAATCTTCTTGATCCTTCTAACTAGTGCGTCATCTTCAACGCTTCGGATGGTGTTCGTGAGACGCTCCTGCAACAAAGGCACAACTTCATGTGGGTGTGTCTGAATCGACATTTTTGAGGCAGTGAACGGTGAGATCTGAAGTCAGGTACTGATAAAGGATGGGATCGGGGTCTACGATTATAGAAAAGGATTGTCTTGCAGCTTTGAAGGTCTCCTCTTGTAGTCTGCTAGTCAAAGCGCTTTGCTGTTGTAGATTAGCTTGTCACACGTTCGATTTGGCAGGAGAACTGTGGAAGCAACAGAACTTAAAAAATTAAAAAAAAAATGTTTTATGTGTAACAATTTTAACTATAAACAATAAAATTGTGGTTATTTCATAATTTTTTAATATTATTTTTGCTACTTCTAAAATTAAAATAAATTTATCCATAAAAGATATAAATTTGTGATGAAATAAATATAAGTAGTAAATATTTTATTTCTAAAAATTGGATTAACTATTGTTTTAGTTCCTTTGACTTATTTATTTGCTTTAATTTAATCATAAACTTTTTCTTTTGGTTGCCATTTGAGACCAGCAATCATTTCGAAGAGAAAAAGTGAATGTTTTTAGGCCCTTGTTTGCTTCATGATAGACCAAGAATGTTTTTTTAACTATGTTTTTCTTTGATCTTTAATCTGGTTTTTCAATTATCAAATGTTTTTAGGCCCTTGTTTGGTTCATGAGTCCCAATTCTATCAATTCCTCGGTTATTATGTGTGTTTTACATTACGCATATATCGCATAAATTACCAGAATCCATTTGCGTGTGTATGTGTTTCGGTTTTATCACGTATGGATGACCGTACTTCCATGGTATATTTCTGGATAACATCATGGTGCTCCTGCGCAACTTTTGGTTTTGGGAGTTCATTATTACAAAAAAAGGTCCCTGTACAATCGTAATCAAGACATAACCGTGGGTAGCGTCCATACATGATTAAATTGAAGAATGTGTCTTCCTGATTCATGAATCTTCTCATTATTTTATATATATATATATTTCTTTTGATAGATACTTTGATGAGGAATATTTTGATTAGATATTTAATATTCATCAATATATAATCAAAATATTTTGATTATATAGAATCAGTATTTGGTTAATTTTTTAATGTTAATTACATAATTAATTTGTAAACATGTATATTCAGTATTTGGTTTAAATTTAAGAATTTTTTGGATATATATATATACATATATATATATATATATATATATATATATATATATATATATGAATATACATGGACATTAAAAAAACAGAATTAATTTTACTTCAATCAAAAATTCAAATATACGGGTATTTAACATTTTAAAATGAGTTAATTGAAGTAAGAAGTCACCAAAATGACATCTTTTATGTAGATACCTTGTGAAAAATGTTAAATTTTTGTGTGTGTGTAATTTCATATGGGTATTAATCGACCTAAAGGAAGGTTAATACTTGGCCAAACTACATGTGCACCTGTGATGGTAAACACTGATGATTATAAGGTTGTACATATGAATAATAAATTAAATCCAAAGATGACTTTGTTATTTGATATGCATTATTATTAGTGTTTTATCATTGCAACAAAAGTACCACTAGCAATTAATATTGTCTAAAGACTTGATGTTAATGTTGCACTAGGTATCTTGAGATGGGTTATGTTGAATTTGTTAATTGAACTTTTGGTTAATGATGTGAGCATATATTTGTTATATTTATTTTGTTCTTTTTATCAGCAATTGCAACAATATCTGCCAACTTGAACTTAGTTCTGATACTTAATGATATCAACTTTAAGGATTGGAAAGAGAATGTTCTTATCGTTCTTGACTGCATAGATCTAGACCTTACACTCAGGGAACGACAACCCTCTTCTTTTACAGATGCAAGTACCCTTGATCAAAGGATTATGAGTAGGGGCTTGTTCAAATCATATGAGTCTAATGATCATGAAACGCGACATTCTAAAATCCTTTAAAAGTGCAATATCTGAAGATAGTACACCATGACAGGATTACCTAGCATGAATGTTGTAGCTGATAGTGGCAAAACTAGACTCTAAGGTTATAGTAAGGAGCATAATATGTCATTCAACTTTACCAGAGTCCCTCTGCGGTAAGGCAATAAAGACTGCAGCTTGCATTCTTAACAGTGTCAACTAAAGCAACTGTTAAAATACCTTATGTGCTTTAGGTAGGCCGAAATCCTAGTATATGGCATTTCCATATTTGGGGTTGTCCAGTTGAGGCAAGCCCTTATAGGCCAAATGAAAGGAAATTGGAATCCAAAATAGTAACCAGTTACTTTATTAGATGCTCTGAACGATCTAGGGGGTATAAATTTTATGATCCCAAACACAAGACAATTTTTTAGATGGGTACTGCTATATTCTTTAAAGATATTGTGTTTAAGGGGAGAAATAAGATTAGAGACTTTGTATTTGAGGATGACTCAATTTCAATTCCTAAACCAATTCATATATTTGCTTCTGATTAAGCAAATCCTGATTCTCAAAAAGACATTGTTGTTTAAACCCCTATTCTAGATTAGATAGTTGATCCAAAGGAGCAACTTGAGGAGCAAACTCAACATTCTCAAGAACCTATGCAATAAGAACAAATGCATTTGCGATGATCTAATAGAGAAAGAAGAAACGCTATTCCAGATGATTATGTGGTGTTTGTTCAAGAACATGAGGAAAATGGTGGTATAATGGAGGATGACCTTGTTAATATCCTTCAAGCTTTACAAAGTTCCAATTCAGAAAAGTGGATTGAAGTAATGAATAAAGAGTATAAGTCTATGCAAGACAATAAAGCTTAGGAATTTGTCCCATTACCAGAAGGAGCGAAACCCATTGGTTGCAAAATGAATATTTAAGACCAAACGTGATTTGAAAGATAATGTGGAGAGGTATAAAGCACGTCTTGTATGTAAAGGCTATACTCAAAAGGAAGGGATTGACTATAAAGAAACCTTCTCTCTGGTTTCATCGAAGGACTCTTTTAGAAGAGTCATAGCTCTTATTGCACATTATGATTTAGAGCTTCATCATATGGATATCAAGACGGCGTTTCTCAATGGAGACATTGATGAAACAATTTATATAGTACAACCTCAAAACTTTGTGGTTGGAGACCCAAAGAAAATGGTTTGCAAATTGACAAAATCCATATATAGACTCAAACAGGCATCTTGTCACGACCCGTTTTTTAGGCACATGACTGGCACAATGATAAATATCCCATCACTATAAGCCTTTCGATAAATTCTACCCACAAGTTAAATTATTTAGTTATTATCTCTATGTTATCAAAATAACCATTCCTTAATAGATACGAAGAAAATATATCAAATTTTCTTATTTGAAAATCATAGAGATGATTTGCATATAATAATAGATCCTCAATATAAAATACATTATCTTACTGAAATACAAGCCAAATACCAAACTCCTGACCTAGATGTCCTAGACGATTACAGAGCAACATAATTTATAATAAAAGAGGGGCCTACCGGACAGCGAGAAGGTCCAAAGTGATCTACTCCTCTAGCGGATATTCTTCGCCGGCAACCTGATATGAACAAAAAGATTTTACAGAGAGTGTGAGTTTTTAAACTCAGTTAGCGAATCGGTCTCACGTTAATAAAATTCAAATACATCACCAGTCATGCAAGTATACCCGAAGGCTCAAACTCAACCAATAAACATAGTTAGAAATTACACACTAAAAGATACAAATTCATCCAATTCAACCAACGTTACTAGTACTTATCAATGGCAATATATTTCGAAGAGCACACATAGGCTGGCTCACCAAATTTGTTTATTTCTACCATGACGCATAACTTCATCCTCTTAATTATGGCGCTTCACGGATCTATTACCGACCGGGGCTATAAACTGAGGAAATTATTGTCTCCACACTCGTTTGTCAAGACAATCTTTGAACCTGATTTTTCACCTTGCCATGAGAGGGGGTACTGTCTTGCTCAATCACACTTAATAGCACAATATTTCATATCATAATCAGAAGTACAATGTAATATTCATTTATATAATAGGTATCGTATATAACTATATTATAAGTTTATAAACCACAAATCAAGATAACAATTAAACTGTTTTTGGAAAGATTCAAACTTCAGATTATCATAAAATACTTGTTTCGTTTTATCCATACTTCTAGATTAATTATCTCCTTAGATTCGTCATTATGAATCCAATTTACTCCTATGAATCTTGAGAGTGTCCTACGACATACTTTTTATCACCAGTAATGCTAAAACCCTATTAAAACGGGGTCGTTTCACTCACCTGAATTCCGTATGAGTATTACTTCTCTAAGTCGTCACGGACAAGAGCACACAGGTAAATTTCAGTGTTCCGCTACGGATATTTTTATGAAAGATTAGAGAAAACAAGTTAGGATTATTTTCGTATAGATACTGTTTATTCATATGGTTACTATTTATATGTACGGTCACTATTCATACATACGATTACTATTTATATGTATGGATACTGTTCATACATACGGTCAATATTTATATGTACAAATACTATTTATACATACAGTTACTATTTATATGTACGATTACTATTTATACAGTTACTATTCATATGTATGGGTACTATTTATACCAGAAATAGAGAATACAATCTATAAAAGAGTACACCAGGTAAGTTCCTAAGAAAGAGTGCAGGGTCGCAATAGATACACTTAAAAATCAGGTCTTTCCTTAGCTAGAACTTTCCTCGACATGTATTTTTCACAGTTTACATTCTATTTTTGGTAATCAGAGAATCAAAATAATAAATAGGCAGCTAAGGACAGTTTTTTTGCTGTGGAAGATTAGCCAAAGCCACAACCACAGAGCATACTTAAGAAAATAACTTTTAAAATTTGAAAGACATAGAAAGGGCATAGTATCCTTACCTAAGCTGAAAAGGAAAGGTCCAAAATCTCAAATCCCTAGCGTCGGAATAAGAGAAACTTAAGGAGAGAAGAAGAGAAGTTGAAGCTGTGAGTTTAGAAGTGAAATGCAAGATACTATTTATAGGAAAAGTCAAAAGTACTATTTAACACTATGAGCTAATAAAATATTTAATTTACTATTCATGAAAATGACATTTCTAATAAAATAATTCACGCGTTAATCATTTAGTTTACTGTGCAATCACAGAAAAGTGGCAGGCGGCTTACTATTGAAAACTTAAGGGGAAAAATATAGTTTCACCTTAAACTTTTAAGTTTCTTTTCAAATAAGTCCTTTCATTTTAGTCCCTAAGGGTATTTTCAAACATAAAACATCATTTTCTCCTACGAACTTCTTTCTAGTTTTCTCTTATGACCAAAACACATCTAGTACTTGACATTTCGATTGTATAAGTAAACAGTATCGTATACGTAAATAGTAACGTAGTTCGCAAACACATATTTATATTTTATTTATTTATTTATTTTCATGGGTATTACATTATCACCCCCTTTAAGAAATTCGATCCTCCAAATTTAAATTACCTCAAGTCATAAAAAGATGCGGATATCTAGAACGCATGTTAGCCTCGGCTTCCCTTGTGGCTTTTTCATGAGTTTGATTCCTCCACAACACCTTGACCAATGGAATCTCCTTATATCAGAGTTTCTTTACTTGTCTATCGAGGATAGCTACCGGTATCTCCTCGTATGACAAGTTTTCATCTAGTAGGATAGAATCATTGTGAGAAGGGTGAAGTATGTGAGAAGGATCAGGAAGGTACTTCCTCAACATGGATACGTGAAAAACAGAGTGAATCCCTTCCAGTTCCATAAGTAGGGCGAGCCGATAAGCCACTTTTTCTACTCGCTCTAAAATCTTATGAGGCCCGATGTACCTAGGTCTCAACTTTCCCTTCCTTCCGAATCTTAACACACCTTTCATTGGAGAGACTTTTAGAAATACCATATCGCTGACTGAGAACTCCAAATCACGTCGTCTATGGTCATTGTATGCTTTTTGTCTACTTTGAGCTACTCGCATCCTATCCTGTATTGTCTTAACCTTGGTTAGGGCATTTTGGGCCAAGTTGGGTCCTAATGCTTTTGCTTCACCTACTTCGAACCAACCAATCGGAGATCTGTAACGTTTCCCGTACAAGGCCTCATAGGGTTCAATTCCAATAGTGGCTTGGTAGCTGTTGTTATATGCAAACTCTACGGGATACAAATGCTTCTCCCAGCTACCACTGAAATCTAGGATATAAGCTCGTAACATGTCCTCGAGCGTCTGAATCGTCCGCTCTGACTGTTCGTCTGTCTGTGGGTAAAAAGCGGTACTAAGGTCTACTCAAATACCTAATGCCTCTTGAAAACTCCTCCAGAAACGAGAAGTAAATTGAAGACCTCTATCAGAAATGATAGATATGGGTACTCCATGCAGCTTCACTATTTCCTTAATATATAATTGTGCCAACGTTACCACACCATAAGTGGTTTTGGTTGGAATAAAGTATGCTGATTTGGTTAGTCAGTCAACAATGACCCATACTGAGTCATAACCTCCTGTAGAGCGAGGTAGACCAACAATGAAGTCCATCGTCACTCGTTCCCATTTCTATTTAGGAATCTCTAATTGCTGTAACGAGCCTCTTGGCTTTAGATGCTCAGCCTTAACTTGTTGACAGGTTAAACAACGAGATACAAACTCTGCTATGTCTTGTTTCATTCCTTTCTACCAGTAGATCCGTTTCAGATCCTAATATATCTTGTGGCTCCTGGATGTACAGCATATACAACACTATAGCTTTCCTTCATGATGTTTCGTCTAAGAGTTCCAATATCTGGTACACACAACTGTTGTTCAAAATGCAAGGCTCCTATATCGTCGAGTGTGAAACTATTCATTTCACCAATCTTCACCTTTTTCATAATTTGGACAAGCTCAGGATCCTCTATTTGGGATATTCGTATCTGGTCTACAAGGGAAGATCTAACCCTGATATGGGCTAAGAATGATCCTGTCCTTGTAACCTCGAGAGTAACACCATTTGTTCTCAGCTCTTGTAGTTCTTGAATCAATAGTCTTCTTGTCACGGCTATATGGGCTAGACTACCCATAGATTTTCCACTCAAAGCATTTGCCACTATGTTCTCTTTGCCTAGGTGGTAAAGAATATTACAATCATAATCTTTTAGTAATTTTACTCATCTCCTCTGCCTCAAGTTTAGGTCCTTTTGGTTGAAAATATATTTTAAACTTTTATGGTCAGTGTAGATTTTGCAGGTTTCTCCGTATAAATAGTGTCACCATATCTTTAGGGCAAAAATTACTGCTGCCATCTCCAGATCGTGGGTTAGATAGTTTTGTTCATGTTTCTTAAGCTGTCTCGATGCATATGCCACTACCTGGCCATACTGCATGAGAACGCATCCCAACCCTACTCTTGATGCATTGCAATACACTATAAAACCTCCAGTCCTGAGGGTAAGACCAATACAGGTGAAGAGATTAACCTTTTCTTAAGTTCTTAGAAGCTTTCTTCACAAGCATCATCCCATTAGTATTTTACTCCTGTCCTAGTCAGTCGTGTAAGAGGGGCAGCTAACTAGGAAAAATGTTGGATGAAATGACGATAATATCCTACTAATCCCATGAAGCTGCGAATCTTCGTGACAGAGGTAGGTCTAGGCCACATTTTGACTGCTTCTACTTTACTTGGGTCTGCTTGGATGCCATCCTTGGAGATCACATGTCCCAAGAAAGTTACGCGATCAATCCAAAACTCGCATTTAGAGAATTTGACGTACAATTGATAATCCCTCAATGTTTGCAACACAACACGAAGCTGTTGTTCATGCTCTTATGAATTCTTTGAGTACACAAGGATATCGTCTATGAAGACAATAACGAATTTGTCTAAGAAAGGTTTAAAAATCCTACTCATTAAATCCATGAAAGCAGCTGATGCATTTGTTAGTCCGAATGATATTACCAGGAACTCGCTGTGTCCATATCTGGTACGGAAGGCTGTCTTGGGCACATCCTCCTCCTTGATCTTGAGTTGGTGATAACCAGATGTCAAGTCAATCTTTGAAAAACACTTGGCTCCTTGAAGTTGATAGAAAAGGTCGTCAATGCGAGGCAAGACTATTTGTTTTTGATAGTTATGTTATTTAGTTGCCTATAATCTATGCATAGTCTCATCGATCCATCCTTCTTTTTCACGAATAGAACAGGAGCTCCCCCAAGGTAAATAACTTGGCCCTATAAAGCCTTTGTCTAGTAAGTGCTGTAACTAAGTCTTAAGCTCTTTTAGTTTTGTTGGCGCCATCCTATAAGAGGGTATGGAGATTGGGCGAGTTTCTGGAGCTAACTCTATCTGGAACTCAATCTCTCGATCTGGGGGTACACCTGGCAGATCATCCGGGAAGAAGTCTACAAATTCCTAGACTACTGGAACGTCTTCTACTTTTAGATCTTCTTTCTTGATATCCTTAACAAATGCCAAGTATCCTTGACAGCCCTTTCAGAATAAACGTCGGGCATACATTAAGGATATAAAGTTTCCAGGAATTTCACTTTGTTCACCTTGAAAAACAAAAGGAGGGTTCTCCCGAAATATTGAACTTAACTATCTTATTATAGCAATCCAAAGTGGCATGACAATATGCCAGCTATGTAATACCCATTAATTTCAGAATATAATTCGCTTGAGAGTATTTTAGAATTTTACAACGTTACTTTAGTTATATATTTTGGTCATTTTTAATTTTCATATTTAATTGTTCTCTTTGAATATTATTTATAAAAATTGAGTTAAATGACTGGACTGAATATTTGCACCATGTGGGATATATTCTAAGAATGGTGAAATTCATGGAAAAGTGGTTTAAGAATGGTCAATTAGTCCATTTATTGTAAATTGACTGGATGGGTTTGGATGTTGGGTTATGGACACCCATGGGTTATTCAATAACCCATTAGAAATATTTAAAATAAAGCTTCAATAGTATCCTCTCATTACTCACGCAACCGAAGCAAAGGCTGAAATGAATAGTAAATTCGTTTTCTCTCATTTCTTCATCCTCTTCTCAAATCTTTTCCTTGATCTTCAGAGTTTTGATTATTTGTTCGGTTCAAAAGCCTTGTAAGGATCAAAGGTAAGTTTTAATCTCATTATTTTCCTTAAGTCTAAGTTTATATGGAAGATTAGAGGAGATTTTGTTCTTGAAGATTTCGATGATAATTCTTGAATCTTGGTTGTTTTAGAGGTCATTTTTGAGTTAGGACTGAGTTATGGTCGGTTAAAAGAGATGAGATTCTGGTTTTGAAACAAGAAATGAAAGGATGAAATTTTCTGCAAAACTCGAATTTACTGTAACAACTAGAAAATTTGGGAAAATTTTTCGAGTTACTGTAGCAGTACTGTAGTGTCGGCAGTCAACAGTACTGTAGCAGTCAACGTTACTGTAGCGAACTGTTACTGTAGCAATCAGAAAATTTTACATATTTTCGTGATTTTGTTTCCTTTCTTATGTTTCCTTGTAATATATTTTACTAGGAAATTTTCCTACACAAATTCTAGTGTGGAACAAGGTAAACTTGGACAAATATCAAGGTAAGTGAAAAACCTTGCTAAGCTAGTTTGATATTACTAGTCAAAGTACAATATAAGTCTCATTTACAATATTATTTGGATATTAATCAATTAATTTTTCATATGACAGTATATGATGATTGATATATTTTTTTACAGAAATTCAAAGGAACAAGAGTATGTATAAATTATTTTGTTTCATGGAAATTGTACTATGTGATAAATTATCATTATTTTATTAATGAGTAAAGATCTACGGGTTCTAATACATGAATTTGAAAGGGTTAGAGTCCCATACTACTCGGTGTATATCTATGAAATCTTATTCACGAGTTTGAAAGGGTTAGAGTCCCATACTACTCGGTGTATATCTATGAAATCTTATTCACGAGTTTGAAAGGGTTAGAGTCCCATACTACTCGGTGTATATCTATGAAATCTTATTCACGAGTTTGAAAGGGTTAGAGTCTCATACTACTCGATGTATAAGACAATTAATTATATGAGTAAATATGGTATTTGTACTTTTGATATTTTATATAGTACAGTTATTTACTTACTGAGTTTTTAAATAAACTCACACTCCCTATGATTATCTTTTCAGAAATAGAAAACAAGGAAAAAGAGTATCCGTTTGAAGATTAGAAGCCCCTTAGAGTTATTATCTATTTCTGTCTGGTGGGATACCAGTACTTATTAATGTGAATACCAGGAATCCTCTGTACTTTCTATAGTTCTCCTAGGCTTGCGATGAGATAAAAACCTCAGATTATGTATGCCTATATTTGTTTATCAGATGAATATAAATTCTGTCGTGTGGAATGAATAATAGAGGTTGAATGTAAGACCTCATAGAATATATGTGAATAACTCATGTTTGAGAATTTTATTAAATAAGTAGTTGTGAATATTAAGATTGTCCAGGATTTCGAGATACCACTGAGGTTTTTCTTAAAAATAGTATCTTTCACATGTTAAATTTTTGGGATGTGACACGCTAATCTATGCCTAAGATGACATCGAAGTCTGTCATATCCAACAGTATTAGGTCTACCATTGTATTTACTTCTCCGACTTTCACCTTACAAGCCCGGTAGCATCATTCTATTAGTAGGGTGCCTCCGGTAGGCATAGTTACTAAAAACGGACATTCTAATCTAACAACTTTTTGCGTAAAATTCTTAGCAAAGAATGGTGACACATAGGAATTCATTGAGCCAGAGTCAAACAAAACAAATGCAAAGTTTGATTGAATTAGAAGGGTACCTGCTACCACCGTATTAGACGCCTGAGCATCCTAACGGGTTAAGTGAATACTCGAACGGTCCCTCAGCTTGCTGAAGCTTAACCTCGACCACCTTGTCCTCTACCAGCACCTCTTCCGATTCCATTGCCTCCTATAGTTACATGGGCTCTGTTAGCAACAATGGCCTTTGATTGATTAGGGCGTACTGATCCATGGCCAGATCTCGTGTGGAGTTGGGGGCAATCTTTTTTGAAGTGGCCCTATTGACCACATTGGAAACAGACCTTAGTGTTGTTGTTGGCAAGACAAGCTCCGAAGTGATTTTTTTCACACTTAGGGTACCAGGGCCTTTGTTGACCCCCTATACCACCTTGTTGACGCTATGGTGCACTAGCGGTAGAGGCTACATCTCTAGTGGTTTTAGTGGGTACAGAACTCCCTTCGTGGTCGCGTGATTTCTCATCTTGTTTCCTTTTTCTTTTGTTATTCCATTTTTTGTTACGCATATTTCTTTCTTCCATCATACTGGCGATGTCGACGGCTTCTGTGTAGGATGAAAAGTCTCGTATCTTTGATCCCACCCTATTAAATAAGGACTCTCGAAGGCCTTTAATAAACCGTCAGATCCTTTCTTTCTCATTTAGGACCATGTGAGTAGCATATTCTGACAACTCCAGAAACAGATTGTCGTATTCATCGACGGTTCATGCTCCTTTTCGGAGTGTCTCAAACTCATTCATATTTGCTTCTCGTATGCTCTTCAGGATAAATTGTTCTCAAAAAAATTTTTTTAAAGTCATTCCATTTGAGGGGTGTCAAAAACTTGTTAGTCAATTTGGCAAGTGCACCAATCGTACAAGTAATACAGAGTGAGTAGAGTATCGTTCCCACGAGGATTGAGGTACCAAGTACCCATGAAGCTAAAGTTAAATGCTATCTAGACGAATCATTGAACGAAAATATAAATCTAATGTTACAATTTAAACTAAACTATGTCTAAAACCTAAAACTAAGCTACTCCTAATAACAATAACCTAGGATTGATGGGATTGACTTCATTTAATTCTTAATCCGACTAATTCATAGACAAATGAGTCTTTGATTTGTTAAAGACTGATTCAATCAAATTGCAAATCCTTTTGGAGTTGGTCAAGCTCTCACAAGTGTTTGAACCCAATCCCTTGGAGAAACAAACCTACCTATACCCAATGATTGTTTAATTCCTTAATCCAATCATTCAAGTAGGTGATTAAGTTTAGGAACTCATAAAAACCACATAAATAAGATTATCTATCCCTAGATTAATCCGATTTATGGTGGAAGTTACAATGGGCTAGTTAATACCTAGCTATCCCTAGCATAGATAAAAACCCCCAAACTCATAAAAGTGGTGATCAATCATTTTTAGAGCAATTCAATCCGGTAAATCCACTCCAACAAAATACGAAATGCAATTGACAAGAATCGTTCAATAACAAAACCTCATAAGAAATTAAATTACATCAACCACCAAGCCCATCATTCTTCATAGATTCCATTATCATCCGCTTACTCTTGCTTTTACCACTTGTACATGCTAGTCTAGAGCACGAATATTCCTAGAAGGATTTTCCCAAACCTCAACTAAGATAAAACCCAATTCTCCATAATTGCTTATGTGAAAATCAAGTTCATTAAATGAACAAACCCTAATTTGACTATATGAGGCTAATAACTATATTCCTATGATATTAGCAAATCAATCCCCTCTCTTTTAAGGTTCAAGAACTCATACAACTTATTCCTTTGGTCTAGTTTCTACCTCCCCTTCCCAAGTTTGGTAAAAACACCCAATCATCCCAATAAATGGCCAATTTAAAGGAAAGCATTAAGATTGGAATAAATAAACATGCATTAACCAAGCAATAACTACAAGAGTTCGAGAAATTACACAAAACCTAATCTAAAATCGGGCTCATAACAACCCTTGAGTTACATACTACCTACCACTACATAATACAAGAAAATACAACATGAAAAGAGAAGAAAATGAAGAGGAAAGAGAAGAGATGGGGGAAAGAAGACCAATCCATTGAAGGAAGGCTCTTCTCCCCCCTAACCAGCTCTGTAGAGTAAACCCTAGCCGCCTCCAAGCTCCCCAAAATTTCCCAAGTCCAAGATTAGGTCAAAATGCTCTAAAAGGAGTATTTAAGCTGCTGGTCCGAAGTCTGGCGCCTGGGCGCCAAGGCTGCAGCTTCAGATTCAAAGTTCATGGGTCGGGCGCCTGGGCGCCAGCTGGGCAGAGAGCCCTGGTTCTTCACATGCCTGACGCCTGGGCGCCACGTCTGGCACCTGGGCGCCAGGCCACTGGAATTTGCTTTCTCTTGTTTTCTCTCCACAACTGCACCTACAGAAAACAATAAATAAAATAAATTAAAAAGGCAATTAAGAAAAATACGAACACTAACAAGCACACGGAAATTGTACGAAAACAAAGATAACAAGCGCAAAAGGAAAGCAAACATGGCTAAAAGAGGACCGAAAATCCCAAATATGGTGACATTATTTAGTGACTTTCTAGGACTTATCAACTCCCCCAAACCTAGATCTTTGCTTGTCCTCAAGCAAAAACTACCTAACACAACCAAACACACTGAACAAACATAACAAGAGGATATTTCTTGATAAAGAGGAAGTGTTGAACAACTTGAAAGATTATGAGCAAGTAAGTTAAATTCATGCATTCATCTAAATAAAGCAAAGGTAAGCAATGAATTTCTTGAATTGATAGGTAAATTGAAAATTTTCATTAACCTTAAAATTAAAATCATAAATGCCCTTAATTTTCTCTAATTACTACCTCAAAAGTTTAAAAGAATTTACCTTATTGTGAGATTTTTCTTAGCTCTCTCAAAGTGCATTTTAGCAAAAGGGAATTTCAATTTATTTATGATTGATGTGAAGACCGTGCGCCTAACCACACATCTTTCCCTCAATCTAAGTAATATCCGCTAATAGGCTAAGGAAACAAAGAATTATCAGTGCGCCTAATCCACACAACAATGCCTTGTCTGTCGCCTTTATTTGTTAAGATATGATTCATTGGTTGGAGAAAGTATTGTGCGCCTAATCCACACAACACTTCCTCAACTTAAATCACACTTATTTTTTTTTGTTTTTGTTTTTTTTTTAAATTCCCTTATTGAGCAAATATACATCACAACTAAGAGTAAAAAGTTTTAAAAATTTGAGGAGTATATAAAGAAAATTAAAAATACCTACAACGTTTATTTAAGAATTTTTGAAAATTTTCAATTTTAATCAATAAATTCTAAAAATCCATAACTTAGCTCGATTTTAAATAAGATGACGACATAAATTCAACCAACGTTGACATAACATAACACCTGCTCAACAGTTTCCAAAATATCAAGAGAAATCCTAAAACGTGATGGTTCAACAAAAGGAAATGCATTCTTATTAAACAACAATCTACTCCCCAAAACCTAAACCAGACATTGTCCTCAATGTCAAACCAAGCACACAAATAAGGTTTGAGCATCCAAAAGGGGACAATCAACAAAAAAAAGGGACGGAATGGCAATGAATGCTAAAAACAAACCATCAACAACAACAAAACAGAATTAAAATACACAACGATTACTAAACAAGAATCAAAATAACAAAATGACAATAACAAGAGTCTTAACCATTCCATCACAAAAATAGAAACATCAACAAAATCCAAAAAAAGACATAAAAATAACAAAACATAAAGTTCTCAAATGAGAAGCACAGTACAAGAATCAATAAACAAAGAAATAAAGACAATAAAACAGTGAATCACAACGCCTTAATCCGTGTCATCAGCTCGTCTTCTTCTTCGCCCATCTCTTCATCTCCGCCAGCTACTCCACTGTTGACTGCAGGATCAAAATTGATGTCGTATGTTGGATCATAAGAAGGATCCTGCAAGGTCCAACCTTCTGTGCTCACTCCCCAATGTCTAGCCATGGCATACAGAGCATGAGTTACACCCCTATTATGCTCATTCTGTGTTCCTACAAATGCATTATGGGAGGCAACAAAAGCATCGTGGGACGCTCTTAAATCATTTAGGGAGTTTTCAATATCAATAATCCGCTGCGACATATGAGGTCCCTGAGGTGCAGGTGCAGCGCGTGGTCTGGATGGTGCCTGAGGAATCAGAATGGGTGCCTGATAGTGATCCGCGGGGGCTCCCTCACGTGGTGCCATAGAATCTATCACTTGTGCAGTGATAGGGCCCTCGGGATTACGAAAAATATCATTAAGCATAGGCACCTCATCCTTTTGACAGAGGTTAGTAATTAGGCAAGGATATCCCAATCTTTTTCCTTGTTTTTGAATTAATTTATCTAGATTTTGGGATAACAGAGATCCAACGTTAAAGACACTTCCTGTAAAAATCATATAGATGACCACCGCTCTTTCTATTGTTACTTCAGAACGGTTCGAAGTGGGGAGGAGATTGGATTGGATGAAAGTGCACCACGCTTTGGGGATTTGTTTCATATCAGATTTTTTAAAATGTGTTTCTTTCCCCTGAGCGTCCAACTCCCATCTCGCTCCCTCTTTACAGAGAGTATCAATAAGTGTGTTTGATCTCATATACCTAAACCTCATCCAATCAGCATATTCATTATCAGCCTCAGGACCATATTTCAGACCAAACAGATTATTGATATTATTTGCAGTAAAATAAATTGTTTTCTCCCTAACAAAAGAAGTATGTCTGTTCGCAACACTATCATTGCTCCCCCTAAATGCATTTGCATAGAATTCTTTTACAACCTCGGGATAGTATCTCGTAGCTGGCCTACATAGTGTTTCCCAACCCCACTCTCTTATTCTATTTTGAATTTCAGGGTACTGGTTGGCCCTCAGATAAAACCCTCTCTCTTTAATAAACTCTCTAGGTTCAAGCTCATCAAATTTCATTTTACACTCAAAATTCCTAAACCTAGAGGCATCAAAGTCTCTAATAGAGGAGGATTCAGCTTCCTTTTGCTTCCTTGAACGTTTGTGAGACATTATTTATGCAATAGACAACTCTAAACATTCAAAAAGCAAAATTTTAATTTCAAAAACTCTAAAATTGGATTATTCAATAAAAGAAAAATTTTGAAAAATCAGAAAAACCAAATTTAAAAATTCATAAAATTTCAGAAAATAAAATAAACATTCTAAAAACCTAAATTCCAATTTTACAAGTTTCAGAAATTTCAAAATAAATCAAAACAGTACCCTAAATCTAAAAGTTCCCAAATCTGAAAAATATAAATATATAAATATTTATTTATTTATTTTTTTTTTTTTTGAAAATTCAAAGAAAATGGAGTGGGGGAAGAGGGTACTTACCAAAATCTGCAGAAAAGTGCGAAGGAGGACCTCTAAGCTTCGAAAGTCAGCCCCCACCACGAAGAAGATGAAGAACAGAAGAAAAAGTGAGAAGAAAGTGATGGAGATGGAAGAAAAGTGGAGGGATGTGTGGGAAAATGGAGAGGATGGTGAAGGAGGGGCTTTTAATCGGTGAAAATGGAGGTTTTGGGAGGAAAAGGTGCCGGAGAAGGAGAGGAGAAGTGAGGGAGGCGGCTGCTAGGGTTTGGGAGAAGAGAAAATGCAGAAAATTTTTCTGCAGAGGGTTAAATTCGACGCTGGCGCCTGGGCGCCAGCGTCACAAACCCTAAATGAACTGACATCTGGCGCCTGGGCGCCAGCGAGACAGAGAGCAATTCGTCCCCTAGCTACCTGGCGCCTGGGCGCCACCTTGACAGAAGTGAATTACTCTTTGCAGCAGCAACATTCAGCCCTCAGAATTTGATGACCCACGAAAATTGAGGTTTGTGATCCATAAAAATACCACAAAACAACACATACACACAGAAAAAACATTCAAATTCAACATTAAATAAAATCAAACAACAAAATCAACTAACACAACAATCAAACACAAAAACAATCAACCAAAATTATACTAAACACCAACAATCACAAAATTAAAATTACAGAACAAAACCAAGAACAAATTAATATGATGGAAAGGTCAAGAAACTTAGGGTGCCTCCCAAGAGCGCTACGTTTATAGTCCTTAGCCAGACTTTACCGGTGTCCTTCGCTAGATAATGTCTCCTTCCTTGGTCGTCAGTGCTCCGTTCTCATCCTCAACGTTTTCCAGCAAGGAAGATAAACCAGATTCCATGCACAACCAAAGAAGAACACCGTAAGAACAAGACCACAAAAATAAAACACAACACCAGAAGAAATGAAAATTTGCAAAGACACAAGAGAATGTACAACAAAGGTGTCTAAAGTAGCACCACTTCGGCTTCATTGAATATTGGCACAACCATCAATTCCCCGGCAACGGCGCCAAAAACTTGTTAGTCGATTTGGCAAGTGCACCAATCGTACAAGTAATACAGAGTGAGTAGAGTATCGTTCCCACGAGGATTGAGGTACCAAGTACCCGTGAAGCTAAAGTTAAATGCTATCTAGACGAATCATTGAACGAAAATATAAATCTAATGTTACAATTTAAACTAAACTATGTCTAAAACCTAAAACTAAGCTACTCCTAATAACAATAACCTAGGATTGATGGGATTGACTTCATTTAATTCTTAATCCGACTAATTCATAGACAAATGAGTCTTTGAGTTGTTAAAGACTGATTCAATCAAATTGCAAATCCTTTTGGAGTTGGTCAAGCTCTCACAAGTGTTTGACCCAATCCCTTGGAGAAACAAACCTACCTATACCCAATGATTGTTTAATTCCTTAATCCAATCATTCAAGTAGGTGATTAAGTTTAGGAACTCATAAAAACCACATAAATAAGATTATCTATCCCTAGATTAATCCGATTTATGGTGAAAGTTACAATGGGCTAGTTAATACCTAGCTATCCCTAGCATAGATAAAAACCCCCAAACTCATAAAAGTGGTGATCAATCATTTTTAGAGCAATTCAATCCGGTAAATCCACTCCAACAAAATACGAAATGCAATTGACAAGAATCATTCAATAACAAAACCTCATAAGAAATTAAATTACATCAACCACCAAGCCCATCATTCTTCATAGATTCCATTATCATCCGCTTACTCTTGCTTTTACCACTTGTACATGCTAGTCTAGAGCACGAATATTCCTAGAAGGATTTTCCCAAACCTCAACTAAGATAAAACCCAATTCTCCATAATTGCTTATGTGAAAATCAAGTTCATTAAATGAACAAACCCTAATTTGACTATATGAGGCTAATAACTATATTCCTATGATATTAGCAAATCAATCCCCTCTCCTTTAAGGTTCAAGAACTCATACAACTTATTCCTTTGGTCTAGTTTCTACCTCCCCTTCCCAAGTTTGGTAAAAACACCCAATCATCCCAATAAATGGCCAATTTAAAGGAAAGCATTAAGATTGGAATAAATAAACATGCATTAACCAAGCAATAACTACAAGAGTTCAAGAAATTACACAAAACCTAATCTAAAATCGGGCTCATAACAACCCTTGAGTTACATACTACCTACCACTACATAATACAAGAAAATACAACATGAAAAGAGAAGAAAATGAAGAGGAAAGAGAAGAGATGGGGGAAAGAAGACCAATCCATTGAAGGAAGGCTCTTCTCCCCCCTAACCAGCTCTGTAGAGTAAACCCTAGCCGCCTCCAAGCTCCCCAAAATTTCCCAAGTCCAAGATTAGGTCAAAATGCTCTAAAAGGAGTATTTAAGCTGCTGGTCCGAAGTCTGGCGCCTGGGCGCCAGGTCTGGCGCTTGGGCGCCAAGGCTGCAGCTTCAGATTCAAAGTTCATGGGTCGGGCGCCTGGGCGCCACGTCTGGCGCCTGGGCGCCAGCTGGGCAGAGAGCCCTGGTTCTTCACATGCCTGACGCCTGGGCGCCACGTCTGGCGCCTGGGCGCCAGGCCACTGGAATTTGCTTTCTCTTGTTTTCTCTCCACAACTGCACCTACAGAAAACAATAAATAAAATAAATTAAAAAGGCAATTAAGAAAAATACGAACACTAACAAGCACACAGAAATTGTACGAAAACAAAGATAACAAGCGCAAAAGGAAAGCAAACATGGCTAAAAGAGGACCGAAAATTCTAAATATGGTGACATTATTTAGTGACTTTTTAGGACTTATCAGTGGGGCGTTTCTGGCGATGCTCTTCTTCCATGTTCGCCACCAGTGGTCTGCCTTACCTCTTAATTGAAAGGTAACAAGGGTCACCCTTCGGGGTTCAGGGTACTCCAATGTGTTAAGGGTTTTCTCACAGTCATCTAGAAAATGCTGTGGGTCTTCATTAACATCTCCTGCAAAGGTTGGCAAATTCAGCTTCATAAATTTTG